>CM072516.1:65858671-66098671 GCA_036898135.1 Oncomelania hupensis
TTCGCCCCTTGCGGGAATCGAACCCGCGACCTTCGGCATAGGAAATCGGCGACTAATCCACTGCTCCACGAGGCCACCCCAATATTCAGTAGTAGTAGTAGTAGTAGTAGAAGTAGTAGTAGTAGTAGTAGTAGTAGTAGTAGTAGTAGTAGTAGTAGTAGTAGTAGTAGTAGTATCATCATCATCACCCTCATCATCACAACTATCATCACCCCATGCTAGACAATGGTGGCCTGAACTCAGCGGCAGAACATGGCGCATAACTCTCTCTCTCTCTCTCTCTCTCTCTCTCTCTCTCTCTCTCTCTCTCTCGCTCTCTGTGAACGCTACCCAATTTTCTACCCTGCGGCTATATCCGGGTAGATGGGTAGATCTGATAAGAATCTTGCCCATTGGGAACCGCAGTGAAATGTAGCTGCATGTGGAATTTGGGCACGCAGGCGCAGCAGCAGCATTCTGTCTGTGTGAGGATGTCCTAGCCGTAAAAATCTATTCCGTACAATAACGAAAAATGTCTACGATCTCTGAAAGTCAGAATGAGTCAGCAGAAGCAGCAGCAACGAAAACATCAGCAGGAGCGGCACGACAGAACCAACAGTAGAAGGGGCAGCAGGTAACTGACGATACAGCGGTCCTGTTGACGGTCTTTTTGACACGATTATCAAGGTAACTACGACTATGGGGACGACGACGATGATGATGATGGTTGTGGTGGTAATGGTGGTTGTGATACAGATGATGACAATGTCGCTTTTGCTGACGATGAGGAGGAGGGGGAAGAAGAAGATAGTAGTGGTGGTGGTGGTCGTGGTGATGGTGGTGGGGGTGAATGTTCTAGATCTAGTGTGGCAGCAGCACCATCCCATTTAGTAATATTGTTCGCTATTTGGGTGTCAAGCTAGATAGTTCTTTGTCCATGCATGACCACATCAGTAGCATCTGTCGTTTGTCCTTTCTTGAGCTTCGGCGTATTGCGTCCTTCAGGCAGTTTCTTTCGAGGGATGCATGCACACAGTTGGTCAGCGCTTTTGTGACATCCAGACTTGATTATTGTAATTCAGTTCTAGGTGGTCTCCGCATTGATGAAGTTAGCCGACTGCAGCGTGTACAGAACTGTGCTCGGCTATTGCTTAAAAAACGGAAGCGTGATCATGTCACACCTCTTTTAAAGGAGTTTTACTGGCTCCCTGTCAAGTTCCGCATTGAATACAAAATTGCTATCCTAGATTTCCGCCAGTTTGACCAGTCAATTCCACTATATCTGTCTGAGGTACCCACTACCTACACTACAACTCGTTCTTTGCGCTCATCAGATGAAAAACTTTTGAAAACGCCCAAACGTCGGCATAAAACAATTGGCGAGCGGCCGTTTAGATTTCAAACACCCTACGTTTGGAATGCGCTGCCTGCTGGTTTAAGACATTGTACAGACCTTGATTCCTTCAAGAGTTGCTTAAAAACGCACGTGTTCCGCATTACATTACATTACATTACATGATTATTGCTTTAGGTCCAGCGGACTCTTCCGAGCCAGATCAGGACCGGACAACCCCTTATCCGCATAAAAGATCTGCTGAAACAACCCTAGTGGTAAAACTGAAAGCTCTCCACCAGCCAGTCACTTTACAATAAAGACATCCCACGCAGAGGACGCTGAGGCTGTACTCTAATTTATCGAACCCCCGTTTACAAAAACAAAATAGAATACAAACATCATTATAAATTATCAACAAAACACATAAATATATAATGCCTACATTGCTAAATAATAACATCATAGGAAGACCCAGTGACCACCTTGAAGAAAGCATCCAATATTCCCAAGCTGATCCAACAGACCTCATACACAAACAAGGAGTCTTGTCCCGGAAGAGTTTTCAAGAAAAAAGGTAGATGACTGGTCTAGCGAAGAAGACGATAGTATAGCAGATCGATAGAACAGAGCAGGAATGAGAAAGAGCAAATGAGAAAGACAGCGACAGTGGGAATTTAAAGCACTAAATTTCCAGAAAGTTGGGATACTATTTATACTGAAACTCCCGGCACCCCAACGGGGGAACGTGTTCCGCAAGGCGTTTTCTGTGTAAATAGCAAGAACATTATTAATACTTTCTGAATGATGGTGGAAAATGATAAAATGCGAATGTTGTGATGATGCGTACGAATGATGTGTGTAAGCGCATTGAGTTGCCATTCTAATGAAAAATGCGCTGTTTAAATGCAATTTATTATTACTATTAAGATGGAAAGTAGATTTCCTATCCTATGCTATCCTATCCCGTAACTCGGAGGTCGTAGGGGAACCGCAGATGATCGTTTAACCAGCGTACTCCATCTTTTCCTGTCCTCAGCAACCCTGATTGTTTCGCTCAGTGTCAAACCAGTCCATTCTCGATTGTTGTCCTCCCACCTCTTTTTCGGTCTCCCTTTTCTTCTACCTCCTTGCACTGTGCCTTGCAAAATGGTCTTTGCAAGACCTGATGATCTGGTGACGTGGCCATACCCATCGGAGTTTCCGTTTTTTCACCACTGTGAGCAGATCATGGTGTTGTCCAATGGCTTGTGTGATGGTCTTTCGGACTTCGTCGTTGGTAATGTGCTGGGTATAGGAAATGCCCTGAAGTATTCTGTAGCACCTCATCTCCATGCTTTGTATTCTTCGTTGGAGATCTGCTGTGAGGGTCCTTGTTTCGCAAGCATATAGGAAGATGGAGATGACAAGGGAGCGCAGTAGCCTTACCTTGGAATGTAGACTGATGGTCCTGTTTTTACAAATTGGCTTCAACCTTGCCAGGCCAGCAGTTGTTTGTGCGATCCTGAAGAGGATTTCCTGTCAGGACTCATTGTCTGATACAATGGCTCATAAATATTTGAAGCTATGCACTGTGTTTAGGGATTGGCCTTGGACTTTGATGTTCGTGTTGATGCCATTGGTGTTGTTGGTCATCATTTTGGTCTTCTCTGCACTTATTTACATTACATTACATAATTGTTGCTTTAGGTCCAGCGGACTCTTTCGAGCCAGATCAGGACGGGACAACCCCCGATCCGCATAAAAGATCTGCCGAAACAACCCTAGTGGGAAAACGGAATGCCCCCCACCAGCCAGTCACTTTACAATAAAGACATCCCACGCAGGGGACGGCTGAGGCTTCACCCCAACTTATCGAACCCCCTTTTACAAAAACAAAATAGAATACAAACCTCATTATAAATTATCAACAAAACACATACATATAAAATGCCTACATTGCTAAATAATAACATCATAGGAAGCCCTAGCGACCACCTGGCAGAAAGCGTCCAATATTCCCAAGCTGATCCAACAGACCTCATACACAAACAAGGAGTCTTGTCCCGGAAGAGTTTTCAAGAAAAAAGGTAGGAGACTGGTCTAGCGAAGAAGACGATAGTATAGCAGATTGATAGAACAGAGCAGGAATGAGAAAGAGCAAATGAGAAAGACAGCGACAGTGGGAATTTAAAGCACTAAATTTCCAGAAAGTGGGGATACTATTTATACTGAAACCCCCGGCACCCCAACGGGGGGGCTGCACTTATTTCCATTCCATAGGCTCTGGAGATGGTGTCAAGCCTCTGTACCAGCTGTTCAAGTTCTTTTTCCTCTCCAGCCAATCCATCAATGTCATCCGCAAAACGAAGGTTGGAGATTGCTCTTTCCCCTATGCTGACCGTGCCTTCGTGATCTGCATCTGACATGATCCGCTCTAAGAAGATGTTGAAGAGTGTTGGAGAGAGTAGGCATCCCTGACGCACACCGATTGTTGTTCTGAAACAGTTTCCGATGGCGCTGTTGTGGAGGACTGCACTGTCAGCCTTGTCATACAGGCTTTTGAAGACTTCAATCATTTTAGGGCTGATGTTGTACACTCTCATGGTTGCCCACAGAGCTGCATGCCAGACTCGGTCAAACGACTTTTTAAAGTCTACGAACACATGATATAGAAGTTGTTGGTGCTGTAGGTATTTCTCGCAGATTATTCTGAGGTTGAAAATCTGTTAATGGTACTTCGCCCTGCCCTGAATCCTGCTTGCTCTTCAGCTATGATTTGTTCAGCTTGGGGTTTCAAACTGTTGAGTATTATTTTCAGGGGGACCTTACTGGGATGAATGATGAGGCTGATGGTGCGGTAATTTTCACATTCCTGAAGGTTACATTTTTTTGGGAAGAGTGATGACAAGCGACTGGGTCCACGGTGTAGGCCTCTCCCCACTCTCAGAGTAGGTTTACATGTTTTAAAAGGGAGCATGTCGATAAGGCTTGGGGTAGCCTCGTGGCGCAGTGGATTAGTCGCCCGTTTCCTATGCCGAAGGTCGCGGTTCGAGACAATTGAGGTCACCGAGGGTTTTCTCCGGGCACTCCGGTTTCCTCCCTCCCTTCAATAATGGTACTGGACGCAGTCAATATAAAATTTCAAAAATAAAAAATTCGATTTTCTTTCCGTCTTTAAATAGCGATTTTCCTGCCTTTACACCACCTGTTTGAGTGATGGATGTGTATTTGTTGTGTGTGATGATGGATGAGACAGGTGTTTTGGTTTTGATCGCCGCGTTTTGAGCCTGATTGATTTGGGGAAAGGCGCGTATATAGCATCCAGTATTATTATTATTTTTTTAAATTCTTCTTTTTATTCTTCTTCTTCTTCTTCTTCTTCTTCTTCTTCTTCTTCTTCTTCTTCTTCTTCTTCTTATTATTATTATTATTATTATTATTATTATTATTATTATTATTATTATTATTATATAGACTGGAGGAAAATAGACCTGGGGGAAAATATCGGCCAGTCCCCGTTTCCAAGTTGCTCATCATAGTGGCCTTCTTGAACGCTGTATCAATCTTTCCTTGTGCTTCAAGAGTTTCTTTGCCTCGTCGTTCGCTAACCCTCTATACACATGTGATGCCAGTAATATGCGAGAGACTGTGTCAGTGTTGAGCGTTTATCTCTGGATTTCCACCGCCAGTATAATTATTATGCAGGTGGGATTTGCAAATGCCAAGATGGTAAAGTTGTGTGGCCTGTGTGAGCCTCTCCTTCGATTGAGCGTATAAGCCGAGGTGTGCACCAGAGAGAAAGGAAGAAGAGAGAGATCACTTAGCGATATCGCCTCTATGAGAAGTGATGTACGGTGGAGGAGTTACGTCCCTTCAACCTCACATGGGCTTGCTTTCGGTTCTTAGTCTCTTGTCTATATATGGGGGTTTTTAATTATATCAAAAAAATGTTTTAGACGGCGATTTTCACCTTTTGCTGTTAAAAATGTTTGAAATAAGGCTTTTCAAATTTGAGAAATTTTTTTTTATGCACATCTGTTTATTTTTTCATGACTTGCTGCCTCTTGACCGTAAGGGTGTTATCAGCGCTTCCTAAACTGTAACCCGTGATATAGGTGGCTTTTGCATTGTTTTGTTGCTTGAAATAAACAGTATGTGTAAGATAAATTGAGTTAAAATAAAAATAATAATAATATATTTTTTTAAAAACTACACTAGTCTAGAATATGTGTCATATATGCGTCATTTATTTTTTGTTCCGTATGGGGTCACACAGCATACGGATTGATTGGCAGTTTTAGTGTGTATAATTTATGTGCGTGTGAGTGTGTGTGGGTGTGTGTGTGTGTGATATAGAAAGAGATGGAGATCAAAATATAAATAAAGATATTGACTAATTCGAAACGTAAATCTAGTTGTGCACACGGAAATTCATTTATTTACACAAATATGCTTCGATTAATTTCAACATAATAATTAGGGTACGTAATAATTATACTCTCTCTCTCTCAGTCAGTCTTCTCTCTCTCTCAGTCAGCCTTCTCTCTCTCTCTCTCTCTCTCTCTCTCTCTCTCTCTCTCTCTCTCTCTCTCTCTCTCTCTCGTATTTAAAAAAAGGTGAACAAGGCAACTTTCTGTGATCACAAATGAAACCATCCTGCAATCAACCCTATATATTTCATTCAAATTGACAATACATTCAGTGAGTCTTGTGACAAAATAAAAGGTTGGCATCTGTATTTTATATTAGAATATGCTGCCACAACATAATTTAATTATAACAGGATACGAAGTTGAGGAATTACAGACACAGTTTGGTGGACAGCAAATAACAAGCCGCTGACATTTTACTTTTCTCATACTGTCTTACAATCATTTTTTTTAAAGTAGCCTTGGAGTTAACAATTGCAGAGAACATGACAATAGTGAGCTAATTAGTGCGGCAAATCAAGTTGGGTTACTTAACAAACATAACATTAATCACGTTTATACCAAGACTTTGCAGTGCACCAGAATCGTTTTAAATCTAGATCTAGACAGAGGATGACACATGACAGCAAACGGCCAGAGGGCACCCCTTTTTAGTTCTACTGTGGCCTAATTGATACTTAATTGATACTGACGATGACAGTAGTGAGTAGGCGTACTTTTTATTGATACTGAACTAAATTCAAATTAATTATCACTAAGTACTAACCCTACACACAACCTTTATTAATTCCTTGGGCTAATCCAAACCGTTTCTTACACGAAACATCACCTTAGTTCCAATCCGTCTTGTATCATTGACAACCATTCATTGACAGGTCTTGGTCATCATAATTCATTCATATCATGATTCTTGTCTGTCAGAATAGATCTACAATTTCTTCAAGAACTTACCGTTCTTCTTCCTTTGGGAAACTCTTCCCCTTGCATGCAGCCGTTAATCGTGCATTTGTGCAGTTCAAAGTTGCACAGTGGTCACCGTAACTGCTCCTGCGATTCCCCCCCCCCCCCCTCTCCATCAGATCTTCGCTCTGTCAAGCAGGCCTTTTCACACATGTTACAATCAAGTCGCATAACTCTTGACGCGTCATCACACCAATGGCGTCACTGCGCGGTCTATATATTCCTGGTCTATGGTGTGCACGCATGAATTCTATCGCACGGATTTTAAAGACCTTGATTCTGAAGTCTTAGTAGGGGTGAGTCCAGTCTCAGATACAAAAACACCTGTACCCAGCAAGCAATTTACCTTCTAATCCCCTTCACGCTGGATGGCGCTGTTGTACGGCTACCGCGCTGTCGTTGAGAAGGCAACCTGGTTTTGGCATGCCCGCAGGTGTGATAAATGTGATACAAAATCCAAAATTAAAATCCAAATTCAACAATCGATAAATATAATTTAAAATGAGTAAGTCCCACTTTGATCACAGAAGTGACTCTTATAATAATGTATTCCAAATGCGTCTTACTAATTTGATTCTGTTTGGAGAGAAGTTGGGGATGGAGGTGGGAGGTGATGGTGGTGGTAATTTTATTAGCCAAAGTAAAGTCAACATTATAAATTACTACGTGTTTATGTATGATATGAGTTATAAGGTACACAATAAATGTAAAATGTACACATTATTTTCAGGTATGATTGTAATTTTGTGTGTGTGTGTTTGGGCGGGGGGGGGGGGGGGTTGACATGACTGGGGTGGTGTAATGTAACTATGATAGCCAAATTAGCGTGACCAATGTAGACTATTGGAAACTATTTTGGTATGTATAAGTTATCGTGTATTTATAATTACTTTCAAATATGTATAATTACAACATATACTACTCAAAATAATACAAGGGCCACTTGGACATATGGGTCTCTCTTTAAATCAGAAACACACATTCAATTTATTAGTTCATCATATTTTATTGCAATCATTTCTGCATCAATAACAAAAAAGATTTTAGACATCAGTCGCTTAAAATTCGAGTAAATTCAATTTAACTGGACATACCCCTCATTTACAAAATCAAAACTTTAGAAACCAAAAATCTATAGAGTCAGAATCGGGTGTGGCCACCGTTTGCATCAATGCAGTCTTGGCATCGTTGTCTCATGGACCGTTTCAGGTTATGGAGGATGTTTCCTGGGATGGCCAACCACTCTTGCTGGAGAACTTGGGCCAGAACTTCAAGGTTAGCTCCTGGAGGGAGATTTGCCCGTGTCTGTCGACCCAAGACATCCCACAGATGTTCCATGGGGTTCAAATCGGGTGATCGAGCCGGCCAATCCATCCTTATGACGTGCTGTTGCTGCAGGAAGTCATTGACGATACGCGCTCGGTGGGGTCTGGCATTATCGTCCTGTAGTATGGCACCTTCCCCAATGGCTCGCAGAGCTGGGAGAACCCTACGTTGTAGGACGTCATCCCTGTAGCTAATACCGTTTAAGTTGCCATGAATTTGGAGCAGGGGTGTTCTGAAGTTTAATGCGAAGCCACCCCACATCATGACAGATCCACCACCAAAGCGGTCATGCTCGCGCACCGTCGCATCAGCAAAACGCTCCCGTGGACGCCTCCAAACATTCACTCAACGGTCGTTGAAAGACTAGGAGAACCGAGACTCGTCTGTAAAGAGCACCCTTGACCAATGTTGCCTGGTCCACACCAAATGATGCCGAGCCCAGGCCAAACGCGCTGCGCGGTGAGCTGGGGTGAGCAAAGGCCGTACTGCTGGTCGTCTTGATCGCAGGTTTGCCTCGTGTAGACGGTTGCGAATTGTCTTGTCGCTGACGTTAACATTGCTGGCTGCGTGAAGCTGTTTTCTGATGGTGTTTGCTGTAGTGGACCTCATCATCAGAGCTGACAGGGTGATGAAATGGTCTTGTCTTGCAGTGGTAACGCGGGGGCGTCCGGACCTTCTTGGTTCTTGGACGCTTCCAGTGTTGTTAAAGCGCTCCCCCGCAGACGAAAGACGAGTGGGTAATAGCATTCCATTGTGCAGAGCCCAGCAACAATAGAACCCACCGTCACAGTCATACATAAGAATTTCTTGTATAAAACAGAGTAACATTTCACTAAAACTATTTCAAAACCATATAGGGCCAACCACAGCAAACAAATGAAAAAAACAAACAAACTAATATTAGGTTTGAGCGCGATACAGCCTGCGACTACGCCTTCCCCAGAGGAGGCGGTCCAGAATTTCCCCAATAAAATGGGACAATAAAGTTTCAAAAATCAAAGTTTAAAAAATCAATATAAAGTTGTGTATAGGCAGTACAGCACTTAAACCAAGAACATTACAATAAAGACACTGATGGAACACAAATAGATATTACTCTCGTTTTTACCAGTGGGGCAAAGCTCACTGTGAATGCTAAAGGATCTGTCGAGCGAGCGTTGTCAAAGTGGGTCTTTTTAAACATGGATGAGTGAGAAAGAGAGAGTTACGATTTCAGACATGGTCCCTACGGCTTGACCTGGGATTAACGTATTTTAAGGCAAGGAAGGGTTAAGTTTTTTTTTAAATATATTCAGTTAAGGTCTCAGCTATTTATTTATTTATTTATTTATTTATTTAACCGTTCTTATATAGCGCTTTTCCAGCTCAAGAGCTGCTCAAGGCGCTGGCCGATACAGGATCTAACTCAAGCGCCCGAGACGCCCACCCGCAGCCTTTGGGCGCATGGTCTGACGTCCGGACGACTGAGCACAATCCTGGGCAGCCAGGGATGGGGGAGAAGGACCTATGTGCATGCTGGGTGTGTTCTTGTCACCGGCACTCACCCGTCTAGGACATGAACGTCAGGATCTTTAAAGTCCGTTATGATGGAAGATATGCGACACAGACTAGACCTCGGTTTATACTCTCATCCGAAGGAGTAGGAAACGGGAGTAAAGTGTCTTTCCCAAGGACACAACACAATGCCCCGGCCTGGGCTCGAACCCGTGACCTTCAGATCCGCAAGCCAAAGCTCTACCATTAGGCCACCGTGAGCTATAATAGTATCCTGCCGCTTACAGGTGGCTGAATGCGAAAGAGTGAGTTACGATTTCCCTTGGGGACAATTAAGATCCATTTAATATGTTAAAACAATGGGTTAAGTTTAAAACTATTTCAAGTTTGCGCTACAGGTAATATCTTTTCAGTATCCTGAAGTTTAGGCCTAATGAAGGTGTAGAGAGTCAAGTCAAGTCAAGTCAACAAATCTGTATTAACCAAAATGGAGAATTCATTCAACAACAATGATGACAAAAATTCATCGGAGTTCCCCCCCCCCCCCCCACAACCCCTCCTCCCCACTCCACCCCTTCCCCCAGAACCATCGGAGTGCTCCTGAACCATCGTTTCTCAATAGACTTCTTGTCAGGAAAGATCAGAGCAACTTAGCTAGCGCCAATCAAACGGAGAATCAAGTGTGTCACCTGCGTTTAGGTTTGAAACACAAACTAAATATATATCGTTGGGAGGTGGGTTTCGGGTGCGGGTGATAGTAGTGTTTGGCTGGTGTGTTGTGTCCAATGTATAGCGCACAACTCAATGGTTAACGTGCTCAAGGCAGGGTAAAAAGCACGCTGAGATTATACTAGCCGAGTCTTAACGTTCGCCTCGCTACTCGGCAAGTCTCGGCTAAGCTGCGTGGGTTTAAAAAAAAAAAAAGCAGAGGTAAACTGTGTGAGAGTGGGGAGTGTTATAGCCGATCACACTGCGTATCTGAGACTGGCCGGAGGCTTACGTTCACTTCTCCATGCAGTGTATGATTGCAGATGCCATGACGCAGATCAAGATCTAAGTTTAGTATGCCATTTTGTATGGTCTGTAGTACAGCAATTCAGTAATGCACACGGTGCTTGAGGGTGAAGGCTTTGGTACCCAAGTGTACGTAGGCCACTAGCATATATTTGGTTTGTAAGCATATACATAGTAATACACTACATACTCCAGAATTATTTTGCTTTAGAGCAAAAATAATTATAGAAATTGTATGAACTTGCGTTGCTATTCAAAATTAAAATAACAATAAATGTACGAGGTTTACTGTAGGCTGTTTTTAGCCTGGAGCCTCCCGCATGCACTGCAGTGCTGGCCTGAGGTTGTATTAGTTTAGTGTAAATGGAAACTGATCAGGTGTTTTTCGTTCAAAAATGTTATCCATTCTTCACCTCCGAACACCACACAAACACACACAATCCCGAACTAGCCATCGAGCACTCCCTTCCCTGAAAATCTGTATATGTTGTTGTTGTTGTTGTTGTTGTTGTTGTTGTTGTTGTTGTTATTGCATGTATAGAAGAATCTGGAAGCTCTATTCCTAGGAACATCCTTTTCTTGGAACTGCACGATAGACCATAGACACAGACAGACAAGTCATATACACATACACAGAGACAAAAGTAAACAGACACACACCTATACACCTACATGCACACATTCCTACACGCACACACACATACACGCACACACAAACGCATACCTGCACGCACGCACACGTACACATACACACACACATATCAAGCCACCCCATAGCCCATCATCACACTCACACACAAATCTTGGTTTGGCGAGGAGAGTCTTCTGTGAGAAATCTAGTCCCTCAGACGGTGCTGCGTATCTGTTATGAGTATTATATGAATTCGTTTACATTCATATAATATCTATTGCAATATAATTCAAAATGTTATTCCAGACGAAATCAAGACAATCCCCAAACAAATAGGACAATTACTTTAAATTTTTGAGTTAGCCCTGGAGAAATGACATCGTTATTATAGTTATCACGAATTATTGCTACGACTAACGCAAGCATTTAAATTAGGCGAATATTAATGTATTTAATATATTCCCATTAATTATAGTAATTATAATTATTATGAACAACTTTATATTTTAAGTTATTACTTATTATCAAGGTGTTAATTTTTGTTCTAAAAAACAAACTTTAAGGCGTATAAAAAATAGCACGAAATGATTTTAATATCGATGTTATATAATACTATATTTGTAATAAATATAAAACAATCACTTTGTAAAATACGTGGTTCCGAAACTTTCCTTATTTTCATAAAAGTCATTTTGTATGGCAAATTAGTAAGTATCCGATTAGTCTGTAGAAATGAATAAATTGTATGTATCTATTTAAATAAAATTGTATTTTATTTTTGTTAATTTCTGAACAAATTTAATTATTAAAATATAGATATTTCCTTTCTAAGTTAAATATATACTAGCTTATTCATTTACATTTTATTTTACTTCCTGTTCCTTAAAATTACTGATAAGTTATTTATGTCATAGTGAGTTTACATGTAATAGTACTTACTATTATTTAATGGACTCATTTTGACCATACATATTTTTAAGTAGTCTAATTATTCTAATGCTCAGTGCAACAACAAAACTCGGCTTCACCCAAATTGTTTGCATATAAATGTGTATTGCTAGTGTGTTGTTGTTAGGGGTGATGGTAGGGATGGGGTAGTGGAGGTAGGAATAGTGGTGGTGTTGATGGTGGTGGTTTTCTTGTCCATTCTCCTTCATTCCGCTCCATCTCCTCCTTTCACTATCTCTCTCCTCCCAACTCCTCATACTCAAAACGATTTCACCCCTATTTTTCTGTGCATATCCTGCGGCTACCCACTTCTACTCGGGACCAATAACGGGACGACCACGCCGAGTATCTAAGCTGGTATCCCAGTCGATAGCGTGTGCGTCGGACAGCACAGTGAAGCAGAAGTTCAGCAGTATTTCTCACGCACGCACGCACATGCACACACATTCTCACTCACGCACTCACTCACGCCATCACAAGCACACCCTACCCTCACACCGACTTCCGAACTGTATTCATAGTGTTTGGGATTATATGTAGAAGAATTGTTCAGAAAACCTAATAATATTAACACATAACAATGGCCTATGAATATATTATTATAGATAGGCTTATCGAGATTTTGCAACATGTATACAGAGATCACATGTAATAATAATAATAATAATAATAATAATAATAATAATAATAATAATAATAATAATAATAATAATAATAATAATAATAATTATTATTATTATTATTATTATTATTATTATTATTATTATTATTATTATTATTATTATTATTATTATTATTTTTATTATATGATTATTTATTTATTTATTGTTTCCCTTATTGTTGTTGTATTGCGCTTTTCCATCTCAAGGCACCCACTTGCTGAATTAGGGGCATCGCCTGACGCCTTAGACTACTGAACACCATCTTGGACGACTGGGGATAGGGGAAAAGAGACCTAGTGCGGGCTGAGTGTATTTGTGTAGCTGCCACTCACACTTTTAGGTCATGGGCGTCAGGACTTTAACGTGCGTGCCATGGAATGCGGGCGTGCACGGACTAGACCTCGGTTTATACTCTCATCCGAAGGAGTAAAACAAATAATAAGCCCAGGCAGCAATGGCCTAATATTAAAATATTATTATGGTTTTACAAAGGCGGAATCTCTAGGATGTCTGTGACTTCTCTGGATGCTAAATGCGATTCATATGCAGCCAGAGGCTCGAAGTTTCAACTCTTAATTGAATCGGATTTGTCGGGAAGATAATTATGAGGGAGGAAAAAGTTGAAATTGTCAGCGGAAGTGTTATCATCGAGACATCCTGTCTATCATAAAATCCGCAAGGCGTTGCTTTGTGTGCCGACTAGGCCAGCTTTGTCAGTACTGTGGTCTATAAACAAGGTCAACGGAAACTGTATGATACAGACAACCTGGTATCAGAAATTCCTTAAGTTAGTCATCGCCCTGCAAGCATGCTGTCTGGGCCAGTTTTGTTAGTATTATATTCTTTAAAAACAGCTGAAATCAACATCAGAAGCGTTAATCATGGGGACAGATTGGTTATCGGAGAAAGTGTCAATTGTCGCTCTGCATGCTGACTGGAGCAACTGTGTTAACTTAGTGCGATCCAGCATGATTTACACTTCGTCATCATTGTCGGCGCAGGTTAAGAAAAACATTATTAGCCTTAGCCCCCATTATATAAGTTCTTTAAAATATAGCTGCTCTGTGAAATCAGGTAAAGATTATCAGTCTTGTAGTAAATATACTATTGATAAGGTTTTTCATATGATTCTGCTCATATTCCTGTTGAAAATATCTTGGAAAGTTGAGTCAGGGATTTTTAGTAGTAGTAATAGTACGGCCTTAAGGCACATTTTATTTTCTCATTCTCCCTTCCTCTTCGTCTTCTTTAAATTCTGCCTTTCCTCCTTTTCCCTTTTTTTCTTTTTCTCCTCCTCCTTCTTCTTCTTATCTTTGTTATCCCCATGTGTTGTTGTTGGTCTTCTTCATCTTCTTCTTCTTTTTCTTGCTCTTGTTGTTGTTCTTCTTCTTCATCTTCTTCTTCTTTTTCTTGCTCTTGTTGTTGTTCTTCTTCTTCATCTTCTTCTTTTTCTTGCTCTTGTTGTTGTTGTTGTTCTTCTTCATCTTCTTCTTTTTCTTGCTCTTGTTGTTGTTCTTCTTCTTCATGCTCTTGTTCTTGTTCTTGTTCTTGTTCTTCTTCTTGTTCTTCTTCTTGTTCTTCTTCTTCTTGTTCTTCTTCTTCTTCTTCTTCTTCTTCTTCTTCTTCTTCTTCTTCTTCTTCTTCTTCTTCTTCTTCTTCTTCTTCTTCTTTTTCTTGCTCTTGTTGTTGTTCTTCTTCTTCTTGCTCTTCTTGCTCTTCTTCTTCTTCTTCTTCTTCTTCTTCTTCTTCTTCTTCTTCTTCTTCTTCTTCTTCTTCTTCTTCTTCTTCTTCTTCTTGTACTTCTTCTTCTTGTACTTCTTCTTCTTCTTCTTCTTCTTCTTCTTCTTCTTCTTCTTCTTCTTCTTCTTCTTCTTCTTCTTCTTCTTCTTCTTCTTCTTCTTCTTCTTCTTCTTCTTCTTCTTCTTCTTCTTCTTCTTCTTCTTCTCCTCCTCCTCATCCTCCTCCTTTACAACTTATGTTAATCTGATGAATAAAATTTGATACAACAACCTCCTCCTTTTCCTCCTTCTTAGCTGTCTTATCCTCCATTTTTTCTTCACATCCCCCTCACCTCATTTCTTCTTCATACTCTTTTCCACCATCTCTCTTATTCTTCTCCAGCTTTTCCTCTACCTCACCACCCTCCTCCTTCTTCCCTCCTTTTTCTTCTTCAACGGTCACTCTGCAGAACGACTGCATGGAATTAGGAGAGGACTGAGTGTTCTGAAACTTTCACGCCAAAATGAATGTGATGATTTTATTAATCTTCAGGACGACCGCAAAATTGCATTTGCCAGGCAAAGAAGTACAAACTCGCAACTACCAAATTGCTTTGGTTTTTCTCATAACCGCAAAACGGCTTGCTTTATTCGAGTACCTCCGATTGGGTGAAAGAGTCATTGAAGTGTGCACTAGTAGTAGCAATAAGTCGTGGTTATTGCAGATGTGTAGAGTGCTTGGTTGTATTGGCTACTTCAAACAACCACTATTCAAACAGCAGCAGCAATAAAAGAACTATGAACAGTAACCAACAAAAAATCCTCATTTGTGTCCAAATATGAATGTTGTTTGTTTGATTATATCTTTTAACTGAGAAAAAGCACATTCAACACCCTTTAAGTTTCCGTTTGTTTTTTAGACTTCTTTGCTGTTTCAGATGTTTTTTTCTCTCAAGATTGTGTGTTAGATGCTACATCCCGTTTGATCCTTTCATACAAATGGAAGAGATTGAGGTTAGTAGGAAGAATGAGTACAACATTCAGTCATTCAGTTGTTTTATTCTATTACATTATTATGGTTATATATTTTCTGATAAATTCCAAAACGCCGTCCCACTCGTTCTGATTGTCAGATGTGGAAGAATTGTGTACAGACATAACATCGACGAGTGAACACAATGCACACTACCATTCATACGAAGGTACGTTTTGTCGAGACCATTTTGTGTATGATGCCATCCAAATTTTTGTTTTAAAATACTATGAACTCATTCTTTTGGTTTTTATGAAACAAATGTCTCTTTGGTTTAATAAATCAAGCAAACAAATTATTTACATTAGATTTTTGAATCAGTCTTGTTCGTTGTTGTTGTTGCTGTTGTTGATGTTGTTGCTGTTGTTGTTTTTTTGTTAATAATGAATGAATGAAGATAGGGGTGATGGTAGTGGTGGTGGTTGGTGGAATGTGTGTGTGTGGGTTGGGGGAGGTGAGAGAGCGAAAAACAAAGAGAGTGTGTGAGTGTTTATGTGTGGGTGTGTGCGCGCGTGTGTGTGTGTGTGTGTGTGTGTGTGTGTGTGTGTTATAATCGTTTTTATTTATCATTCATACTGCAATATCAATTCTCCCCTCAGTAAAGCTTTGTTTTGATCAGACCTACATCTAAAAGCGGCATTAAAAGCACACGTTAATGATCCGTGTTGTTTATCAGTATTGGCATCTTATGTGGCATCTTTTTGATGTTAATTTGCAGGGATACTAAACGTCAAATGGTACGTTTTGGCGACTTGCAAGCCTCATGCATGCTGATGTTGTTATTGTTGTCGTTGTTGTTGTGCTTCTTCTTCTTCTTCTTCTTCTTCTTCTTCTTCTTCTTCTTCTTCTTCTTCTTCTTCTTCTTCTTCTTCTTCTTCTTCTTCTTCTTCTTCTTCTTCTTCTTCAGGGTGTAGTAAGTGTAACCTATACAGATCAAAATTTATCTCGGCGACCTATGTTCATTTTTTGTGTGAATAATAATATAATAAAAATGATTGTGCCTGCAAAGTTTCAGGCAATTCTATCTATCATTTCGTAATTTATTGTAATTTTAGTCTCTTGTTGTAGTCAAAATTTAAAGTCTTTTAGTCTTAAAATGTGTTACTGTTTATCACTGAAGTTTAACTTTCAATCATAAAAATGTTAGAAATTTACTTACAAAGCATATTTATACCTCGTTGGTTGTTGTTATGCTCAAATCTTCATTGTATTCCCTATTGTGCAGCTGTTTACAATTATACTACTTTTCTATCAAATTTGCCACCCTTCGAATCAGAAATTATGCTATATAATTTGAAAAGTAGCACGGCGTGTGCGTTTTATGTATTCTCAGAATGATTGCTTTACAATAACCTCATTCCGGGAAATTCTATCCACCTTGATTTCAACGTACCCAACTATAGTATGCAACTGTATATGCAAGATCTTTTAATTGAAGTCTTAAAAGGTGTTGTGTGGAATGTGGATGTGTGTGTGTTTGTGTGTGTGTGTGTGTGTGTGTGTGTGTGGGTGTGTGTGTGTGTGTGTGTGTGTGTGTGTGTGTGTGATTGTTTACCAATATCGGAGGAATTTTCATATTTATTGTCATTTTATTGTCAATTTATGTTGTCATTTGGCTGCATGAAAAAATTCTGTATTCTGTGTTCAGTCTTCTTCTTCTTCTTCTTCTTCTTCTTCTTCTTCTTCTTCTTCTTCTTCTTCTTCTTCGTTTTCATCATCATCATCAGCAGCAGCAGCAGCAGCAGCAGTAACAGCAGCAGCAGCACTATCATCATTATCGTCATCTTCGACGTCAACATCAACATCAGCAGCAGCAGTAACAGCAGCAGCAGCACTATCATCATTATCGTCACTGACAGAAATTACGATCGTCAAGACACCAGGAATAATCATTGCTTTTGTTTTCCTTAGACAAAGTAGTTAACAGCAGCAGCAACAACAGCAGTCGAAGTTAGCAGCATCAACAACAGTCGAACTTAACAACGGCAGCAGCCGTAAGTAACTCCCTCCCCAACGCTACCAGCACAGTTGCTTTGCACTGTGAATGAGCGACTGGCACTGTATGACAGTGGACCTAGAAATAAGCGTGATTATCACTAGCCTAACCACGGTGTGGCTAAAGGGTACCAGTAATCACTCCAGCCCCTCTCATCATCCAGTCTGTCACGCTGCCAGCTACTTTTCGCACAACAGAAAGAGAGCCAGAGAACAGCCCCAACCGTGAACAAAGGCCCAAGAAGTAGTCTAGACACAAACAGGAGGAGCATCATAATGAACCTGCCTGATTCCAAGCCCCTGTCCTTACTCCCTGATTAGCCGTATAAGGATCAAGCCCTTTAGCGATATTTCGAAAGTAAGGTGGTGCCACGCGGCCTCGACATCATTATCCAATCACACCTCCATCTGTCGCCGCCATATTGCCATCGCTGCGAGCTTCAAGATAGCCGCGACCTTACGACACGCCTGCCTAATCGTCAGAAGAGAGTTGCCGCCCATTCCAAGCTCTTTTGGCTCCGGAGGAAGATCAAGCCCTCTAGTTCGCATGGTCAGTTTCAGCGTTTTGTCGCTAAAGTATAAAGTGATAAAAGGATAGTTTTGATGGGGATGAGGGCAAAACCTGAAAACTTGTACAAGGGTAGTGATGACTGAAACAAAACATAATTAATTAATAAACAAACAGACAGATAGATAGATAGATAGATAGATAGATAGATAGATAGATAGATAGATAGATAGATAGATAGATAGATAGATAGATAGATAGATAGATAGATAGATAGATAGATAGATAGATAGATAGATAGATAGATAGATAGATAGATAGATAGATAGATAGATAGATAGATAGATAGATAGATAGATAGATAGATAGATAGATAGATAGATAGATAGATAGATAGATAGATAGATAGATAGATAGATCCTATCCCGTAACTCGGAGGTCGTAGGGACACCACAGATGATCGTTTAACCAGTGTACTCCATCTTTCTCTGTCCTCAGCAACCCTGATGGCTCCGCTCAGTGTCAAGCCAGTCCATTCTTGAATGTTGTCCTCCCACCTCTTTTTCGGTCTCCCTCTTCTCCTGGCACCGTGCCTTGCAGGATGGTCTTTGCAAGACCTGATATCTGGTGACGTGGCCATACCATCGGAGTTTCCGTTTCTTCCCCACTGTCAGCACAGGTCATCGTGTTGTCCAATGGCTTGTGTGATGGTCTGTCGGACTTCGTCGTTGGTGATGTGCTGAGTATAGGAAATGCCTAGAAGTCTTCTGTAGCACTTCATCTCCATGCTTTGTATTCTTCATTTTAGATCTGCTGTGAGGGTCCATGTTTCGCAAGCGTATTACATTACATTATTATTGCTTTAGGTCCAGCGGACTCTTCCGAGCCAAATCAGGACCGGTCGCAAGCGTATAGGAAGATGGAGATGACAAGGGAGCGCAGCAGCCTTACTTTGGAATGTAGACTGATATGGTCATGTCTTTCCAAATGGGCTTCATCCTTGCCAGAGCAGCAGTTATTTGTGCGATCCTGGAGAGGACTTCCTGGGGGGACCCATTGTCTGATACAATGGCTCCCAGACATACGGACAGACAGATAGATAGATAGATAGATAGATAGATAGATAGATAGATAGATAGATAGATAGATAGATAGATAGATAGATAGATAGATAGATAGATAGATAGATAGATAGATAGATAGATAGATAGATAGATAGATAGATAGATAGATAGATAGATAGATAGATAGATAGATAGATAGATAGATAGATAGATAGATAGATAGATAGATAGATAGATAGATAGATAGATAGATAGATAGATAGATAGATAGATAGATAGATAGATAGATAGATAGATAGATAGATAGATAGATAGATAGATAGATAGATAGATAGATAGATAGATAGATAGATAGATAGATAGATAGATAGATAGATAGATAGATAGATAGATAGATAGATAGATAGATAGATAGATAGATAGATAGATAGATAGATAGATAGATAGATAGATAGATAGATAGATAGATAGATAGATAGATAGATAGATAGATAGATAGATTTTTTTTATATTCCATAATTAGTGTTTCCCATGTGCTACAGTTAGTCCTCAAAAAGTTATGTCACTTTATGTTCACTCTAGGGGAACGAATGCAGTAATCTCTCTGAACTCAGAATGATTGGCCAAAGAAAATGTACAATACAATCTACTCACAGAGAAGATTGTTGTCTACCTGCAACCGGGAACCTGGATCGCGGTGCTTATATCCCATCTTTAAATAAAGCCGATCTTATCAGCAAAGACCGAAAACTGCCGAAACCGTAGCAGAGCGTGTATACACGCGTTATATGGATTAAAGCGGACTTTAAACAACTGCATGATCTTCCTTCGCTGTAATGGAGAATCGTGGTCTTTGTGTAAAGATCGACAAAGAATTCTAAGAATATAGCATTTCACTCTTAGAAGCCTCAGAAGAAAAACCGAAGCTTAGTTATAGTTTTCTCACTGTCTATGGTGGCGGAACATTAGCGCATCAAGGCACAAGAGGGAAGACAAAGAAACAGCGGGAGTCGGCTCGTGCAGCTGAGAACCAATCAAAAAAGGCCCCGAAGGTTTGTGCGGAATATTTCAGTCAGTTTCTTCTGCGCGGTCGTCTGTCTTTTCACTGCCTGTTCCCTACCCATATTTTTATCTTCCAGAAAACAAATGCACTGGATAAGTAAGGATCTATCACACGATTTCAGATTTTTTTTTAATGTAAAGAGGCGTGTGTAGGAGAGAGAGAGAGAGAGAGAGAGAGAGAGAGAGAGAGAGAGAGAGAGAGAGAGAGAGAGAGAAGGGAGGGGGGGGGGGGAATTAGTCCTTGTTGTGATCAGGATCTTTTATTTTTATTTTTAGTAGAGCTTTCCATTGAGTGCAACAAGCGCACGACACACCCCAGTCCACCCAGCTGTGAATAGGTAGCCTACCTGGATTTGTTTAGAACCATGCAGAGAAGGTAGATGTAAAGCAGCGTCGGAGGGGAGATAGGACCCGCCCTCACTGACCTGGCCTAGAGAAAAGAGGGGTCCCAAACGCTCCCCTCTCCATCCACTGAAAGGTTACGGGGAATTATTTACCTTCTGTTGTTATTGTTGTTGTTGTTGTTGTTGTGGTTGTGGTTGTTGTTGTGGTTGTTGTTGATAGAACCATGAGATCGACAGATAAGTGTGGACACAGTAGGTAGAGGTGTACTAAACTTTTGGAGAAAAGCAAGTGAAGCTTATTAGCTAGGTTAGGCAAGCGGGTGTGGGAATGGGGGTGGAGGTGGGGTGGGTGAGAAATTATGAAATATTGGACGACGTTGTCTAGATCCTTTTGGTTATTGAAACTCTGCAAACACATTTTCTTAGATAAAATAAATGTATTGTACTTAGGTAGATAGGTAGGTAGGAAATCTATATCACTCTGTAAAGAAGAAGTAATAAAGTAAGTGAGAAAATAAATAAATAAATAAATAAATAACTAAATAAATAAATAAATAAATAAATAAATAAATAAATAAATAAATAAATAAATAAATAAATAAATACACTTTTTAAGCTTTCTGTTCCAATTTTGACAAACCCGGAAGCCAAACAGTGGCCAAAACCAATTTGGGACCAGTAGTCTGTAGTTCTATGGGCAACCATGAAAGTGTACAACATCAGCCCGAAAATTATAGAAGTCATCAAAAGCCTGTATGACAAGGCTACCAGTGCAGTCCTCCATAACAGCGTCATCGGGAACTGGTTCAGAACAACAATCGGTGTGCGTCAAGTATGCCTACTCTCTCCAACACTCTTCAACATCTTCCTAGAGCGCATCATGTCAGATGCTCTTGCAGATCACGAAGGCACAGTCAGCATAGGGGGCAGAGCAATCTCCAATCTTCGTTTTGCGGATGATATTGATGGATTGGCTGGAGAGGAACAAGAACTTGAACAGCTTGTACAGAGGCTTGACACCACCTCCAGAGCTTATGGAATGGAAATAAGTGCAGAGAAGACCAAAATGATGACCAACAACACCAATGGCATCAACACGGACATCAAAGTACAAGGCCAATCCCTCAACACAGTGCACAGCTTCAAATATTTAGGAGCCATTGTGTCAGACAATGGGTCTCGACAGGAAGTCCTCTCCAGGATCGCACAAACAACTGCTGCCCTGACAAGGTTGAAGCCCATTTGGAAAGACAGAACCATCAGTCTACATTCCAAAGTAAGACTGCTGCGCTCTCTGGTCATCTCCATCTTCCTATATGCTTGCGAAGCATGGACCCTCACAGCAGATCTCCAACGAAGAATACAAAGCATGGAGATGAGGTGCTACAGAAGACTTCTGGGCATTTCCTATACCCAACACATCACCAACGACGAAGTCCGACAGACCATCAGACAAGCCATTGGACAACAAGATGACCTGTTCACAGTGGTGAAGAAACGGAAACTCCGATGGTATGGCCACGTCACCAGATCATCAGGCCTTGCAAAGACCATTCTGCAAGGCACAGTGCAAGGAGGTAGAAGAAGGGGGAGACCGAAAAAGAGGTGGGAGGACAACATTCGAGAATGGACTGGTTTGACACTGAGCGAAGCCATGAGGGCTGCTGAGGACAGAGAAAGATGGAGTATGCTGGTTAAACGATCATCTGTGGTGCCCCTACGACCTTCGGGTTATGGGATAGGATAGGATAGGATAGTCTGTAGTTTAAAATGTATGCTTACTCAACTAATGAAATAATGTGAACGAAATCCTACAGGGACTGTGAAACACTCTGCCAATGTGCAGTTTGTACAACTCCCCCTCACCCACCCACCCCCGCCCCACCCTTCACCCCCACCCAAAAAAGTTGCTTTTTGGCCGAACGGCAGAAGAGAATGATCGAGGTCCTCAATGACGAGAGAGAGAGAGAGAGAGAGAGAGAGAGAGAGAGAGAGAGAGAGAGAGAGAGAGAGAATATATTAAGTGACTATTCTGAAATGATGGTGGCGGGTGTGTGAAGGATGGTGGTGACTATGGCTTTGAACAACTTTGTGCACATAATGATCACGGAGGAGGATATGTACAAAAGAGAGTGGTGACTGTGGCAAACTGGGAAATGGGAAGATTTGAAGAATTCTAGTAGGAGAGAGAGAGAGAGAGAGAGAGAGAGAGAGAGAGAGAGAGAGAGAGAGAGAGAGAGAGAGAGAGAGGGGAGAGGGGAAAAGAGAGAGACAGAGACACAGAGACAGACAAAGACAGACAGACAGAGAGACAAAGGTAGGTGGGATGGGTTTTAGGGAGAGGAACAGAGAAGAAAGAATGGAACAAAATGTATATAGTTAGCTTATGATGGTTGTAATAGAGGGAGAGAATGGTGGTGAGAAACCAAAAGGTAGAAGCAGCTTGTGATAGTTATGGCGTTACTACTGTTAGGCTGAGGTGGAAGCGTTGGTATAGCAGTAGCAGTACAGTAGGGGAGAGTGGGGTTTGAGACCCTGTCCAGCCACTTGTCCTTGAAGTGGTTTCCAGTGTCCACAGCTTCCTGCTAGCCGTCAATGGACTCAGTCACGTGCACTAATGTGCATTGTCACTCCCGCCCTCGCCGCTCGGATTCGCTGCGACGACCACAATCGACATCATCACCGTCAAAACTAACAACACAAATCTCCGTTTTCCGCATTGACGACCGCGAAAAGCGTCCCAACGCGCATTTGCGATGACCAGTGTTTGAATGGTTCTTCAGCACTTTTTTTCACTGACAGTCTGGTGGATCCCCAGCTCCGCCCTCTCCTCCAATTCTCTCTCCCAGCCTTCCCCACCCCTCTTCCCATCCTCCCTACCCACCTGATCGGTTAGTTTGATTCTTCTGTCTTCTCCTTTGTTATTTTGCTGGTTGATTCTGCACTTTCTTTCTTTCTTTCTATTTTTCTTTCTATCTTTCTTTTTATACCTTTATACCTTTCTTTCATTTATTCATTCATTCTTCTTTCTTTTTTTTCTTTCTTTCTTCCTTTCCTCCTCTTCCTTTCTTCCTTTCTTTCTTTATTTATTAATTCATTCATTCTTTCGTTCTTCCTTTCTTTCTTTCATTTTTCATTCTTTCTTTCTTCCTTTCTGTTTTTCATTTATTCTTTCTTCCTTTCTTTCTTCTGTCTTTCTTTCTTGTTTCCCTTTTTCTTTCTTTTCTTTCTTTCTTTCTTCCTTTCTTTTATTTATACTTTCTTTCTGTTTGTATCCACTTTTCTCTTTTTAAATCCTATTTTTAAATTTAATTTAATTCATTATTTCTTTTTTTCATTACCACGTTTTAAAAAAAAAAAAAAAACATTTTTCATTTTCTTTATTCAGTCTATCTATATGTCTTACTTTTGTTTTCTTTCGTTTCAGATTACTTTTAAGTAATATTTTTATATTTTAAATCATGCAGTCTAAATAGTGTATGATATTAAATGTAATGTACAAATTCTAAACACACACGCACGCACATATACACTCACACACAAACACACACTCCCACGCGCGCGCCTGCTTATTACTATATAATACCTCCAACAAAAGATGCGAACACATTAATTTTATTTAAAATAAAGAAATTTCAATTTTTTAAAAAGGTCTACAAACCCTGTCATTCTCCAGACCCACTTCCTTCCCGCCCCCTCCCTTTCCCTCACTCCACCCCCACACCCTATTTCCAACGCACACTTCCATCTACAAAAAAAGTATTTTATACGTGAAATGAATAAGTAAATATATACACATCTATTGTCGATAACTGCGGACTAAATGCAGGAACTGTAAATTGATGCAAGGAATTGTGTCCCTTCGCCAGACCAATTTGTCTCTCGGCACACCCTTTATTTATTATTTGCTAATTATTAACCCATGAAAGTTAACGTCTTAACAATAAGCAAAAGGTAATATCGTTGTTGTGCACACTGTTTTTTCAACTGTGTCTGAACAGTTACAGAAATACCAATGTAGATTGCGGTATGAAAAATATGATAAGCGAAATCCAACATGAACACGATTTTGTAATTGTGGTGATCTTCTGACAACAGCAGTTAATCAAGTGGCGGTTCACCCGTCCCCTATACGCTTAATGTGTCCGGGGACTTAAATTTTACTTTTAAAAAAAAATACAGCAGTCCGTTGGGTAGTTCGACGAACTTCGTTTCACAGAGCTTTTAAAGGAAGTGCCACAATGGTTACTCGCGAGCAGTTCACTTTTATTTACGAAATGATCTTCGTGGTTATGTGTCTGATGTTTTTAACCGTCGAATATATGCGAACACGCAGAGTTAGACCTAGAAGGTTTATGTTTCATGCTATCATGATTGCTGAAAGAACAAATATGACGAAGATGTGAAATTTTACTATTTTAAACAAAACCTGATATTACCTAGAAATGAAATAGGAAATAACAAAAACAAAACTAACGATCAAAAGGAAAGAAATGCTATCAAGACAGGTTGTTTTAGAACCCAACTGCTGGGTTAAAGTGTGCATTCTTCCGTGCAACGTTAATTTAGAAGCTACTCAAAATCTGTTAACTGTGTGTGTGCGCATTTGTGCCACTGAACATAGTCTTTCCGGTGTGACATCGTCAAAGTTCCTAGTATCTTATTTGGGCTGGGAGCGACTGGGAGCATTCTGGTTGGTTGACGCATTACAAAATTCGACGCATGCGCACAGTGCTATCGTAGTCTTAGTAAGGATTAGGGATAGAGTTAGGATTTGGGTTAGGGTTAGGGTTTTGACGCCTAAGAAAATCGTGAAAAAGCAGGCCCGACTTGACCTGGCGCATGCGCAAAGGCGCCAGGCTAAAGTAAGTCACCCAGAACTTTGACGACGTGACACCGGCACAACGATAATTATTACATCTTGATTGCCCACAGTGCCCCGCGTAGACGACCGCGAAAAGCGTCCCAACGCGCATTTGCGATGACCAGTGTTTGAATGGTTCTTCTGCAAAGCGGGTACGTATTCTACATGTCCCTGTTGTAAAGTCAATACAAATTGGGTCTGTGCACCACATATATGTATACATCTTTCTAGCTGAAGAAATGGTAAAGGCGTTGTTTATGTCAAGCTTTAAGACCAGGGATTCTTTTTCCCATTTTTTCTTTTTAAACTATATTTTATTATTTTTATGATATTTTATTTTGTTAGTTAAAAAAATTATTTCCTTTTTATTGCTCACCCGTCTAGGACATGAGCGTCGGGATCTTTACAGTTCATGCGATGTAATGCGTGCGTGCACATACTAGATCTGGGTTTATACGCTCATCGGAAGGAATAACACGCATAAAAGCACACCTCCAACCTAAACCTCCACCCGCCCACACACTCTCTCACACATACACGCATGTACACCCACACACACGCATGTACACACACACATATATCTATATCTATATCTATATCTATCTATATCTATCTATATCTATATCTATATATCTGTGTGTGTGTGTGTGTGTGTGTGTGTGTGATCTTTTCCTTTCCTATTTCTTTGATTATTTCAGTCATTAACATTACTTTAGGTCGAGCGGACTCTTCCGAACCAAATCAGAACCAGTTGTCATTAACATAGCGTCTAAACAACAAACAAGATTATGATGTAGCCACATATTATAAACCATGAGTATAGGTCTGTGGCAGCGAGTTGATAGCATGGCCAGTCTGGAATGTGGTATGAAGAAGATTACAAGCGAAATCTGAATTAAGCACATATTTATAATGCTGTCATCATTGTCACTTATAGGCAGTATCTGCTACGGGTTGAACATAGACATTTTTAACACAATAGTAATTTAACATGCACTGTACTGTATCTATCTATCTATCTATCTATCTATCTATCTATCTATCTATCTATCTATCTATCTATCTATCTATCTATCTATCTATCTATCTATCTATCTATATATCTATATATATATATATATATATATATATATATATATATATATATATATATATATATATATATATATATATATATATATATATATATATATATATATATATATATATATATATATATATATATATATGCCTATATATATATATTGTCACCGCCACGACTCTCTCCGGGCAGACGCCACAAACAGACACCTTCCACACGCAGACAACCCAGAAAGAATGACGATTACCCGCAGTCGTGAAGTGATGAAAACACAACGAATATATATACAACTTTCAAGCTATTTATTCATTCATACCACACACTCATACACATACAACATTTACACATGAAACGAGAAAAATGGTGATGGAACAATCAATGGGTCGATGAACAATGAAATGGAATGTCAGATGAACGAGGGTTGCTAATCAACCACGTCTAAGTAACGACTGTGCACTGCAAATGTCCGAACACAGGGGGGTCGAGAATCAAGAGGGGGACAACAAAGAATAAGCCGACCTGATAGTAGGGCGTCCCCGTTGATGTCTCCGAAACGTAGCTGCCCCTCCTCGTGACTGTCACCGGACTGTCGCTATGGAATCCAGGCGTAGTGGTGTCGCCACTCCCTCCCACCGCTGACGATGATGATGATGATGATGACGCTGTAGTTGCGGCAGCCCTGCCACCGTCGACGCCTCCCAGCCTAACTCCTCCAGTCGGCTAACACTGTGACGTCGAGGCCAGGTTCCATACACAGGCGTCACAACCACCGCGGAAAAAGTGGGGTTGTGGAACAATGAAGATGTACACACCAACACGGACGAGGACGAAACGAACGGGTGGTGATGATGATGCTGGGTCCACACGACCAAATGTCGTCGTCGTTGTCGCGCGACGCTGGTCAACGTTACTCCGTGTCGAGCTGATGAGTACGACGAACTTCGAAGACCCTCGAACAACGAACTTTCGAACCTGCAACATGCTTGTCTTATTGTTAATGTCATGTCCACCCGATTCTGTCCCCCTCCCTCCTCACACTCTTCCCCCCTACTACACTAACTAATTCCTGTACCTTGAGGAAGCGCCACTGCTGTCCACTTCACTTCCCTTGACTACTATTACTGACTCTTGTAATCAAACACATAATTCAAAAACTAAATGACATTATGAATGCATGAAATGAACAATGCTGCAAATGAATACATGTAATCATCAACACATTATCCATCTTGAGCAACCGCAACCTCAACAACAGCAACCACTTCCATCCTACCTTCACCACACTTCACCCTCATTCTCCCTCCTTCAGTCGCACTCTTCCTTTCGTCTGCCTTTCCCCAGTGCAACCATCCTTCCCCCAGCCTCACGCACAGCTATCGTTCAACACCCCAACAGCCGGCCATCGGTCATTAGCACAGTAAAGGAAGATCACCATCACACTTACCCACACGGCTCGAATGTAATAGTACCTGTAGCTAGCCCTTTCCACTGCTCGCCTACACAGTACTCCAAGTAAGGTATCCAGTGCGTAGTAATTCCTGTTAGTGGACCACCTCTACACTAACTTACCACAACACACAAACTTAGTTATTTGCTCTACACTTCCTTGAGCTTGTTACCACAACCGTAACATTTCCCACTAGGTTTTCTTTTAGAACCAGTTATCATTTACGTTAACAACTGTCCCAACCTTACTTCCAGAACAAAATACCCAGAGACACAAGACCACAGGAGCCATGGTATCAGACAATGGGTCCCGACAGGAAGTCCTCTCAAGGATCGCACAAACAACTGCTGCCCTAACAAGGTTGAAGCCCATTTGGAAAGACAGGACCATCAGTCTACATTCCAAAGTAAGACTGCGGCGCTCCCTTGTCATCTCCATCTTCCTATATGCTTGCGAAACATGGACCCTCACAGAAGATCTACAACGAAGAATACAAAGCATGGAGATGAGGTGCTACAGAAGACTTCTGGGCATTTCCTATACCCAACGACGAAGTCCGACAGACCATCACAAAAGCCATTGGACAACACGATGACCTGCTGACAGTGGTGAAGAAACGGAAACTCCGATGGTATGGCCACGTCACCAGATCATCAGGCCTTGCAAAGACCATTCTGCAAGGCACAGTGCAAGGAGGTAGAAGAAGAGGGAGACCGAAAAAGAGGTGGGATGACAACATTCGAGAATGGACTGGTTTGACACTGAGCGAAGCCATGAGGGCTGCTGAGGACAGAGAAAGATGGAGTATGCTGGTTAAACGATCATCTGTGGTGCCTCTACTACCTCCGGGTTACGGGACAGGATAGGATAGGATAGGAATTTAACATAATTATTTTATCGTACGATTTTTCCGATGGAGTTCATGCCAATGGCAGGGGCAGTGCAGTGTGCTTGCTCTCTATGACGTAGCTCTGGCATTTAAAGCTTTTTAAATATATTTTATAAAATAATTTAGAAAAAAAATTAAATTATAGATTTATAAAATGTATTTTATTTATTTATTTATTTTTGGGTCGTCGCATATTATGTTAGTCAAACGTTGCAGAACTCGGTCCAACGTTGGATTGAGGGATTACAGCTCAAGCTGGACCAGGTCCATCGGCAAATGGAGAGGGGATATGAGAGAATTCCGCCGACTACAGCGTCAGGCCGCTGCAAATCTAAAACGGTAAGCACTGACTGCAATTGACAAAAATGTGAACTCGTTAATAGACAGTCTTCAGAAATGGAAGGTAATGTCTTTTGTAATTTTGTTTTTAGTTATCTAGATTTATCCGGGCTGACATCTCCACTCAGAAAACTATTAAAACTACCTCGAGCTGCAAGCTTTTCTTCGAAAAAGAGGGAGGATATGGGTGGTGGTTGACTGGCAGTTCAAGGGCGAACTAGCGGAGCTAGCTAGGACTGCAACTGAAATCAACCTTTCGGTTGATCCTGAAGGTTTGATGGAGGACAGAGCAGAAATTGTAGGCGAGAAACTGTGTCCCTTTGTAAATGATGTCCGCCCCAACGTTAGACAAGTGTGGCGCAATATGCGGGCTATCCAGCCAAAGTTGTTTCCCCTTGTATTTCCGAGCATGGTCTATTTAAGCTAAGTTTTTAACAAAAAATCCCCTAAAATAATCCCTAAAATAAAAGCAAAATATGAAAACCCACTATTATACTATATACCTCACACTGCTCCTGATTCCACGACGTGGTAGGGTCTATAAGCTTACATGGAATGACGACCTGCGGAGGAACGTAGCCTATGAGAATGTGGGAACAGATCCTGGGATCACAGTGTTTGGGGTACATGGAACTACAGGAACATGGCACTGTGGTGACGTAGAGCTGCGAGAACGTGGAGCTGGGGCAACATGGAACTATAGATATAAAGGAACATACAGCCGGAAACCAAAGAGTTGCAGAAAAGTGATACTGGATAAACAAGGACTTTGGAACTGGTAGAGCTGTAGGAGCATGAGCCGTGGGAACGTATAGAGAGGGTGGGCTGGAGGCATAGAAGGGGGGGGGGGTGTGAACATAGAGCTGGGGAACCAACTGAGTTATCACAGCGATTCCGACCGAATCTGGTACTCATTGTGAAGTCCCCCGTGTGTTGTTCGGCCTGCTTTAATCGAAAACCCGTCCAGGCGTTATGGAGGCGTCTGTGATCGATTATTTCATTTTCGCTCGCCCTCTTGACTCAGACGATCTCACTGTCTGGAGTACCCGTCAGACACTCGATTTAAGTGGACAGTAGTAGTTGTAGTAGCAGCAGCAGCAACAACAACAGCAGCAGCAGTTGTAGTAGTAGTAGTAGTAGTAGTAGTAGTAGTAGTAGTAGTAGTAGTAGTAGTAGTAGAAATAATAGTAGTAGAAGTAGCTAATATCCTACAGACGGTGAGCTATGACTATTTCTGGTAGCAGCCCGCTACATGTCCGATATTAGTCCATGTCAAAGCCAGTAGCAGTAGCAGTAGGAGGAGTAGGAGGAGGAGTAGAAGTAGGTGAATGGGAGTAGCAGTAGGAGTAACAGTAGCAGTGGTAGTAGACAACCTAGTACATATCTTACAGAGCGTCTTCTGTGACTATTTCTGGTAGCAGCACGATGTCAGTCCATGCCAATGCCAGCAGCAGTAGTAGTAGTAGTAGTAGTAGTAGTAGTAGTAGTAGTAGTAGTAGTAGTAGTAGTAGTCGTAGTAGTAGTAGTAGTAGTAGTAGTTGTTGTTGTTGTTGTTGTAGTTGTTGTAGTTGTTGTAGTTGTTTTTGTAGTAGTAGTAGTTGTAGTAGTAGTAGTTGTTGTTGTTGTTGTTGTTGTTGTTGTAGCAGCAGCTGCTGCAGTAGTAGTACAGAAACTACTACATAATTTATCTTAAATACCGTGTGCTCTGATAATATTTATGGTAACAGCATGCACGCTACTTGTCCGCTATCAGTCCGTGACAATGCCAGTCTTTTGTGCTTTTCCCGATCTGAGCACTTGAGACCTCGGCCATGATCAAGACGACGCTCGTTTCCATAGACTCATGGCACGCATCATTGAGGTGAAGAAATTAAATGACTCCGAGATCACACCTTTCAGCGTGTCACGGATCCTATTGAAATTCACAGTGAGTGTTGCAGCACACACCCCGTCCTCCCCCATCTGAAAAAAAAAAAGATTCAGCTAAAACAACCTCTTTCAAAAGTAGGGTTTTCATATAAACAGATCAATGTATTTGTTTGTGTGCCATATAAACAGCATCAATGTTGATCCTAAAAAATAGTATCCCGGCGAAAGTGGGTTTCGTAGGCACCGTTATTTGTTGACCTAAATGGACGAGACGCCCACCATGGAAAGTTTAGGGGTCAGTTTGAGCGACGATTGCCCAGTTCAGTTCAGTGGGTAGATTACCGTCCCCGGACACAATAGCGTATAGGGGACTAGACAGTTGCCCAGCAGGTTACATCGTCTTTTAGTAGGAACCACTCTGACCACGCCCACTCCACAGATCATGTTTGCATTCGCAAAGGTCAAGGTCATTGGAGTCATTTTGTTGCTAAACACGATGACCTCAATGCCTCAAAAACGGCTAAAGCGATTTTGTTGACTTTCTTTGTTTTGATATACATGTACTTCAAGATCATGGGCAAAAGAAGTCCGGGGGTCGATCAGTTCGTCAGTCCTTTGCTCCGAATTCCACCTTTGTTAAAAACACTTTTTGCCTTATCTCAAGAATAACTGAAACGGAATTCATCATTTTAATGTTTTGGATAGGCCTTCTTTGTCTGCTGCTATTCATGTTATTTCATTCGTATTTGTGCTTTGTGGATAGGCCTTCTTTGTCTACTGCTATTCATGTTATTTCATTCGTATTTGTGCTTTGTGGATAGGCCTTCTTTGTCTACTGCTATTCATGTTATTTCATTCGTATTTGTGCTTTGTGGATAGGCCTTCTTTGTCTACTGCTGTTCATGTTATTTCATTCATATTTGTGCTTTGTGGATAGGCCTTTGTCTACTGCTGTTCATGTTATTTCATTCATATTTGTGCTTTGTGCATAGGCCTTCTTTGTCTACTGCTGTTCATGTTATTTCATTCATATTTGTGCTTTGTGGATAGGCCTTTGTCTACTGCTGTTCATGTTATTTCATTCATATTTGTGCTTTGTGGATAGGCCTTCTTTGTCTACTGATATTCATGTTATTTCATTCATATTAATTTTGTACTTTTTCAAAGGTCAAGGTAATTGAGCTTCACCATTTTGTAAAGCCGCTTTGTACTTTATCTAAAGATTGATTGATCCGACTTTGATAGTTTGTTTTCTTGCAGATAGTTCAGACACTGGCCTATCATTCCGTATATTCCTTTGGTTTCATTAGGATAAAGCCGAGTGATAACATTATCACCGCCCACCAAAATTAACACTTTTAAAAATGCTTATTTTTTGGCTGTGTGTGAGTGTCTGGAAATACATTATGAATGGCTTGAAATCTTGTTAACTGTGATTTGTGTAATTAAAATACTTATTTGTCAGTGAATATACTTAAAACTCGTTTGTGTGTTCATTTTTATTTTTATTTTTGTGTGTGAAGGTATTGCCAGTATAGTGGGCAGGCGAGAAAGAGACTTATTATCACTAATTATGCTTATTCCCTATATAATTTCAAGTCAGTTCAATTTAATCATTATTTTGTGACTGGTTATTTTTCCATTTTAACTGCTGTTCATATTATATACAATTTATACCACACAGCCATCCTCACACATGGACATACAAGCTATGCTATTCTTTAAGTTCTGTAGTTTATGCAGGCAAAAAAGTAGAGAGACCGACCATCGACAAAAATTAATTTCCAACTCCCACGGACTGTATGTTCGGTGAAGCAGATTACAACAGTATCCGGTGTATGGATCGCAGCGGGTTCAAGTGCCGAATGTAATCAAGCATATGGTCTCTGTCACTTACGACGAGATACTTCAAGAAGTATAGCGCGCGACTCCATGGCGTGATGACATACTTCAACGCAATTCATTGATGCCGAAATCGGTTTTCTATTAGGAATTGATTATTGTCACTTTGCCTAGTGCCTCTGAATGTGGCGATTTGCCCTGCCTATTCACGTTGAGGATCAAAACTGCTTTATGGAATTCGTGCCTGTAATACAAGCGTTCGCCATTGCGACATATTTGATGTTTTAGGGCAGTCTTGCGTTAGATTCTGATATAAGCCAGCGCCTTTAGCAGCCCTTTGAACTGGCAATTGTGCTATGTAAGAACAGTGCCTGTCAGCAACAGTACCGTCATCAGCAACAGCAGCCCTTTGTACTGGCAATTGTGCTGTGTAAGAACAGTGCCTGTCAGCAACAGTACCCTCATCAGCAACAGCAGCCCTTTGAACTGGCAATTGTGCTGTGTAAGAACAGTGCCTGTCAGCAACAGTACCGTCATCAGCAACAGCAGCCCTTTGTACTGGCAATTGTGCTGTGTAAGAACAGTGCATATCAGCAACAGCCCCGTCATCAGCAACAGCAGCCCTTTGAACTCGCAAATGTGCTATGTAAGAAGTGTACCTGTCAGCAACAGCCCCGTCATCAGCAACAGCAGCCACACTCAGCCTTTGGACCTTACTAGCCAAAGTCAGTGTGCACCCTTAAATAACCAAGACTAAAAGGTTAGTTTTGTTTAGCTTCCTTTCTCGCTTTCTTGTGGGAAACTAATGAGCTAATCTTCCCAGTGTTGCCACACTGCAAACTTTGTGTGAAATTTTTTTTTTCTCTTCTATAATATAATCTAATGATATTTTGATACTGTACTGTTCAGTTAAGTGCGAATACAAGTAGGCTTATATCAACTAACAAGTTAGTATCTCGTATTGCCCCCAGTCGACGTGCGGTGGTCCCGTTTAGCCACAAGCTGAGACGGGGATATCCGAAACCTAAAAATAGAATAGAGAATTCTGGGAAATCTGTTCTCGCGAAGATGTGCTCGCTGAAATGAAACGAAAGTTGGGAGAGGAACTGCATATTTCTGGTCGTGAACAAAGGCAGAAACTTGTCAGCAGTATTATCAGCGATGGAGTTATAATGGACGAAGTGCTCCATACCTATGAGGTTGCCTTTGCTCGAGCAAAGAAACTAAAGAAGGATTTGGCCGACGTCATTTCAGAAAAGGATTTCTCTACCCATAATTCCCCTGGGTTTTGAAGTTTCTAAAAAGTTATTTCAGGCCGACGACGCTCTATGGAGCGAAAAGCATGTAAAGGGAAGCAACCGGTTGTACGCGCACGTCGATAGAGACATAGAGGAGAGATACTAACTTGTTAGTTGATATACGTCTTGTGGTGCGACGCATTCATATTGCTCAAAATTTATTGGTGCACGAGTACTCCTTCGTGAAACTATAATATTTAACTGAAAAAGTAGAGTGTACATTTTGTGTTTTGCAGCTCAGATCTGAAGGTGACTTATTTGTTTCATTCACAAAATAACCTTTTTAATAGTTAGTATACCTGTATTTATTTCATTATGCATTATGCATTATATTATTATGCATTCATTGTGCTGTTACGATATTATATATTTAGTTATTAGTCTTTTCAAATTTCTTGCAATTATTTTAACAGCATCTGGAGCATAGACTACGCATAAATAACATCTTGAGTTCTAGCGAGGACTGTTGAAAATACTTTAATTTATGTTGTTGTATAATTTGTGTTTTTGTATAATTTGTTTTGTTGTATAGTAGTATACAATGTCATGTACCACCTGGCCATCTGAAGACGGACTTCGAATTGGTCATTTGAATATATGCCATGCAATCAACAAAACACTCGAAATATCATCCATTTTTAATAATCACAACACACCATTTCATGTTGGTGGCTTCTCTGACAAGTCGTATGATTCCGAAATATCAGTACCTGGCTATTCTTTATTACAGCACCATGGAGAAAAAGGTAAATAAACCGGGTTATTAGTTTATGTAAACGAATCAGTGAAATATAAGCGTCTTCATCTCCTTGAACATCATCATGTAGATCTATTTGGCTTCAAATTGACATAAAACATGCAGCTCTTATTATCATTGGATTTGTATATAGACGTATAGGTTGGTTAAATCACTTCAGTTCTATGATTGATGCCGTGTTATTGGAATCCAAAGAATTTTATATTAGGTGATTTTAATATTGATCTGAATAAATCAAATAAACATCGGACAAATATTATTCAACTTTATAATATTGAACAATTAGTAACAACACCAACAAGAGTAACTGCCGACACTAGTACACTCATAGATCACATTTACGCAAGTAACAAAGTTTACAGAAGTGTGTGTACCAGTACATGGTTGCAGTGACCATTATCCATTATGTCTAACATGGAATAAAAAGGGAGCAAAAATACCTAAACAGGTCATAAAATAATAACATATCGGTCATTTTCTAAATTTAATCAAGATGATTTTCACATACCTTTATAATAGTAATCTCTCAAATGTATATAATTTTACTAACCCATGTGATGCTCTATCATACTGGTATAACATATTTATAAAAACATACAACAGACATGCTCCTAGTCCTATTTATACAAAATGAGTTAAATAGCCTACTGTTCTAAACCGAAATGACTAGACACTGAATTACAACAAGCCATTAATCTTAGGGACTATTTAAAGAAACATGGTAGTGAATATGAAAAGTGAATATTAAAACAAATCAAGTAAGTTCACTTAAGAGAAAGAAAATGAAAACATATATAAAAAATTTAATATTATCAAAAAACAATCCTAAAACGGTTTAGAAAGCAATTAATCATTTAACAAACAAATCACCAATATCTACAGTAATTAAAACTATTTCTCCTGATACACTGAATGCACATTTTATCAAAACTTCTCATAGCATTATAACCGCAGTCCGCTGAAAAATCCAAAGAAAATAATCTATTTGAATTAGCTGAATTTTGTCAATCTAAAAACATCCAAAATAAAACCTATATCCTTTCTAATTCTTGTCAGCTAAATTTGTATATAAAACATTAATAAACCTTAAGCAAACAAATTTAAGAGGAGTTGATGAACTGGATGGGAAAAATATTAAAACTGTCTGCTCCACTTATTACTGAAACTTTAACCTATATATACAATTTATGCATTGACAAATAACTTTTTCACGTCATGTTTAAACAAGCTAAAATTATCCCGCTTTTTAAGTCCGGTGATTAATCTTATCCAAGCCGCTTGAAAAACACATTAGCCGCCATATACTAGATCATTTCACAAAAAACAATCTGTTACATGAAAATCAATCTGGCTTCAGAGCTAAGCATTCTTGTCATACAGCTCTTACATCTATGATAGAACAATTGCTTAATAATATTAACGAGCACAAATTTTCCGGAGCATTATTCATTGGCTTTGCAAAAGCGTTTGATGAAATTGACCATAACCTTCTTTTACGTAAATTACAGTTATATGGTATTAGCTTTAAATCCCTTAATCTTCTAAACTCTTTCATTTTTGACAGGCAGCAGGGCGTTTTAAAAAATAACCAAAAATCACAGCTTGAAGCTGTTACTTCTGGAGTGCCCCAAGGATCAATATTAGGGTCTTTATTATTTTCTGTCTATATAAATGATCTACCCCGTCGTATTTCTACTTCGTGTGGATTCTTTGCTGCTGATATCACATTACACTCCAAAAATACAAAATTTCGTAATTTAGCCTCCTCTTTGCAAAATGGGGGACATTAACTACATAAATTGACTGATTTTAATCACATGGCACTTAAACCTGACAAAACAGAAAGACCATGCTAATTGCAACAAGACAGAAAATGCAAAGCTTCACTCTGAAACTCCCTCCCTTAAAACTTTGCAACAAAATAGTTAAAGAAGTATAATTTCACAAACTTTTTGGCGGACATTAGACAATAATTTGTCTTGGTTGATACATATTTTAAATGTTAGTAGAACTATTTCTAAAAGAACTTATCAATTATCAAGGATTAAACTGTTTTTTTTTTTCATTTGCATTCTCGTAAACTATTCTATTCGGGACATATTCAATCATTTATTGATTATTCTTCAACTATTTGGGATACTACCAGTGACAGCGGCATGAAACCTTTAGTTTATGATTCATAGACTGCAATTAAAATGGTTATTCTGAAAAACAAAATCTCTCCGCATGATTACGAAAAAATCAACGTATTATCTTTTGTCAAAATATTAAAATGTAATAAAGAAATTTTCTTGTAAGGCACCCCAATATCTTTCTTCTCTTTTATCTAGGAAAACTGCCAGATTTTCAACCAAACTAAATATTTCTTTTCCACTAATTTATCTGTTTAAAACTAGTTTGTCATATTTAGGTTCCACTTTATGGAATAACTTTCCAGACGTTCTTCGCAGTTCACTCGCTAAATACAAATCCTTTAGAAAACACATTTTACCACACACATACTTAGAGTTTTACATTAATAACATTCATTAGATTGTTTTAAATACGTTTTGCGTGCGTATGTGTACATGTGTGTGTGTGTTTATGTGTGCACAGATCTTGATTGTATTGTTACATTATGATGTTATTGTTATAATTATTTTGTAATACTAATAGTTATTGTTACAAGCCCCAAGGGCAAGATGTAAAAAAGCACATCCAGTGCTTACTCTTTTACCTTTGTTAAATAAAATTGTTATCTTATCTTATTCGTTTCCCAACTGGGACTTATTCGTGGAGCCCACCGGAGCACTAGGGGTCACAACATGAAACTCCTTGTCCCCCACACCAGAACAGATGTGTACAAACACTCCTTCTTCCCGTCAGCTACAAGGTTGTGGAACTCTCTGAGCGCTGAATCAGCATCAGCCTCGTCTGTCGCATCTTTCAGAGCTTCGCTGACAGACTGGAGCGTGAACAACTTGTGATGAACACCTCCTACAACTGCGTGTACATATGTCTTAACACAATTTTAACCCAGGCAGACTACCTCACTGCCTCATCCTCAAATAGTACTTTTGCCTGATTTTAAATCTGTGAACACCCTTCGCTGCGCACGCGAAAGTTGTGGAGTCATTTCCTCGTTAACGGGGTATCCACAGTACTAAGAAGAAGAAGAAGAAGAAGAAGAAGAAGAAGAAGAAGAAGAAGAAGAAGAAGAAGAAGAAGAAGTATTCTACTGTTAGGCAGGGAATCTTCTTGGCATTGTGTATATGCATGCTTGATGGTGTCTTATATAGGAAATCTTGCACTATAAATAAGAGCACAAAAATAAATAAATAAATAGTAATAATGTATAACATTACTTTACATTACATGATTATTGCTTTAGGTCCAGCGGACTCTTCCGAGTCAAATCAGGACCAGAGAGACGTTATCTTAAAATATTATAAAACGGTTCAAATCCTACAAAACAAGCCTAATAATGTATAGACCAGCAGACAGCTAGCCAGTGGCTTCTTGCTGTATTAATAATGTATACATTACTACAACAATATATACATGTATGTGGGGGTATGATGTGCGTTTGGTATGTATAAATACGTACTCTGTGTGTGTGTGTGTGTGTGTGTGTGTGTGTGTGTGTGTGTGTGTGTGTGTGCGCGCGCGCGCGTGTGTGTGTATTACGTTGAGACGCGCACGATGGTGCGTGTGAAATGCGCACGATATTATGTGTGACACGCGCGATAGATCTGTTCATTTATTTTGCAACGCATGCAGTAATAGAGTGTATTTATCTTTGATTTGATTTTGCGTTGTTATTAGTAGAGGCTTTGTGTAACGTTGGTGTTTTTAGTTGGTCGATATTATTTGAGAATTTTCGAGAATTGGTTGTTTACTATGGATCGAAGCGTATGGATTTTTCTGTTGGTAACCATGGAAGTTCCATTCCAAATAGGGTTGTGTGACGTGAGACAGTGATGATGAAATTAATTTTGATTGGTTGTGGTGTTTCATGTAGGATATTCTCGTTTGTTCCCGAGTACTGTTTCAAAAGAGTTGTGGTGTTGTTGATAGTGAGTGTTGAAAGTAAAAGTTGAGAGTGGAAAAAGCGATTGTATGCAGTTGTTGATGTGTGCTGAATAAAAGTGGAAAACTTCATACGAAGACTCTGTGACTTGTATGCTGATTGAACGGGTTGCGTGGATAAACGAATCTGAGTTGACACCTATCAGGAAAATTCAAGCATTGGGGCTGAATCAACTACTGATAGAAAAATACCAACATCGAATGAGTGTAACAGTGTGTGTGCGGGGGAGAGAGAGACTGTATTTTAGCTTTCTCTTATTCTCTTGAGGGAGGGGTGCTCTAATGTCTTGTTGTATTATTATTTTCTTTTGCCATGTATGCACTGTGACACAACAAATTTTCCCATGTTTTTGTGGAATAAAGATTTCATGACTTGACTTAAATTTTCCCGTTGATTGCAAAAATTGGTCTAAATATGAAAACAATTCCCCATCCACCACACCTCGCAATATCTAAATTTCTCGTTCCTTACAACACAACAATAAATAAATAAATAAATAAATAAATAAATAAAGGTAGACATACTCCCCCCCCCCCCCAAAAAAAAAAAAAATAAATAAAAATAAATAGATAAATAAATAAAATACAACCGTCCCTAAATAAATTAAAATGTAGTACTACGTTTCTTTCAACATTAGAACACGTTACTGGAAGGATACGTAGCAAGTAGTGAAAGGGAAATAACTCAGTAAAGTGCCTTGCAGACAGTTGTCTCCTTCTTATCTTTTCCTGAGTTACGAGCGTGAACATCCAACTACACTGTATAATTTACAAAATAATACATAAATACATTAATTAGAGTGGTGTTGCCCAATAGTAAATTAATCTTTTTTTTTAAAGTCTACAATAGTAAAATAAAGAAATAAAATAAAATAGTATAAATCTACGATGTGTATGATTATTCATATTTATGATAAGCTGACAAGAAGTGCGTTTGTGTGTGTGTGGGTGTGTGTGTGCGTGTGTGATCAGAACCAGAAGCAGCGTACATTTTTAAAATCAAGCATGTCATTGTCATGATGGATAGATAAGAATGCGATGTATACACACAAGTAATTCACAAAACATGAAAAGTCTGTAAAATATATACAATCAAAACTCACTAAAACCTACCGTCGCTGGAGTTGTTTTACTTCATCATCGCAATGAGTATTAATTGCCCCGTTGGGGTGCCGGGGTTTTCAGCATAAATACACTCCCCACTTTGTGGAAATTTAGTGCTCTTTCTCGTTCCTAATCTGTTCTATCAATCTATTATCTTCTTCGCTTTACCATGCAGACACCTACGTTTTTTCTTGAAAACTCTCCCAAAACTCCTCATTTGTGTATGGGGTCTGTTGGGTCAGCTTGGACGCTTTCTGCCTAATTAGGGCTTTCTATGGTATTATTATTTAGAAATGTAGGCATTTTATATGTGTGTGTTTTGTTAATATTTTATAATGATGTTAGTATTCTATTTTGTTTTTGTAAACGGGGGTTCGATAAATTAGAATACAGCCTCAGCGTCCCTTTCATGGGATGCCTTTATTGTAACGTGACCGGCTTGTGGAATGCCTTCAGTGTTACCATTAATTAGGTTGTTTTAGCAGATCGTTTATATGGATCGAGGGTGAGTCCTCTTTTAACCAAGTTGTGGTCCTGATTCGGCTCTTTGCAGTCCTCTGGACCTATAAACAATGACTAACTAACGGGTAATGTCTCTGACTAATGTGCGCGATAAATCTTTGTTTGTCGGCAGGTGCCTGTGGAATGACCCAAGGGCAGGAAAATCTTGTTATACTTCCTGTCAAGTTTGAAGTTTCGTTTCCTTATCTTAATGTTCCATATCGTCGACGTTTTATTTTCTGTGTAGCCGCTGTATGCCAGAGTACGAGTGCAAACAAGAAGGTAACGTATACAAAGAAGATTGTGCACGTCATCACCTGATATAATACAAAAGCTACAAAGACAAAAGAAGAGACTTCGGAGCCTGTGCTTTAAGCACTACTACTATTACTAATAGTATAGTCATAATAGTGTAGTAGTAGTAGTAGTAGTAGTAGTAGTAGTAGTAGTAGTAGTAGTAGTAGTAGTAGTAGTAATAGTAGTAGTAGTAGTAGTGTACTAACTACACATGATATGGGCCTCATTGTCGTCAGTTATTCAGATCCAACGGATCTTCAATATAAAAATTACAAAGCTTAGTATAGATTTTTCCGAAACAGAGCACAGACTTCAAAGTCTATTTTTTCTTCTTTATGATTTATCACTTTAAAAAAATTATAAATCTATAACAATAAGTGATAAAGGAGAAAGAAGAGACTTCAAAGCCTCTGAAAAAAGATAGAAACATTAATGTATTTGATTCATCTTTATGATAGATATTTTTGTGTGCTAGTATGTATCATTGTATGTCTGCAGATCAAGATGGGAGAACATTACATTGGGGTGGATGTTGGGACAGGGAGTGCTCGTGCTTCCTTGGTAACAGCAGAGGGTGTACTGGTTGGAACAGAGGTTAAAGCAATTAATATTTTCAACCCTCAACCTGCTTTCTATGAGCAGTCATCCGACAACATCTGGGAGGCTGTGGTGACTGTTGTGAAGGTCAGTGACCTTGCTTTCTATTTTTTAAATATTTATTTAACAGATATTTATTTATTGTTATCTTATTGATTAATTAAATGGCAAAGACTGAGTTACGTATAAGCAGGGTTCAGCCTGACACAAAAAAGCTATGGGCCATTGGGCCCCTCAGATCAAATTTCAATGGGCCATGATTTCAGCAGTAATTTACGTACATGTAAAAAGAAAACCTGGAGATATTATTACAGAAATTAAAACAAAATAGATTATTGTGAGTGTGCATGTGTTGTGGAGCATGTTTACCAACAAAACACTAACCAGAACAGGGATCAGTATTTTGACTTGACTCGGCGCTCACACAATCATCTTGCGTAGGATTAGCGGCGGCAGACTCAGACTGTGGTTTAACAGCAGCAAACGACAGTCTAGACTGTCCTACCTCAAGTTTAGGTGTTTTTTTTTGTGTGTTTTTTTCTTTGGGGGGAGGAGGGGGGGGGCATTTTCAAAGTGGCACAAAGAAAAACACAAAATCCTCCTTGCACGGACACAACATACGCGCAGACGACAGCAAATTCTGATTTGGAAGAATCGTACAACACTTCTTATTGGCTGAAAGATCAACATCCGGGCCCTCATAGCCAATCGCTGAACTTGCCTTAGCAAAAGCACGTTTGTCGCCTCCAATACAGTGCCCTGTTATTGTGGTGGCGCACTGGTACCAAAAATCGAAGCGCCATTCGGCCCCTGGCAAGAATTGTAGATGGGTCATTTTTAATTTTTATGCGTCAATGGCGCAGGGCGCGCTAGTAAACTGATCCCTGTATAAGCCTATAAATCCACTGTAGTTATGGTCTGATGTTAGTAAAGTTAAGATCTTTCTGATCAGAAGGGAATTTTGTATTAGTGCCCTTTATTATAGTTTGGATAAGTGATTATCTGTTTTGAAAAGCCAACCTGGATCCATTTAAACAGTGTTCAGTTTTATTAGATAATCCGTTTAACATAGATTTAGATTTATATATGTCTTTAATAATATCGAAGTCACAGTTTTTACAGGTCCATAATATTATTAGCGTTGTATGTGGTTATGGTTTATGTGTAACACTATGTTCACCATTGTCATATATTTCCCCACAGTCATTGTTTTAATTAATATTTATTTCATTTTATTTTAGTTTTACATGCAGTTTTCTGTAAACAAGTGTTTTTCTTCAGTTTCTGTCAAGGAGCATTGTGGTCAAGTGGGCTAAGGCGGGACTAACTTGCCTTGTCCACAGGCCAGAAACCAATGGCGCCTGACAGGTGTGGGATCGATCTGCATTGGGACCTTATGTTTCTCTGAATATTATTTACTTTTGACTCGGGCAACGTCTCGGGGGTTTTCTTTGGGTACTCCCCCAGCAAAATTTCAAAAACACAACTAATATTATGTAGGTTGGGTTTGGGCGCGCCACAGGCTGTGACTACGCCTTTTCCAGGAGAGGCGGCCCAGAATTTCCTAACAAGGGACAATAAAGAGTTACTAAAACAAAACAAACAAAAAACAACCAAAAAACTTTCAGAGTTGTTTTATTGGAATATCTAATGACCATGAGGCCTAAATCATTCATTTGTAGCTAATATAATTTATTATTCTGGTCACATTGTTGTTTGGGTTTTTTGTGTTGTGTTTAAAGTGTTCTCTTTTACAGTTGTTGTTTACTGTGTTGTTTTGTTGCTGTGGACAGTTGGTGCTGAAGAAGAGCGGTGTGCTAGCATCACAGGTGAAAGGTATCGGCTTTGATGCAACGTGTTCTTTGGTGGCTCTTGACAATTGCTATCAGCCTGTTTCCTGCTCCACTTCAGGTTAGAATCACACCAGTGATCAGGATGGGGATGATGGTGGATGATGATGATGGTGGGTGATGATGATGATGATGATTGATGATGATGATGATGACAATGATGATGATGATGAACAAATTATAACAGATGTTATTGTAATTGTGTTATTGTGATGACAATTGTATAATTCATTTAAAACAGTTTGAAGGAAAAATCATGACAGAATATTTGTAATGCATTTTCAGGTTAATGAAAAGTTTAACTGAATTATTTTCTCCCAGGCATCTGTCTCATTTAAACTTGTTAGTGCAGTGCAGACAGGCAGGCTGCATGCATGTATACAACTGTATCTAATAGAATCAGAATCTTTATATTATCCCACAAACAACATAGAGGAAACGTTTATCTCAGTGTACAGCGAAAATAACATAGCACAATATTCACATACATGTACTTACATACATTATCACATAATAGTAATAATATAGCCTATGTCCATTTTGGAATTGCATCCTCTCATTTTAATGCTTCATTTTAAAATGTGCACACTTATTAATAGCTGCTCATAGGAATGAAACGGAGTCATGACTCTATTGGTCTACAATTTATCACTGATAGCTCAAAGCCAAATATTTATACTGACAAAGAGAAAATTTGGCAAACAGTACACATACCTGCAAGTTATGAAGGTTTCTGAATGAATCTCATTGACGTCCTAATGTGTGGTGATGCTCTAGGAGAGGATGATAAGAACATCATCATGTGGATGGACCACAGGGCGGAAAGAGAGGCTGGAGAGATCAATGCCACACGGCACAGCGTTCTGCGATTTGTGGGTGGCACAATGTCGCTGGAGATGCAACCGCCCAAACTGCTCTGGCTCAAGAAGGTGAGATTAAAGTTCAAATGAAAGAGACCTGTCAAAGTTCAAGGGAGTGAGGTCAAGGTTCCCGAGCATGTACACATTCATCAGGGATACTCTAAACTTCAGTTTTAAAGATCCCTAATTGGGAAAGGCTGTGCTTGCTTTTGGCGAAAATGGATTTACCCTAAATATTCGCATTGCTGTTACATTAAACAATTGATGATAAAGTGGCCTTTCGCTCCCCAAACCAACCACTGAAGTTGAATTGTTGCATTTCGGTTCTGACAGGGAGTAATTTCCCCTGTTTAATGGTACATCAATTCCCTTTGACCTTTGACCCTATTTATGAATGACTATGTGGCTTCAAGAGTGCATCTTTGGTGTCTGGGGTAGGGTAAGGTCTGTTAATAGGCACACAAAATATGGAATGTATTGATTTTTAAAAATAATACTTTCAAAAGATTTTTGGGGGGGGAGGTGGGGGGAGAGGAGATGAGTAATTTTTTTTTTCATTGAGGCAACTTTCAGTTTTACTGTGAATGTTAAAGGAATCTGTTGAGGGTGTGTGGTGAAGGTGGTCCTTTGAACTTTCCTGTCAAAGTCCCCTGATGTTAAGCATGTTAAGATGCATGATCTGGGCAGGCAGCGAAGAAGTATGGTTTATGAAAGGGTGCTGTTTTTTTCATGTTAACTCCGTGGCACTGTCGAATAATTGTCATCCTTGGACCAAGATGAATGAATGCTTGTGCATGTGCTTGGACTATTTCCTTCCAACATATTTTATTTGGGTTATAATGAAGTTTGTTTATTTGTTTGTTTGATTGTACTGTTTTAACAGCACTGTACAAAGAAAATGGCATAATTTTATCTTTTCAAGACGATATTAGAGACATAATATATAGTTCGATGTTACAAGACATTGCGCGTGCCATTGTCAGAACAGATTAAGTGACTATAATACACAGATTTTGTTGGTTTCTTTCTTTTTCTCTTTGCTTATTTGCTTGTTATGGTTGTCTAAAATCACATTGTTGTGAAAAGACGTTAAACTAAAATATTGAATTGAACTGAATTGAACGAATGAATGTAATACCAAAAAAGTGTTCAAGCTAGGTGTGCAGATTTATTTATTACTGAATATCGACATTTGCTTCGTTAAAGTGGAAGTCTAGCAAACAACAACAAAAAAACACAAAGCAAAATGCAATTTGGAAGGTCATAACTTATGGAAACACCCGATCACTGTTGCTATCATTAGCCATAAAATCAACCGGTTTTGTCTGAGTCAAGGGAGGTAATTCCTGTTTTGATTGCTGCTTGTAGACTGGTTTACACCAGGTCTGGGTTTTTCACACATGCACATGTCTGTCAGACGGAAGCAAAAGTATTTAAAGAAGAAAAATCAGTGTTTGTATTAAACCATCGTTGTAAAAAAAAAAGTTGGTGTTGGGACTTCCTTCAGTTTGACTGGCTGATAACATAATTATGGGGATGCGTTGTACATGTTGATGTTATTGACCGCTTGTTGCAGCACTTACCCAAACAGTGGGAGAGAATTGCTCACTTCTTTGACCTGCCAGATTTTCTGACCTGGCGTGCCACAGGTAGTCTAAGCAGGTCTGAATGTAGCATTATTATTTTGTTTTACTGGTGGTTTTTTTTTAACCAGTACTTGGGTGTCACTTAGGGCTTAAAAATTCACTTCATTGTTGTTTTTTGACATAGATAACACAACTTTTTTATCTTTTACAAGAAATTACATTGTGGTGTACAATTACAATCAACAAGAAATAAACATCACTATAACAATATGACATGAGCTTGAAATTTGTGGACTGACCAAGAGAAATCAACAGTTAAAATCTCTGTTTAGTCTGCCATGTCTGCATTTGGTGAACTCTTTCATCCTTCTTAATAAATAGAAGTTTATCTTGCACTAATGTGAAGAGAAAAATTAAAATAATTTAGGGTCAAATTCCTAAAAATTGATTTACTTATAGGGACGAGGTATAATCATTATAGGTTACCAAGAAATTCTATGTGTATGCCTGTGTATATGTGCATGCAGGCTTGCTTTATGGTGCTTATAATATGAGGCAGGACAGTTTTTGATCACGTGCATTTTCAGATCGCTGTGTTCACTGGTGTGTAAGTGGGGCTATGAGGTGAAGGACAAAGACAAGCATGGCTGGAGTGATGACTTTCTTCATGCTGTGGGTCTACAGGAGCTGACAGACAACCATTACACTAGAATTGGTCAGTGCAGATATGTTACTTACCACCCCACCTGTACATGCACAACTCATTCCCTGCACTACAGGCAACTTATTTCATTCAAACACCCACTATGATGTAGGGAGGGGAGAGGGAGGAGGTGATGATAATGGCATCTGCCATTTGTTAAGCCCCGCTTTGATGCTTAACTTTCTTCAGACAGTTCACAGACTACACATGCACTTATGCTGATTCGTTATGCCACAATGTTTTGACAGTAGGATACTTTTCAGCCACTGCTTAACTAAACATTAAAACCATGTTTGACAGTAGAATATATTTTTTTCAATCACTGCTTAACTGAACTTAAAACCATTTTTGACAGTGGAACACTTTTCAATCACTGCTTAACTGAACAAAACCATGTTTGACAGTGGAACACTTTTCAATCACTGCTTAACTGAACTTAAAACTGTGTTTGACAACGGAATACTTTTCAATCACTGCTTACCTGAACATTAAAACCATGTTTGTGTTGATTGTACAAACTTATACGCCTATTGTGTCCGGGGACGGTAATCTACCCACTGAACTGAACTCTACAAACTGGTTTGAAAAATAATGTGTGATTGATATGTCATTTTTGAATAGCTCTTTTGTTTTTACAAAGAAAGTGAACAATCACAGGGCTTGAAAGTAAATTATATTTTTCTTCATTACCACCATCACCATCAGGGTCATCATCATTGTCAATAATGGTGTTTCAGGCAACAAGGTGCTAAACCCAGGCGAGGCATGTGGTGGAGGATTAACAACAGCAGCAGCAGCTGAACTTGGCCTTCTGCCTGCTACGCCAGTGGCCACCTCACTCATTGATGCTCATGCTGGTGCTGTTGGTGAGAACCTGTTACTCATCATAGTGTATAGAGTTTATAGGAGCCTATTACTGATGTACAAAAAAACAATGATCTTACAAGTACCATTCGCCAGGAACTTTTGTTCGTTTGACATGACCCATTGATGTTGACAATGGCAGTCAACAAAACAAATCGATTTATGGTGTAAAAATTGCTAATGACCTTCTTTTTGTTTTAGCTTGAAGTGAATTATATTTTGTGTGAATGTTGCAGCTTGCTTGGGCTGTACACCCACTGACTTGGGTTCTGCTTTGCCTCCGATTACTTCACGCCTGGCGCTTATCTGTGGTACCTCTACATGTCACATGGTGGTAAGAGGGCACATTGTAACATTACATGGTTGGCAGTTGTTAATCCAACCTGTATAATGGTATTATTATCATAATTGGGGCATTGCGCTGAATCATTAGTTCATTATGACATGGCCATATCTTCTTGTGCAAGTGTGAGACTGTATAAAAATAGACACATTGTGATGTACTTTTGTGTATGCATCAGTTTGCAGTAATAAAACAAATGAAAGTAATTCATCTTCCAATACATACTGATCAACTGTTTTGTATCCTGTAAAATGTTTTTTTCTTCTTCTTCCTGATTGTGTTCACTGAAAAGTTCGTCTTCATATCTGAGACAAACATAGTCATGACTTCTGCTTTAGGAGCTTTAAAAATCATCGGTCGTATTTTGTGCACATCTAGAAGTTTCAATATAGATAATTGTGGAGGGGTGGAGAATGGAAACAACTAACAGCAATGCAATATTGGCTGCACCTGGACTATAATCCATGTAAGCTCAAAAATTATGGTACTTAATGTTTCCACTGATTTAGAATCTATTCTAATTTTGTCTGGCACCTTGAGCAGCTCTTTCAGCTGATAAGTGAGCTATGTAAGAACAGTTAAGATTCACTTAATTTTTTTTTTTCGTTTACTGTTGTCAGGTGAGCCAGGAACCGGTGTTTGTCAGTGGTGTGTGGGGACCGTATTACTCTGCCATGGTGCCTGGCCTGTGGACCAACGAAGGTGGGCAGAGTGCTTCTGGAAAACTGGTATGTTATGGTGTGATGTTTGGATTAACTTGGCGTTGTAAACAAACATACACACTCGTCATTTCAGAAGAATGATGTAATATTGTCAGGTGATGTATATATAGTGAAAATTGGAGGTACTAACATCCATTTTTATTCAAATGCTACTAATATTCAAGTTCTGCCATATGGTCCTCAACAGTTGTTATTTGACTTTGTTTTACGAAAAAGTATGCAGTATTTAAAGAGTGGATATAACCAAACTGATTATCAAAGCTGCATGAAAATATAAGAAATTGTCGCTGTATTTGTAACGTTTTGTAGATTTACACATTTGGCATATTCAGTTTGGAAGAATGTAGAATAACACAACACACATACATTTGCAAATATTATTTTCCTGCTTTGCTTTAGAACCCACCCAACCCCCCAACCCCCCCCCCCCCCCCTCCACCCCTGAAGTTCTAAACTTGATATATATTGTGGACAGTTTACAAATGCACATTTTTAGCAGCAGCAACATCTGCATGGTCACATCATAATCTCTATAGCATAAACCTCAATTTAGATAATCTTTTTAGCAAAACCTCAATGGGAGAATCACTATGTAGTAGCAAAAATAATTATGTACTTGTGCATTCCTTCTGCAGATTGACTTTATTGTGGAGGGCCACAGTGCCTATGTATCAGCGAAAGAGAATGCCGGACAGAGGTATGCATACGTTTGGTTTCTCACTCTGTGTACAGGAAATTTTCATTTGCTTTTAAGTCATAAACTACTTAAAAACAGACGTGTACCAGACTGGACTTGACGACGTTTCGCTTCAATGACAACATAAAGTGGAAAACTGGATTCAAAAGGTATACCATGCTTCTCCTGCCAGTATGCCAGCCTCTTGCACAGCAAAACCTATGCTGTGCCTCCATGGGGCGACAGACGTCAACTTGGCACTGCATGCTGCAAAGACCCAGGCTAAACTGCAAGGATTGCGGAGGAGGTTTTGGGCCCCCAGATGTGCGGCATGCTGGCTCACCAGCTTGTGGATATGCTCTGGTGCCCACAAATCAAACCCCCAACTACGGTTTAAATTACACACTGCCTTGTGTGTGCCATTGGTCTGGCAAAGGGTATGGAAGACAATCCAGAAAGAAAACAAGATCTTGAAGGGTAGACCAAGCTCTCTAAGATAGCTAGCAGGCAATTGGTATAGGGGAGGGACCCCTCATAAACGTCCATGGAGTGAAGACAAAGTTGCTGAGCCACGAGGCACATTCTAATAATCCGTGGCATCACGCAACATCGCATTATGACCATGTCAACCATCTGTGAAGAAGAAGACCTACATAGATGAAAAGGATGCTCAAAATCCAAAACAAACCCATATAACAATGATCGTAGTTCATGTAATAACTATTATTTATCTGTTCACCTTCAGGAATGTGTATGACTACCTCAACGCTTTGTTGGAGAAAATGGCTGACCAAAAGGCAATCCCTGTCTGCCAATTAGCCTCTGACCTTCATGTCTATCCTGATTTCCATGGCAATCGCTCGCCTCTGGCTGACCCCAGGTTGAAAGGGATGGTAAGTTTTTTGATAAAAACGCTTGCATTGTTGGTTATCTTGTTAATTTTATTATTTTAATTTTTTAAATTTTATTTTACTTTATTATTTTTTTTTTTTTAAAGCAAGATATAAATGCAGTTTGTACGGGAAAGTGACTGGTTATGCATTAACGTATTTACTGTTTTTAGTTAGTAATGTGATCAGTCAGTTAGTTGATTGGATGGCTGGGCATTGTTCTCTTCACTGACAGGTCTGTGGACTGACATTATCTCACACTGAGGAAGATCTGGCACTTCTGTATCTCGCTACTGTGCAGGCTCTGACTGTGAGTAAACTGTTTTTTCCACCATTATTTGTTTATTCTGCGAGACTCAAATCCAACCATTTTGGTTAATAATTAAAATAAAATTAAGCTCACGAACACTAACTTTTTATAGAATAAACTGGAGTGAAGCTTCCTCAGTCCAACGTCTTTGTGACTCATGCATAGCAGTGAGTCTATGTACTCTCCCTCTCCCTTCCCCCTCTCACCCTCACTCCAAAAAAAAAAAAATACAGTGCGAAATGAGTCTAAAATAGTCCCAAAATAACTTCTTTTTTTTAAGTCTGTCTGTCCTCCCTCTGTCTGTGCAAAATTTGCAAGTGGATTAATATCTCAGAACCTATTTCAACTATTACAACCAAACTTGGGAAGATGGTGTTTACCCATGAGACCTTACAAATGATCAGTGATTGAATGACTTCACTTCAAGGTCAAGGTCACAGAATCAACAAATGTTAGTCAAAAACTTTTTCACCAAATATCACTTTTTTCTAGGTTATTAATATTGAACTTATGATTCTTTGATGCCTGATAGATATCAATGAGACACACATACTATACAAATTTGGTCAACCTCACTCCAGGGTCAAGGTCAAAAAGTTGTTCAAAGTTGGTTAGTATAGGTATCTTGAAGTGACCTTGACCCTAAAGTATCCTATCCTATCCTATCCTGTCCCATAACTCGGAGGTTGTAGGGGCACCACAGATGATCGTTTAACCAGCGTACTCCATCTTTCCCTGTCCTCAGCAACCCTGATTGTTTCACTCAGTGTCAAACCAGTCCATTCTCAAATGTTGTCCTCCCACCTCTTTTACGGTCTCCCTCTTCTTCTACCTCCTTGCACTGTGCCTTGCAGGATGGTCTTTGCAAGACCTGATGATCCCTAAAGTATGAGAGATAAATATTCCAAACTTGTTGCCATTTAGAGATGATAAAGCGATTTTTCATACACGTTTGATTTTTGCGTTGAATTTGAAGGTCAAGGTCATTTTAGGCCTTGCAAAAACATACCAAAAAATAGGTCATTGTACAGTGGAATGGCTATTTAACCCATAGTATGCAACAACATTGGGTTATTTGATCAGACATGCATGAAAGGTCATGTGATGGTAAAGGTCATCCCAAGGTCAAGGCTCCTGAAGGTCAAAATCATCCCAATGTCACCGTTATTTGGGCATAAAATAACTTTTGGCGTACTTTATTTGATAGTACATGAGTTTATTTGGAGCCGTAGATCAATGATGTCATCGCAAGGTCAAGAGCATAGAAAGACCAAAGTCGGTTCTGCTTTGCATTCTAATGCCACTGTTTCAATTTGGTGTGTGTTTTTTTTCTGGGCACTAATTTTTATGTTATTTATTGCAAGTTCCATAAGTAGCATGTGAGTCATATGGGTTTTGCCCTTCTAAAATTGTCTGCTATAATAAATATAACATTTGATGATGAATAGTTCTTGTTTGGGTAAATCTTCATATACAACATGTTTTTTCGTAGTTTTTGATTTGAAAACAGAAATATTTGCATTTCATGTACACTTTTTGTTGCTGCATGAATTTTTTAGTATGACACTCCACACATTCCGGATGATGATGGAAGTCATAAACCTTAACAAGCCATAAATTGGAATCTCTGGATCAGTTTTGGATTGGCTTCGATCTTACCTTTCCGATAGAACTCAGGCAGTCGCTGTGGATGGCTGTTTCTCCAGCAGAGCTGACTTGGTGTGCGGGGTTCCACAGGGGTCCGTTTTAGGCCCTGTTTTGTTCATAATGTACACCAAGCCACTGCTCATCTTGCTCGAAAAGCATGCTGTTGAGAGCCAGTGGTTTGCAGATGACACGCAGCTGTACAAACCCACCCATCCTTCTCTTGTTACCTTCGCTGTCCAGTCCATGCGGGAATGCATTGGTGAGGTCAAGTCATGGATGGCCCTCAGTAGCTGAGGTTGAATGACGACAAGACAGAAGCACTTCTTATCCACAATCAAAAATCATCCTTTGCCTCGTCTCTCCCCACTTCTCTTCAAGTAGGCTGCTCTGACATACAGTTCTCTCCCTCTGCGAGGAATCTTGGCTACATTCTCTCCGATGACATGTCCCTCAACAATCACATCTCTCACATCTGTTGCTCTGCTTACACCGCCATTGGTCAGATCAGCTCCATCCGCCATTACCTCACTATTAGTGCTACAAAAACATTAGTCTGTGCCATCGTTCTCTCTCGTCTAGACTATTGCAACTCTCTTTTGTCAGGTTCACCTAAACACTTTATCGATAAACTGCAAAGGGTCCAAAACTCTGCTGCTAGGTTAGTTCTTAAGGCAAAAAAGCGCGATCACATCACCCCACTTCTCCACTCTCTTCACTAGCTCTCTGTTCAAGCCCGCATCGACTACAAACTGTCCACTCTCTGCCACAACTTCTTCTCTGACTCCTGCCCTTCCTATCTTACTGATCTTCTAACTGTCTACTCACTCTCTCGACAGCTTTGCTCCTCTGCAGACACGCACATTCTTTCTGTTCCCAATACATGCACTAAGGCATACGGTGAATGATCTTTCTATTTCTGCGCTCCCAAGCAATGGAATTCTCTTCCACCACACATCCTCAACATACCGACCACCCAGGCCTTCAAAAACGAACTCAAGACCCATCTCTTCAAACTGTATTATTCTGATTGACTCACCCTCCGACTGATGACGGATGGCGGTGGAGTGCCGTCCATGGCTTGATATGTAAATAGTCTGTACATTTATATCTGAGTATCTAATTATTTTTATATAATTATTTTTGCATTAGTTTGTACATTATGTTTTTGATAATATTTTATTTCTGCAATAGTGATGAGAGACGGGTCTTATCTTTTTTTATCCGATCATTGTATTAATTAATCATTGTTAGATGTAACAAATGTTTAGTTATATTTTAAATCTGTATGGTGAATCTTATTATTATTTAATATGCCATTGTATTAATATTTGTTTGTTTGTTTATTATGCATGTGTAGTGTATTGCATATGTTGTTGTTCCCTTGTATGCCTTTGTGAGTACGGTTGGTGTGAATGCTTGCATACCTGGTTTTATTGTTTATGTTTGTTCTAAAGATATATCTTATGTTAAGAGCGGTGAGCCCAGCCCTGAGCTGGGGTATATAAGCCTACTTTATTATTATTACCTTTCTGAAAGGAAGAGAGGGGACTATAAACTGATAAACATAACACATAACATATTATTAAATATCCCCATGCTCAGATGAGTCAACAACATCACAGATATAGATGGATGGCTTGATGTATAAGTGTGATGGTTTGATTGATTGCTTGATAAAATGTAACAATAATTTGTTGCCTACCTTGCACTATTTTGAGTTGTTGTGTTGTGTGTTTCAGTACAGCACGCAGCACATTATGAACGAGATGATGTGTCAGCAGTATGACATTCAGCTAGTATACTTGTGCGGTGGCTTGAGGAACAACTCTCTCTTTGTGCAGGCTCATGCTGATGCCTTAGGTGGGGGGTGATTCATTAACTTTCTATATAGCTATATTCAACTCAGCAATCCCTTATTTCTCCCCCCCCCCACCCTTCACCCCCACACCAACCGAAAAAAACAGGAAAATGTTTTCATCAGTGCCACAATAGTGACAGACTGCGCATAAATTAATTAATTCATGCTACTACTAGATCCAGTCAGTATGAACAAAACAACTATGGCTATTTAGGTAATGAGGGTGGGTGGATGGGTAAGAAATATAGTGATGTTTGGGTTTTATTTGTGGAAAGGAGCAGAGTGGGGGTGAGGCGGAGAGGAGAAGCCTCCAAAAATAATTGAAGACGCACACTTTGTTTTGTACCATTTCGTGCAAGTCTTGTCGTCCTCAAACATAGCATGCCTTATCAATAAAACTGTAGCATCCTGTGCAGGGTTACCAGTGGTCCTACCACAAGCCAAAGATTCGGTTCTGTTGGGGGCAGCCATGTTAGCAGCTTGTGCCTCGGGCAACTTTGAAAATCTGCAGGTCAGATTCAGCGTTTCTGTTATAACTTGTATAGTAATTTATATGCTTTGAGCTTAATAATTGGGAATGGCATTATATAAAAGCATGTTATTATTATTCATTTCAGTTGTAAATTGTGTAGTATTTTGTAGAACTTTTTGCTATATTGATAGCCTGCAATGGCTCCTGTGATCTATTGCATGCTGCTTTTTTTAAATTGTCTCTTCTTCAAAGAGTATAAATACTTTAATTCTTCTAAACTCATTTGCTATGCGCAAGAATGTTCATTGTGCATATTGTTGAAATCCAACTGATTCTAATTGATTTGATTATTATTTTAACTGGGGTGTCAGATAGCGCAGTGGTTGGGGCACTCGCTACTGTGTCGCAAGTTAAGCACCGTCCAGTGCGGTTAGCACTTGGATGGGTGACCCCAAAAACGTGAAGCGACAAATAACAACGCCCCCAGTTGACTCAACTGTGACTGAGTACCTACTCTCCTAAGGGTGGGGAAGGTAAAGCAGCGAGGGAGAGAGATGGGAATCACCCTCATTACGCTTGCCCAAGATAAGTGTGATCTCCAACATCACGCTCCCCTACGGCCACAAGCTATGGGACTACCTTTACCTTTTACCTTTTTTTTATTATTTTAACAGACAGTTTGTGAGAACGATTATGAGTGAAAATCTGTATATTGCAATCAACATATGACTGCACTGCAAAGTTTAGATTCCTAGTTTGGGAAGTGCTGATAGTTTAGTGTAAGTTTGATATTTGCATTGTAGTTTTAGTTTAATTTACAGTCTTTTTTTGTTGTTCTTGTTCCACTGAAGTACATTTTTATTTGACAAGGGCAGCAATGTTCAATTGTTATAAGCGCTTTCATCATTATAGCAGCGTCATTTTGTGTGAGTGTGTGTGTGTGTGTATGTGTGTGTATGTGTGTGTGTTTTAACCACAATTTACAATCACTCTTATTTAGATAATTTAAAAAGTACAGTTACATTATTTTAAAAAAAAAGAAAAGATATTTCCCTTTTACAGGCAGCATTACGAGCCATGGGAGGTGGTGGAAGAGTTGTCTATCCTGACAAGGGACAGAAACAGTTAGTATACATGTAACTTCCTTTTTTTAATGTATATTTAAAAATAACCCTTTTAGATAGTGAAAAAAGAACACTTGGTAATGTGGCAAGGTTAAAAAAACAACAACATAAACATCTTTTTCGGCGGTGAAAAGAGCTTTTGATAAAAGAAAATGGCCTCCCAGGCATGCCTACCCTCAATTTGAAGTTTCAGTATTAGCTTTTTCAAATTTCAGTATTACTATTACAATTTCCGTATTTACTTTTACTAAATTTCAGTATTACTATTACGATTTCCGTATTTACTTTTACTAAATTTCAGTATTACTATTACGATTTCCGTATTTACTTTTACTATCTATTGTTTTTGCACTCATCTTTTTTGATATTATGCGAAGAATCAGTGATAGATTGATTTGCTGCCACAATCTTCTTTTTCTTCTCCAAAGTTTCGTAATTCTTGATATGCTGTGGGCCTTCCATGTGTCACTTGATGTCGTTCATACCACCAGCGGAGATGCCAAACTGGTTGGCACAAATCATACTTTTGAGTGGGTGCTGCCGCGAATAACGAAAGGACAATTTTCCGAATACGAGGCAATATATGTCTGCCCCTTGCACTGTTTCTTTGAAGATTCAGATTCACAATCACTTTGCTTAGCCATTCGTTTGGACGCCATGTTTTGAATTCTGTTTCACGAGCACCGGTCTTCACTGCAACTGTGCTAAAACTGGTTCGGCAAACTTCGGTGCCTCTACCGGAAACTTCGATGCCACGTGTCTCTACTGCGACTGCGCATTGCGGCATTAAACCGCGTTCGGTTGTCTTCGGAAAAACATCACACAGTTGACATAGGCCAACGACTTCGATTTTTTTCCCAATGTTGTTTTTATTTCTTTCCGGACGGTGAAACAAGTATCCGTATTTTCCGTAGCACTTGCAGAGTTTTTCAAATTTCCGGAAAAAATACGGAAATTCTGTACGGGTAGGCATGCCTGGCCTCCTGAATTTCAAGACGTTGAATTGTCATCAGTCTATGACTTCACATTTTGAAGGTTAGGTTCTTTTACTAAGGGATGTTATTTTAAAATAATAATAATAATATATTGATTTCTAATGCACACATCTCTCGCCATTGCAGCGACTCAAATCGCAACAACTAAACTTGGTTTTTGTTTTTTTTGAGGGGGTAAGGCTTTATTGTCCCTTTTTATCAGGAAATTCTGGGCAGCCTCTCCTAGGGAAGGCGAAGTCGCAAACTGTGGTGCGCCCAAACCCAACCTACCTAATATTAGTTGTGTTTTTTAAATTTTGCTTGGGGAGCAAACCGAAGCACCCGGAGAAAACCCCCGAGACGTTGCCCGAGTCGAAAGTAAATAATATTTGAAGAAACATAACGCCCAGATGCTGGATCGATCCCACACCTGTCAGGCACCATTGGTTTCTGGCCTGTGGACAAGGCACGTTAGTCCCGCCTTAGACCACTTTGCTTTTTTACTAGTAACTTATTTTAGAGTTAGATCATGGTTCCTGCCAGCTTCTTGGGTAGCTCTTTAAGCTAGAAGAGTTCATTTCAATAAAGCTCTCATGATTAAAAGCACTATGAGTTTAATACTACATTTTGTCCCATCACTCATTCATGTTTCCAGGTACCATGCCAAGAAGTATGCAGTCTATATCAAAATGCTGACAGATCAGCGTTCTTACAAGCAGTTGATGGGATAAATGGGAATCGTTTCTGTGTGAGGAATATCCAGGTTGCCTTACTTTCCTTGTATGTCCATGTTTATTTTTTGAGTGTGGCTAGTGTGTAAAAACTTGTTTTACTTTTTGAAATTGTGCATTTGTTACAAAGAGTGTGTGTGGGGATGTGGGGGGGCAGAGTGTGCATGTATGTGGATCTTTTTATGCCTCGTTTGAAGTTCCTAGTCATCACTTTGTAATTTTCAGTTAAAGTATTAAATGAGCTATCTGTGATTTCAATCCAATTATTGGGATTTTGCATGATCCGTTTTGATTGGGTTAGTCAGCTGTAACATTACTGCGCATAATTTGTAGTTTGTGGGTTTTTTATATAATTCAAACGATTATATGATACTTTAATTAATATGCTTTAATTAATTTTTATTCATGATTCTTGCATTTATATTCAGACAGATCAGTCATGATTATAGATCACTTTTGTTATTTTGATGATGTTGATAATATGGTAGCTATAGCTATGATTGTCATTTCATTGACTAACTGGTTTGATTAGGTTAATATTCAGAATAATAAAATGCTTGTTATTGTATTATTAACAGTGCACAAATATTTGCATCAGGTGTGTGTAGGATTCATCTGATCCACACATTCTAGTAAACAATTTCAGCATTTGTATTCTGGATTTCTGATTGTGGCCAGTGCATCTAGCAGTTCTTTACCTGAAAATAGCACTATTTAAAATTAGTATTAATGTATAATGTTGTTAGTGCCTTATTGATGTGTTGTGTACACAATTGCAATACATGTATTCAGAATTTTTTATGTAATGTCATTTGCGATCACAGTTATCAAATAATGGCAGTGATTACATTAGTGCTTTTTATTGATATGTTGTATGTAATTGCGAGAATGAATTTTAAAAGAATTAAATTAAAATAATGTATTTAAAATTCTAGTAATCAAGTAATGATTATTACTCCTTTGAATGAGAGTATAAACTGAGGTCTAGTCTGTGCACGTATGCATTCCATGGCATTGACTTTACAGATCCTGATGCTCATGTCATAGATGGACGAGTGCCAGCTACACAAATACACCCAACACGCACTAGGTCCCTTCTTTCCATCCCTTAGGATTGTGGTCGGGGATCAGTCTATGCACCCAAAGGTTGCAAGTGGACAGCTTGGGCTGCTTGTGTAACATCCTGTATCAACCAGCGCATCCAGCTCCAAAAACGCTATATACAAATTATAAAATAAATAAATGTACGACATGGTCAGCAAGATTATGCACTTGTGTGCGGATAAAAAACATTGAGAACAGTGATGTTGATCCATTAGTAAAATAAGCAGAGTTTTTATAGAAAAACATTAACTAAAAATGTGTATAGTTATTTTTTTTAAAGTTTTTGTGCATGCACTTGCTTTTTTGTAGGCATTTTGTCTGTACGTGTTCATGATCATACAATCACACAAAAAGGCAACCTTAGTGGTTCGTTTCATAGAACAACTAAAGTCATTTTCTCCCTCCACCTCGCATATGAACATAGAACTGTATGTTTGTAAAGGTTCCTTTAGATGAATGAAAACGTTTCAATTCGTAATGATAATTGAAGCAATTGCATAAAAAAAACTGTTGACCTCTCGTAACCTTACCAAAGTTATTTTTGATACACTAAAAGCCCAGTTAAACCTACCAGTTAAATCATACAAGTTGTTCCAAACGATTTAATCTCAGGACTGACTGCACAAAGCAAATTGTCGCATGCTAAAATTAATTCCATACAACAGAGGCGGAAGTTGGTTTTTGTTGCGACTTGCTCATATGCTTTGTGCAGGCCTAATTGGACGCCCCTGCCTATTTGGACGCCAGCGTCCAATTGGGTCTGATATAGAAGCCTAATTGGACGCCCCCTGCCTAACTGGACGCCCCAAATATAAATCGTTGTTTGTATGTATTATCCCTATGTATGTATGTATGTAATATATGTATGTGTTATTATACCTATATAATAAACAACTGGGAAATGGCGCTCAACTGCTAATGTTTTCGAACCAATAGAAATGAGGCGATTTAATGATATTATCCACCAAGCAGACATGCAATAATGACAGTAAAGCTCTTCAACAGTGCCTTTAGTACACAAATGAACTTGTCTGTAAAATACGCTGCTGCCTTCGACGGTAACGCGCTAACAGTTGCCACTGACACATTGGTAGATGAATTATTATTATTATTATTATTATTATTATTATTATTATTATTATTATTAAAGTCATCTGCAACATCTTCACTTCAATCATGGAGCCTCTGTGCCAGTCTGTGGGATTTTAAAAAAATGCATGCTGCAATATGATGATGATGATCTGTTGTTAAAAGTCCTTCGATGTGTTAGACCTATATAGGACTGATATTGTATTATTACTGAAAGGTGCAGAGAATAGGGACCTAGCCCAAAACACATATTACTTTTTGCTAAAAACTATAACACCAAGACATATACACAGTGAAACAGTCACACGCATATATGTATTCAGTTGATATTACACCACCATTACGTAATGTTTGTTATCATATAAGGCGACAAGGGGAAAAAAAAACTTCAAAAAGAAGACTCTAATATTGGTTCTAGAGCAGGAGTACCCACACTTTTTCAGCATGCGATCTACTTATAAAATGACCAAGCCAAAATGATCTACATACCATATAATTACAAAACATATATATAGATAATAGGCTGACGTCAATTTTTTTTTAATGCTTCGCGATCTACTCACAGTATCTTCCCGATTGACCGGTCTATCGCGATCGACGTATTGGGCACCCCTGTTCTAGAGCATACACATGCCGGAACCTTCTTACAGTTCTTTGCTAAGGTCAGACAGATACAAATTAATTACCTGAATTAGTCTCCTTTGGTATAATTTATCCTAAGTATGTTTTCTTTTATTTATTTATAAATTTTATATTCAATACAGATTGTCATTCTTCTTATACATACATTCATACGTACACGTTATTACATGTCAAATGAAATATGTGCACTCCATGCCCAATTGGACGCCCCGGCGTCCAAATAGGCAGGGGGCGTCCAATTAGGCCTCTATGTCAGACCCAATTGGACGCCGGCGTCCAAATAGGCATGGGCGTCCAATTAGGCCTGCACAACGCTTCTTTCCTTGTTCATGTAGTGCTCTCCCTTGTTGCTACATACACGTGAAAGCTATGGTCAACAGTTCCAGTAATAGTGAGTAAGAAGATTATTTGCCATATCTAGCTGTTTTAGTATCAGAGGAGGAGAAAATTCGACAATGTCAAGGACGCACAGCACATTCTGATTGGTCCGAACTTGTGATTTCATTGCTGGAATTAGAATATTTCCCATCCTCTGAATCTACGATGGAACTGCATGAGATTTTATCGTAAGCTTGTTGTACAACTTATTGCAGCATGTAACTGGGTAAATCTTATGAGAATCGGTAGGTCTGACTGCAACTATACGCTGGGTCAAGATTTTCAGGAATTAAAATGATATCTAAGATTCATTATCACTTGCACTGATGCACACATAAGGACTGATGCTGGCATTTGTAAGGACATTTATTCTTTTTTTTTTCTGAACACAACCGATGCATACTTTGTAAACAATCGCCACACAAGGTTCACTCACTTTCCACTCGGGCAACCTATATCATGATGAAATCTCAAAACATTACATACAATGCCTAACGCAATTATTGTTAAGCTTGGAGGCAGTATGGGTACCGGAACAATTCATTAGTAAAATCATGAAAGTCAAAGTTTAGATTTGCCCATCTAACTAATTTTACTACAATGGCATAGCCATAGATATAATAAAATCAGTTAATTTCATTTGTAACTATTACATTTACTTTGTCTCGCTCATAGCTGCAAAAGATTCTTCAGATCTGGAACAATGAACACTTACACATTGGTTCTGGCTCAACCACTGAAGGATAAAAAGTTAAATTTACAGCGTATCACACAGATTCCTTGATGTAATTGTTCTGAGACCAGAATTCTTGAATGGCACGGACAAAATCTTTCAAAATGTGCCAGGTTGGCATTGATCGGAATTGGAGATTCATTCGTTTACCTGCCAATCCAGACTCGCTTGCCAACATGCACACGCAGTGTGATTTGCAGCTAAAATGACTGGACGAGCATTCAATACACAAGCTTTAAGTGGCAGTTTACTTACAAGTTAAAAATGCACAAAAGATTGCTCGTCTTGTATACCTCCATAGCTTTTAACATTAGACTGCACAATGAGAATCCTAATGTTTAAAAATTACTTCCTGACATAACAAGTTATTCTTAAGAAAGTTCTTATCATCACCTGTGAAGTACTTCACACACTGTGAAATGAGATATTCATCAAAACTTTCCATCAAATACATCAGGAAAATGGATAACAATCAAAGAAATTAGAAGGAGAAAGAAAAGAAAAACATATAAGAATATAAAGCAATGATTGTAAAATGTAATAGGGCACGTTATGAAAAACACTTGCAACTGTAACACACTAATATCAGCGTCACTTACCTTGCATTTTCTACACTGACAAATCAATATTCATTACAGAACACAAACTCGTCGTCATTCATTATCAACATTTTCACAGATACTGAAATAATCTAGCTGACGAAACAGAGCAAACAAAATAAAAAGCACTTTTCTTTTGTTCAACCTCCCTTTCTTCAAGATGTCTTGTTATCGACACAATTTTCTAGTTGATAAAAGTACACCTCTCAAGAAAAATCGCCCGCACATGGACTTTTTCACCATCTCTCTCCTTCCACACGACAATGTTAGCGAAACAATTCTATATATAAAAATATCTCTTGGAAAACACAAATACTTGAGTCTTGCATCAGACACATTCACCAATTCAGCATCTTTTTTTTCTTCTGTACAACACACAGAAGGATCCATTCGTATCAATCCTGAATTTCGTTTGTGCATACATTAATGCAAATAAATTTTGAATATTACCTGTTAACGTAGAAATATATTTAAAGACCTTTCTACAAAATAGCTGTTATGTTTTCATCATAAAATACTACTTTTGCAGTTAAAACTAACTGCAGAAACCCGAACAACTTGATTCTTCAACAAAAGAAATGTGCATATTTAACATGTTGGTTTAAAAAAAAAAAAAAAAAAACTCTTCCAATAACTAACTTTTTTTTTTAAATCTGTGTAAGTAAATCCCTGTAAGTATCTTGCTGTTTTTATATTTATGTTTGAGTGGTGGTGGAGGGAGAGGAGGGAGGGGGGGATTAACTTGTTGATTCTCTTTAAGATAAATAAAATGCACAAGTCATAAAATACTTCACACCTATGCTGCCAAATTCAAGGCGAAAACTACATTTGTAACATTTTTTATTTTTAAAAAAAAAAGAGTAATTATCATTTATAATAGATCTTTCTGAACAATGGTGAACAGAACATGCTTGACAGTGAAAATGCTAATTACAGTAATAATGATACAATCAAACTGAACTTTTCAACTGGCATCATCAACTCCTCCCAACCCCAGTCCCTTTCTAACTTCTTGTGACCGTTACAACCAACTTTTTTCCTCCTTACCCTCACCTCAACTGATTTGCACCTTTTCATTTATTTGTTATTTCCTGTTCTAAAACTATTAATAGACCTGGTCCTACTTTCAGACCACAGACACACTGAGTACTTATGAACGTAAATCTCTTGAACATTATGGAAAGATGAGGCAGCTTAGTTGTTCTCACGTACACCAGTCTGAACGTCTCCGTCTCTCTCTTACACACTCAACCAGATCTAGCATCCCTTTCTCAAGCACAGCAGATGAGTCGTGACGCAAAGCACAAAACAGAAAAGCTAACAGTTCATTCATTTGGAATACACAGCTAAAAACAAAAAATGTACAAGAGGAGAAAATAATTTCATCATACAATATAAAAAATAACTTCAAAAATGCACTGAACAACTGTCAACAGCTCCGCTGAGTCCACACCACTGGCCAAACCAAACAACAAACAATCCAAGGCAATAGCCATAGACTTAAAGATTTCTACTCAAAACATCACTCCAATTGCTGTACTCATGTGAGTCAAAAAGTGTGAGGTTAAGAAACGACTGTAAAACTTGAGTTTTTGCGAGCCCAACTCATTCTTTGTCATTTGTCTTAAAGAGAGATGTTTGCCATTATCATTTTTCCTTCATCACTTTTAGTTTCCTCAAAGGCTTTTCCACAAAATTCATGAGAACTCTCTGTTTGCCTCAAACTCTGTTCCTCCAAATATGTTGCTACTTTTTGCATTTTCATTTCATGTTGTCAGTTGCTAGTTAACATGACCAGGACACATCAAAGGTAAAAAAGTTGCCACATTGAATTTCAAAAATGTGTTTTTATCCTCTAATGCAATCCCTTAGAATTGGGTCATTTTCTAAATTTTTAATTGTTCACTTACCAATATTAGTTAATTTTTCAACCTGCCAATTCCTATGAAGTTTGGGTAACCTTATTACATACTCCCATGCATGGCAGTGTTTGCCTCACTCTGCAGAAAAATAATATTTTAATGAAAACAACAAACAAACTTTGCTCAAGAAATATCTGAAAAATGTTCCCTATAGGATACTGTTCTCAATTTTGATGTTACAGGGAGGAACTTGTTTACAACACTTCAAAAAATTTACAAAGTACATGAAGCTAAATTCAATAATAATAATGTACATTCAAACTTTAAAATAAAATCCAAACAAAGAATGATGTACAGCAACAAATTTTGAGAATCATCCCACACATCACTCTATTCAAAATTCCAATAAACTGCAGCAACTAGTGACTGCTGTACATTTTGTATGCAAACCAGAGATACTGAAACGTATCAAGTAATCAGCAACAACTTCTTACACGGTCCTTGTTACTCTTTCAGTCGAGAGCAACTTTTGACAATCCTATTGGTTCCTCTATATTCCACTGCGCACAATTACAACGCGTCTCTGATACAGCTCATGTATCTTGCTTGATGAACAGCAAAGGGTGCTGGCGACACATCAGATAAGGGCAGAAAAATAGAGACGTAGAGTACAGGCATCATATGCCCTCTGCAATATCAAAACCAAGCTTGCAGGCAGCAGCACAACTTTAACTGTTGGAGAGCTCGATGTGCAGCCTATATCAGAAAAAGCTTGCTGGCTTCCACTTTCAGCAACAACAGTCTACTACACAAAAAAATCATTCCCTTCCAATTTTTTTTAAAACCTATAAAATCAATACCACCCAATCTTTCCTCATTTTCTCTCCACCCCTATCCCTCTCCCTACCCCATCCAAAAGTAAAATTCACTAATTTTATTTCTAGTCAACACTGTTTTGTTGCAAGTCAAAAACTTCCTCTTCGTTTTCACTGTCAGTCCGATTCAGATCTCACTGTCAGGGACGAGGCCTGACTTTCACAAGATGCTGAAAATACAAACAAAAACCCTTGGTGATGGATGGATTAAGCTATTATACAAAAGTTGCACAAAGTTTACCAATGAAGGAATATCAAACACACCCAGTTAAAATTATGCAGCGACAGTTAGCAAAAATGGCCTCAACAAGTAAACCATGCAAAGAAAAAAGCTGTGAGTTGTTTAGGTAGCCCGAGATAAATTTACTTGGATTTGGCAAATGGGTCAAGTGCTTCCATTGTTTATCTCAAATGCACTCCTGCCAGAATTTTTCTGAAGTAGGCCACAATACATAAAATCTAATACTTCCCTGGCACCGGGAGCATCTCATACCTACATTAACTGGTGGCAGAAACATCAACAGACTTTAAATAGAATGGATTGGTTAAGGGACCACCTTACCTTCTGTCTCTGGGTCTTGCACACTGCTGTCCGATTCCTCTTTCCTGAAGTTGATGATTGGGCGCTCTTCCACTTTTCTGCAGACACAGTTACTGTTCCTCAACTTCAGTTACATCATCTTTCAGTTCATAAATCAACGACAACTATACCTCAAATAAAAATGTTCACGACATTCTGAATCTTGCATACAGCAAATGACTGAACTCTCAGAATAACCATACAATGTCCTAAAACTTGCTATACTGTACATTGTTGCTCAACTCCGGTAATATCACCACTCAAGAGTTCATACTTTATGCATTGAGAAATGAAGGAATTCATTCATGTCATTACTGTTACATGATTTTTTAAAATCATGCATACAGTTGTAACATGATTTTTTTTTAATCATGCATACACACACACACATGCACACACTGGTAATTCACTGTATTCAAGTCATTATAATAAGTTGTGATAGGACCATACTCCATGGAGGTGTGCTGGAATATTGATATATAATACTGGCATAATATACCTTTATTAACTCATTGAAGTCATGCCGCAAACGGTGCTACGGCACTAGCGGTGCCACACAGGAGCGTGCCGCCGCTATGTGTACGTCGCGTGTTCACAATTTTTTTTATAACAGAAAATGAATACCAAGGGAACTAAGCAATACCCATACTTGAAAGGAGTCTTTTTAGAGTAGATTGCTTCCCTTTGACCATATTTTTGGCAAAGTTTCTTCTAGGTTTTTTCCGATTTTTATGAAGCTAGCAACGCATTGTTTACAAAATGGCTTCCCGTTTTGAACGCCGATTGTTGGAAAAATTTTGTTTTAGTTATGTGACAAATGCCTCTTCAGATTGTGCTTTCATAATTATTTGTGTGTAAAATTAATTTCTACTGTGTTTTTACTTCATAAAAACAAGAAAATCAAATATTTTCATATAAAAAATGGGTGCAACATATAGGTATTGTGCTTCTTATAAAAAAAAGTGGTTTTTTGCAAAAGTGATGTGTTTTTGGTGCAAAATAATTTTTTTCTGGAGGATTATAGCAGATTGGTGGTAAGTGAAATTAAAGAAACATACTTTAAGCTTTCATTTGCAATTTATTTTCTGTTTCTATGTTGTCTAGCACATTTGGTTTGATTTTGTAAAAATAGCCTAAAATCCTGCGACTCTGGAATGACGCAGAGTCTGGCACTCTGCGACTTCAATGAGTTAAACTGGTAAATAGTGTTTTCCCATACTGACCAATACTACTAACACACGCAGTTGTTTATATAAAAGGAATGACATAGTAGCTAAGTTAACACCTACTTGTGTTTGAACTGCGTGGTGGGGGGAGACTCTGCTTCATGATCAGCCTTGCGTTTCTCTCCGTGAGGAACAGGGTCTGGAACTTTCTCCCAGTCATCATGGATCTTCAGCTGCTGGATACGCCAATCAATTGCACGTAGCAGGTTCTCTAGATCCTTTGGGTTTGTCTACAGAAAACAAAATCCTGCTTTGTACATGCCTATGTTATCATCCGTGAAACCAAATGTTTAAATTGCTCAAAACAATACTAATAAGGTTGTATTGAATAGTATTATATCATTATCACCATTATATAGTCAATATTTGTTTTTACAATCAAGCGTAAGTATTGTAAAACAAAAGAATCAAGATATAGGTATTTAAGATGTTTTGGGTACAAGACAAAGAAACTAGAAGGGCAAAACCATATGACTCACATGCTCCTTAGGGAACACTATTTAACATGAACACTAATGCCCAGAAAAAACAAAATGAAACGGCATCAAAATGTGAAGTAATACCAACTTTCATCTTATATGGCATGGCACAGTCCTGGCGGGGAGCATCACAACCAGATAGACATCATGGTCAAGAAACGCTTCAGATCAAGCATCAACATTGGCAGGACACGCACTTTTCTAGGAGCAGACATCGGAAGTGACCACGATCACGTGATGTTGTCTTTCCGGCTCCACTTGAAGAGAGTAAATACAGCAAAGTGCACTAGACTGAAGTTCGACCTGGACAAACTGCATGACCTGGAGGTGGCAGAACTATTTCAGGCCACAATTGGAGGGAAATTTGCACCACTGCTCATTTTGGGGGCTGGTGAAGTAGATGTCAACACCATGACCACCACCTACAACTCAGCTGTGACAGATGCCGCCACTGAGATCCTTGGCAAGCACCGACCAAAGAAGAAGACATGGATCACACCTGAACTTTTGGATCTGTGTGATAAACGAAGAGAGATAAAAAATAAAAAGAACACCTCACAGGGAGCTGATGTCTACCGAAAAATCAACAATGATATCCGAAAAGGCATGCGCACAGCAAAGGAGAACTGGATAGAAGATCAATGCCAGGAAATAGAGAACAGTCTGAACAAGACCAACAGCAAGAAGGCCTACCAGACTGTGAAGCGGCTGAAAAGTGTTAAACAGCCCAAAGTCTCCACGATCCAAAGCAAGTCTGGTATATGCCTTACAGAAGAACAAGAAGTCTTGGACAGATAGACAGAGTACTGCTCTGACCTTTACAACCATACACCAAATGGAGACCCATCAGTTCTAGCATGTCCCGAGAACAGAGAAGAAGAAATCCTCCCAATTCTCCGGGAAGAAGTTGAGGCAGCAGTGCAATCGCTGAAGAAAGGGAAGTCAGTGGGAGTGGACAACATACCCGAGGAACTGCTACAAGCAGGAGGAGAAGCGATGATTGATGCCCTCACCATTCTCTGTAACATACGTAGGCCTCACAACAAACACGAAAATTGAACTGAATAGGGATGAACCATTTGGTGATTTTTCCAACTTCGCATAAAGTGAGGACAGCCTAGCCGGTCCGCGATCTCAAAATGAAAACATCGCCCCCCCGAGAATAGTACAACAATAAAAATACAAAACTAAAAACAATACAAATTAAAACCACAATTGTTCCCGAAACCTATAAATATCTCCGGAACTAAAAACAATGGTATTGATTGACTGACATACCACAAAGCATACCACACACCACACACAAATGCTGTCCTATCCTATCCCGTAACTCCAATGTCATAGAGGTACGTACAACAGAATGATTGTTTAACTAACATACTCCATCTTTCTCTGTTCGCAGCAACCCTCATGGCTTCGCTCAGTGTCAAGCCAGTCCATTCTCGAATGTTGTCCTCCCACCTCTTTTTGTCTCCCTCTTCTTCTGCCTTCTTGCACCATGTCTTGCAGGATGGTCTTTGCAAGACCTGATGCTCTGGTGACATGGCCATACCATTGGAGTTTCCATTTCTTCACCACTGTGAGCACGTCATCGTGTTCTCCAATGGCTTGTGTGATGGTCTGTTGGATTTTGTTGTTGGTGATGTGCTGGGTATAGGAAATGCGCCTCCTCTCCATGCTTTGTATTCTTCGTTGTAGATCTACTTTGAGGGTCCACGTTTCGCAAGCATATAGGAAGATGGAGATGACAAGGGAGTGCAGCAGCCTTACCTTGGAATGTAGACTGATGGTCCTGTCTTTCCAAATGGGCTTCAACCTTGTCAGGGCAGCAGTTGTTTGTGCGATCCTGGAGAGGACTTCCTGTCAGGACACATTGTCCGATACAATGGCTCCTAAATATTTGAAGCTATGCACTGTGTTGAGGGATTGGCTTTGGACTTTGATGTCCATGTTGATGCCATTCGTGTTGTTGGTCATCATTTTGGTCTTCTCTGCACTTAATTCCACTCCATAGGCTCTGGAGGTGGTGTCAAGTCTGTACCTGCTGTTCAAGTTCTTGTTCCTCTCCAGCCAATCCATCAATGTCATCCGCAAAACGGAGGTTGAAGATTGCTCTACCCCATATGCTGACTGCGCCTTCGTGATTTGCAAGGGCATCTGACATGATGCGCTCTAGGAAGATGTTAAAGAGTGTTGGCAAGAAGGCATCCTTGACGCACACAGATTGTTGTTCTGAACCAGTTCCCGATGGCGCCGTTGTGGAGGACGGCACTGGTAGCTTTGTCATACAAATGCCGTCACCAAACAAAAAAGCAGACTACCAAACACACACAAGGTTCCAACTAGCTACACAACCTTTCACGCAGATCACTTTTATAATTGTATGACATAAGCCTATTGCTTGTATGGTGTAGTTGTAACATTATATAAGAGGGAGCAAAGGTTGTATTATGCCAAAAACATGGTGAACTTGGGATGACCTTGATCTCCAATGACCTTGACCTTGAGATGACCTTGACCCTCATGTGACCTCTCATGCATGTCTGATCAAATAACCCAAAGTTGTTTCATACTATGGGTTTAAATAAACAGCCATTCTACTGTACGATGCCTATTTTTTGTATACTTCTCCAAGGCCTAAAAATAACCTTGACCTTCAAGATAAATGTGAAAACAAAACATATATAAAAGATCAATCTATTATCTCTAAACAGTTTGGACTATATATCTGTCATAATTTAGGGTCAAGGTCACCTCAAAATACCTATATTAACCAACATTGGACAGCTCCAGTGACCTTGACCTTGGAGTGAGGTTGACCAAATCTGCATAGTATATGTGCCTCATTGATATCGATCAGACAACAAAGAATAATAAGTTCAATATTAATTAGAAAAAAGGAAAATTTTGTAAAAAATTTGAAATTTTTGACAAACATTTGTTGATTCTGTGACTCTGACCTTTAAGTGAAGTCATTCATTCACTTATAATTTATAAGGTCTCATGGGTAAACACCATCTTACCAAGTTTGGTTGTGATAGTTGACATAGATTCCGAGTACTTAGCCACTTTAAAGTTTTTGCACAGACAGACAGCGGACAGACGGACGGTAGAATTCTCGCGCGATTTGCAAAAATCTGGAAAACCTTTTTTATTGGAGGAGGGGGGGTGGAGGGGGAGGGAGGGAGGGATGGTGAGTACACAGACTCATATTGCTATGCATAGGAGTCAAAAACTGATTCCATAGCTGTTAGTGTTACTACTGGTTTGAAATGTATCGCTATCACTACTAGTAGTTACAAAAAACTTCTACCACGGACCATAATAAGAAAGACACGGACAGCCTGGTCGGTGTCAGTGGCAGTGATGCGGATGGCTTTAGTGCTGGCTCTTTCCACATTCATGCCTGCCCAGATCTTCGTATTGAGAATCACTCGCAGGCTGCCTTGGGTACGCATCACTGAAAACACATGCAAAAAGTTAGTCCAAAGCTTCTTGTCAATTGAAGCACACTCAATACATTAAATGTGGGTCCTGGAAAATAATGTCTTGAAAGGAATGGACAAGACATTTTCACAGTAACCAAGTAAATTCATTCCCTTTCAAAAATACAAACAATACCTCATATACACTCCTCATGTGGGTCAAAGATCTACTGAATTTCTGTGGGGGATACATACCTAGCCTGGACTGGAAGGTATTGGAGTTTGAGTTGCGCAACTGCATGTCATTGAGTCGTATCGTACCTCGCCCTCTCTCTACCCACGTTTGCGTGTCGCTGTCGAACACAAACAGCTTGCCGTTTGCCTACAAGCAACCAAGTCATAATTCTAAATGACTGCAAAACAAAATAAATCTCACCCATACACAACTTGCTAAAACATCTCTAAGAATGTCTGACCACTGAATATTGCTGATCTTTTTTCAACAACTCAAAAGAACAAATTACATTACATGATTATTGCTTTAGGTCCAGCAGACTCTTCCGAGCCAAATCAGGACCGGACAACCCCTGATCCGCATAAAATATCTACCGAAACAACCCTAGTGGTAAAACTGAAAGCTCTCCACCAGCCAGTCACTTTACAATAAAGACATCCCACGCAGGGGACGCTGAGGCTATACTCTAATTTATCGAACCCCTGTTTACAAAAACAAAATAGAATACAAACATTATAAATTATCAACAAAACACATACATATAAAATGCCTATATTGCTAAATAATAACATCATAGGAAGCCCTAGTGACCACCTGGCAGAAAAAGTCCAATATTCCCAAGCTGATCCAACAGACCTCATACACAAATAAGGAGTCTTGTCCCGGAAGTTTTCAAGAAAAAAGGTAGACGACTGGTCTAGCGAAGAAGAAGATAGTATAGCAGATTGATAGAACAGAGCAGGAATGAGAAAGAGCAAATGAGAAAGAGAGCGACAGTGGGAATTTAAAGCACTAAATTTCCAGAAAGTGGGGATACTATTTATACTGAAACCCCTGGTACCCCAACAGGGGTAAAAGAACAAATGGGACCATCGCTGGATTTGAATGTAAGTAGCACTTTCTTTTTTCTTTTTTTTTTTTTTTTAGGGTTGGGTAAGTGAGGAATGTGCATGAATTTGAAATAGCCCATCTTTTCTGTTCTACACGTGGTCAACACTACAAAGGCTAAACAAGTCCCAGCAATCATCATCACAATCACTATCATCACCTGCAAGACGTTAGACTCGTCCTCCTCTCCAGTAATGACCTCCACTTCTTTTAGATCCACCTTGGTCCCATGCTTCGCCTGGTACTCTCTGGCCGATTCCTCAAGTGTCTGGTGACCCTGACCTGCTGGGGCTGAAAATCATAAATATCATAGCTAAACGTACACAGAACACACAATGTTTGACAGTAAGTTTTTCTTGTCCTGATAAGTTCAGTCGAGTATTTTATTTATTGCACAATGATTTTAGAATACCACACATACACAAACATTCATTTCTTCCAAGTTCCTGATAAAGAACACACAATCGCAGGTTTTAGGCATTAAAATAGGAGCCTTATATCCAGAAGGACATAAATAATATGACTGTGTTGTGTCCAGTGACCAAGCATAGGGTTAAATTAAGCAAGGCGTATTTCACGACCCCTGATAAAATTTTTGTTGTTTCCAATTCCATCCACCATTTTTTTTTTAATAGTGTTTCATGCCCCAAATTATTTGATTAGACTGTACAGTTCTTTGAGAGCAGAAAGTGCTGCATCTAACAAGGTTCCTACAGATTCACAAGTCTTCACAAGATTTCCTTGACTTTGCCATGCCCTCATTATATTTTTCCAGTACTTGTGAACCGCTCAACACACACTCACACATACACAAACTAAAAATATTACACAAATACCCTAAGGCCATTAATTTTATTTTTGCCCTTTAGTTTAACATGTTAATTTCTTTGCATTTGGCATCAATGTTCTTTTGAATTTCAAGAAAGTCTTCCTTCTTTTCCTTCAACTTTCTCATTGCATTTGTTTTGTGTAGGAAGTTAATGAAAGTTTTATTCATGAAAGTTTTGTATCTCATTTGTTTTCTGTTTCTAGAGGCAGCTAAATCATTCTGCTTCTAGAGCTATGTCATCAACTCTTTGTTCCGAATTGAAATTCTTAGTATAGTCTACTGCTCTTAATCTTTTCTGTTCATCCAGTTCCTCCATTGTGGACTTGCGCTTTTGGGATTGTATAGCCTTTTCTTTCTCCTCCCTCAGCCATATCTTACCAAACGAGCACTTTCATTTTTACAGGTTTCCACACCACAATAATTCAATCACCACAAACAAAATGACTAACTCTAAAACCAATCAGAAGCTAGGAAAGTGATACCACCATGGTTCATACTCAAATTGTTGTAAAAAATTCAAGTTTTCAAGGAGATTTCAAGGAGTTTTTTCAAAAATTCAAGGAGTTTTTTAAAATTGTAAACGCACATAAAAATTGATAAGTAGTCAAAATAAAGGATAAAATCTCTTACCCAGTGATATCCATAAATTGTTTGCAGTCATGAATCTGATGGTGATACTGATGTTAATATTGATCATGAAATCTACAAACATCAATTTTGCTTGTCAATGAAGTTGCAGTTATAATGCTGATGCAGATTACGGAGTCTATACCCATTTAAACAATAATTGTGAAGCATGTTGTCCTTAAACACAAGTTAGAGAACTGTAAAAAGTCAGAAAGAGGTACCACCACCGGCTAATATATAATACACTTTATACAGATGAATGAGTTTTCAGTTAATTCAGTTTTTCCATCTCTTCGTCAATATGACGGGAAATCTTCTCCAGCTGGATCTTTATTTCCTTGGATTTGCTCCTCAGCGCAATTGACTGAGTCAAGAGTCTCAGCTCACCCTTCCTCTTCTGCTTGTTCAGCAAGCTTGTCTGCCTCTTGAGTCAGGTGCTGAGCATCCTTTTCCATTCTTCCTTTTTTCTCTCTTAAATCAGCAACAGTCTTCCTGTGCCTTCCTCTTCTTTGCCGCTTGTGCCTGTTCCTGGTCTTTCTTTTATTGATCAAGGTAGTCGTGGTACTTTCTCCATGCAGAAGATGCTGATAATAGCAGCTCTTTGGTGATGTCCACCTTGTCGATTCCACCAATCTTCCTGATACTGTTCAGCACTTGTCGGCGAGCAACCAAGGATTGCTGGGAGAAATTTTCAGTGCTGGACTCTTTGTTGATTGAGAATCCTCTCTCGACAGTTAATTGCCCATGGGACAAAAGTAACAGCTGCCTCACAACAGCCCGAAGATCTTGATAGTCCTTTGTTGCTTTCATGTGTGTGCTGAACAGCTGGTCCAACACATCATTTTCACGTCGATAATTTTCTGGCAGACGCAGCAGAAACATATATGCTTGTTCCCTTTCTTTTCAAGCAGCCACCCTGCATTTTCAGATTTCAAAAACCACAAAGGATTCAACACACAATCATGTCCAAGCATTTTTACCCATTCAGTAAGCAAACATGTGCGGTTTCGCTGTCCTTTTCGTTGTTTTCGTACTTTCTGTACACCGAGCGGAAGAACGAAAAATGTACTGAAACCGACAAAAAACGTGTGCGCGACAGCAAGGGAATGAACAATTTCCAGTGGAGGTTACTTCCCTTATCATTTACAGATGACAAAAGTTATGATCGTAGAACAGTTAACACAAATAATATTATAATTTTTGTTTAATTTCTATTTTTCAATGGCTTTTTTTGTGTGGAAAACTTGACAATAAAATGTCTAGGTCAAGCAATGGATAGATACACTGGTTGAAATTTCAAGAAGTTTTCAAGGAGCTGAGGCAATTTGGCTATTTTTAAGAAGATTCAAGGGCCCTTGAACAAGACATAGAAAATTCATGGAGGTTCAAGGAGCGTACGAACCCTGTACCACGGACAAACCAAAAATAACTGACCAAACATAGATTGCGTCATTTAAACAATCTAGGCTACACATCTCACTCACTTCCTCTGCAAGCAGATGACAACCAGAAAACAAACTATCAAAACGGTTTGTCAACTTTTGTAAAATTTTCATGACTTTCCACGACCATTGGAATTTCCATGGCTTTCTAGGTCTGGAAAACCAATTTTAAAATTCCATGGCTTTCTATGCTTGTATGAACCCTGATCTAAGCTGTTCTATAGTACTCCATCTGCCACTTGTTTGTCCACTGGAGCTTGTTCACTCAGTCATAAAATTCACTCATTTAATCATTCACTCACCAGCAGCCTGAGCCTCATTATCTGCTGCATCGTAGTGGCCATTGTCAGCAGGAAGAGGGGCGGCGCTGGTGCCGTTCATCATGACTCGCCCCGACAGGTTTTCCCCAAACAATGAAGACTGGGAAGTGGACGTGGCCTCCTCCCCTGGGGTGGGCGACGTCTCACCCTCCGATACACCCTGCATATGATACGATGTATTTTCATGTATTCTTAGGTCATGAGGCCTTTATTTGACCTTTTGATCCATCTTCCTGGCTACTCTAACCATGCTGTTGGTCTACCCGTCTTTTGACTTTCGCCTATCCTACCACACGTTTTGAAGCTATGGACGATAGGCCTTGTAAGTTTAGGTGTTCTTAGCATGAAGCTAAAATCACCACGGTGCAAGAAACTTTTAAAACTATGTGCACATAAGCAATCCTTTGGTTACTGTCTTTATTATATATAAGAACATCTTATAGACATAATACAAATTTATATCATTGTCCATTTGTCAATACCACCCAATCGGCAAAATAAAAGAAACAAAAAGAAACAAAAGAAAGAACGGAAGGAAAGAAAGAAAAGAGAGAAAGGAAGCAAAGAATGGACAAAGAGTAGTGTTGTACTTACAGTAACTCGTTGTGAGAGATTCTGGCCGAACACAAAACTGGATGAACTGCTGACTGAGGTACTAACTGTGTCTTTCAACCTGCATCAAAATCATATCCATACTCCTAGAGTAAATATAATAATAATATCTGCAAATGAACAATACAATACATTGGGTTTCTTGAGCTTCAATCCGTTACTAAAATTTTTGCCCTTACTATGAGATTACTTTTCCTGTGTTCAGCTGTCTAAAAATTCTCATTAAGCTTTTACTTGCAAGTTCCATTTCACACACACACAAAACTTTCTCTAAAATTATTGACCTTAGACTTATGGCTGTTTCATGCAAAATATATTATGAATAACGGGCACTTTATTTGTCATTAATATTTTAGAGCTTTCAGCCTGGTTACTGTGCTATCTAAAAATTCTTTATTATTATTACTTTAGACCACAAATAGTGCACATCCAAGAAACTGAATACTGCACTGCTGCCAAGTTCTCAGTGATTTGAATAAGTACTCTGTCATACAGGGGTGCCACTCTGAAAACATGAAACACCTGAAAGTTAGGTGTCCAGGGGCCTATCGGGTACAGGGGCAGTGCCCCGTAGGGGGGTCAGGGGGGCAACGCCCCCCTTGAAGCCGAAGAAAATTTTGAAATTAAAACTGATCTCGAAGGCACTCTTGCAATCTGAATGTACATTTTACATAGAAAAGAGAATGTCCAAAAATCAACACTTTAAACATTTTATTAATGTAAGCAAACTTACCCAGCAGTCCCACTACACTCCTAATTGAAGAGTTCATTAAGTCTTGAAAGTTTCAAGATCACACATGCAGTTCAGTTCAGTAGGGTTTGACCCATGTTGCAATTACTCTCACAGTTGAAATGTCCACATACAGTTCAATAGGGTTTGACCAGTTGGCTTAGTTTTAAGCCGAACTTCACACATTAAATTAAATTAAAAATAAAAAAAAAGTAATCATCACATTAGTTCAAATTGGCTATACAGAGAAAATTTTGTATAACTATTATATATTACTATCCATAACAAGCAGCAGGGCTGCAACAAACAGAACAACAACAGGGTTAGCAAGTTCGGTGTGCTCTCTTAGTTTGTTCTTCCCGCAAGTGCCATACTTGAAAGTTGAAGGACTTCATACAGAAAGTGCAGAATGCAACACCGGGACTGTCCATCTTTTTCACCCAAGTGCCGAAAGCTATGTTGTTCGTGTCCTTTTCTTGAAGCCACTCCCATCGCCATTTATTCCTCACTCCTTTCTCCACCTCCTCCAGTCTCACAGCGTCTTCTTTATGGTTCGAAATGTACGGCAGTGTTGGATTTTCTCGCTTCACCGATCCACTGTTGCTTTCATTCCTTCGTGTTGATCGAAATAGGCAGGAAGCAGCATGTGCTAACTTGCGGTTCTAAAAACGTGGATCGGGCAGGGAACGCAACCGAATGCGAAAGAAAAGTCGGATTGGAAGTTAAAAGCGATCTGTTAAAAAAATATCGTTCCTTGAAAAACAATCGCTGCTTTTTGATTTTTCAAAAACCGGCAGCGCCGGCGAAACTGATTAAAAAAAAACGGCATTCCAGACCGTAACCGGTAGAGCGGCACCCATGGTCATACACTCTAAAACAATTTGCTTTAATCATATTTTATTAACAAAAAATCCACCACATACCTTGAAACCGTTTGATATAGTAATTTTGTATTAAACTCAACTGAATGTGATGCTATTACACAAAATGCGGAATTGTCAATGGGTAAAAAAGGAAGAGGTAAATATTGAAAACAGAGAGAGAGCAGGGTGGAGAACAACTGAATCAAGAAATCTCTGAAATCCGGCTGGGGCCCAGGGGCCAAGCCCCGGTATTCGCCCCCTGGAAGAAAATGAATGTATGCAATTTTGAAAGTAATTTAGGGCCTCTACTGAAAGCAAAAAGCACAAAGTAAACATGAATAGAAACAACAACAACAAAAAGAATGTTTTATGCACATGTCTTTCAAAAAAGTTAAGAATCTTGATTTATAGGCCTAACAAAGTTTGAGGTCCACCACTGTTACACACAAACTCCACATTTCCAATTTTACTGGGCACACGGTTGTCTATTTTTTTAGCTGTAAACAGGTAAGAATTTTTATAATTTTAGAGATATTTAGGGGAACGTTAGTAAAAACACCACATCTTAGGTATTAGTGACTAGTGTATAGATTTAAATGAAATAAAATGCAAAATGAACAGAAATAAATTCTCTTTTGATTATCTACCTTTTTCTACTTCTCTTGTCACGTCTTGTTTTTTATTACTCCATATGTATTAAAAAAAAAAGTTTTAAAAAGTCCAAACAAGCCCCCTTCTGTTCTTCACTTTCATGCCAGTCTGAAAGATCGTATGCATGCACACTTCTGACACTAATTGTATAATGTCAGTAACGATCTCTTCCTCCGACTCCAAGTCCATTTCTCTCACTTTAATGTCTGATAAATGGAAGCCTGTAAACTCCCCTTCATCAGTTGAAGAATCCAAACAATCCATTTTAGACACACACACAATAAAATTTGAAAACAAAAATCGAAAAAACGAATGCATCACAGAGAAAACTTGTGGAAATGCAGTCAAATGTTTTCACAACAGAATAAAACGGAAGTCAATTGCCGGAAGTCTCGCAATCTTTCAAACAACGCGAGAATATAACCACATGGTTGATACGGACGCTTTTGGACGTTTTGCCTGTTTAGACATTCGGCCGCTTTTGGCCGCTATGCCCAGTAAAGTGTAGCCCCTCAGCTTCTCACACTCGGAACTCAATATTTTTTTCTCGGAAATGCAAATGCCTTTCGCGGAAATCCGCGGATCCGCGGAGAATTCTCCACCCTGAGAGAGAGAGAGAGAGAGAGAGAGAGAGAGAGAGAGAGAAGGGGCAGGGTGGGTGGGGGGAGGGTGTGAGAAAGCAAAAGAGTTCAGCTGGTGTCATTTAAAAATACTCACTGGTTGTTCTTGCTGAGTTCTGCAGCAAAGCTGTCTGGGCTGCTACCAGCACCACCACTGGCAGAAGCAGAGGACTCCGATGCTGGCTCTGTGGAGGAGGTTACCACCCCCGTTTCTGTGGGAGTGGCACTGGAACTGACCGTGCTGCCTTCTTTCTGTGGCGATTCTTTATTGGCATCTGAACAGCGGAAAAGATATATTTTAAAACTGATTTACAGCTCTGTAAACCACCGACAAATCAAATATTCATTACAAATGTGACAATTATTGAGAAGATTATATTTCTCTATCAGTATCTGGCTCCAGTAACTTCAATAATTTCGTTTTCAATTAACTTTTCTATGTGAACAGACCATGGTTTTGTAATGCAGTTCAACAAAATCAAGCATCGTTTCTTGCGAGTAAAACAAGCAATGAAAGCCACAGTGCAGTAGGCCAACAATCGCTTCCACTGAAAATCCCATGTACACTGCATCTCTGGCACATCAGAAAACAATCCTAATTAGCAATTTAATCGTTCAGTTTCTCTATGAGAAAGACCTCTGAAATCATAAAGTTATGATAACAAGGACTTGGCAGAATTCACTTAACTTAGCAAATGTTAAGCCGGATTTGGCATGTTGAGCTCTGACCAGACGTTGTATATTCAAGTTATCGTGCAATAGTTTTTAAGTAAACTTTCCAGTGAGAAAATGAAAATAAATGTGACTCAATCATTATAAATAGAGAAACAAAACAAAAATGTTACCTATACTAACAAGAAAGCAAGCAAGAAAGACAAACCTCTGGTGTCTGACACAGGAACTGCAGGGCGAGGGTCTGGCAACTTGGCTGGACGTAGAATGGATGATGAGGTAACTGAAATAGTCATAATGATAAATCTGAGTTTACAAACTGCCAGCAATTGTGGATAAAATAAAATTTTTAAAAGAAAATTTCATTGTATAGAAGTGAGACTCTATATTCTTGGTTTTTGTTTTTATTAATGAGCCTTCAAATTCCTCTTAAATACATTTTACATATGTTGTACTTTTGTGTGTGTAATTGTGTTTGTACCTCCTGCACCTGGAGGTTTTGCAGCACCGTGGGGGATGTCTGGCGGTCGCAATGCAGAAGGACGTAACTGAAACCTGGCACCCATGCCTGCATCTCTATTTGGAAAACCTGAATTGGAAAGAAAAAAGAGAATAACACTTTGAAACAATATAGTTTTAGCAATTGATTCATATTTGAAACAATATAGTTTTTGCAACGGAATCATAATGTAAACAAAAGAAGTGAGATCAAGGAGGAAAGGTGTAATCAACAGGGGTGCTGAAAGCAATTGCCTAGTTGCAAAATGTAAGTAAAATTCTTTTCAGTCGACCTGGACCGCGTTGCCGTCACAAGCATGTCTACCCTCAATTTGAAGTTTCAGTATAAGCTTTTTAAAATTTCAGTATTTACCTTTACTACCTATTGTTTTTGCACTCATACTATTTTATATTATGCGAAGAATCATAGATTGATTTGCTGCCACAATCTTCTTTTTCTTCTTCAAAGCCTCATAATTGATATGCTGTGGCCCTTCCACAGGCCGCTTGATGTCTCGTTCACACCACCGGCGGAGATGCCAAACTGGTTGGCATAAATTGTACTTTTGAGTCATTGCTGCCGCAAATAATGAAAGGACACTTTTACGAATACGAGGCAATATATGTTTGCGCCGTTTCTTTGAAGATTCAGATTCACAATCACTTTGCTTAGCCATTTGTTTGGACGCCATGTTTTGAATTCTGTCCCATGAGCACCGATCTTCACTGCGACCGCGCAAAAACTTGCTCGGCAAACTTCAGGGCCTCTACCGGAAACTTCGATGCCACGTGTCTCTACTGCGACTGCGGTATTAACCTCTTGAACCCGAAAGACCGATATATCGGTCTAGCCCTTAAACAGCTGTGCCCCGATAGACCGATAAACCGGTCTCGTAACCTTACCTTAGTCTCTTGCGGTCCGTACAAAGCTTACTGTTCTTTCTAGTACTTGCTGTTTGGAATAGGGTTATTGAGGGTTATTGGGAATAAGGTAAAGCAAAATGTCTGCGCTCTAGTGCGAGCACAGTGCATGTTTTTGTGACGTTTTTTTCTCAATTTTGCGTCATGAAACGAAGGTCTACAAATCAAGGAAGCGTAGCTAAGCGACTGTACACAACTCAGGAAGTAATCGATCAATTGTGGGATGATAATGAAGATGAAGAGATGACATTTGAAGTACTTTGGGTTATCTAACACTTTGGTTGATAAGTTTTGGTTGTTTTACTAAAAGCATGCTAAAAATGCCATTTTTCTCCGGGGAGCCCAGGGGAATGGGCTCAGAATTGGTGGGGCATCCAGGGTTCAAAGGGTTAAACCGGGTTCGGCTTTCTTCAGAAAAAGCGGTCACGCTGTGCATTACCACAGGCAGCCGAGTTTGATTCTTTTTCCCAATGGTGTTTTTCTTTATTTCCGGACCATGAAACAAGTATCCATATTTTCCGTAGCGCTTGCCAAGTTTTTCAAATTTCAGGAAAAAATACAGAAATTCAGTATGTCATCTAACTGGCGGACTTTTCTTTTGGCACCCATTCAGTCCCTCCACCCATTCAGATTCAGTCTATTTTTTATAGATTCTGTCATTTTTCACAGAACTGCAAATATGTGTTACTTTTTTTGAAAGCCATTTACAGATAACTGAGAAATACTGCAGGTGGGTAACTTTGCCCAAGTTTCTGGCCCAGTGAGCAAGTTGAATATTCTGAGTCAGTACCACTGCTCAAGTAATTCAACAAATGAACAAACTCCCCAATTCTAGATCAGTTAAAAATAAAATAGCGAGCTTTGATCAAATTAATAAAAATACAAACTTCAAGCAAACAAAAACGTATTTAACAGAGAGAATAGCTTGCACCTCAATGAAATTAATAATTTACTGATCACAAGAATCATAGAAAGAGCTTTGATCAAATGGATAAATGCCCCAAGCCCGTTGATTTGTCAGGCATGGGAATTGCCAAAAGGGCTAGGGTCGTACTGGTGGTAGCGTATGTCAAACGGATGAGGGATTGGGGTGCAAAATGTATATTTTATTATACATATATACATTTTGCACCCCAATATATATATAGTGTGTGTGTCACTGTGTGTGTATGTACATAAAATATATCAACTGTCCTTTCTTACCTTATGGTTAAAGTGCAGGTAGTGCCTTGTACAAGTGTCTATAAATTAACATATGTAGTGCTCTGTCAATCATACACATATATAAACGACACAAGGCAAGGTCGCAAAAAATTTCTAGTTATAATTCAATGTGTTCCATTACAACATTTACAGCCAAGTCATCACACACTCAGCTTGTCTGCCATAACTGTCCTCTGGCTCTTGACTTTTTGTTAGTCAACATGAGCACAGATAAAATGAAGTGGTAGACGAGATGAATTTTCATGTAACACAAAGTTCTGAGTTCTCTGTCTTTCACAATATAAGCACACACTTTTTATTAGGATCCCACAGCAAGTCACAAAATTCCTAAATATTCACAAACCATAACACAAAGTGAACTGAGTTTTTCACATACTTCCAGGGCCTTGAAAATCATGTTCATTTTCCCAAATCTTCAAGTCTTCACAAATGTGGTAAAACTCTGTATTATGAGTCAATCTTCAGCTGCATCATTAATCACAGCTGTTTAAAATATGGTTTAAAAAAATTTAGTTCTTAAGTATAAAAAAGAAATGGTTGAAATGCAAGAGAAGTTGTTTAGTCCTGATCTGATCAGATTTTCTTGCCAAAAAAGCTTTCAAGCCTACTCTGCTTAGGTTTAATTTTATTCTGAACAAGCAGCACATCTGGTTCATCAATAGCAAGTGACTGGTGGTTTGAGTTGGAGTTTGTGCTGCTTGCTGCTTCTTGCGTACACACACTAGTGCTGATCTTTTGACGTTTTGGTGCAGGTTCATGCACATCTGGTTCATCAATAGCAAGTGGCTGGTGGTTTGAGTTGGAGTTTGTGCTGCTTGCTGCTTCTTGCGTACACACACTAGTGCTGATCTTTTGATGTTTTAGTGCAGGTTCATAATTGCTGCAAGCAGGGGTGGCCTTTCTCTTTCCTGCAGAACACAAAGCAGCATGCTGTTCTTTGGCTCTGGATGCCTCAGTATAAAGTTTCTTTTTCTCAGAAACCTTTGAAGGTAGAATGTTCTTCTGACCTCCCAGCAAGTGTGAAGTTGATTCCTTTGTTTGTCTGTTGGAACTTTTTCTCAGTTCATTTTCCTCCCAGGCCTTCTTCATATTTTGCACAAGTTTTTTGCTCACAGGTTCTTTCAGGGGATCTTTTTTTTCAAAATATTCTACTGCTGTGGTCTTCCTTGCAGCGAGAGATGTTCACCTCAACTTCTTTGCTATCGTCAGGCGACATTTTTACACTAATCACTTTGTCTAACCAATGCCAGTTCCATTTGTAACGTGAATCGCCATCATCAAATTTCTCTCCCTGCTGAACAATATCCATACGTAGCGCCATTTTTTTTACCTCTACGAAATGCGCATGCGCGAGTCGAAATTCCGGGAGAAGTCATTGTTCAATTTGTTTTCTCGTACTCCGATAATTACTAAATTACTACTCTCTCAGTCTACTGCAATTTTTTTTTTTAACCGATATTTTCGAAGGGTCGTACTCAATATCGTGAGGGTCGTAAAGGTGGGGTCTATGGGTCGTAAATACGAACTAAGGTCGTAGAATTCCCACCCCTGTTTGTAGATGGAGGAAACATTGATTAACTGATTAAATAAACAAGCAACACAACATACCGATTTTAGATGGAGCAAGAAGAGATCGTCTTGGCATTTGACCCTTGTCATCTGCCAACAAAAACATAAAAAAAATAAATTATAACAAATTTAACAAAACAACTGTCAAACAGAGAGGCAATAAAATTAATAATAAAACTAAGTCAACATTCCAAAAGTGAAAAAGAATCTGAAACTAAGCTCAGAGCATCAAAAAGCAATTTCAAAATGACTCAAAAACTTTATACTACTTACTATTCTGGTATTAACATCTTTTCTTCAGTGATTCAAATCTGCACTACCACCACCATTCTCCCCCTCTCTTATGAAAAGACATACCTCCACTATCACAGTCACTGTCCACAGACTTGACTACTGCTGGGTTGAGGCGACTTGGGGCTAGAATAACTGCACAACACAATAAATCACATTATTTGGCAAAACCTGTCTGACGATTTTCAATGCAGGTAGGATTTTAAAATATTTGGTGACAAATCAAATATTTGGAGTACACGTTTCTCAAGTTTAAAGTAGTACAATAAAATTTCTACCTGCACTCAATTTTTTGCGCAGTCCAATCCAAGTTTTATTTTAACCAAAGAGAGATAACTCTTTCTACTTTCGTTCCCGATCGACAGGCGCGTTTTTTCTTCAAATTGATTCGTTTTTAGAGTGTTTATTGTGCATTTTACTAAGCATAGTGATGGGCACAATCGACAGTGTGTCAAACTCTGTGCTAATAATCAATATAATTTCAAACTGTAAAGTGTATTTTGATCCTAAATAAATTTTCTTTCTGGTGTGTGAAGCTGATTCAGTGATTGGAATTATTCCTCCAGATTTGTTTTATCACTGTGGTATGTAGAAATATTTTTATTTTATTTTATCATTTCAAAAAGATCAACATGCTCTCAAAACACATATTTCAATAACATAATCCAATTAACATTTTTGTGTTTTTTTTTCTTATTCTTCACTCTTTTACCTTTAATTTGATATGAAATATGTCTATTTAACAACTATTATTGAAAGAACAGTAGCTTAAATGCCTAAGGTACTGAACTTTCTTTCTGGTGCCAGAGAAATGTCTGGCACAAACGTGGAAACATGCCTGGCAGGGAAAGAGTTAAATGAGAAATGTGACTTGATTCTGTATCGTAATATCAGCTTTTTTTTTCTTTTTTTTACACTTTATTGTTCATTTTTATAGAGAAATTCTGGCCTGCCCTTACCCATCCTACCTAAGATTAGTTGTGTTTATTTTTTTGCTTTGTTTTTTGGAATTTTGCTGGGGGAGCAAACCGAAGTACCCGGAGAACCTCTCCTCCACCCTCCCCGAGACCTTGCCCAAGCCTAAAGTAAATAATACTGGAGAAACATAACGCCAATAAGCAGGTTTGATCCCACACCTGTCAGATGCCGTTGGTTTCTAGCCTGTGGACAAGGAAAGTTAATCCCACCTTTGACCACAACGCTTGCCTGATACCAGATTATAATTTGAATGTGGGATAAACTGTCCTGCAAAGGAAACAGTAATTTCTTCTACATTACATCACAATGAAAAGATAGAAAAACAAAAGAAGACATACTGGACTGAGCTTCAGATCCACTACTGCCTGTGGATACCAGATCTGTCTGAAGTGGAGCTCGAGGCAGGAAAGGGTTGGAAAAAGCTGCAACATCCACCATTAGCATAGCTAACTAAAATTACCATGAATATCACACATGTGTGCAGACATCAAAGATAGATAAAGAAAGGTGTAGCAAATTAGGTAGTGATATTAATACATCAGTCAATAGAACAATAAAACTTCTTTTTGTCCCCCAAGCATTTACCTCACCATTTTCGGAGCATATTGCAATGACCTTGAACTAAATAATGAAGTATTTCTAAGACTTCAAAAGAAAAATCTCCTAGCACTGATGGATCTAGAACAATGTTTTTGCTTGATTTTCCTCTACGTGAAGGGTGAGCCTTCACTGACCAGCATTGCCATTGTTTCTTGTTTTTTTTTTGTTGTAAGTGGATGCACTATTTACCAAATGCATGTGTACATTAAGATACAAAACTGGGTGTTCTAGTGAAACACCGGAAAGACGGTTACAAGAGTGAACACTTACTTGGCTGGGTGATGCCGCTAGTCCCTCCAAATACTGCTGAAAAACAAAAAACACTCCAAAAGTTGCACACAGTGACAGAATCAATCACATCTATGCATGACTAGGCATGCTCAGACAGACATATAAACAAACCTCACTCTCCACATGCAAACGTGTGAATATTTCAGTTCTGATCACAAAGTGAAAAAAATTAGGATTTTACGATGCACCAAACTGCCACAGACATTTCACATGGAGAACAGCGTCAACTTTCTGTAGAAAGCAATCACAGAAGCTCTAATCTTCACATGCAATTCAGAGCAGTCGGCGAATTAAGCAGCACTTAAAACAGTTTATTGTATGTTTAATGAGCTCAAAAGACACTGTTGCTATCCAAGTACTTTAAGGCTTGATGCAAGCCTGCAAATTTTAAACAAACTCTGAATGAGACCCCACCCCTCCTCCCCCAACCCCTTTTTTGTTTGTTTGTTACATTTTACAAGTGAACAAAATGCACTACATATCCCACACAAAAGCATCCCAACCTGAGGCTCCAGTGGACACAAAGCCGCCTACTCCCAATTTGGGAGGCTGTATGAGTGGGGAGCCATTCTTGTGTGAAGGAGCCGCTTCTGAACTGCTGCTAGCATTGAAGTCAGCTCTGTCACCTGAACAAAAATGTCAGACCCAATGGATCAAAAATATGGTTCACCTTTTTAACATGCAAACTCAATAATTTTCACTCCCCCTCCATTCCATCCCCATATGTAATCTTTTACCAAGTCACGTCATCTGTTCATGGATGGTGGCGGCACCGGCTCGGTTCTTGGTATTCATATTATCTGTTGTTTTGCATGGCCATGTTTTACTGTAATTACTTAACCATTTGATAAGTGTATACGTGTTCGGTGTATGTGTGTGTGTGTGCGATTGCACGTGTGTTGTCAAGCGCGGCGAGCTCGCTTTCCTTATCGTTTGCGAGGTACCGCGCGATACAAATGTACAGTATTATTATTGTTCAAATATTTAGCAAACACCACCACCAAATACAGACAATCCGCACCACTCACACAATCAACAATTTTCAACATATTGCAGAAACATTTCAGCACACATAAATTCTTTACAATGTTTACAGTTACAATAGAATATTAACCACTTAACCGCCCAACCCCGAACCTCATTCGGGATGATTTTCTGCTTCCTGTGTGCCCAACCCCGAAGGCCGTCCGGGGTTTATTCGTCGGCATTCTGTAGTCACCCAAGAAGGGAGGTAACCGCAGTAACTGTTGGCAGAGCAGCTAGAAATCTCCAACCAACGGTTCTTTAATAATAATAATAATAACGGATTTTTATATAGCGGATACTCCAGCCTATGACCAGACTCACCACGCTTTACATAGTCATTACATATAAGTACAAAAACATCGCTTTCACTACAATACACCAAAAGACAGAACAGTAAGGGTACAAATTATTTACACTTATGTACACAAATTACCATTTACAACTATGTACACAAATGACAGAAAAGACAAATAGGATAGCAAAAACATATTCACAGCTATTTATATGCCTGTTAGGCCCAGGAGGAAAAAACCAGTATAAAGTATCTTTCCCTTTGACCATTATAAATAGCAAAAACCGAAAGTTGCACAATATTTGAAATTTCAGTACTTCGCACTCTTCAGTCATCATACAAAATGGCGGACGGTGGACAATGAGGGGGTACTACGAGGTCTGTTTTTAGACGATATTCAGCACTTGAAGTGCTTCAAGAGGTCCTAAATGATCAAGACAGTGATGATGAAGACCTTATCACACAAAATTCATACACTGGAAGTAGTGTGTGGACTTTTCCCTGCTGTGTGTGTTGTGACTTTGTAATGTTACTGCTGAGTCTCTACAGCTGTGGATTATGACGTGTGATTCCGGACTTACCATACCATGGACAGGTACCCTTATTTCTGTGGATGATATAGACGTAAAGTTGATTTCCAAGTAGTTTATTGATTGCTTGATGTTTGTCCTTTTGTTACACCAGTTTTTTGTGGTGTTCTGTCATGCATTTTTTGTGTTGATGTGTGTTTTTATGTTCCAAAAATGCCTGATCACAGCAAAAAAACAAGAATATATAATTACTAAAAAATGTATGTCTTGTCAAATGAAACTATTTTCACTTGATATTGAAGCCAGGGATGTTACAAAAAACTTATCTAAGAGATATCTCTTCAAATGCCTGAATTATTCACGTTTTAGTGAACACACCCTCAACAGTCAAATTTTGCTCCGGCATACAGGAAGTACAGATGCGCTTTTCACTACGGCAGTGTTACGTTGAAACGCCAATGGTAGTATGTCTGAAACGCGCACGATAGATCTGATCGTTTCGTAAAGTATTCAATAATGGAGTTTGTTTACCTTTGATTTGAGTTTGCATTGTTGTTAGGAGAGGCTTTGTATAACGTTGATAATTTTCGTGAGTCGATATTATTGAAGAATTCTCTAGATTTTGAGTATTTACTATCGATGGAAACTTCCCGATAAATATCGAAGTATGAGAACATTCCCGGAAGGAGAAGAAATATGTATGACGTAAGTCAGTGATGACGATCTTTAATTCTGATTGGCTGTAATGCGTCATTTCTAGAACATCCTGTCGTCATCTCGAATGAGAGAAAAAATTATAAAATGGATGCCCTGTGTGTGGGTAGAATAATAGTTGAGTTGAGTTGAGTTGAGAATTGTATGCAGTTGTTGATGTGTGCTGAATAAAAGTGGAAAACTTTATACGTCGACTCTGTGACTTGTATGCTGATTGAGCAGGCTGCGTGGATAAACGAATCTGAGTTACACACGCCTATCAGGAATTCAAGCATCGGGGCTGAATCAGATACTGATAGAAAAACACCATCATCAAACGGAATGTAACAGGCAGTTAAGGGGTTAATAATAACCATTGATTTTAGTATAGTTTCAAAATGTTTTACACATCCTAGAATTAAACCAAAAAAAAAATAACAAAGAATAAGAGCAATAATGCATTTTTACCTTGCTCTGCCTCCCTTGTAGATGACACACGAGGACTCTGCCACAGACAAGCACAGACACATGTTATTAATAGTTACTACAGCAAAACGGGCTAACAAAATCCCAACGCATAATCATAAGCTGTAAAATGTGAAAATCCATGAAAAATATTATATTTCAGCTAAAACCACAAATATTAACTCTTGGTGACCTATAAGGTTTTCTGTACATTTGCGCCTATATCCTGTAAGGATTTCAAGTTTATTGCAATAAATTGGGTTATGAATTTGAAAAAAAAAAGCAAAAAATGTATTTATTGTCACATTGACTTCATATTTTAGGATAAAATGGTTATTCTATGTACCCAAAGAACCCTTTTGACTTTAGTACTATTTTTACCTGTTGGAATCTTGTAATTAATTCATAATTACAGGTATTTTATGGACTATGTTAATAAAACAACAACAAGATAGTGTGGATTGGGTGTGAATGTGTGCACAGACAGTCAACACAGACAAGAAAACTCACTCTGGTTGTCTACACCAAGTCCTTGTGCTCTTTCAGCAATAAGCTCATCGATAAGGTTACCAAACTCACTATTACTGTCGGAGCTATCCCCTGCCATCATGGCCGAAAATTTCGCAAACCCAAACCTCAAACAAACTTGTTAAAAAAGTACACAAAACCACGTCAAACTTGCGAAAACGATAGCGGAAAACTCACGGGAACCTTTCCGGAAGTTGACTAAACCTTCTCTCACGCACTGGAGAGTTCCTATTTTCTGTGATTTCATGACTAAAAGGTGCACTAACGAGCTGCGCATTACCGCACTTCAGGATTACGGGTGAGACGCGCATTACCGCGCTATAGGAAGCTAAGAGTTAAGACATCTTTTCAAGACATCAAAAGTCAAATACAACACACAGAGAACAACTGCCTATCCTATTCCATAACTCAAAGGTCGTTGGGGCACCACAGATGATCGTTTAACCAGCGTACTCCATCTTTCTCTGTCCACAGCAACCCTCATGGCTTCGCTCAGTGTCAAGCCAGTCCATTCCCAAATGTTGTCCTCCCACCTCTTTTTCTGTCTCCCTCTTCTTCTGCCTCCTTGCAGGATGGTTTTTGCAAGGCCTGATGCTCTGGTAACATGGCCATACCATCAGAGTTTCCGTTTCTTCACCACTGAACAGCTGCAACTCTCAGCAAAAGCAAATTCATAAATGTTGTCTATTTGCATGCTCAAATTAAAATCTTACCCTGGAGTCTTCTTGAGAACGGTCTGTACTGCTGTTTCCCTCAATATTCTGAGATGAATCTGAAATATTAAAGAAATACATGTGATGTTATCCGTTCTAAAGAAGAAAAAAAATACATTCATGTATACATACATACATGTGTATGATTTTTAAAAAAAATTATTGCATTTCTGACTTACCCATTTACACAATCTATTCACAACCCACCTCCCAAAATATAAAATTTTAGCAATCATCATACTATCTTACAAATGATTCATCAAGAAAGTCCACAGTTCCACTATAACAAAATACAACAAACAACAATTCAAACAAAATGCAGTTTACACTACATCAGATTATTTACTATTACTAATAATAATACTTTATGCTATCACGCATGTTTTCTTCAATCGAACTCAAGGTCCACCGATCTGCAGATTATAGAAGGCGGGAACCAAATAATGTTTTAATTGTAACATTTAGATTGCATTCAATACCATTATTGAATGGAGGGAAGAAACCAGGGTACCCAAACCAAACCCACGCTGACCTGAAAAGTCTCGTATATAAGCTAATAGTCAAGTTCGCCCCTTGTGGGGTTCGAATCTGCGACCTTCTGCACAGAAAAACAGCGCCCAAATAATTAACAGTGACACCGGGCCACCTTTATTCAATCATTGCGATGATTATTAGATACCCATGAGGTGATACTGGGCAGGTATAAAAGGGACATGCAGGGTAGCTCATTAAATTACTATCATGAGAGCCAAACAAAACATTTAAAACAGGCATTGTGCTGTGCGGCATCAGGAGTGAAACCAAATCAAAAGAGCGTAGTGGCTGCCATCTTTGACGAGGTAGCCCTATGTACATAGCATTCCCTTCACTGTACCCCAGCTATAATCATCATGGCATTATGTCATCAACATTGCATGGTAAGCAAGGTTGTGGCTAGGGTTAGTGTTACCAGAACCTCTCCTATTCCTAGTCTTAACCCCAACCGAAAAAAACATTGTTTCACTTCATACACTGACAGTGATACAACTTCTGCCTAAGCTCTCACTCTCAGGTGGAAGTGCAGGGGTTGTAAGGTATACATTTACTGCCATCTCTAAAAGTACCAGTTAAGCAAGGACTACGTTTGGAAATATCACTTCCTCACCACAATCCGACTCGCAGGTCCTACCTACTATGCCTATGAGCAAATTAGAACTAGCTCAATTAGTCAATAGCCTACTCAGGCTACTGAGCTATTTACGTATACATATTATAGTCTTAGTCTAGTTAGTAATTTCTTTGATACTACGGTGTTCGCTAATTTGTATTAACCCAGAACTATCAGAACCAATTAAAGATTATAGGTACAATCCCCGTAAACCATACATTCCACTGGAATAATGCCAGTGTCAGACTGTCAATGGCACAGAAACCATTTTTAGATGCAGACAGGCCGACTTTTTCATGCCGGTTCGCTCGCTATAAATGCCGATAATAATTCGTCTAATAAGGAAGCCAATACGAAATTTAGTTAGAGTGTGAAAAATGGTTCCCAAAAAGATAGATCATGTCATTTATTTTTAAAAGGATTACAACAGCTGCAGGAAAATTCCCAAATACAAGTAATGCACGCTCACCTGCAGCTTCCGCCATCTTGCTTGTTGTGTTTTACTTCGGTCACGTGACTGGGCTAGATAGAGGGCGCACTATTTTTTTCCCTCCATCGCGCATGATTGAGGCCTATGGACAGGCCTATGTTTTAGTAGATTTGTTTCCTATACCATTTTAATTTTAACTTGTAAAGACAGCTTTTGAATTTGATCAGGATTTATAGCCATTTTGTTGTCATTGGCTAAGTAATCTGTATAAATTGAGTAGACTTTGGATGCAAAAACAATATGAATAAATCGTCCATTCAATGTAGTTGAAACAGCCTCAAATATTGAAACTGAAAGCTAGCTGTTGATCTGGTAAAAATTCGTGATTATTGCTCAATTTTCTGGTGCAAGCAGATTTGATAGGATTGAGCAGGTCAACACTGTATACTAATTAGTAAACTTTAATATGTGACCTTTTATTATGCATGCTAAGATTGTTAAATATTTCTTATAATGCATGATGGTGCTTTTTTTTGTTGTTGCTGTCATTATATTTTTTTTTTTTTTTTTGTTACATTACATAATTGTTGCTTTAGGTCCAGCGGAATCTTCCGAGCCAAATCAGGACCGGATTTTTTTTTTTTTTTTTTTTTGGTTTGGTTGTTTTTGATAACTTGTGGAGAGGGCTTGCAGTGTTTCTCTTGTCTATATTATTTAGTTTCACGAACCCTATTATTATGCGTATATTATAACTTTTTTCCATTTTTATTTTTAAAAAAGTGTGTCCCTTAATTGTCAATAATAATAATGAGAAGAAAACAGAAATACATAGAAGTAAAGTGAGAGAGACAGAAGAGGTCATGATGGAGGATGTGGAAGTTTCAGAGAGAAAGGGCAAAATAAACAAAAATAACAAACAGGCAAACGTCCACACAATGGTCGCTTATAAAAACGCCCACACAAGTCCAAATACCATTTTTTTCTCTTAAAAGTCAATATATTCTTTATTCCATCAAAACAGAAAATTTGGTTTGCCACAAGGATACTCACTGTATACAAACACATTACATAGGGCAAGATCATACATAATTAATTATCCAAAAAAAACAAAAACTGTTGTGAGAATGATTTGTGAGATGGGAATTTACACATGGAATGAAAGCAACTAGACACGCACACGCTCGCATACACACCCACATATACACACCCACACGCCCACTGTGTTTATGCCCACCACACACTCATCGTCATTCTATCGTAACTTAAGACAACAAAACCATATCACATGTACACTAATAGTCTCGCACAAATAAAATAATTTTAATAAAATAGACTTGAGTCTTATTTAATAATTTCCTAACACTATTCTATTTTCTTAAACCATCATAACTAAGAGACAAAGCCAATAATTATATTAGTACTATAATTAATGACATTTATTTTAATCCACACATTCACATATCTATCTTAAAGTTCAACATGCACTGAGCGAAACCATCAGGGTAGCAGAGGACAGAAAAAGATGTAGTACGCTGGTTAAACGATCATCTGTGGTGCCCCAACAACTTTTGAGTTACGGGATAGAATAGTAGTCTCACCATCAACCCCCTTAACTCGCCCATCTCTTCCAGCATTATTAGGTGAGTGCTGATATTCAATTTGTATGCATACTAGATGGAATTATGGAGGAGATCTTGAAAACCAAGCACATTTAAATCAACAGCCCTTTACATTTTTAAATGTAATCTCTGATCATGATTCTTCATTTCTACTGGAACAGTAATCTTGATTAATAATAATATGCAACTGTCACACTAAATAAAAAGAATCAATTTAATTCTATTACAGTACTGCCATAGACCATAACATTGAAAGGGGACCCCACTGTCCATTTTTCATCAACATTACTGGGTCAAACAGACAGCTTCATGGGGCAAGATACTTGCTTCGACCCCGTTTGACATGACCTCTTCACCTCAACAAATATCGTTTATGGCAGACCACGAGCAATTCAGCTAAAGTGAATGTACTGGATACTAGTATTATTTATGTATAATATGTATAAGCTTGGTTAAGATAAAAATAAAAAGTGGTAGTCATTGTTTATAGGGTCCAGCAGACTGCAAAGAGCCGAATCAGGACCACAACTTGGTTGAAGGAGGACTCACCCCCTATCCACATAAAAGATCTGCTGAAACAATTCTAACGGTAACACAGCCGGTCATTTTGCAATAAAGGCAGGGGACGCTAGTGCTTTACTCTAAATTATTGAACCATCATTTACAAAAACAAAATAGAAACTAAGCACATCATTATTTAGAAAATGCCTACATTGATACTAGTGACCATTTGGCAGAAAGCATTCAATATCCTCAAGCTGACCCTGACTCATACACAAATGAGGAGTTTGGGGAGTTTTCAAGAAAAATGGTAGGTGACCGATTTAACGAAAATGATGGTATATTGATAGAACACAGTAGGAGAAAGAGCAAATCAGAATGACAAAAACAGTGGTAATTTAAAGCACTACATTTCCACAAAGTGGGGATACTAATTATACAGAAACCCAAAGCATCCCCATGGCATGGTTTTTTTTTTTTTTTAAGAAACTCAAAGTAAAGGGGTTAAATAAATAAAACATGCCAGAATGTGTTTAATACATTATTATTATTATTATTGAGGATTTGTATAGTGCACATATTTCGCCATACTTGGCGACTCAAGGCGCTGGCCGATACAGGATCTAACTCAAGCCAGCCAAGGCGCCAACTTGCAGCCTTTGGGTGCTTTGTAATAACGCTCCAGACAACGGAGCACAATCCTGGGTAGCCAGGTATGGGAGAGAAGGACCTAGGACTAGGTGCATGCTGGGTGTGTTCTTGTCACCGGCACTCACCCGTCAAGGACATGAGCATCAGGATATTTAAAGTTCGTTATGATGGAATGTATTCGACACAGACTAGACCTCGGTTTATACTCTCATCTGAAGGAGTAGGAAACGGGAGTAAAGTGTCTTTCCCAAGGACACAACACAATGCCCCGGCCTGGGCTCAAACCTGGGACTTTCAGATCCAAAGGGGAAAAAGTTTAATATAAAATATAAAAAATTAATTTAAAAAAAAATGAAGAAGCAGAATTACCGATTCCAAAGCTCTACCATAGGCCACCGTGCCTCCCTTCACACACATTAAAAATGCACATTATACAATGAACTATTAATTTAAATTAAAAGGAGACATCAAATAAAATAAACATAAATTCAAAACATAGACCTGGAAGGAAAAACACAAATTAAATTCAAATTAGGCATTAAACAAAATCTAAGGCCAAAAAAAGTAATGTCTGTTTACAGTAACATAGGGTTAAAAAATTAAAACGGTAAATCGACTTCTTCCTTTTTTTTTATTTTTTTTAAATTTTTTTAATATTAACCTTTTTCACATCGAGTTCAATTTTGTGGCTTTGTTCAATTCATTTTCCAGATTTTCCAAATAACAGTTTAGGGTCGGGCCAAAAAACTAGGGTTGGTCCGGATACAGTAAATTAGTAGTTTGGAAAGGAACGGGGTAGTGGAGGAGAGGGGAGAGGGGGGGGGGGGGGGTTGAAGGGCCTAAGCAATGATGCTAAAGCATTTTCCTGTTCATTAAATAAATAATTTTTTTATACAAGTAAAAATCCTCTCAGGCTGTCTAAACATTGTAGTAGTTCTAGCTGAGTTTGCTGACTCACCCAAGTGGCAAACTTTTTTTGCTGCAGTCCAGACTTTTTACAGTGATTCTTTCAATTTTCATTGCATCACACTCACAGCACTTGTTCTGTTACACTACACAATGCATGCTCACACAACCTGAGCACAGAATAAATCTACGCAGAAATAATACTCTTCACATGTACATGTATACAAATAAATTCAGTGTCATCATGATCTGTAATGTAAGAAACTGTATCCATACATAATAACAGAAGTATACCACTCAGCAACCGAATATTTATCACACATATATCGGCAGCAGGGATTGCTCAGAGGTCAGAGCGCACGACTTGTGTGAGTGCGTCTTGGGCGACGTGGGTTCGAATCCTGACTTCAGCAAACTATTGTGTGATTGCTGGATATTATGGGCCAGCTCCTTGAGAAGCTCTCTGAGCTTGTAAGTGCGCTATTTAAGAGAAATCTCTTCTTCTTCATCTCTTCTTCTTATATTATGTACATGTTAACAAGTTATTATCCAATCGCAAGCAGACTTCAATCTAAAAGTTGCATGATTGATGAAATGCTGCCTCCGCTAAACAATTAATCTGTATAAAAAGTTTAACCCACAATGACATATAAAAACAACAAACATGGTGTAGTACCCCTTTGTGTGTTTGTGTGTGTTGTTTTGTACACAAATTAAGTTTACTCTGTTTCTTTTGACCAAGCTCTTTCTCTCTTGCTTGTTCCCTCTCCCATGGATCTAGTTAACCATTCTCAATATCAATTTGAAGCATACCGTCATTCCAAAAGCAATTATTAAAATTTAGTAATAATCAAACTCATCATCAATCCTGCCAACATATTCACAAATGTCATCAAAACTGACTTCCAAAATTATCTCTCTTTCAGAATGCAACTGAACTAAAGCTTGACACCGGTCTTTATTTTTTTTAACAATCTTCCCCAGCTGCCCTCTATGTTTACCGGAGCACAACACAACATAGGCATCATCCTGTTTGGGAATGACAGTTTCTACCTGGTCATGCGTCAAGCCATCAATGACTTTGCCATCATCAGTTCTGCACACAGTGTTGTTTAGACTGATTACATCAACCACCACCACTTTCTCTTTGTAGTAATGGCCCTTTTTGTAATGTTTGTCAACCACTCTAACTCTCAAATCTTTTCTCAACCACAACTTGACATCAATGTCCATACGTTTTAGTTTTGATGACGAAGAAGATGAAGATTCAGGGTCAGACTTCTGCTTTTTGGATCGACTATCTGAGCTATTGTGATCACCATCTTCTGATCTGTGTTTCCTTTTATGACTGTCATCTTCATATCTGCCTTTGGGTTTGTCACGTTTTCTTGATCTTTCTGATCTGTCTCTGTCTGAGCTGTCATCATCTCTGTCTTTGTTCCGTTTATCATTTTCACTTTCATGTCCATTCTGTTTCTGTTCATCTTCTTTATACCTGTCTGATTTGCCTTTGTTCAGGTACTTGGAATATTTGTCATACTCTTTTTTTCCTACCAACTTGACATTGTACTGTGTGAGGGTGATGCTCTGTCCACTTAACGCTAGCTTGATGACCAATCTTGCATTGTCTTCATAGACACCTTCTACCACACCATATAAGTCTTTGTTCTTTCCATTGAGGACAACACAGAATGCACCTTTCTTCATAACCAAATCTTCTTCCCCTGTTTCAGTACTTGCATTGTTTGACTTTTTGTCCTTTTCATTGGCAGCTTGGCTTCTGTCAGCACCCAAACCTAGACCTTTAGGACGAAGTTGAGCCTCAATAGGAACAATCACTTTACCGGTCTTGCCAATGCCTTGACCTTCTTTCCAACCCATGCCTCTTAACATTGCCATACCAAAATGTTCAATGGGAATCTGTTCATAGTCTGCATCATCTGGAACATCGGGTCGTAAAGCAACGTCCAGTTTGTCGTCGGTCTCGAATCCCTCTGGAACTTTGTTTTGCATCAACAGAGGGATGGCAAAAGACGTGTCAGGTTTGTCCCCTTCTTCCCATGTCTCGTTGTATCTCGCTGTCTCTTCTAGAAGTTCTTTGGCAGCCTGTTGATCTAAATTGTCTGGATCATAATCTTTTTTGACGTCAGCCAGACGTTTTTCCGCACCCTCTCTCCACCTGTTTTTCTTGATCAAAGGAATCACGAACGGTTCGTTTTCCTTCGGTTTTGGGGCTGTACTCTTCACCACGTTACTTTCTAACGACAGTACAAAATCAAGCTCTGCTTTCCCATCATTGGTATTTTCACCTACAGCGGATTTAGTAAGCTTTTTCGACTCGACTTTCTTAGAAAAGCCGAACGACACTCCAGGTTTGTCAGCCATTTTAAAGTCAATTATAACTCTTTCTGCTTTTCAACAAAGAAGATGCATTCTGCTGTGACCTCCCTTGCTTTCGGTGAACAAGTATGAAGAGCGCAGTGGATCAGTAATAACAAAGCACACGTTCTTTGGTGACAACGAGTAGTAGGCCTAGAATGAAGGCAAAGAAGCCTTTTAATCAAAGAGCGATGACTTTACTTTTAAAAAAAATATATATTATTAGTCTAGTGATTGTAACTATGCTTGTTTTCTTTATGCGTTACTTGTTATATTATTCAAAATAGACCCTGCTGGCGGAATTAGCCTGTTAACGATTGTTTTGATTTTTATTCTATTCTGTTTGTTTTGCACTGTCGGAAATAACTTTCCCAATGTGATATTTTGGACGAATAAATGTCTTATGTCACATGCATGTCTCAAAACTCAATGGGCCTAGATATGGAGCATGTACTTGACATACTTACTTACTTAACCCGTCACCCCTGCCGGGGTATGTGCCGCCAACAACAGCTCTCCAGAGTCCTCTGTCTTGTGCAACACAGGACAAAGTTTTCTCTTTAACGTTTCTGTAGCGTAGTCTTTTTTACGGGGTGGGGGTGCTAACCCCACGATCAACCCTCCTTCTTTTGCAGCCGGGCTTGGGACCGTCCTTGGCGGATCAGTTACTAGACATAGGTTTCATATAATTCTTATTTATCACATCAATTCACCCCCCATTCACTCAACTATTACTATAAGTACCTTCAATAATAGTAATGGATTCAGTCAAACTAAAAGTTCAAACATAAAAATTGATATCTATTCCGACTTCCGTAATAGCGATATATCTTCATGTCGCCGCGCTTTGAGTTTGATTGAAAAAAACAACCGGGTAGCATATCCTGTATCGTTATTATTATTATTATTATTATTATTATTATTATTATTATTATTATTATTATTATTATTATTATTATTATTATTATTATTATTATTATTATTATTATTATTATTAAAATAAACTGCACCTATTAACTTACCGTGTTCCGCATCATGATTGTGTTGGTGAATCAAACACTACTACGTGTTTCTGAATCGATTTTGTTGTGACTTCCCTCAGGCAGATTTGTCTGACCAAATGTTGTCCTTGTATTCAATGTCAGGTCAATGACGACGGATCTGCGGTGACGTAATGGTTTCGGTCGATCACACCTCCAGATAATCTCACTTGGGGACAAAAGGGGTTGATGGTTTTCCAAGATATTCGTTTTAGATGGTATTTCTTGATATACAACGCCTCGAAGGGTGGGTTTATCTATAAAATTGTATAAACAATCACTGGCCCATTTAAAGCGACTGTACAACGGGACACATTCTTTTCTTCTTGTTTTTCTCCTTGTTCTTCTTCTTGTTCTTCTTCTTGTTCTTATTGTTCTTGTTGTTGTTGTTGTTGTTGTTGTTGCTGTTGTTGTTGTTGCTGTTGTTGTTGTTGTTCTTCTTCTTCTTCTTTTTCTTCCTAACCCAAAGTTTTGTTGTTTTGTTTTTATTTAATTAAAGAAGAAAATAATTATTAGTGATTATGATAAAATTGATATTAATTGAAAGAACAGATGCACTAAAAATTCCACATTCCCAAATGTTTGTTTCCAAATCTCCTCCTCTCCACTCCCCTCTCCTCTTCTCCTAGGTTGTTATGTGTAGTTTACAATGATGCCAATTCAAATATCTTAAGTCATTGTTGTTGCCTACACGTGGGCTCCGCGAAGGAGTTTATCTGTAGAGACAATAACGCATCATTCATATAAATGTCCTATCCAAAGGTGGACAGCAGCCTTAGCCAATTATAGGCATTTTTTTTTTAAAATAAAGGCAAGGCAATTTTATTCCAGAAAAAAAAAAGAAAACATTAAGGGCACATGGACATAGATAAAATAGCATACACAAACATGCAAAATAATTAAATATATAACATTTTAAATAAAATATATTTCTGTACACAGAAGGGGAGGGGTGGGGGGAGGAATGAATTTAAAACAAAACAACTGTTTGGAGGCAGCAACTATAAATCATAACTAACAATAATTTCAAACCCTACACATTAATGGCTAACTACTGAAATATTTGTTACACACAACCTGCAAGTGTCAGAACGAGATGAAGTTTTAAAATGGAATTAAAACGTTATAAATGTTTCATTATTAATTTCATCAGGCTTACAAGCTTTAATAATACTGACTTCTGTTAGATGACCACAATTCTTCAAATATAATGGCATTGGGGTGTTTATAATAATTTATAATAATAATAATAATAATAATAATAATAATAATAATAATAATAATAATAATAATATGTAAACATAGGCTTGACACCACCTCCAGAGCCTATGGAATGGAAATAAGTGCAGAGAAGGCCAAAATGATGACCAACAACACCAATGGCATCAACACGGACATCAAAGTCCTAGACCAATATCCTTCAACACAGTGCATCGCTTCAAATATTTAGGAGCCATTGTATCAGACAATGGGTCCCAACAGGAAGTCCTCTCCAGGATCGCGCAAACAACTGCTGCCCTGGCGAGGTTGAAGCCCATTTGGAAAGACAGGACATACCATCAGTCTACATTCCAAGGTAAGACTGCTGCGCTCCATTGTCATCTCCATCTTCCTATATGCTTGCGAAACATGGACCCTCACAGCAGATCTCCAACGAAGAATACAAAGTATGGAGATGAGATGCTACAGAAACTTCTGGGCATTTCCTATACCCAGCACATCACCAACGACGAAGTCCGACAGACCATCACACAGCTTGGCTTGGACAACACGATGACCTGCTCACAGTGGTGAAAAAACGAAAACTCCGATGGTATGGCAACATCACCAGATCATCAGGTCTTGCAAAGACCATCCTGCAAGGCACAGTGCAAGTAGGTAGAAGAAGAGGGAGACCGAAAAAGAGGTGGGAGGAAAACATTCGAGAATGGACTGGTTTGACACTGAGCGAAGCCATCAGGGTGGCTGATCAGCTGAGGATAGGGAAAGATAGAGAACGCTGGTTAAACGATCATCTGGGGTGCCCCTACCCCCTCCGAGTTACGGGATAGGATAAGATAGGATAGGATAATAATATGATTTTAATAATTCTCTTATTGAATAACAAAAATGTATAACAAAAATAAATAATGAAACTCATCACCGAAATCGTCACTATTACATTTCTGACATACACGCTCGTGTATAGGAATGTTAAAATATCTGCCTCTGCCCTGGCATTTGTGGTTGTGTCCTAAACTTTAGAATACATTGGAATTTTTTTGGCTAGAATATGCAAATAAGCCTATTTTTCACATTCAAAATTCACCTTGAACATTCTATAATTATAATATAATTTATTATTATTTATTTCTTCGAACCAACCTTGAATAAACTGACCATGTAGGTGTTGTTTGATTATACACTTAAAAACTGAAGCAGAAGGCAAAATATTAGATAACCCCTGATTTAACCAAAAACTACCTATATTATTTAACTCTTTCCGCACGTATTCGAGAAATAAATATTTATAACATTTATACAAATTAACATGAAACAAAAAAGTATACATAACGCTGAACTATTTGTTACTGTTTTCAGGACGAACAGGCTTATACCAAAAATTTAAAATTCTTTGCTTTTTGTCTTTGTCTTTCCGTAGGCACCCACAATCATACTTGTTGATTATACTGGCACTATGAGGGATTTGCCCATGTTTCACAAAAGGCCGTTCTCCTAGCTCATGGACTGATTAGTGACAGAGGGATTTGGGGGGAGGGGAGGAGTTGTAATGTTGTTGATTAACTGTCTATTCTGGTCGGTGGGAGGCTCGTTATGCAAAAGCATAAATAGTTTTGGCCTTCACTACCTCCTGGGATTTTTTTTTTTTTGCGATTATTTAAATTAACCTCCCCGGACACAGAGCGTATAGGGGACAATGTCCTCCTGGGGTAGGTAGGTAGGTAGATTACCGTCCCCGGACACAATAGCGTATAGGGGACTTCAACCTCCTGGGGAAGATCACTCCAGTCTTTTATAGTACGGGGTAGGAAAGAGGATGAACGGTACTCAGTTCGGCAGGTGATGCGGCTATTGGCTGTCATGGCCTCTGCGTTGGCGGAGAGACATTGGGATCAGCTTACTGAGGATGGAGGGACAGTGCACCAGTCCTCTGTTGATTTTGTATGTACCTCCAAAAAATCTGCCCTAATTCACCAAAACATTTGAGAAGGGGTAGATTTACCTAGCTTTAAGATTAGTATATAAAAACGCAGTTGCAGTTTAGTGGCAAGATCACTCATTTGAAGGCACCATATCTCTGAATCCTATCACAGAATGTGAACTATAGTTTTCTCAAACAAATCAACTTGAATTTCTAGTGGCAACATAAGCTTTCTAATTTTTCTTAAAAGAGAAAACATAGCTTTAAAGGCACGATCATACAAAATTTTCTGGGCTGGCTTAAAGCTACCATTATAGTGAATTTTAATTATAAGGTACTGCAAATCAAATATCACTTCTAATTTAACATCATTGTAAAATACATAGGTAGATTTCTGACTTGGCCTTTTGAAAAAACAACTTTTGTTTTTGCAGCATTGACCTTTAATTTGTTTGTATTTAATACAATATTCGTGCATAGCATCTAAAGAAGACTGTAAATCAACAGAAGATTCACAAAAAAGTACGGTGTCATCAGTGTATAGCAAAATAAATATTTCTACAGAATTTCAGTAAAGTCATCATCGAGAAAAATATCCGATGCTGTAAACTTAACAGTTCTTAGACCAACTAGTTTTTCACAAAAAACCCCGGTTCAAATCATTCAAAAAATACAGCAAACAATAATGGAGACCGATGTTCACCTTGTCCGACACCCGTTTTACAAGAAAAATAATCAGAAAGGATATCATTCCACTGTATCTGTGATATTGATTTATTATACAAATCTTTTATTATATACAGCAAAATTTTATGATTTCTGCCATAACAAAGAACGATTAACGAAATGAAATACCTTTTTCATAATCAATGTAAACACAGTATAAACGCTTTTTCTTTGAAAGGAAGAATTCTTCAAGAGATTGTAAAGTAAATATATTAGATCAACAGAATATCCACCTCTAAATCTGTTCCTCACTCAAAACATTATTAATCTCCAAGAAAGAACCCAATCTTTTATTAATTACGCTTGTAAACAAGGTACCAAGACAGCTCAAGATAGATATTCCACAGTAATTAATTGCATTGTCTTTGTCTCCCTTTTGCTTATAAGGAGGCTTAATAATCCCTTTAGCCCAATCTCGGGCACTTTATCAGATTATAGAACAATATTCAAGTATTTTGTTATGAACTTAATGAACATATTGAACTGACATAAAAAAAACTCATTAGTTATGTAATCTATACCACACGCTTTATTATTTTTTAAAGTATGCATAGCTTCTTTAACTTCCTCCTCCATCAGGAATAAAATGTGTATTGGTGTCGTGCATGCTTGTAGTCTGGTCAAGAGTGTCATTATCAACATCGATGTAAGAAATTTTCTTAAAATGTTAAAAAAAAAATAAAAAGAATCACGTGTTATTTTACCATACGTATTCTATTTTTTTCGAGTGTGTATCATTTAGAAGCTTCCAGAAGCGTTTTGGACCCATACTTTTCAATTGTCTAATTTTCGTAATTAAATTCGATCAAAATTTTTAAAATCATATTCTTAACTGTCTTCTAAATGTTTTGCTTGCTTTGTGCTTAACTTCCTTAAGCGGTCCTGATTTGGCTCGGAAGAGTCCGCTGGACCTAAAGCAACAATAAATCAATCAATCAATCAAACTTCCTTAAGAAGAGATCATTGTTGTTGTTTTTTTAAAGGCAGATTTAAGAAATTCTTTCTTACTCATTTCACATTCACTATCAAACAAGGGAAAGTTTTCATTTGTTCTACTCTTTTTCTGCGTGCTTTTTTTTTCTTTATAACTATCAAGTCCGTTGCTTGGGTCATAATATTACATATTTTATTGCAAATAGGATCAATCTCACTTTGATGAAGGTCAACAGAATTAGAATTTAAAATCTTGTTAAGAGAACAATTTAGTGAGATAACTCCCGCAATGGTACAGTTTTTGACAAATGTATGTTTGCTATCCGGGTACCATTAATCCGTTTTACAGTTAGGTCTGTTGTTATTTGTTTCTTCAGTTAATTCGTCATTAACATAATTAATCCAGAGTTTTAATGTTATTGCTTTGTTAACATCTGAATGCAATTCACAGAAATCGTGAATATAAAAGCCTGAGATGCGTTGAAACACGTTATTTGAGATTATACAGTAATCTACAACACTAGCATCGTTACAAAGGAATTATTTACTGTTACCGGGTAGGCTTATTCGGCCATTAACTATGCAGGCATTCATAGTTTTGCAAAACATAATTAACTGTCCACCGAGTATCAAATCCCAATACACCACAGCTTTAAGGCCGGAAGGACAAAAATCACATAACCGAAAATCCCAGACCAGACCGTGGACTAATCCTGTTGCGCCACCGTCACACGGGCCTCCCAGTTTATAAAGAAGCGCAGGAAAAGCGGGAAACAGTGCTGAGGTCTTCTTCGACCTCTTATACGGGCAGGTGAGATCTGTGCTGAGGGACTGTGACGTGTGTCAGTGTCAACGTCACGTATAGTACTGTTGGACTACAGTTTTGTTGGGACTTGTAATCACAACAACTAATAGTATTGACACCAGTGAGAATCATTATCTACAGGTAGAAACAATCGTTTCATTTATTCTATTAAAATGTGTATTTATTTATCGTTTAATTAAAAAATTATTTTTAACGAATTGTTGTTTTAATGTATTTATTTTCTTTTCTTTAATTTTATTCTTATTTCCTGTCCTTTGCCTGTTCGAAAGTCCTAATTTTGTTATGTTATTTTAGGTTTAATTAATTAATGCTTTTATTTATTTATTTATGCTTTAATTAATTAATTTATTTATTTATGCTTTTATGCTCTTTTTTTTTCTTGCTGTTTTATTAACCTGTTTTGAGAGTTCTTTTGTAACACTACATTATGTTACGTTTCTTTCATTGGTTTTGTGTGTTGTTGGTTTGTCCGGTACATTTCATGACGCATAACCTAGTGGGCCTACACTGAACATGGTGCAGATGACAACGTCAATGATCATAAGAGGGCTTCAGATCAACACTCACCAATTTTTGTAATTCAGATGAGGTGAGGTGAGAAGAAGCAGAAGAAGAAGAAGAAGAAGAAGAAGAAGAAGAAGAAGAAGAAGAAGAAGAAGAAGAAGAAGAAGAAGAAGAAGAAGAAGAAGAAGAAGAAACAAACGAGATACTGACTAATTTCGTTTTATTAAACAATCCTAATAAAACTTTTCGTATTTCGAGTTAGTTAGTTAGTCATTGTGTATAGGGTCCAGCGAACTGCAAAGAGCCGAATCAGGACCACAACTTGGTTGAAAGAGGACTCACCTTTGATCCGCCGTATAAATGATCTGCTGAAACAATCCTAATGATAACACTGAAGGCACTCCACCAGCCGGTCACTTTACAATAAAGGCTTCCCATTCAGGGGACGCTGAGGCTGTACTCTAATTTATCGGACCCCGTTTACAAAAACAAAATAGAATATAAACATTCTTACAAAAAATATTAACAAAACACATACATATAAAATGCTTAAATTGCTAAGTAATAATACTATAGAAAGCCCTAGTGACCATTTGGCAGAAAGCGTCAAATATCCCCAAGCTGACACAACAGACCCCCATCCACAAATGAGGAGTTTGGGGAGAGTTTTCAAGAAAAAAAAAGTTGGTGACTGGTCTAGCAAAGAAGATAGTAGATTGATAGAACAGATTAGGAACGAGAAAGAAAAGATAAGAATAGCAGAAACAGTGGTCATTTAAAGCACTGAATTTCCACAAAGTAGATATACATGTACAATTTATACCGAAAACCCCGACACCCCAACGGGTACTCGTATTTCGAGACTTATACGAAAATACTGTCATATAGTCAGGAATAAGAACGAGCCAAATGGCTAAGCCCCTATCTGTTCGTCGGAGGCGCGGTCGGTCGAGCGCTATATCTCGAGAACCATTGGACGGATTTTGTTTAAACTTTATAGGAACATTATCATGGTCAGTGGCCAGTTTCTTGTGCAATCGTATTTACTTTACCACAAAGGCCAAGGTCAATGGGGGTAAATCCGTTGCTAAACACGTTTCCCTATGTAGGCTATCTCACAAACTGCTGAGCAAAATTTTAGGATTTTTGGAATACAGTTACTTCAACTCTTGGTCAATCATTGCGTAGCTGTCCGTCGGATGGTCGGTCGGTCGGTTGAACCGTCGGTCGGTATTTCACTTTTCTGTTGAAAAGTTGTGTGTGGGGGGGGGGGGGGTGTGAGTGTGTGTGTTTGTGCGAGGGGTGGGAGGGAGAGAGAGAGAAAGAGAGAGTATCTAAAAAAATCGCTTGGGCGGTTTGGATTATTTTTACTTAGCAGATGTGTTGACAGCCACTCAACCTTTTGTGTAATTTCTAAAAGATTGAGGTCGGTGAGGTCTATAAATTTTTAAAAAACATATTTTGCTCCATATTTCAAATTCGGCGTAACAGATTTTAATAACCGTGTTTTTATTTGCTTCTAGTTCCTTAATTAGGATTAAACCTAAACAGAACAGCACCACAAAAATTAAAGCTTTTAAAAATGTTCGTTTTCAGCTGTATAAAATGTTGTGAGTGTCTGGAAATTAATGTATTTGAATTTTCATTTGCAGAAGCAGCAAGATGTTGAAAGCAGTAGCGACGATATTTTGCATTCTGCTGGCTTCCTCAGCCGCACAGCCCACATTTCTCGAATGTGAGTTCTTCTTCTTTCTTCTTCTTCTTCTGTCGGGTTAGCAAAATTGTTATGATTTTGGCGCCTATTTTTCCTCCTACAGGATCACTTTTTTTGTTGTATTTACAAGATAAAATTGAACTTAAGACAGCTGCTATAGCCTTGAAGTACAATGGAAAGATCGTGAGTTGGTAAAACTATCGGTGGCGGTTTGGGGGGTAAATTGGCCGCGCACCGAGTCTTGCTCATACTCGCCAAAGGCCACACAAAAATTGAAGATTTGTGTTGACTGTGTTAAGCATATAAGTGTTTTAATGACCACTATTGTAATTTTCCTTGAACGGTAATAGATTTATCTGGTTTATTTCATTTCCCCGCTTGACGATGCAGTTTTCTCGGACTGCGTATCTTCTGTGGCGGAGTGCAAGAACGGTACGACACGAGTGGGTCAGTATCCGTCTTGTACTGACTGCAAACAATTCTTCAAATGTGACGGTGCTTTTTCCATCGTCCTTACCTGTCCAGCTGGAACTCTATACGACATCAGCACGGGTGTCTGCAACTTCATCGGCTTGGCTGTCTGTGGGTCAGTTCGATCACAAATGATTGTAGTATGTCAAGATACTAGCATTAAAAAGGTTACTATACCGAACTGTTCACGACAGTTGTCAAAATTAATATACAAGTTAAAAATGAACTCATGGAATACTAAATATTGTGTTGCAAAAATATATCAGTTTACCATATTTTATTTGAATGTCCAGTTTTAAATGCAATGTACGAAAACCAAGGACATCATTTGACTGAATATGGACATTCTATAGATGATGTATTACATCATTCACAGATAACAGCAGTTGTGAAAATTATTGCAATGACTCCTATTGGTAGACTTTTATAGTTTGGTGTTAAATCCTTCTTCCCCTTTCATTCCATTTTGTTATAAGATTTCTTAGTTGTGATTTGATTTATATTGTTGTTGTTATTAATTAATGTCTAATATCACCTGAATGTGTGAATAGACAATAAATTAAATATTGATTGATTTGATTGTTGAGGACTGAACTCAATAATCTGATGCCGGCATATGGCTCAGCAATACCTGATACTTAGTGCTGCTGCTGCTGCTGCTGCTGCTGCTGCTGCTGCTGATGATGATGATGATGATGATGATGATGATGATGATGATGATGATGATGATGATGATGATGATGATGATGATGATGATGATGATGATGATGATGATGATGAAAATGACGTTCGTGTCCTTCCTAGACCGGTGGCAACGCGAACATACTCAGTACTAGGTTCCTTCCTTCCAACCCGATCGCCCAGGACTGCTCAGTTGTCTAAGGCGTTGGATGATGCGCCTAAGGCAAGTTGGCACCTAAGGCGGCTTGAGTAAGACCAACCTTTAGCAGCTTTTGAGCTGGAGAAGCTCTATATAATAAAATAAACAAATAATGAAAATGTAAGTAAATAAATAAATACATTCATGTTCTCTGCTTAGAATGATGACGTTTTTGATTATTTCAGAAACGTCACACGATCTGCGACGACCACCCCCGCCCCGGCAACCACGGTCGCTCCAACGACACCCGCTCCAACCACACCAGCTCCAACCACGGCCGCTCCGACATCTGCCTCTGTGGCTCCCGGAGGAGGAGACTTGGGACTCCAATCCAACACCCAAGCACCTGTCGACATTGTGGACGAGTTGAAACGTAGGCTTGAATGAATGTACAAAAAATTAATGAATCAACCGATGACATTAAAAAAAAGCAACCAACGAACCAATGAATAAATCAAACAACAAACTGACAGATGAGTAATTATTTTATGTACAACGATAACAAACTGAACAATAAATAACTAAGTCAACCTGGGCTTAATGAAATTGTATTATTTCTTTTGAAAGTATCTCCACTCAAATCCTGTTCAAATAGGTGCTCTGTGGGGGCTTCCTAGCTCTCATATCTCTCTTTGGTCTGGTAAGTGACCTCTATAATTGCTTTACTTTGTTTTGAATGGTATAGGCTTACCTATATATTTTGGTTGTTTCTTCCTTGTCCTGCGCAGCTTTCAATAACTGCGTGTCGTCCTTGGCGAACTGCTTGGCCCCCACCAAAAAGGTGGGCCAACACCCGTCTTGCTCCGACTGTGCACAATTCTACAAATGTGACGGTGCAGTGTCCAGCCTAATAACGTGTCCATCTGGTCTCGTTTATGACATCAGCACCGGCGTCTGCAACTTCCCCAACGCGGCTATCTGCGGGTTAGTTTAATCACAGGCGCATTACCCAAGAAGAATGGACCCTCGGCCAAAATTTTTGTGGATTCCCGTAAGTGGACGGGGAGCGCAGTAGTACGTATAATATATAGACTACTACTGCCCTACCCGTTCGCTATCGGGGATGCACACAATTCTTGCCGAAGGACCATTCTTCTTGATTAATGCGCCTGTCGTTTAATGTTGTTGCTGTTGGCGGTGGTGGTGATGTCTTTACTATTGCTGTTGTTCGTGGTAGTGTTGATAATGGAGTGTTTGGTGCTGTCGTTGTTGTTGCTGTTTGTCCTGCTGGTAGTGATTGTCGACTGGTGGTGATTGTGTGATTACTCATGCGAATGAACAACTACCACCGTTTTGTGGTTGTTAGTGATGATGATGATGATGATGATGATGATGATGATGATGATGATGATGATGATGATGATGATGACGATGACGATGACGACGACGACGACGATGATGATGATGGTGATGATGATGACGACGATGACGACGACGACGATGATGATGATGATGATGATGATGATGATGATGATGATGATGATGATGATGATGATGATGATGATGATGATGATGATGATGATGATGATGATGATGATGATGATGATGTCGGCAATAAGTTTTGATGACCTACTCAACATTTCCCTTCAAATTTGACAAAAATAATGGGTGATTTCAGCAACATCACACGACCTGCGACGCCGACCACCACCACCATTACCACTACCTCTACCACCGACGCTCCTTCTGGGGCCCCTGGGGGAGGCGTGGGACCCCAATCTAACACACAAGCATCTGTTATTGAGGATGAGCTTCGAGGTAGAGGAATCTTTTCGCTACACAACCTCATTCCAGAGATTTTAACTAAGTTGTGTGACGCACTTTTTTTAAAATAGTAATTGGTATATGCATACAAACGTTGAAAATCGCATGACTGTCGTAATTACATTTATATTATAAGATAAATGAACTCTCGTGTGGAGTAGAAGAACAAGAACAAGAATTCAACACTTCTAAAACTGAATAATAAAATTTGTATGTTGTTGTTGCAAACTAGTCTTGTATTGTGCAGAGATAAACACTGTTTTAAGTAAGCTTATGCGTAAGTACGTAAATAAATAAATACATGTAAATACATAAATAAATAAATAAATAGGCCTGAATACATTTTCTACTTCTGGCGATATACTAAATAGAGTTGTCGCATCCCAAACTCCAAAGCCAAAGATCGGATACTAGAAAAGTCAGATCAGCAGAGTGTATTTATTTATTTATTTATTTATTTATTTATTTATTTATTTATTTATTTATTTAGTAGTTATTTAGTTATTTATTTTATTTTATTTAAGTTCCTATATTAATGTCTTTTACAGTGTATAATAATACATGCGTGGTAAGTGTTGCTACGTGCGTAGCCCAAGGCCTGCCCCGCGGCCAGTACGCACACTGCACGAACTGCAACACCTTCATCAAGTGTGACGGCAGTTTTAGTGCAGCGATCGTCTGCCCAAACCAGCTCAACTATGACGCCAATCTCGGCGTCTGTCAGTTCCCCGCCCAGGCAGTTTGTGGGTAAGTGGATTGAAAGCTATCGGAAACCCAACCTTCAATGAATTGCCCACAGTGAGTAGCGGTCGAAATTCGAAATCTACGCTTGACAAAGTAGACAATCGCCGACCGGTTGAATTCGAAATTTCATTTAAATGTATCCTACTGTGTAACCGAGTCAACCAATGCGCTGGGAGAAATGTACAAGAAACCCAACCCACATATAAAATATGGTACAGTACGTACAGTAGTTGTTCTCCGCTTATTCAAGCTCCAAGAGCTGTCAGAGAAGCTAAGCGAAATCAGTAGCCTATTTTAACTGAAGTCCGTCGTCTTGCTTCATCAGGAATACTGTCCAATCCCGTGGAACACTGAGTAGTCACACAATTTCATTTCGTTTATTCAATTTAAGGTCTGTACAAACAGTTATTTTAGACCAACAACAACATTAAAAAAAATTAATTAGTTAATAAAAAGATTTAACATTAACATTGCAACAATTTCACAAGCTTAAACTCCTACTTAAAATTTACAACATGCTTGACATCAAACATTTTCTTTTCTACATGTGAATGTACTATCTAGTCACACAAATATGCATATTTAATTGTTATTTTGTAGTCACAATTTGTCACACAAATCAACTTGTGCCTGTTTATCTGCCCTTTGGACTGAATGACTGGACTCTTTAACGTGCGACACTGCCGGTCAATTTTCATTTTGAGCCCACCCTCTATCCCTCCCTTCCACATCATCCACCTCCATCCGTCCCCATCCTTCTCTTATCCCCCATTTTTGAAAACCCATAATGTCCTACTCTCAGCCACTGATGAATGTGAAATAACATACTCCCCACAATCACCCAGATGGATTAAAAAAAATTACACAGCCATTATTTTTTCTTCATTATTTATTTCCTTTGCTTATTTTATTTATTCTTTTATTTATTTATTTACAGTATTGCTTTTATTCTTTCTGCAGAACAACAGGTGCTGCTGAAAGTCAAGGGATCCTCTGTAAGTAGCATGACTATGTACATCTTGTAAATGGATGGATGAATGGATGAATGAATTGATGGATCGATTGATGGGAGGGATGGATGGATGGACGGATGGATAGATGGATAGATGGATGGATTACTCATCTATGTGGTACTCATGCGAAACAAAATTAATAGATTCCTTCATTCATTTATGGACCGGATTGATTGATTGAGCTCGTTCATGGGCTGACCTGGTTGATTGGTTTCAGTGTCCCGCCAATGCGTGGCTGGTGCGGTTATGTGCGTGACTAACGGTTTACCCACAGGGCAATACCCTGTATGCGGTGACTGCAGCAAATTTGTCAAGTGTGACGGTGCGTCTAGCAACATCTTCTCATGCCCAACCAACCTGGGCTACGACGTCAACCTCGGCGTCTGCGTGTACAGTGACGCTGTTGTGTGCGGGTGAGTGAGGACACCAGATAGAGGCACAAGTATCTGAATGTGAGAGATGCCGAAACCTGTATAGCATCGATTTCTGTATAATGGTATACCTTGTCCTTTTATTAAACAATCAAACGATAAAACAGCAAATATCAAATTAGACTCCTAGCCCGGGGGAGGGGGGAGGGGGTGGGCGTATAGCCAGGGGAGAAATGGGGGGATAGGGATACACAATATATACACAATGACAGCAAGAACGGCACTAAATTACAAGACACAGAACCTTTAACTGTAAACAATAACATATACACTGAATTTAAAAAAAAAAAACCAGCAATGTTCAAACATTTGTTTAAATAAATGTTAAAAATAAATAAATTAATAAATACATGTTAAAAAAATATGCTCTCAAAAGAACAATCGCATACAGATGCAAGATAAAACAAAAAACAACAGTCATCAGAGAAGTGAAAGAACAAGGTAAAGAATGCAAGAACAGTAAGAAGAGAGAGAAAGCAAGACATAACTTGGCTTCTTTTACAACCATGCACATACAAGAGCTTGTGGAACCTGGATGGCTTAATGCTCCCTTGTGCTAACGCAACTATTGCATCACATGCAGTTTTCATGGAAATGATGTATTTAGTTTTGAAAGTGCGGCATGTTCGGTGATCAGTACCGTATTTTCCGGACGATCTGATAAAGGTACGAGCCTCTGCATTTGTACCCCTCAGTACCTATCTCCCCATCTTTCCTTGTTCTAATCCCCCCGTGAGGGTGCCGGGGGTTTCTGTATAAATAGTATCCCCACTTTCTGAAAATTGAGTGCTTTAAATTCCCACTGTCGCTGTCTTTCTCATTTGTTCTTTCTCATTCCTACTCTGCTCTATCAATCTACTATAAGCTTACATCTTCTTCGCTAGTCCAGTAACCAACCTTTTTTCATTGAAAACTCTTCCGGGACAAAATTCCTCATTTGTGTGTAAGGTCTGTTGTATCAGCTTGGGAATATTGGACGCTTTCTGCCAAATGGTCACTAGGGCTTCCTGTGATATTATTATTTAGAAACGTAGGCATTTTCTATGCATGTGTTTGTTGATATTTTATCATGTTTGTATTCTATTTTGTTTAAAATGTAAACGGGGGTTCGATAAATTAGAGTATGGCCTCGGCGTTCCCTGCGTGGGATGCCTTTATTATACAGTAACCGGCTGGTGGAGTGCTTTCAATGTTACCACTGGGGTTGTTTCAGCAGCTGTTTTATGAGGATCAGGGATGAGTCCTCTTTCAGCAAAGTTGTGGTCTTGATTTTGTGGTCCTGATTCGGCTTTTTGCAGTCCGCTGGATCCTGTAATCACTGGATAACTAATAACTAACTTCTTTGTTCTAAGCCTTTCCCCTCCCCTTTCTTTCTATCTCTCCTCATTCCCCAATCCCCCTCCTTCCTTCCTTCGTTTCATAAAGTCCCCGGACACGTGAGCATTTAAGGGACGTGAATATGAAGTCTTGTTGAAATAAGATGTTACGACTGAGACGCGCACGCTAGATCCGATCATTTTTGTTTTGCAAAGCATGCAATAATAGAGTGTATTTACCTTTGGTTTGATTTTGCGTTGTTGCTAGAAGTTGCTTTGTATAGTGTTGATAATTTTCGTCGGTCGATATTGTTGAGAATTTTCTGGAATAAGTTGTTTATTATCGGTCGAAGCTTCTAGACCTTAAGGGTAAAAAGCTGGTCAAATCTAAACATTGTATGACGAGTTTTATCTTGATTGGGTGTTATTGCGTCATGCTGGAATGTTTGAACTTTTTCTCGATCGCAGAGAGGTTATATAAGTAATGCACTGTCTGCTTGTAAGACATTCGCGGCAGGCAAGGACGAGCCTGTCAGTCAAGGACGAGGTAGCGCAAGCTCCTAGGAGGCTGGCATGCTAGGAGTCTGTCTCACCGAGCTCCAGCATTCACCACTCGCTGAGGTGTTGGGCACCACCTTTTCCTACCATCTGCCAACCTGCATTTCCACTGCGGCGGTTATCTGTTCAGCACGCCTAGCCAACCTGCGTTTTACACAGCGGCGGTTGCCGACCAGCATTTTCTACTGCGGCGGTCATTAGGCGTTCTTTCGAGCCCACACCTGCTCACGGAGACGTTCAGTTCCACAGCCGCCCAGCATGCATAGATGAGGAGGACGTACCGTCGGTATGGTACGGGGCACTGAACTAAATAAACTTTCTTTTAGATCAGTGGGTACGGGGCCTGCCGGCGGTGGCAGTTCAGAAGTCGAAGCTGCTGACGCGGACTGTGGGAGATCCCGATACGTCAATCCACTTCAACCCATATCCTTCATCTTCTACTTCGTCTAGGGCTCCGTTGGTCCCGGCGTCGGTCGTACTGCGTGGAAGGCGCCTCCCCGTTTGACTTCCGCTCGCCTGGCCTCTGGTTGCCCTTCACCTTTCTCTACGACTGGGCGACGTGGGGTTCCCTGTGGAGCGTGGCGACCTCCGGACTACAGGTGTTTCACCGCCAGTGGCACCCTGCGTTTGCCTACCCACCCTCACACGGCCTCGGCGGGCCACCTCCTTGCGGCATTATTGGGACTCCCTTCATGAGCCACATCGGCATCTTCGTTTGGCACCCTTTCAACATCCCGACGCGCACCTATGCGCCATTCACCTTGGTTCTCTTACCTCAGCGGCCCTTCTGCTTCATCAAGATTTCTTCTTCCGATTGTAGCAGCTGCCTTGTGCGCTCCATCTTCAAGCAACTTTTCTTCAGCAATATGACTTCTTCCTTCACCGTGCTTCATCTTCTTCAACACGTCTTCTTATTCATCGGCTATCGTCCATCCAAATCCCCTATACGCATCTGTGTCTGGGGACGGTAATCTACTCAACCAACCAACCGTGTAAGGATGATCTTTGTAGAACAGACTACTTTCGCGCGAAAACCCCCTTGGTTAATAAATATTATCGTCACTTTTGAAAAATTGCGTAGCAGTTTTGCGATACGCCGTAGCAATGGGAAAATGTTTAAAATGCGTAGTGCCACGCAAAAATCCGGAGGGGCCGGGTAGCTCAGTTGGTAAGAGCGTCTTGCTAGTAACCGAAAGGTCGCTGGTTCGAATCCCGGATTGGTCAACGTGTGATCATATTATTTTCCCCTTTACCAACAACTGGCCCGCTGGTGTCAGTATAAATCGGTCCAGTAGTCACCTATATGCGAAAGTGTCGTGTGACTATAATCAACAAACAAAAATCCGTAACACTTGACAGGTATGCCTCTACATTCTACTTCCGTCCAGTGATCATCACAAATAAAGGTTTTATTTATTTTTATTATTATTATTTTATGTTACAGAAATTGAACGAGTTTGAAAATAGACTGCGCATATGTAAGCTTATGTGCTGGGCAGGTGCAGTGACATGAATCTATAGGTCGTGGTCTTGTAGGTTAAATTTATTGTTTGCCCTCATTTGTTTATTGTACGCACAATATTAAATATATATATTTCTTGCGTTGTATTTGTTTTTACTTTTTAAATAATGTATTAATTTGTAAATGTTCTGATTTCTTTTGCTTTTTTGGAATAAAGAATTGTTGACTTCTTCGGAAGTTTGTATGAATCACTGTTGAATCGATTAAATCGCCTGTTTTTGAAAGAAATCTTTTAGTTCGTTTAGAAAGATTGGAAAACTGCGATGACCCGCGATTTTTGCTGAGAGGGATTTTGATATAAAAGTACTGAGTAGGACGCATTCAGTTCCCTTTTATGCTCTTAGTGTCCGGGGACGTTAATCTACATGCCATGCCATTCAGTAGAGAGGATGCTACCATATCCAGAAACGAACGCCTGTGGGTGCGGTTAATATAACTTTTGCCTTCTCTCTCCTGATCCCCTGGGATCTGATCTTCCTCGGCTGACGGTATATTAGCCCTGCCTTCTTTTCGGCGGTTCAAATACAATCTGGTATACCGATACGCCCACCCACCCCACCCCCTGTCCTAGCACACAGGACGAACCTCCCAGAAAGTGTTTTTATATATCCTTTTGTGGTGTGTCGCTTAAAGCGGTGCACTTCATGGTTGAGAAAATATGGAATTCTTACATAGCACACTTACTACATCAAAGAACGAACTGCTCAAAGAGACTTAGACAGTCAAGATTGAAACCAGACCTCCCAAAATCCAACTTACTGCCAGTCAGCGTACTGTCTAATGCAGTGGGCCACTGGTCTCTACTCCCTCTTTGAACGGCAAGCCTAATATTGTCATTTGTACTTTCATGATGGTGATGGTGATGGTGGTGATGATGATGATGATAATGATAATGATGATGATGATGATGATGATGATGATGATGATGATGATGATGATGATGATAATAATAATAATAATAATAATAATAATAATAATAATAATAATAATAATAATAATAATAATAATAATAATAATAATAATAATGCAGCTGGATGGTTTCCAGAAACAATAGTAAAATGATATTAGATCTAAGTTACGTTCTAATACGTTTCCTAATTCTTTGCTTCAGATCCTAACGATCCTGTAGTCCACAACGACCAAAGAAGGATTGCTCACCGAAGAAGAAACAAAAATATTCCAGAATAAGAGTCATCGCGTTGGGTTTATGTCTGTGCGTGTGTTGTAAATTACTCACAAATTACTTTAAATTGAATTATTATAAACCTACAATGCGGTTGTTTACGCCAAGAACAACAAAATATGAGAATTATGTTAATGTAAGGTAAATGCGTCCCCCTTAACCTTACGGTGGTCATAAGGGTGATAGACGTCCTGGACTTCCCTTTTTTCAGGCTCAGCTTCATGAAGGCGGTGCCCAACTCCTCTTCATCAAAACTGACGTAGCTGTTTGTATTTGCTTAAACTTAAGGGCGTGGGTGTTTGGATGAAGAGGTGGATAAATACACGGACAGTCACTTATGATGGCTTTAAAAAAAACAACAACATTATTTTGGTATTTTATAATTGGTGAATAAACTTGTAACAAAATCGGCTATATATGAGAACTTTTGTTAAATCATTATTCGGGGCCGGGTAGCTCAGTTGGTAAGAGCGTCTTGCTAGTAACCGAAAGGTCGCTGGTTCGAATCCCGGATTGGTCAACGTGTGATCATATTATTTTCCCCTTTACCAACAACTGGCCCGCTGGTGTCAGTATATATCGGTCCAGTAGTCACCTATATGCGAAAGGGTCGTGTGACTATAATCTACAAACAACAACAACAACAACAATCATTATTCATTTATGACAGTTATAACAAATATCGCCTACTACTAGGCTATGTAAACAAGCGAAATGACGTGCGGATCATTATCAGTATACGTAACAGTATTGTTGAAGAGACCCTAACATCAAGATTGCTGTAACTCATACCTGCAGAAGCATTTATACAAACTCTCCACCTGCTAAATACATAGGGCCTACTGGCTGATAAACTTGGATCTGCATTGCTAAACACTGATAATAATAACACTAATCAGCAATTTGTTTTAAAGTTAACAATCTGCCCTTCAGTTCAAAACCTGGTTATATTAACTTGCCGATCATGGCCGGATAGTATACATTCGAGTAAATACGATTGAATGCCTTATATTATATTCAAGTCGAATTAACCAAACTATACATTATATATTTATTTAATAGGTCTTCAATAGCTACCTAGTGCTTATCCTATCCTATCCTCCTATCCTATCCCGTAACCCGAAGGTCGTAGGGGCACCACAGATGATCGTTTAACCAGCATACTCCATCTTTCTCTGTCCTCAGCAGCCCTGATGGCTTCGCTCAGTGTCAAACCAGTCCATTCTCGAATGTTGTCCTCCCACCTCTTTTTCGGTCTCCCTCTTCTTCTACCTCCTTGCACTGTGCCTTGCAGAATAGTCTTTGCAAGGCCTGATGATCTGGTGACGTGGCCATACCATCGGAGTTTCCGTTTCTTCACCACTGTTAGCAGGTCATCGTGTTGTCCAATGGCTTGTTTGATGGTCTGTCGGACTTCGTCGTTGGTGATGTGTTGGGTATAGGAAATGCCCAGAAGTCTTCTGTAGCACCTCATCTCCATGCTTTGTATTCTTCGTTGGAGATCTTTTTTTTTTTTTTCTTAGCCAACCAGTGTGACCTCGGCATCATCGTCACTCCCTCAACACCTAGTGCTTGCTAGATGTATTTCTGTAGCTGGCATTCGTCTAGAACATGAGTGTCAGGATCTTTGGGCGCACAGACGAGATCTCGGTTTATATTATAATTCTCGAAGATGAGGGAAAACAAGAATATAAAGGTTTCTTGTGGGTTTTTTCTTGCCGTAATGCTCACAATTAATTAGATATTCTTCCAATGCATTCATGCGTGCGTAACGATTGTCAATAGGTCGCATCATTCTGAGCATGAGGTATGGTTTAATTTAAATTGGTTTGTGTCCCATTACTCTTCTTTTTTCTATATATATATATAATTCATTTATGTTTAAAAATTATGTTCGTTTTCCCCTCTGCACAGGGTCAAAGCTGCGTTGCTGTCGTCTTACATAACTAATGATGTGATTAATTAACTAAATAATGATACGTGTTGATAGTCCAACACTGCGTGCAAGTACTGTGATTTATGTAAATTTCTTGTTGTATAAGGGTGGTCTCTTCTCATGATATTCGTTGTAATACCATCATGATTACTTGATGTAACCATACCGTGACGTACGTTGCCTTTACATTCTTTACAACAGTGTTAAAGCAATAAAGTGTTGGATTTTGGTAAAACCAATTATGTTGTTTGCGAATAAACTTTGTTTATCATCTTGTGTTGTCCCTGTACGTTTTGAAGACAGTATTTATATATAAGCAATATTAGATGAATTATAAAGCCAATTTCTTAATATAAAAACAAACAAAACATTCACTAAAGCACGCACTCAAAACAAAATACACACACACACACACACACACACACTCTCTCTCTCTCTCTCTCTCTCTCTCTCTCTCTCACTATCCCCTCTCCTCTGTCTGCCTGTCTGTCTGTCTCTCTCGCCTTCCTTACCCCAGTCCCCCTATCTCTATTTTCCTGAACTGAAGAATAATTCCTTACAAATCTGTCGCGGCCGTTATCTTCTAAAACCCGACCACTGCCTCTAGCGAAATTATCATTTCATCATCACTGTATGATAATAATCTATCCCAAGTATAATGATCACATCTATTAGGCAACATTTTACGTTAATCATTGATCTAGATCTCCTCAATAATAATAATAATAATAATAATAATAATAATAATAATAATAATAATAATAATAATAATAATAATAATAATAATAATAATAATAATAATAATAATAATAATAGTCATCATCATTAGCATCATCAAGATCATCATCATCACCAGAAGCAGCATTATACTGACATTACGATTTTCCAATACAAATGACACAAAGCACGCATTCATCCACACTTTACTCGCACGCATGAGAAGAAAGTAATCGTACAAACGTAAAGATACAGTTTTTTTTTAAAAAAAAAATGTTAAAAGTGATGAAAGCTAACAAATTCAACCCAATCCAATGTACAGAGGTAGGCCTACAGCGCGCAATTCCAGTCAAAGAAGACAACCTCGGGGCGCTTTAATACATAATGATGCTTACAGCATCCAACCTTCTGTCCCCTATACGCTATGTGTCCGGGGACTTTCATCTACCTGCCTGCCTGCCAACCTTTAATTGTCACTCGTCGACAACTCATGTCTATCGCATGAACGTAGTACATTTTTTTTTAAAAACGTTTAACATGCTGACAACATACGAATGTAGAACGTCTTGTACCTTTTGATTCAGAATGCTAATAGGTTTTACTTGAAGAATTTGTAGTTCTTCTTCTTCTCTCTGATCTCCAGCTACAAGGTAGCTGGCAAGGTATAAAAAGTGTTATTTTAGAAAGCATGGATATACTTATTCCAAAAGTAAAGGCTGGAAACAAGAAGAGGGTTACTCCACCATGGATGAATGAGAAGATAATTAAAACAATAAAAAAAGAAGTAGCCTATAACCTATACAAACGATACTTACAGACTAAACAGGGGAGAGATTACGAGAAATATAAACAAGTGCGTAACAAATGTGCTACACTTATGAAAGCAGGAAGAAAGCGTCACGAGAAGAACATTGCAAATGAATGTAAGATAAATCCAAAGAAATTTTGGAAATATGTCCAAGAAAAAAGTAAAGGAAATAGTGGTATTAGTGCGTTGAAAAAGGAAAATGGTGAGTTCGCTACAACTGACAGGGAGAAAGCTGAGACACTAAACTCTTTCTTTGCCAGTGTATTTACAGTGGAAAATAAGAATAATGTACCTGAAATGACAGAAGGTCAGTACTCTGATGGTAAGCTTCTAGCTGATGTTATTGTTACTACCGAAGTAGTAGAAAAGAAATTAGCTAATCTTGATTCTTCCAAAGCACAGGGTCCTGATGGTGTTCCCCCTAGGGTACTGAAGGAGTTATCCAAGGAATTAGCAAAGCCCTTAAGTATTCTATTTAATAAGTCCATTGAGAGCGGAGTTGTACCCAGTGACTGGAAAGAAGCCGATGTGACTGCCATCTTTAAGAAGGGTAACAAATCGGAACCCGGTAACTACAGACCAGTAAGTTTGACATGTATTGTATGCAAAGTCTTTGAGTCATTAATCCGAGATGTAATAACATCACATTTTAAGGATAATAATCTGTTCGCTTCTTGTCAACACGGTTTTAGGTCTAAGCGTTCATGCATGACCCAGTTAATGGAAGTGATGGAAGATTTAACACAAATTTTAGATAGGCATGAACCTGTAGACATCATATACCTGGATTTTCGCAAAGCGTTCGATAGTGTTCCACATGAACGACTACTACAAAAAATGAAGGCATACGGAGTAACAGGTAAAGTGTTAGAATGGACCAGAACCTTTCTTTCAGGCAGGACACAGAGAGTTCGGGTTGGTGAAGCCTTATCGTCTAGCGCCAATGTATTAAGTGGCATCCCCCAAGGTAGTATTTTGGGCCCTATTTTGTTCACAATTTACATAAATGATTTACCTGATTGTGTCAAAACCTCATGTAAAATATTTGCAGACGATACTAAAATATACGACAGAGCTTCAAATAGTACTCATATGCAGGAGGACCTCGACAGACTTCAACATTGGACTGATGAGTGGAATTTGTACTTCAACGTTGAAAAATGCAAAGTAATGCATATGGGGCATAATAATCCCAATGCTGAATATTCCATGAGTGTAAATGGCACTGCCAGAAAAATTACTACTTGTGTAGAAGAAAAAGACCTGGGGGTGACGTTTGATACAGGATTAAAATTTGATGTGCATATTCAAAATGCTATAAGTAAAGCTAACAAGATGTTGGGCTGATTAAAAGGACCTTCACGTTTATTGATAGAGATGTATTTGTCAAGCTATATAAAGCTTTGGTCAGACCACATCTAGAATATGGTAACGTCATTTGGCACGCTCACTTAATACGTCAATCAGTGGCAATAGAAAAAGTGCAATGTAGAGCCACGAAGCTCGTAAAGGAGTGTAGTAACATGTCGTACAGGAAGCGTTTACAGTTCTTAAAGTTGCATTCTCTAAAAGGTAGACGTGTGCGTGGTGACCTCATCGCGACATACCAAATTTATCATAACCATGTAGACCTGAGATGGGATTATTTCTTTGAGAGTACACACAGTTCAAAAACAAGAAAAGCTGAGAGAAAGGTCTTTATTAAACAATGTGATACTAACTTAAGGAAATATTGCTTTAGCTATCGGGTTGCTAATTTTTGGAATAACCTACCACCAAATTTAAAAAATGCACACTCAACTAACATCTTCAAAAATCTGCTTGATGCCAATGCTAAATTTGTTGATCTATTTATTGAATTCGATTGAATTCAAGAGAGGAAAATTTTAGCACCGAATGACCATGACTGCTTTAAGAATGTAAAATACAAAGATGGGGCGTACACAGGCTTCACAGCCTATACCCAGCCTCTACTACTACTACTACTACTACTACAATGTCCTGTAATGTATATTTAAAATCAAAAAGTCATATGTTACATTTTCCATGCGCCTCTGCTGCAAATATTGAAGTTGCACACATATACAGCCTCGACCCCCCGATCCCTCCGAATGTGATATAGTCTGACACTGACGGCGTTGTTGTTGTTGTTGTTGTTGTTGTTTGTAGATTATAGTCACACGACACTTTCGCATATAGGTGACTACTGGACCGATTTATACTGACACCAGCGGGCCAGTTGTTGGTAAAGGGGAAAATAATATGATCACACGTTGACCAATCCGGGATTCGAACCAGCGACCTTTCGGTTACTAGCAAGACGCTCTTACCAACTGAGCTACCCGGCCCCTCGCACTGACGGCGTGAATTTCAGAGCGAGTATTATACTAGGTTTGCCCTACAGGCACAGCAAGGAAATGCATGATAAAGTTTTAATAACACAGCTTAGCTGAGAGTCGCCAAGGCTTCCGTTTGCCTTTCAAACGTAATTACAGCATCGGCGAGTCTTGGCTACACTGTGTGGGTTTAACTATAATAGGTTTGAATATATACTACTTCCAATACCTATCAACAAACCAGAGGTCTATAAAGTATTATACCACCATAAAATTATAGTTCTTGGCACAAACAGTTGTCCCAGGTTTAGTCCCAAATTTAGGTGTTGCATGTCTCGGGACACTTCCGGCTGGAAACCTATTGCTCATTTTAACAAATAGTATTGCAACAAACACCAAGGTGTGAGCGACAGTGGGCTTATAAAGTACAAGAGTATAAGTACACAAAATAGCTTCGCTTTCGCTCGCAAATGTTTGCAAGTCTCCTCTCTGAAAATCCTTATCGGGAAGAGAGGGGACTATAAACTGATTAAAAAAAAAAACAAAAAAAAAACACAAAATAGCAGACCTCCAAATCCCATGCTCTCATAGCCAACCAGTGTGACCTCGGCTTCATCGTCACTCCCTCAACACTAAGTTCATGTCTCACAGGACTGCTTATGTCATAAGCAGGCTACCCGGGGTTTAAATTACATCGAACTGCGTAAAGAAGGCTTGAGGGGCCGGGTAGCTCAGTTGGTAAGAGCGTCTTGCTAGTAACCGAAAGGTCGCTGGTTCGAATCCCGGATTGGTCAACGTGTGATCATATTATTTTCCCCTTTACCAACAACTGGCCCGCTGGTGTCAGTATAAATCGGTCCAGTAGTCACCTATATGCGAAAGTGTCGTGTGACTATAATCTACATACACACACACACACACACACACACACACACACAAACACACACACACACACACACACACACAAGGCTTGTGTACAAACTCAAAGAGGTGTATAAATCTCCTATTCGTTCTGTTCCTAAAACTGGCCCGTGGAGGGCTCAATAGGGTAAAGTAGGGAAGTGGTATTAGCTTAATACTTCTAGTAAGGAGAAAGAAACGGGAGAGAGGCTTCAAACAGGGTAAGGGCTTGGGGAGCAATAGGAAGAAATGTGTGGGAGTGAGGTGTGGGGGTAGGGGGATTATACTAAAGTAAAAAGAAGTAAAGCGATCCACAGCGCCATAGGCATGTTACTGGTTCTACAGTCTGATCGATCGATTTCTGATCAATACGGGTCACTGCTGTGGTGAGGTGTACCCTTGTACTCTTTACAACTGCCTTCGCTCGTGACACAGAACTAGGCAGATTTGTACCGTATATATACGGTGTAGACTTTCTTTGTTTTCGTTGTGTTGCTCACACTGCTACAAACTGACCTAACGAAAGCAAATGTACTATTGGTGCTGTGTTAAAAAAGCATGAAGTGCTAAAAAAAATAAATTACAACAGTACTAAGCTATAAGGCGCTGTATGTAGAACTAGAACAAGTCTACATTTCGGTCTTGTAGGTAGTTGCAGGTACTTCAAAATTGGATATCATATAGAGCATTGGTACTGATCGAGTCTAACAAGCATGACTTTATCTTGTGCTAGATTTCTAACTGCATACTGCTGTTTTGTTACTGCTTTAGGCTTACTACTTGATTGGTAGTAATTGGATATGATATAGAGCATTGGTACTGAGTCTAACAAGCATGACTTTGTCTTGTGCTAGATTTTTAAACTGCATACTGCTGTTTTACTGCTTTAGGCTTAGGCTACTACTTGATTGGTAATAATAACGAACAATTGCGAGTTTTGCTGTGATTGAATTTGAAAAAGTAGGTCTACATGCATGATCATGACCCCTATAAGCTTAATGTGTCCGGGGACGTAAATTTTACTTTTTTTTATGATCATGATATGGATTATTTTATTTTAAGCTTGTTGCCATGCAAAATGTATCAAGCGAGTGAACTAGAGCTACTCCGAACCGAAGCGTTCACTAAAGATTACACCAAAGAATATGGGTGTCACGTGATACTATACACCCTTAATGCACGCAGTAATGAAGACAAATGTAGCTGTTCAAAGCTAGAGAAGATAGAGTAGTTTTAGTCCGTAAAACACTATTCAAGATAATAGGCCTACTGTAGATGTGAATTAATATAAAAGCTAAATTGAAATGTTCTTGAATACAGTAGTCTATATAAGACCTTCATATAGTATCCTTCAATGCAGTTTCAGCTAGATTTAATTAATTCGCTATTTAAGACATGATATCCTTAATATTGTCACAGTGTTCTAGATAACAATCAAACAGACCTATAGTCTTTTGTGACTACAGTGGTAGTTTGGAAGCGGTGCCACGCTTGTATGCGCTAGAATAACAGAGCATGGAACACATTATTGATATGCAGGTCTACCATACCAACGATCGACAAAGAAGAAAATGAATAACATTCACGCACAACGTCTTCGTTTTGTTTTCCTGGGATCAGTGCCAAAAATAATATACTCAGATAACATGTCGGTCTACAGCCAATTTCTCAGGACGGTGCACTCATAATCAACAACTCTGTATAAAAAGCTAATATTTTTTAATAGTGTAATAACTGCAGAGGAACATGTCCATTCAAACAAAGCATTATGCTCAGATTCCTTGCACACACTGAAAAGTAGCCTAATACAAGGTGAGAGGGAATGCTCATGTTAATGAAACGTTAGTTGTAGGATACAACACATTTTCATAATATGTGGAATATTGCACACTAAGTTTTTGTGGACTGTTGCATATACCGTTTTTTGGTTGTGGCGGAATGGGAGGCGACTGGTTCAAGCTTGGGAGAGAGGTTGTCTACCTTCAATTTGTTGGTTAGACTAGTCTTGGATGGCTCCTGCTGTGCAGAATCCTTTGGAGTGGCCATTGGGTTATGCAGGACAAGGTACCACGACATTTGTTCTCCCCGGCGGACCATTCGTCTTCTGCTTTTGGTGATGAGCAGAACTACATTGTCGGCAGGCATTTTATGCAAGTCAGTGGCAGTGACTTTGCAGCAAGTGTTGTGGCACTAGTAGCCGGTAAACCGGTTTGCTATCAACACACTTCACCTCCTTGCGAGGCAAATATTTTTATGTCCCTCTTACTAGGGATAAATAAGAAATAACAGTTCGGGTCGGGCCGTCTTCTCAAGGTGGTGGGCGAGAGGCCAGAGTCCAATGCTTCGCTCGGCTACATGGTCATAAGATGATTTAATAAAACACAATAGCCTATAAATAGACCGATGTTTGGATTTACTGTAAGATATGAAAGTTCCACCATCTGAGCGGCTGCATAACAGACATGTATGTAAGTCTAAAGTTTTTCCCCCTAACTAAGTAGCCTAATAATTGCAATTATTAAAAAGCACAATAAAGTAACCAACGTTGATAATATTAATTTTAACAAATAATGTTTATTTTGTAATTATTATGACATGCAACTGTTTATTGCATTTTTCTAAATTGACACGAAAGTAGACTGTAAGTAGTAGTAATAGTAGTAGTGGTAATACTACTACTACTACTACTACTACTACTACTACTACTACTAATAAGGGTATTAATCTAGCGCTTTTTCCTAATGATAAATCAGTTCAAAGCACAGGAAAGTAAACACATATTGATTTTAAAAATATATTATTACAAAAACAGGGCAAAATAAGTTTGCAGCAATGCGTGTAGGCAGTTTATTCTGTGGACTGTGCTTTCACTTAAATAGCCTAGTCAACCGTTGAGTCAGTAAAGCTACACGAAACATTAACCCATTTGCTACCCCAATCCCGTAGATGAGGTTACCCTTACATCCTTCAAATCATGTGTTTTCCCTGAACAATTTTAACAAAATTGCGATTATATTTGATAATTCAATATTGTAGGCTATTTGAATGTGTGAATTGTGTATTTTCTTTGATATTATAGTTCATAGTTGTGAATGTAATAGTTGACTTTTTAACAAGCAATAAATCAACGTAATGCATACGATAGCTAAACAGATAACCCTGACATTTTACAAACACTGAATGTAAGCCAACGGGTTTCAATGTGTGGGACAAGAAAGAAAACAAAATGAATGAAAGAATGTGAAATATGTTTACCACCACCAATAACAAAACAATCCTTCCCTAACCACGATGACCATGTGACCACTATAACTGACAACAAAACAAAAGTGTTTCATAACTCTTTTTCTTTTCTTTAATTCCAGAAAATGGCACAAAAGACCAAATCAACGGTAAGTAGAAGAATCTCTGACCGTCCTCTGCATTTTTTCCCTCACCCTTTTCTCAGTACATCACTAGTTACTGACTTGAATTGTTCTGTTAGCGCTTTACCACATCAAAGAGCTGCCCAAGGTGCTGCCCCAAAAATAACAGTATCGAACCCAGAAGCCGCCCAAAGCACCAACGTACTTGCTTAATTAAGGCCCAACGTCTAACATCCCATAAAACCCAATGATCTGGATCTAGTTGTATCACACTGGATGAAAGAATGTGTCAGTCGAGTTACTGCAAAAACAACCGAGTTGCTCAAAGCGCTGGTCGATACAGGATCTAAATCAAGCCACCCACTCGGTTCGTGAGGGCATCACTGTGATCACACTTCTTGTGTGGAGATGTTCTGCGCTTTTTTGGAATCTGGGCAATTCTAGAATTGGCCTGCCCATTTTTGGAATTCCAACATTGGTTAGAGTTCGGGTTAGGGTTAGAGTTTGGGTTTGGGTTACGGAAAGGGTTAGCGTGAGGTCCTAACCCTAACCCTGGCGGCCAATGTTGGCATTAAAAAAAATGGGCAGCCACTTCTATAATACTACTAATTCCAAAAACACGCAGAACAGAGATATTTATGGTCCATTCAATCTTTGTTTTACAATTTTAAATTTCTTTCGCGAAAACTTGAAGATAGCTATCTGATTACTTTACCTTTTTTTCATAACATAGAAAAGTAAATGAAATTGGTGTGCTTTGTTGTTGTTGTTGGGTAGATTAGTGTCCCCGGACACCTTAGCGTATAGGGGACGTGAAAACGAAGTTTCGATGATATAAGAAGTCTCTCAATGTAGAAAAGGTCTTGTTGCAAATAAGAAGATGAGGTGGAGCGCCGAGGCAGCTACAACAGTCGAAATACAAATGTCTGAATGAAGAGCGCATGGATGCGCGGTAAGCAGATAAGAGCGCCGAATAGGTCGCAGGGCCAATCCTGAAGTGCCGCCGTGTTTCCAACGAATGTCGCAAAAGATATAAAGCAAGGCCGAGGAGGGTAGGTAGGCAGGCGCTGGAGCCACTGGCGGTATAATACCTGCTGTCCGGAGGTTGCCAATCTCCACAGGGAATCCTGCGCCGCCCAATCGTAGTGAAAGAAGAAGACGGTGGGCTTCCGTAGGCAAGGCGAGCGGAGGCAAAGCGAAGCAGGCCTTCAACGCAACACCACCGTCGCCGAGACCGCCGTAGCCCAAACAAGGTGAAAATGAAGGTTGGAGGTTGTAGTAGCTAGCGCATCGGAATCTCCCACAGTCGGAGGCAACCGCCTCGACGACCGGAGACGCACCGCCGGACAGGTCCCCGTACAAGTCGACAGCGCATCCCCATCATCAAGGCACGATGGACCGCTGCGGGACAGAGCGCCGCTGTGAGCAGGTGTGGGCTGATAAATGCCTGTAGACCGCTGCAGTGGAAAGTGCAGGTCGGCAACCGCCGCAGTGGTAAATGCAGGTTGGCCAGGCTAGCTGAACAGTAACCGCCGCAGTAGAAAATGCAGGTTGGCGATGGTAAAGTGCCCAGCACCTCAGCGAATGGACAGCGCTGGAGCTCAAGAAGTTGACAGACACTGAGTACAAGTCCGCCGGCCGATAAAATCAAGGCTGACGGACCGACCCAGGCTTGCCTGTCGCTGTTCAGCAAGTGTGTGTGTGTGCCCTGAAATTGGTGTGCGGGATAAGTCTTATTTATATCTGTTCCTCACTCGGTTCACTTCAAGATGGCAGTTTTACTGTAGCAATTAAAGGGAGAGAATGAGATTCTGCTGCATTGGAGGGGCCGGGTAGCTCAGTTGGTAAGAGCGTCTTGCTAGTAACCGAAAGGTCGCTGGTTCGAATCCCGGATTGGTCAACGTGTGATCATATTATTTTCCCCTTTACCAACAACTGGCCCGCTGGTGTCAGTATAAATCGGTCCAGTAGTCACCTATATGCGAAAGTGTCGTGTGACTATAATCTACATACAAACAATCTGCTGCATTTCTTGCTGTCTTTAATCTATCGGGAAGGAGCGACTTAACATTAAAAGAGATGTGACTTAACATTAGAAAACAACAGGACTTAATTAAGACTTAACTTTAGAATTAAGACGCTTGACTTCGAGGTATGAATGAACATTGAAGTTTAATGGCGATATGGCAGACGAGGATAAGGCCAAAATAAACTTTGTCTGTTTAGAAAAGAAAGTGAAAGACCTTTTCTTATATAGCGCACTTACAAGCTCAGAGATCTTCTCAAGGCGCTGGCCCGTAATATCCAGCAATCACACAATAGTTTGCCGAAGTCAGGATACAAGCCCACGTCGCCCAAGACGCACTCACACAAGTCGTGCATTCTGACCGCTGAGCTATCCCTGCCGCCCTGTTTACGGTATCCCGACCGACCCAATTTTTAAAGTTTTTTTGGGGGGGAGGGGGAGAGGGGGGGGGATCGTCTGGAAAAAAAAAGAAAAAAAAACGCCAAAAAAAATTCGCACTCAAGATGGAATAGGTCTAAAAAAAAAAGAAAAGAAGTCGACCTACCGACCCTATTTTTTAAAATCTATGCTACCGTAAATAGACATACTATTTTTTTAGTCTAATCATCCCAGGGAAGAGGGGGTAGAGATTAAATCAACACTGAACCATCAGAGCAATCATACTGTGAAGATGGACAATGAAACATTTACACTTTTATTTTGCCCATCACGGGATTCGAGGTAAGACATAATCGTTAACAGTACCCCACATGGAAAGTTGTAAGGTCTCTTTAGGTAAAAGGTAGCACATTAGGCGTTCGTGTCAAATAATATATTGTTTCAAATTAGAAAGTAAATATAGCTGTCAGTTCCGATAATGTTTGTGCTAACATATTTAACAGACGTCCCACCAGAGCAGCTTCAACGTTGCAGGACAAGGCATGCAGCAGACCACGGGACGAGGGGATCCTGAAGGACATAAGGAGGAGGATGAAGGTGCAGGGGGAGGGAGCGGAGTGGCCACAGCATGGGGAAGTCAGCCCAACACGCCAAAAGATCTGGATATGGTTGATCAGGTGATTTTATTGGAGGAGTTGTTGTTATAGTAGTTTCTCCTCCTCCTTCTCCTCATCATCGTCGTCATCATCATCATGAACCTTTTCTTCTTGTCATCCCAATTTCATAAGTCACTGCGTGAAAGTATTGCATAAATGTTAATTGACTGGTCTGCCTGCTAGAATGTGTTGAGCGATAGTGAAGAATTTAAAATGTTAAGTTATGATCTATGCACCCTTCCCGCCACTGTGTGTGTGTGTGTGTGTTTATCCACCTCCCTCCCACCAGCGCTGCGATCATGCCTGTTTGTGTGGGGATATTTACGCGCTTTATAAATTATTCATTCATTCATTGTGACAGCATAATATTTGTGTGGAAGTAAAGGTCAGAATTTTGAAGATACTCGAGGAAACATTTTCAGCTCGTTAAAAGGGTACAGTCTCAAGGTAAGATTTTTCAGTAGATAGGCCTACATTAACTACGAGTTTGCTGCGTTGTAGGTGATGGCAGTAAACCGCAGCCTGGTGCAGCAGATCGACGCATTACGGCTGCGGCTGCAGGTGGATTCACGGCATCATGATGCAGCACGCAGCGCGCTGACCCAAGAGACGCACGATAAGCTGCGCATGAGAGACTCTCAACTCCTGGAACTCAAGGATGAGCTACGTCAGAAAGAAAAGACGGTAGGCTTACATACAACAAAGTAATTTCTGTTTCCAGGGTGTGCAGAGTAGTTAGGAAGAACCTGGGTCACTGTTAAAGTCTGTGTGCTACCTCAGAAAAAAAAACAGACGGTACAGCACAATAGCTTCTGTTTCTAAGGGTATGAGAGTGCTTCAGTAGCAGAAAGCTGTCCTGAACCTTGGTCACTGAAAGCTGTGGGTTACGTCAGAAAGAAAATGCGGTACAGTACAGTAGATTGTCTCTAACAGTGTCTCAGTGGCAAAAAAGCTCGCCTGTCTTGCCCGGAGAACCTTGGTTTGACTGTCGATGGTGATGGATTTTTTTTCTCTCAATGGAGTCCACTTGAATGTGTCTTCACACGATGGTTCACTAACAATAAAACAAAAGCTAACATTTACAAACATATATGGCACCCACAAGAATGGAAGTTGACACTATTGTTTTTAGGATGTTGAATGTACTGTGTGAGTGTGTGTGTGTGTGTGAGTGTGTACGTGAAAAAACGCACAAATGGGTTTCAGACCTTGTCTTTCTTAGTAACAAACGGGTTTATTTGCTTGGAACCCACTTTTTTCCAGGAACCCACTTTTTTTCTAAGTGCGCGGGAGTGCTCTTTTAGTGCATGGGAGTGCAGCTGTAGTGCATGAGAGTGTTTTAAGTACACAGGAGAACTCTATCCGGGACGGAGAAAATACAGTCAATTCTCGGAGAAATTTTGAGGAAAATTCGACCTATTTTGTCGCCTATAGGAGACGGACTAGGTCAACTTTTTAGATGGAAAGAGCCAATTTTGACTTAGATTCTTACATTTCAAGAAGAAGTTTGCGTTCTTTCCGTCAAAAAATCACTTTCTGATTCCTACATTCTTAAATAAACCCAGTTCTGATGTATTGCAAATATGTGTGTGTGTGTTTTGAAATTTAAACAAAATATGTGTTTATTTGGATTGGAAATAAGTGCAGAGAAGACCAAAATGGTGACCCAAAAACACCAATCTCATCAACACGGACATCAAAGTCCAAGGCAATAGCTTCAAATATTTAGGAGTCCTTATATCAGACACTGGATCCAGACAGAAAGTCCTCTCCAGGATCGCACTAACAACTGCTGCTCTGACAGTTGGAGCTCATTTGGAAAGACAGGACCATCAGTCTACACTCCAAAGTAAGGCTGCTGCACTCCCTTGTCATCTCCATCTTCCTATACGCTTGCAAAACATGGACACTCATAGCAGACCTACAACAAAGAATACAAAGCATGGAGATGAGGTGCTACAGAAGTCTTCTGGGAATTTCCTATACCCAGCACATCACCAACGACGAAGTCCGATAGACCATCACACAAGCCATTGTACAGCACGATGACATGCTCACAGTGGTGAAGAAACTGAAACTCTGATGGCATGGCCTTGTCACCAGAGCATCAGACCTTGCAAAGGTCATCCTGCAAGGCACGGTGCAAGGAGGCAGAAGAAGAGGGAGACAGAAAAAGAGGTGGGAGAACAACATTTAAGAATGGACTGGCTTGACACTGAGCAAAGCCATGAGGGTTGCTGAGGACAGAGAAAGATGGAGTACTCTGGTTAAACGATCATCTGTGGTGCCCTAACGGCTTTCGAGTTACAGGATAGGATAGGTGTTTATTTATTTATTTATTCTTTATGACTTGCAGGTGAAAACGCTGACAGATGAGAACCACAAGAAGCGCAGTGAGATCCAGAGTATGCAGCACACCATCAATGCGCTAAAGCAGGATGTGGAAGCCTCCAAACACTATGTAGAAGATATCCAGCTCAACCTCAACATATTACAGGTAAACTTTGCAGTCTGCTGGAATCTATAAACAATGAATAACTATCTTTTACAGGTAAAGAGCACTGAATATCAGCCAAAACAATTTGTATTAGACCTACATATCTTGAAATATCTTTGGTATTAAATATACTACGCATCAAAGACATGTTTCATAGAAAATTACACACACACACATAGTACGCACTGAATCTTCTAAAGCTTGCTAGATTTTTGAAATTCAGGATAGGAAAAGCAAAGACTGATTAATAAACATACGCATTGGAAATCAGACCTCTACACCTTTCTCTGTAGACAGAAGGGCTGAGACCCTGTTTATACTCTCGCCCGAATGAGTAATGCTAATACAACAAGATCCTACCTGGGTTAAAACTAGGTAGGTCTGTCTATATAAAGTATATAGAGACCGAAATGGTGCAAAAACTTATAAAATGTCTAATTTACCTTAAAAGGTGACAATTTGCTTATACGTTTTTGCATTATTTTAGTGAGTATAATATTTGCGAAAATTGAATCTAAATTTCGTGTCCGACCACTCAAAAGATCGTCTGCTAAACAGTGACTTATCTACCTTAGAATACTTATACAGGCACGAAAAACATAAAAGTTACCGGTGCTGATTCAAAGCTGTTGGCGTGGGTTGGAGGACATTACAGTGCTGCTCCTATGTGACTGGTTCTCAGCCTGTTGTATCGTTTGAAGCGTAATGACCGTATGGAATGAAACTCGCGAAGTGACGTTATAAAGGGACTGAATGTCTTTTTAAGACACATACACGCTTATTTGAGAGCATTTGCTTCATTAATGTAAATTAACAAACTCTTCTATGATCATACTGCCTGGCGTTAAAGTTTGAGAGTAAAAAAACTCACAAGACACGCTTTAAACCTCGATCGAAAGCTTTTTACCACCTATTCAAAATGTGCTTCATACATTCGCTCCCTAATTAATAATAGTAGAAGAAGAAGACGTGTGGTTCTCATTACACTTACAGGAAGAAAAAGAGAAGCTGGAATCAGGAGCAGCATACAGAGAGAAGGAGGAACTGATTCGCAGGTTGACCAAAGAGCTGGCGGACATGCGAACCAACCTCAGCAAGCTGGAGAGAGAGCTCAACAAAGCCAAAGAGGTCATTTCCACTCAGGGCGGCAAGATCCGGCTATTGGAGCATGAGAAACACAACTTGCACGTCAAGTTCAAGGACGAATTAGCACGCGCCACGCAAACCATGAAACTCGAAGTAGAGAAAATGAGAGAGGTTCGTAATACTCATAATACACACAAAGAACCATTCAGAACTGTTTGGGTTCTTTTCACTGGCTGGATGGACAACGCCATACCTCCAGTAAAACTGGATAGATGCCCCATTTTTAAATCAGCTATCCTTTGTTTGTTTTTTATTGTAACATATATAAATGTTTTGGTTATTTATTTGTTTATTTTTATTGTTTTTTTCCAATTGCTGTTGATGTTTAGTATATGTGAAAGCATGTGAATGAGAGCTCGGAGCAAACTACCTGTTTGGTTGTACTCTACATTACATTACATTATTATTGCTTTAGGTCCAGCGGACTCTTCCGAGCCAAATCAGGACCGGACAACCCCCGATCTGCATAAAAGATCTGCTGAAACAACCCTAGTGGTAAAACCGAAAGCTCTCCACCAGCCAGTCCTTTTACAATAAAGACATCCCACGCAGGGGACGGCTGAGGCTTCACCCCAACTTATCGAACCCCCGTTTACAAAAACAAAATAGAATACAAACATCATTATAAATTATCAACAAAACACACACATATAAAATGCCTACATTGCTAAATAATAACATCATAGGAAGCCCTAGTGACCACCTGGCAGAAAGCGTCCAATATTCCCAAGCTGATCCAACAGACCTCATACACAAACAAGGAGTCTTGTCCCGGAAGAGTTTTCAAGAAAAAAGGTAGGAGACTGGTCTAGCGAAGAAGACGATAGTATAGCAGATTGATAGAAAAGAGCAGGAATGAGAAAGAGCAAATGAGAAAGACAGCGACAGTGGGAATTTAAAGCACTAAATTTCCAGAAAGTGGGGATACTATTTATACTGAAACCCCCGGCACCCCAACGGGGGTGGTTGTACTCTATACAAGTTAGATTATCATTATTATAAACACACAGACTCACACCACCGGCACCCCAAGTGGAAGCCAGTCAAGTGATCATCAAAGTTGTGGTTATTTTTTGCTTTAAACAGAAACGTTAGCCTATATGCAGGCACAGACATCTTAACAATTTATTTAAAGAATGAATAAAAGAAAGAAAGAAAGAAAGAAAGAAAGAAAGAAAGAAAGAAAGAAAGAAAGAAAGAAAGAAAGAAAGAAAAAGAAATAACAAGAACAACAAGGTCTAACCCATGGAACTGTATAAGAGTATATGAGAGTCCTGTAAGAGAAAAGACGGAATATCCAATCCAATCCAATTTAATTACCCCCAAAAGGATTACAGCAGGAGCAGAATCACATTTTAAATTCATATGGTCCAAATGTAAAGAAAAGTTACTTAGACTGTACTATGCAGGCCCAATCAAGTCAGACAATAAGTGCAAACGTTGGATTAACAGAAAACATAAGCTGACAGACTGATGTATTTTATGTATTTATGTATTATATTTTTTATTTTATAGCGCATTTCCAACTGAAGGGCTGCTAAGCTGAAGGCGCTGGTGGCTACAGGATCTAACTCAAGCCGCCTGATGTGCCCACTTAACTTCCATTTCTTAATTATAAGCCTACATTCCTACCCTACTAGCCATCTCTTCTCCACTCCCCATCACCGCTCTTTTTTCCAGTAATAACGTTCAATGTTCTGTTACTACTGCTTACATATCTTAGTTATGATGCCACTGTTGGCATCTTATTAACTAATGATACCACTATTTTTATTTTTCATCTTTGTTAACATGTCACCATTTATTTTACGTCGTAGTTACGATGTCACTGTTTATAATCTTGTCACAGCTGATGAAGGGTCAGTGGGAAGAGATGCGAGTGTTGCGCCTGCAGAATGAAGGCATGAGGACAGACATCAGGGAAATCAAGGACCTGCTGCTCGCTGATGCCACTGCAGAACACCAAGGTCCCATGTACAACATGGGAGCACTCAAACCCTCCCTGCCCGCACTCAGCAGAAACTCCAAAAGAATCGTGCCTGGCAAGAAAAAGCCTTTAGGATGATGTCCATGGAACACGGCTAGGTTAATTTAATTCAAGTCTAGAGTGAACATGGAGTTGCTTGGCAGCGTTTTATAATTGTGAAAGATGAATGGACTACAGATTAGCATTTTGTGGCATCTTTAGTAACAAAGGAGTTATGTCCTGTTTCAGTTCCATGTTTGAATGTATGTATTATGTGTTTATTTCTCTCAGGGCTCAAAAATGAATTTTGCATACATGCAAACAGTAACACACTTGAACTTGCCTGTATAATAATTACACAGGCATCTATGTGCTCAATTCATAGGTAATGGTTTTGCCTGTGCTGAAACTCTAGAATAATTTGATTCAGCACGTATGAGTCAGTTGTGCAAGAAATATGGGCATATTTGTAGATGAACAAAATAATAAATAAAAAGACTTGTGAATGTTGGAACTGCATTTAGCAAAATTGTGTGTTTTCATAATCTGAACTACATGCAGCAACTGTTAGTGCGGTTGTGTTTTCATTAATTATAATATAATCTGTTCTGTATCCAGGAATGTTTGTTCTTTTGTCAGTCACTCCATGTGCATGTATGAGTCAGTTGTGCGCCAAATATGGGCAATGTTTTAGATGACGGGCAAAATAATAAATACAAAGACTAGTGAATGTTGGAACTGCATTCTGCAAAAGTCTTAACTGCATGCAGCAAATGTTAGTGCGGTTGTGTGTTTTCATAAATTATAATGTAAACTCTATCCAAGAATGTTACTTTTGCCCGTGTGCAAATCATGGTACTGATGAGTACATACTGTGGTGCCAATCAATCATGCTCAGAATGTGATTTCCCTACAATAAAATGTAAATCACTTTTATTTATTTAAAAATGTATTATTAATGGTATATAATTATGCCCTACTTTTTTTTTTTTAAATTAATAATTCTGAACATAAGTGTATACGTTTTGCAGGGATTTAATTATCAGCGGTTCAGTGGATTTCCGCTATTGAATAAATATTTCTGCAGAGAACAGTATGGTTTTCCGCGGAACCAAAAATGTTTGACAACAATTTCCCTCCAATGAAAAGATGTACATGTCCTCAAGTCAAACGGAAACAGGGAACTGCGCATGCGTGTTTCTGAATTGTAGCCGGTGAAATGGATGTAACACATTGTTCAGTGTGGCGAGACAGTTGATGATAAAAGCGCTTCCAGGTGGGAAAGAATGGAAAAAGAAGTGGGTGATGAACGACCAGGATAACATTTGAGGGAGATCTCAAGAAATGGAACAGTCTTTTGTACAGTGTGCCAATCGGAAATCAAATACGAGCAATGGAGAACTTGCTGTCTGAGACTAAAATAAATTAAGCTAAGCAGTCTCATGTAACTGCGAGTCAAGTGTGCAGCATTCAACCTTCAACCAGGTTTGCTGATGCACAATCTGTGAAGCCAGTGTGCATCTTTCAACTTTCAGTCAGTGTTGTTGATGCACAATCTGTGAAACCAGTGTGCATATTTCAACTTTCAGTCAGTGTTGTTGATGCACAATCTGTGAAACCAGTGTGCTGCACCCAGCAGTCAGTCAATGTTAGTAAAGCAAGTCAAAACCCTGTTTAGAGAAACTGCAGTCACAAACAAACCAATCTCTCCAAATTCTTCAAACATACCAACTTATGCCAGTGAAAATACTGTTTCAATATTTGGATTGTGCATCAGAATGTATTAACATTTTAAAACTAAGTTTGGACTTTACTGGTGAACAGGGACTGTCAGCTGGGCACCAGTGTGTTTAAACTTACATTTGTAGTTGGACTTTGTTGGCAAATAATCACTGTATGCTATGCATCAATAAAAGACCGGCTACTGCAAGCTGTGTGTAATCAAGCAAGTCTTTCCTTCACGATGTTATGGTTTTCAGTCATCACAAATTTTCGATTAAAATGCAACAATTCGTATTCTCAGTGGAGGGAAGGGAAGAGGGAGAGGGGGGAAAGGGGATTGGGGGAGAGGGAGGGGGTATTTTACTGCACTCTCTACCAGCGCTATAGAGGAGGCACGGTGACCTAATGGTAGAGCTTTGGCTTGTATATCTGAAGGTCCCGGGTTCGAGTCCTGGCCGGGGCATTGTGTTATGTCCTTGGGAAAGACACTTTACTCCCATTTCCTACTCCTTCGGATGAGAGTATAAACCAAGGTCTAGTTTGTGTCGCATACATTCCATCCTAACGGACTTTTAAAGATCCTGACGCTCATGTCTTAGACGGGTGAGTGCCGGTGACAAGAACACACCCAGCATACACCTAGGTCCTTCTCCCCCATTCCTGGCTGCCCAGGATTGTGCTCAGTTGTCTTGAGCATTATTACGAAGCGCCCAAAGGCTGCAAGTTGGCTCCTCAGGCGGCTTTAGTTAGATCCTTTATCGGCCAGCGCCTTGAGTCACCAAGTACGGCGAAATATGTGCGCTATACAAATACTCAATAATTATAAAAAAATAATATAGGGGCCCTGGCCAATTTCCTCTTTTTCAACTTCAGACCATTACAAGCCCTGGTTTTGAAATGTTACATCTTATTCAGAAAGAATAATAAAATAAATAAGTTTTTTCCAAATGCAATAACTTTGGGCTCCACCCCCCTCCCCTTCTTCCACCCTCATTCACATAGACATAACCACTAGTTAATTAAAAAAAAGAGAGAGAGAGAGAGAGAGAGAGAGAGAGAGAGAGAGAGAGAGAGAGAGAGAGAGAGAGAGAGAGAGAGAGAGAGAGAGAGAGAGAGGGAGAGAACTGAAACTATGCAAAATGACAGACATAACAATAAACCAGAACATGAATAAACAATATTCTCCACATGTATAGGTTATATTCAATTCCATAACAAAATCATCACATTTAAATACACACACAAAATTCTGTGTACACTTTATCCATGAACACAAAAACTGACAAATTCCACTTCATTCTTAAGAACTTGCACACATTAATCTTTCTATAAACCCAAAAAACAATATCTACATCCTCTGTATCTGAGACCAAAAATAACTAAATACATAAGGTAATTTTCAAAATGGTGTTTAAAAGTCTTACAAGCGCAGAGAGCTACCATACTATAGCAGTGTTTTAGATCCTAAAAAAAAGTGAGGGCATTCATACCTCCTGAGTCAAAATGTAAAGGGTGTTCATACTTTCAGCTGGATTTTTAAAAGGTACAACCATTCGCAAGTACTTTGTTATTTTTGCTTCATTAATTTGTATGCAAGTTTCTAGACATCATTACATATAATATTGTGACAGTGTATAGTGTGTTGTGAAGCAAAACAGATGTAATAAAATTTTGAAATATCCAAGATGAAAATATTGTTTCATGTACATGTCTACTGTTTAGTGTCCACAACAACAAAGAAAAAGAGAGAGAGATGCTCTCTTCACAAAATTAGTATAAAATTAGTTAATACATGTGTAACAATTTTAACTGTCTTTTACTGTGTACTGTGTTCATCGTTTCACGCTTGTTAATTGCGTAAGTAAGGCTGCAACAACTTTAATTTGTAATTTTGAAATCTCAGAAAAAGATGCAACAACAGTTACATTAATCAGCTCATAGCATGAACTTATTTAAAACACATTCTGAACTCCCATACAGAAGCTCAGCCAGTGTCTTGGTTTCAATCATGCTCACCCTGCCCTTGACAGCAAAGAAATTTGGATTCAAGATAATTATCATATGCCTAATGCGAAAGAGTGGCCAAGAAAATGACTACCATGCTAAACAATGCTGAACAAGTGTTCCTTTTCCAGCACTTTTGATGCGCTGGATGACGAAGTGGAAGAATAAGGCTCAGACTCGGCCGTAGATAACAACGTGAAAGCACAAGGGTCAGACTCATTGGTAGAAGTGTTTCCTTGCATAACAGAAGCCTTCTGAGATGGATCGATTTCAGGCAGATTTCTCTGCTGATCAGATGGTGATCCAGTTTTATCACCTTCAGCTACTATCAAAACCTTCAACATACTTATACTTTGTTGTTGATTCCTTGGCGCAGCTTCTTCTGCTTTCCTTTTCATTGCTGGTTTTGACGGAGGCCGCATGATTGTTGAATTGAAACAAAGCCACAGTGCAAAAGAAAAAAGTCGGAACTCTGCATGGAACGAAGGGAAATTACCGAACCCATGTAGAGTTTCTTTCCTTGCGGATACGTCATGATCGATCGTCTGCTACGGAAGCACAAAGGCACTTGAACATTGTAATTCCTGCTAGTGATCGTCGAATCTCAAAACAGACAACAACTTCAAAAAATGCTGAACCTACGTAAGTATGTTGCGCAAATTGCGATAGCCTCCATGACCGTACCTCCGCTCATACATTTCTTTACATTTTCAGACCTCTTCCAAGAAAAACAATTACGTGATCAGACCCACTCTGTGGCACTCTTTTACGTCATTTTAGACGCCAAGAGGTATAATACCTCCAAATGTACGTGATCTAAAACACTGTATAGCTATCAATTCACTGTATGTGTGTATATATATATATATATATATATATATATATATATATATATATATATATATATATATATATATATATATATATATATATATATATATATATATATATATATATATACCATCTTGCTTGGAAATAAAACTCACAATGTTCTCCCAACATGTAGATTACATTTAAACATCCTTTGTAGCAACCAGGCATACAGCATACTTGACACAGACTCAATATTGCACAGGTGAAACAGGTTCATTACCAAGGCGGCATCATTGGCTGTGGGCTCTGTAAGTACGACATCACCACTGCAGAGATGGACAACCTGCATGAACAGCAAGAACAAATTATGTTTTTAATAATACAAAAAAGTTCACACACATTAAAAGAACTCTTCTGCACAAAAAACATAAAAGTATAAATTCCTTCCATCTTTCTTCTTTTTCTACCTGGTCTATGTAAACTTACATTTCATATTATATAATCAAATTTAACAGCACGTAGATAATTAGTTTTATTCCATCTAATGATCCATACCCATTCCTACAGCAGTCTTTTAAGAAACAATGCATTATGCAAGATACAATCCAATCTTTTAACTCTTTGACCACTAACGGCTGACAAAGCAGTGGTGGTCATGGTTTACCTTATAAGATGTCCTTTTTTTGTCAATGACCCCCCCCCCCCCCAGTTAAAGGGAGGCAACTTTGTTATATGGCATGAAAAGTTTTTACATTTTTTACTAGACACAAGTTTGCTACAACTGTAGAGACAGTGAGACAGTGAAAGAAAGAAAGAGCGAACAAAAGAGAGAGTCAAGAGTCAGAAGAGGGAAGGAGAGAGAGAGAGAGAGAGAGAGAGAGAGAGAGAGGGGTTTATGAATTTGAGAGAGAGAGAGAGAGAGAGAGAGAGAGAGAGAGAGAGAGAGAGAGAGAGAGAGAGAGAGGTTTATGAATTTGATGACATTATACTGCCAAAGCCCAACCATAAAATATACGCAGTGGGCAAAAAAGGACAAGGGGACAAGGGTTCAACACATAAATTAATAAGATAAGCTAAGATAAGCAGGCTGGAGAATAGATGAAGAAAAAAACTCTGAAATCCGGTCAGGGTCCAGGAGCCGCCGTAAGGCCCCTGGTCAGGTCCAGGGGCGAAGCCCCGGTGGGGAGTCTGGGGGGCGAAACCTCCCTGAAGCTGAAAGTTTTATAGCATTTAAAACCCCAAAAGTATGCTTTTTGTGAGAGATAAATTTGGATGTTTTTCATAATATTCATGCATTCATAGATAGACATTATTATTTTTTATATTATTATTAAGACTAATGTTCACATACACACAAAAAAACACTATTACTTGGAAAAAAAACAACTGAATAGGTTTGTGTCAACATATGCAAGATTATGGCAACTGTCACAAACAAGCTTGCTTCCTAGTATTAAAATCTAAATTTTTAAAAAAGAAAGCAAATCAATACTCTATTTGAAAAATGATGATAAGGTGCTCTGTTTTTTTTAAGTTACTGCTGGCTTAGTATTAGTGCAAAGTCTCTTGGCTGGAGGTCTGTCATCAGCTTTTTTTTGCTCTTGTCAGGAGGGCTTATGTTTCAATTAGTCTTGATGGAACCACTAAGCAAACAAACTCTTACCTGGTATCGTTGTGCAGCTAGTCAGTGCTTTCACAGCACATTTGTGCTTCTTCGTAAAGAGGTGCCCAGTGAGCGCTGTAATACCACGATTAGTGTATCTAATTTCTTTGTTGCATGTGATGCAACGAGCCATGCCTGCAGCATCAACTTTTCGAAAATAAGAGCCGATATGCTGCTCGACTCCCTCCACTTTTACCACTTTCGACGTCCAATCCCAATTCCATTTGTTGGCGATGTCTCCCTCTTAAAAATCTTCTCCCCGGTTAATAATCTGCGATGCGCATGACATTTCTGTAACTTCTCACACTCGAAGGGACCGTGTGAAAGAACATGCGTCTCTGCTGGGCGGAAATACTTCGTGGTGTGCGCCCAATTATCAACACGCGCTTCTACCGGAAATGGTACAGAGTAAGGCAAAACGTTGGAATGGGTTGGCGGAGCGAACATACGTGGTTAATTTACGATTTGCATCTCCTTTTTGTTTCCTTGGAACAAATTTTTAAACCTCGGAAAGTAAGTTCGTTAACCTCGGAAACTCGCGTATCCGAGGAGAATTCTCCAGCCTGGATAAGACAACTTTATTATCTTTAACTTTACAAGAAATTACATTGTTGTGTACAATTACAATCAACAGAATAAACATCACAATAATAATATCAACAACAATGATAATGACAATGAGGATAAAACTGTAACACATTAATATAATTACACTTATGCATGCTAACATTAAATGACAGCAAATGTTAAATGAAATTATTTTGGACACATACAAACACACACACACGTCATTTAATAGAAGTAATGAGACAGCTTTTGGGATAAAACTTTTTTTTGTTCTGAGAGTTCTGACCCTTGGTGTTTGGTAGCGCCTTCCAGAAGGTAGGAGCTGGAAGTGGTGCGCAAGCACATGAGTGCTATCCAGCACAATGCAATTGGCTTTCTGCACAACCCGCCTTTCAAACAACACCTGCAGACTCTGTTGTTTCACTCCCACAACCTTCCCACAGACATTCACCACTCGATCCAGCACACTTTTGTTTTTTTATGCACAAAGTTCCATACCAGCAGATAAAAGAAAAGGTAAGAACGGACTCAATAAAAGAAGAGTAAAAAGTCTGAAGGATGCGGCTATTGACTTGGAGATTTAGAAGTTTTTGAAGGCAGTAAATTCTAGACTGACATTTTTTGTGGATGGCCTGGGTGTTTTCAATGAAGTTCAGTTTCTCGTCAATGATGGTTCCGAGGTATTTGTATTGAGTGACTCTCTCTACTGGAACACCATCAATGACAAGGTCTGGAATGAGAACGTTATTTTTACGAAAGTCAATGACCAGTTCCTTAGTTTTCTTGACATTTAACCCCTTAACTGCCCCCAGCCGTACATCGTGCGGCTTGATTTTCTGCTTCCTGTGTGCTCAAAAACGTTCGCCGTGCGTGTATTATTCGTCAGCATTCTGTAGTCACCAAAGAAGGGAGATAACAGCAGTAACTGTTGGCAAAGCAGCTAGAAATCTCCAACCAACGGTTCTTTCCCTTTAACTGTTATAAATTGTAAAAACCGAAACTGGTACAACTTTTGAAATTCCAGTACCTCTCAGTCTTCAGTCATGAAGCAAAAATGGCGGACGGTGGTCGATGAGAGGGGTACTATGAGGTCTGTTTTCAGAGGATATTCAGCACTTGAAGTGCTTCAAGAGGTCCTAAATGATCAAGAAAGTGATGATGAAGACCTTATCACACAAAATTCATATACTGGAAGTAGTGTGTGGACTTTGGCTGCTCTGTGGGTTGTGACTTTGTTAGTGGCTGAGTCTCTACAGCTGTGGAGTATGACGTGTGATTCGGACTGGCATTACCATAGACAGGTACCCCTTATTTCTGTGGATTGTATAGCAGTGAAGTTAATTTCCAAGTAGTTTAATGAGTGCTTGATGTTTGTCCTTTTGTTACACCAGTTTTATGTGGTGTTCTGTGCTGCATTTTTTGTGTTGATGTGTTTTTATGTTCCAAAAATGCTTGACCACGGACAAAAACAAGAATAAATAATTACTTAAAAAATTTATGTCTTGTCAAATGAAACTATTTTTACTTGAAATTGAAGCCAGGGATGTTACAAAAAAAGTTGCCAAATATCTAAGAGATATATCTTCAAATGCCTGAATTATTCACGTTTTAGTGAACACACCCTCAAAAGTCAAATTTTTGCTCCGGCATACAGGAATACAGGTGCGCTTTTTTATTCCGGCAGGTAAGGGGTTAAGTCCAGATAGTTAATAATAGATAATAGATAGATAGATAATAAAGAACCAACATACATAAAACTGCTGAGCATCTGTTTTGTGTCTTCTGATGTTCTGGAGTTGGCAAAGCTGATGAAAGAGCAGTAGACTGCTACCCAAGCTGACCATTTCAGCTGAAACAATGGAACCCAATAGAATAGAATAGAATACAAAATAAACAATACCATACAATTTTAATGTCTGATCAATACTAAAAACGTGCCTTTGGTTACCTATCCATAGATGTTGCATGTTATGTTTTTCAATCATCAGACTTTTACAATAAATAGCACAACCTCCTTCATGGTGGTATAAAACTAAAGGTAATAGAAAAATTATGGAAAAGATAAGAGAAAATACTATTAATACTACTAATAATATAAAGAATGCAACTAGTGGTAGAAGAGATAAGAGAAAATACTATTAATACTACTAATAATATAAAGAATGCAACTAGTGGTAGAATGTTTTGGGGACTAGGTGATGGGTTTCAATGCCAGTTAATATGTTGCAAGCCTAAATCAATCAAAGCAGTAATGAGTAACCAAAGCAATACTTTTAAAAAAAATTAACAAAACTGTATTTTAACAACAGGTAAACGAAATTTACACACACCTTCAAATTTTAGCACACAGATATGCACAAACACAAATGCAAGCAAACGCACACTCACTCACCAAGAGGAAGAAAAATATTTTGCTTTTGAAATTTAAATCTAAATAAAAACAACGCACGCGCACACACACACAAAGAGGCAAATACCTTCATCATAAGTCCACACATGCTGAAGACCATGCCCAGGAGATTCATGTATTCTGGAGTGGGATCATCTAATGGGCCTCCCGAAGCCGGAGCTTTGTATCTGGAAAATGACATTTTAAATTTGTTAGCACGAGTCAAATACAGGGTACTTCAGCCATTATCAATGATAATGTATCCTTGTCATTAACATAATAACAGTATTCAGTTTGGGTGTGAGAAGACAAGGTAATAAAAAGAAGACTTGCCAATCTTAGATCATATTTGATCTACTAGTACTAGAAACAAAATTAATGACCTACAAAGACTAAGTTAGGAAGAACAAAAAAATTATCATCATAAAAAATGATGCAGAACTGTACAGTATATAGCATGGACCAAATGCAAGAGTTATCGAACCTAATTTTGCCTAGCATTATCACAAAAGACGTCCCTTGCAACTCCCACCTAGTTGTGCTCAGATAGCTGCTTTTCCTTTGTTGTAAGCGCGGGAAAGGTTTTTATATACAATTTTACTTTTAGTGAAGACATTGAAGTAAAAAATGTCATTCACTGCTGAAAATATTCAGCATTAAATGAAGTGCACTGGGCCAAAATGAATTTGGCATAGGTTAATATGGGTTACTGATATTCCTTGAGGCCAAGAATGTGTAACGGTTGCTACATAGTAACCAAAAAATTATTTTTTGCAAAGACAAAGCAATAATTTAGTTTTTGCAATTTTTGGGTGTGTGTGTGTGTGTTTATTAAGATTATGTTAGCACAAATGCACCCAAAACTAGCACAGTAGAACCTCCTAAAAGACCCTTGTTTTAAAAAATATACATATTTTTGTTTTTTAAATGTCTCTGCTGCATCGCTACTTGTTTGCGAACGTTCCATCGATTAATATAATATTCTCAGAGTATACAATTTTGTGTGAAATAAACTTACAATGTGTAATTATTAAAGATTTTTTTTGTTAAAATAAATAGACCAGTATGGACATTTAATCATAAGCGGGTATAGTTTAGCTGAAATGAATGGAAAATAGGGAAACTGGCGCACGTTTGCATTAGGAAGTGACGAGTTTTGTTACTTGTAGCGAACGTAACAAAAAAAAAAAACTTGTTCTAATAAATAAACAAAGAACTTAAATAGTTGTGAAATGTTTAGTTCAAAATGTTCTACGTTTAATTAAATTTTCGGAAATACTAGATGTTATTTTTCTTGTGTAATGGAGATTTGAAAAAAAAAAACTTTTTCATTTCGAGATTTGATCGATACTGTTTAAAAATAGAGAGCAATGAAAATCGCCTAATATCACCACTTGCCGGCCGGAATTAATCGCTCTACGCATGTTTTGTAAAGTCTCCGTCATAAAAGTTATCATAAAACCATTACAGACCTATTCTGTGTTTAAATGAACGAAAAAAAGCAACAATTTCCTAACTTGATCACTTGAGTGCGTCAACTCTGAACGTTCGCTACACAAGTACCCCACGTGGAAACTATACTACATTTTGCGGGTTTTCGCAATACGTCACAACATGGAGGCAAACAACTTACATCTTTATTCTTCCAAGATCATAATGCATAAAATAAGCCCAAAACAAAATGCTATCAGCTTCGGATTTCGTCAATAAACCTCTTTACGGATGTTCGTTCGCTACATCTCAAGTTAGTAACGAAAATTTTATGAAACATATTTTTATTAATAAATCTTTTTAACAAAGTCTGCATTCGTTGAAACAGTGTTGCGTATGAATACAAAGTATGTGAAAACAAGTAGGCCTATTTGTAAAATACAGCGATCGTTTGTTTAGTCAGAGTTGAGGTTTAAATTTCCGAAGCGTTAGTACAATAGTAGTAACGAAGCGTAGCGAACGTTCAGCTTTTTTTTATTGCGCAATCTTTCGCGAAATTGTTGCAAATTCAAAATTTTTTTCCATATGGATGGACAGCCTACATTACTTTCTGTTCAAAAACAGTGATTCATTTCTTTAAAACTTTTTTGATTGTAATTGGCACTGAACTTTTTTTCGAGTTGTCATCCATGTCACAAAATGGAGGCTGTAATTTTAGCTAATTTGCTGGTAAAACACTTACAAAATAATCACAATGACCAACACCAAATTTGTTTTTAAAAAATATTTATTTAATTTATGGATTCAAGAAAACAATAACAAACAATACATAAAGACCAACACATAAAATTCTATAGACTTTCAAACTAGGTTGGTATGCTGAGTACCATTCCACAGAGAATGACCCATTTACTATTTTTAAAAAAAGAAGTCAGGTAAAGAAATGTTTAGCTGATCTCAACAAGAACTTGAACGGCTAGTACAGAGGCTTGATTACCACCTCCAGAGCCTATGGAGTGGAAATAAGTGCAAAGAAGACTAAAATGATGACCAACAACACCAATGGCATCAACATGGACATTAAAGTCAAAGATCAATCCCTCAACACAGTGCACAGCTTCAAATATTTAGGAGCCATTTTATCAGGCAATGGGTCCCGACAGGAAATCCTCTCTAAAATCGCACAAACAACTGCGGCCCTGATAAGTTGAAGCCTATTTGGATAGACAGGACCATCAGTCTACATTCCAAGGTAAGGCGGCTGCACTCCCTTGTCATCTCCATTTTCCTATACGCTTGCAAAACATGGACCCTCATAGCAGACCTACAACGAAGAACTTCCAGAAGAGACGGGGTGTGACAGAAGACTTCCAGGCATTTACTATACCCAGTACATCACCAACGACAAAGTCCGACAGACCATCAGCATCACACAAGCCATTGGACAACACGATGACATGCTCACAGTGTCAGTGGTGAAGACTGAAAACTGAAACTCCGAATGGTCACGTCGCCAGAACATCAGGCCTTGCAAAGACCATCCTGCAAGGCACGGTACAAGGAGGTAGAAGAAGAGGGAGAATGAAAAAGAGGTGGGAGGACAACATTCAAGAATGGACTGGCTTGACATTGAGAGAAGCCATGAGGGTTGCTGAGGTTAGAGAAAAATGGAGTACGTTTAGTACTTTAATGCGTTTATTAAACGATTATCATTATCTGTGGTGCCCCAACGACCTTCGAGTTATGGGATAGGACAGGACTCAGAGTAGTTAAACGAAACAAATTCATACCTTCTAACGTTATTCGGTCGCCGAACATCATTATTGTTAGGTGCTAAAACGGTTGTCATGTTTGAAAATGAAACTCTGCCTCTCGATACAATATGCTCCACAAAACCGGAAATAACTTTTTTTCTGAAAAACTAGTACCGCAGACTAGCTATTTAAAACAAAATGCTATCATTAGTTTAGTTCAATTTTTCAAAATTAAAAAGATTCAAAAATACTTTTTCCGATTAAAAACAAAATGCATCATAATTTTATTTTATACAATTGTTTTAATGGCTACACAAAACACGATAACTTGAGTATATGCGGAGCTGCCATTGTTTTTGTCGTCACAGGCGATCATGGCAACTAAGGAGAAGGGAAAGAAAGGAAAAGACGCCAAAAGCGCCAAAAAGTTGGAGGAGGCGCCTGCGCCTGCGCCAGAGGAAAAAAAGATAGAAACTCCTTTCAGCGATGCCCAGGAGAGTGTTTCAGAGGAGCAGACAATAGTGGAAGAGCAACCACCGAAAGAACCAACGCCTGAGCCAGTCTATGATGAACCTGTGTTACCGGAGCTGATCATAGAATTGTGAGTTTAAAACTTTAAATGTAATATAATTACTACTCTAGTTTGTATACAAGTCATTGTATCCGAATTTAATGTAACAGTAACTTATGAATACGCTTGTTGTTGTTTTTATTGTGCGTTAAAGGTTCCAACTATGTTTTGTAATTTCTTTTTCAAATGGCCGTCGTGTGTTTGTGTATTTATGCAGATATGAAGGAGAAAAGGTGCGTGGGCAATTTGAAGGTGATGGTACCAGTTATTTCAGGGGAGGCCATGTGTACAAGGCAAGTAGTGGGTAATCATCTCATCCTCAACTTTTCATTATCATCACCACCATTTTGTATGTTGTCCCTATCTTCAGTCATCATATAACCCTTTCTCCAACACTACATATAATATTAGGCCAAAAAAATTATGTCTGTTTACAGTAACATAGGGGGAAAAAATAGGGTCAATAGGTCGGTTTCTTTTTTGTATAGTAAAAAAAAAATCTTGTCCACCTTAAGTGCGATTTTTATGGCTTTTTTCAAATTTTTTTCCAGACGATCCCCCAAAAGTTTAGGGTTGGGCCCAAACATTAGGGTCGGTTGGGATACCGTAAACAGACTTTCTTTATGGGTCTTATTTTGACTTATTCCCATATAATCTGTGCAAATTATGAAACAGAATAAAAAAATAAATGTTGAAAATAGTTAATTTTGTTGATTATATTTATATTTTCTACCTGCAGGGCCAATTTGCTGAAGGCTATATGCATGGCAAAGGGAAGTATACATGGGCTGATGGTGTGGAGTATGAGGTAAAGATTTCATTTTACCTTACTGCAAATAATCGGGAGAAAATTATTAATAACACATGGAAATGAAATCTGTATAGCGATACTTGAGATTGTTATTTTTCAAAGTCTATTACTAGATGATTAAATAATGTTAAAACCAGTTGCCTGTATAACCAAAATTTAAGAAAATTTGCTATTGCTGTATAATAAATGAAGGTTGAGGAAAACTGCATGCATTTCAACAAACTCAAAAAGCTTCATACTGGCAAAGAAAGGACATTCAGAAAGTTTTCATAGGCCTGTCGTTTTTGTCTTTATGCAATTATTATTAATAATAATAATTTATTTTTGTATAACACAAACCCAAACTTAAAGCTTGCTTTAGGTGCTCTCACTTATGCGCACACACATACGCTCGCAAGGATAAATATTTAAACAATGGGGTAAACATTATGAGATTTAAAAAGTTAAACATCGTAAGAAATAATGCAAACATCACATCTACAAGGATAAATATTTGAACAATACTGTACAACGTTATAAAATAGAAAACATTAAATACCATAAGAAATAATAACAAAAAATCATGTCTAAGTATAAAAAGGCATGTTTAAAGACTGACACACATACATTAGCACACACGCAAACACACACACAAAGGAAGACATCAACATTAACAATAAATAAAGAAGCAATTAAAAAAATAGCTCAAAATAAAAAGTACCACTTAGTGACACTGGGAAAAGAAGTAATGTGACAGTAATAAAAGCAATATTCAAAAGCCATAACTAAGAATTTCATGTATATAACAGAGTAACGTTTAACTAAAATTATTTAAAAACCATATCGTGCCAACCCTAATAAACCATAAAAATATGTGTACAGGCAGTAGAGCATTTAAACCAAGAACATTACACAAAATACACACACACACACCACACACACATACACACCATTGTTCAATCACTTACTGAAACACTGATTGTTCTAGATGTAAAAGTATTTTGTAAGGAGGGTGGTTTTGAGGTTCTGTTTTTACATGGAAAGAGATGTGGAGTGCCAGAAGTTGGAGGGCAGAGAGTTCCAAACAACACAACACAACACAAAGAAAGTTCTCCTGCCAGAGGACTTAATCAAATAGCTAGGAATTGAGAGGAGAGCTGCATCTTGTGAACGGAGTGATCGAGCAGGTTGCTAGGGGCAGAGAAGTTGTGAAAGAGGAAGGGCAGGACAGTGAAAGCAAAGAGAAGCAACTTTTTAATCGATACGAGACTTTACAGGCAACCAGTGTAAGGTTTTCAGAGCGGAAGTTGCATTAGTATGACGAGGTTGACGAAGGAAAAGGCGAACAGCATTACTATTAATACTGTGGTTTTCCGTAATGTCTAATTGTTCATTGGTATGCAGGGAAAAAAAAAGCAACAACAACAAACAATGAGATGATGGTTGAGCATTCTTTCTCGTATAATTCAGTAATAATATTTTGTAAACAGTCAGAATCAGATATTCTAGTAGGATATATATGTTAAAATGTGAAAGTATTTTTGTTGAAGCAGCATTCTTACCTGCCATTAGCAAAAATTCAGGTTTGATTTAACTGGACAGTTCATACATATAATGAACATTGTATTTTAGTAGGTACTCCAAGCCCTTCATTGGCTCTTGTCCGCTCGGCAGTTTTGACTCAGTTTTCACTTCACTTTCAACACTTATTATTTATGTAAAACTGCATCAAAACGAACAGTGGCTGTATTCAAATAAAAATTGAAAGCTTTATCTTTACATCTGTGTTGTTTTTAATGCATGTTTATGCGAAAGATTCCGAGAAAACAGCTTTTGAATACGCCCCTATCCGAACGCTGAATGCCGCTGCGAAAAAGTTGTCACCGTCGTTTGCTGAGAGGTGACTCGTTTCAAAGTCTAAGCGCTTTGCAATACTTCATTGGATGGCCTAAAAATAAGAACCAATGAGAAGTTCGGATACTTAGCTTCATTTACATATAAATATGGTGGGCTCTCGTGTGTAAAAGTATCCCGTCCCCTATACGCTTAATGTGTCCGGGGACGTAAATTTACTCAAAAAAAAAAAAAAAAAAAAAAAGTGTAAAAGTTTTGTTACGAGCCGAACAAAGTGGATAAAGCGGTTTTGATGTAAGTTTGATTTTAACTAGAAGTTTAAAAATTAGCAAGAAATAAAGAGCAGACTTTCCTTTATAAAACTAGGGTATTTATTAATTTGTGCATTACTGTATCGCGGAGCGCTTTGCCGTAGAAAAGTGTACCCAAACGGTGTTCGGGTTTTCTTCCGGCCATGGCCAACTCGTAGGCCTATTCAGCGACACGAGTGCTGAGCGTAGTAGCACACCAGTAGGCCTATAATTTGCCGGCACGCACTGCGAATTTGATGATTTCCCAACTTTGAAGCACCAAAACGGCTGAACATTACATGGGATAGGCCTGAAGAAAATTGGGCTTGGAGTATAACATATGAAGGGGTTACCTGTCAAAAATCAGCTTTCTGGTATCAATATTGGCTTCACTTTGAGACTCCAAAGTTGTCAATTTCTTCAATTCCAAAACGTTGCCAAAAAACCACCAACATTCGGCATTTTCAAACATTAATAACTTTTTATCTATTTGTCCTATGGGGGAAAAAAATATACCACAGTGTTCAGAATGAAAACCTCTTTAAATCTATGTCAGTTTTGTGATGAGGAAATCATTTTTTAAAAATGGCTTTTGACTACCTAATTTTAGAAATTTTCACACACAAAAACAAAGAGATGTATTTGTTTGCAAGTTGTTTCTCAAAAGGTTAGTACACAATAGATTTTAGAAGTGTCTCTTCATAGTAAAATATCTTTAGGAGTGTTTGGTGACTAAAGAAAAGAATTATTATAAAAGTTTGTGAAGTTTTGATTTCGTGGTATTAAACAGTATTTGTTACTTACTGCAGGGAGATTTCTTCAAGAACCAGGTGACTGGAAAAGGAATTTACAGGTGGCCAGACGGAAGGTAATCTTTGTTATTTGGATTCAGGCATTTGTAACTTTCTTTATTTTCTGATACCTAATGGCCATGGTGGATGATTTATTTATTTTTGTTTTTCATTTTAGTTGGCCTTAACCTCTTCACTGCTTATGACGAGATAAGTCATGAAACAATAATGTGACAAAAAATGACAGTAACTTGTTATTTCGTAATTATTATTGTGACATTTTTTTCTCTGTACTGTTAAACGTCAGCAAAAGAAATATGCACGACTAGAAAGCTCAGAACATTAGCTGTTTAACAATCATAAGTTAGATATGATTACCTTTTTCACTGGAGGGTGGTGGCCAACTCCCTAAACTTACCCCACCCCACTCATATGCCATGAGCAGTAAAGTTGATCTGTGCACCAAACAGAGACATGGAGATGAAAAGGACGCTATACCATTAACTGATAACATCACAACTACAACAAATACAAAGTTGATCTGTGCACCAAACACACTATACCATTAACTGATAACATCAAAACTACAACAAATACAAAGTCATTGCCTCCCTCTCTCTTTCTAACTATCTCCTTTTGAGACTAAAAATAAATAAATTTAATTATTTATAAAAACTAGTTTAAAAATATTTTTAATTTATTTTCTTTTTCCGAATTAAATATGTGTGTAGAAAATTTAATTACCTTTCAGAAGTGCATTAGTGTTACCCAGTTATTTCTAATACTGTTCACGCAAAGGGTTGTAACTCACTGCAGTTCTCTCATGGCAGCGAAAGGGTTAAGCTTATTATCATGTTTAATAAAGGTATTATATGCCCAGATGATGATGATGATGATGATGATGATGATGATGATGTAGATTGTATGCTTGTAGCATAGTCAGGCACATGAAAAGGAGAAGGGAAAATAAGAAGAAGAGTCAGGTACGCATGCTTTAACTCTTTCCCTGCCAATCGACGATATATCGTCGATCTGAGCCGCCATGTTTGTGCCAATCGACGATATATCGTCGATTTCAGTATTCCGTTTCGTTCCGGTTTTTTGCGCAGTCCAATCCAAGTTTTATTTTAACCAAAGAGAGATAACTCTTCCTACTTTCGTTCCCGATCGACACGCGCGTGGTTTCTTCAAATTGATTCGTGTTTAGAGTGTTTTTTGTGCATTTTACTAAGCATATGTGATGGGCACAATCGACAGTGTGTCAAACTCTGCTAATAATCAATATAATTTCAAACTGTAAAGTGTATTTTGATCCTAAATAAATTTTCTTTCTGGTGTGTGAAGCTGATTCAGTGATTGGAATTATTCTTCCAGATTTTTTTTATCACTGTGGTATGTAGAAATATTTTTATTTTATTTTATAATTTCAAAAAGATCAACATGCTTTCAAAACACATATTTCAATAACATAATCAAATTAACATTTGTGTTGGTTTTTTTTCTTATTCTTCACTCTTTTACCTTTAATTTGATATGAAATATGTCTATTTAACAACAATTATTGAAAGAACAGTAGCTTAAATGCCTAAGGTACTGAACTTTCTTTCCGGTGCCAGAGAAATGTCTGGCACAAACGTGGAAACATGCCTGGCAGGGAAAGAGTTAACACGAACGTACATTTATTCAGCAGAAGTGGTGCGTCTTATGAAACTTCTTGAAATTGGGAACTTGTCGACATTTCTCAATTCTTATGGGAGGGCCATTTCAATATTTAGGACTAGCATATTGTTACACTCGATGTTGCTTTTTATCAGTTCATTCAGCCCCGATGCTTGAAACCTGATAAAGTGTAACTCAGGTTCGTTTATCCACGCAGCCTGCTCACTCAGCAACAAGGCAAAATCTTCGTATGTAGTTTTCCAACTTTATTCAGCATACATCAACACTGCATACAATCGCTCAATCGCTTTTTCCACTCTCAACTTTTTACTTTCAACTCTCTCTAAAAAAACACCTTTTGAAACAGTGCGGCACTATATATATATATATATATAGTCTCTCTAAACTCCAGAAAGAGCGAGAATACCCCACATGAGACACCACAACCAATCAAAAGTAATTTCATCATCACTGTCTCACGTCATACAACCCTATTTGGAATGGAAGCTTCCCTGGTTACCACTAGAACTATCCATACGCTTCGATCGATAGTAAACAACTGACTCGAGAAAATTCTCAAATAATATCGAGCAACTAAAATTATCAACGTTATACAAAGCTTCTTCTAATAACAACGCAAAATCAAATCAAAGATGAATACACTCTATTACTGCATGCTTAGTAAAACAAAACGATCTGATCTATCGCGCGCGTCACACACGCAAGCCTATTATTGTGCGCATTTCACACGGAAACCTACATGTACCATCGCACGCGTCTCCAACGTAACACATATGAAGATCCTTCTATATTCTCTTGGCAAAGCCGTAAATTTAGTTGAAAGCCATTGATCCTTTTTGTGATTGTACATTCTGTATAACGGTAAATGCTTCTTAAGTGAATTTGCATTCTTTAGGAGAAGAAAAAAATTAAATGATGCTTGTTGTGTTGTGTATAAAAGAATTATTTGTACTTTCTTTGTGAAAGATTCTCACGTTGAAGTAATTTTTATTTGTAGGGCGTTGATGATGACATAATGCAAAATATATATGATATTTGAGTGCCGCTATGATTGTTGTGCAGCATCTATGAGGGTGATGTTTGCCAAGGAAAGCGCCATGGACAGGGCACTTTTCGCTGGAAGGACAACAAAATGTCTTATGTTGGTGACTGGGTCATGGGATTGCGCACTGGCAAGGTCAGTTTGTGACAGCTTCTGTAGTTTATATTTGGAGAAGTATGCGAGGGTCCCCACATATATGCACACCCTGGAAAATGTATAGAGAGTATATGCAGAGTAACTCTGATGCCTCTGTTTTGCTTCATGAATTTGTTTATTTATTTACTATTATTATTATTATTATTATTATTATTATTATTATTATTATTATTATTATTATTATGTGTATTATTTGTATAATTATTGTTTGTTTGTAGTCCCGGCGGGGAACATCACAACCAGATCGACTACATCATGGTCAAGAAACGCTTCAGATCAAGCATCAACATTGGCAGGACACGCACTTTTCCAGGAGCAGACATTGGAAGTGACCACGATCTCGTGATGATGTCTTTCCGGCTCCATTTGAAGAGAGTAAATACAGCAAAGTGCACTAGGCTGAAGTTCGACCTGGACAAACTGCAAGACCCGGAGGTGGCAAAAATATTTCAGGCCACAATTGGAGGGAAATTTGCACCACTGCTTATTTTGGGGGCAGGCGAAGTAGATGTCAACACCATGACCAATACCTTCAACTCAGCTGTAACAGATGCCGCCACTGAGATCCTTGGCAAGCACCGACCAAAGAAGAAGCCGTGGATCACACCTGAACTTTTGGATCTGTGTGATAAACGAAGAGAGTTAAAAAAGAAAAAGAACACCTCACAGGGAGCTGATGTCTACCGAAAAATCAACAATGACATCCGAAAAGGCATGCGCACAGCAAAGGAGAACTGGATAGAAGATCAATGCCAGGAAATAGAGAACAATCTGAACAAGAACAACAGCAAGAAGGCCTACCAGACTGTGAAGCGGCTGACAAGTGTTAAACAGCCCAAAGTCTCCACTATCCAAAGCAAGTCTGGCATTTGCCTTACAGAAGAACAAGAAGTCTTGGACAGATGGACAGAGTACTGCTCTGACCTTTATAACCATACACCAAATGGAGACCCATCAGTTCTAGCATGTCCCGAGAGCAGAGAAGAAGAAGAAATCCTCCCAATTCTCCGGGAAGAAGTTGAGGCAGCAGTGCAATCGCTGAAGAAAGGGAAGTCAGCGGGAGTGGACAACATACCAGCGGAACTGCTACAAGCAGGAGGAGAAGCGATGACTGATGCTCTCACCACTATCTGTAACAAGATCTGGCAGAGTGGGGAATGGCCTACACCATGGACCCAGTCGCTTGTCATCACTCTTCCTAAAAAAGGTAACCTTCAGGAGTGTGAAAATTACCGCACCATCAGCCTCATCAGCCATCCCAGCAAGGTCCTCCTGAAAATAATACTCAACAGGTTGAAACCACAAGCTGAACAAATCATAGCTGAAGAACAAGCAGGATTCATGGCAGGGCGAAGTACCACTGAACAGATTTTCAACCTCAGAATAATCTGTGAGAAATACCTACAGCACCAACAACATCTATATCATGTGTTCATAGACTTCAAGAAGGCATTTGACCGAGTCTGGCATGCAGCTCTATGGGCAACCATGAAAGTGTACAACATCAGCCCTAAAATCATAGAAGTCATCAAAAGCCTGTATGACAAGGCTACCAGTGCAGTCCTCCATAACAGCGTCATCGGGAACTGGTTCAGAACAACAATCGGTGTGCGTCAAGGATGCCTACTCTCTCCAACACTCTTCAACATCTTCCTAGAGCGCATCATGTCAGATGCTCTTGCAGATCACGAAGGCACAGTCAGCATAGGGGGCAGAGCAATCTCCAATCTTCGTTTTGCGGATGATATTGATGGATTGGCTGGAGAGGAACAAGAACTTGAACAGCTTGTACAGAGACTTGACACCACCTCCAGAGCTTATGGAATGGAAATAAGTGCAGAGAAGACCAAAATGATGACCAACAACACCAATGGCATCAACACGGACATCAAAGTACAAGGCCAATCCCTCAACACAGTGCACAGCTTCAAATATTTAGGAGCCATTGTGTCAGACAATGGGTCTCGACAGGAAGTCCTCTCCAGGATCGCACAAACAACTGCTGCCCTGACAAGGTTGAAGCCCATTTGGAAAGACAGAACCATCAGTCTACATTCCAAAGTAAGACTGCTGCGATCCCTGGTCATCTCCATCTTCCTATATGCTTGCGAAGCATGGACCCTCACAGCAGATCTCCAACGAAGAATACAAAGCATGGAGATGAGGTGCTACAGAAGACTTCTGTGCATTTCCTATACCCAACACATCACCAACGTTGAAGTCCGACAGACCATCACACAAGCCATTGGACAACACGATGACCTGCTCACAGTGGTGAAGAAACGGAAACTCCGATGGTATGGCCACGTCACCAGATCATCAGGCCTTGCAAAGACCATTCTGCAAGGCACAGTGCAAGGAGGTAGAAGAAGGGGGAGACCGAAAAAGAGGTGGGAGGACAACATTCGAGAATGGACTGGTTTGACACTGAGCGAAGCCATGAGGGCTGCTGAGGACAGAGAAAGATGGAGTATGCTGGTTAAGCGATCATCTGTGGTGCCCCTACGACCTTCGGGTTATGGGACAGGATAGGATAGGATAGGAATTATTGTTTGTATTATTATTTGTATTATTATCTCAGAACATAACAGGTGCTTTAACTTAAATTTCGTTACCACCTGTCTTAGAATGAACAAACAGTGACACTGAAATGTTGAATGATACCTTATAAATTATAAGTTCTTACTATTTTTAAGGAGTACACATAGTATCACAGCTTATGTAGCAAATGTGAAGTTGCGTAGATGGCTCTTCACCTCAAAAGTTAAAGGTAACATTTTCGTCTCTGTTGAAAGAATCCTATCCTCTCCCTTAACTCGAAAGTTGTTGGGGCAACTCAGATGATTGTTTAACCAGCTTTCTATGTCCTCAGTAACCCTCATTGCTTCGCTCAGTTTCAAGCCAGTCCATTCTCGAATGTTGTCCTCCCACCTCTTTTTCGGTCTCCCTCTTTTTCTGCCTCCTTGCACCGTGCCTTACAGGATGGTCTTTGCAAGGTCTGATGCTCTGGTGACAAGGCCATGCCATCAGAGTTTCAGTTTCTTCACCACTGTGAGCATGTCATCGTGTTGTCCAATGGTTTGTGTGATGATAAAACATTACATGGTTATTGCTTTAGGTCCAGCGGACTCTTCCTAGGCAAATCAGGACCAAGAGGTTAAACTTCATCATTGGTGATGTTTAAATAATAACCCCTCTTGTACTGTGTGATTTCAGGGTCGCATTGATTATGATAGTGAAGGAAAGTCATTCTATGAGGGGGACCTAGTGAAAAACATCCGACATGGCTGGGGTGTGCGGCAGTACTCATCAGGCAACCTGTATAAGGGCATGTGGTTCAACAATGTTCGACATGGCCAAGGCACCATGAAGTGGATCGACTGCAATCAGATCTACACCGGACAGTGGGAAAACAGCATACAGGTAGGATGAAAATACAATACAATGGTTTCTATGGTCTGTTCTTTGAATGAGAGTGTAAACCGAGATCTAATCTGTGCATGCATGCTTACCATAGTAAGGACTTTAAACATCCTGAGGCTCATATATTAGATGGGGGAGTGCTAGATGCACCAATACATGCAGTAGGGTGGAGGGTTTGGAGAGGGAATGGAAGAGGGAGGGGACCCTCTTTAGCATGCTCCCTTGCTAAGGAATCAGAAGTGGGATGGAGGGGAAGAAAAATTTCTTGTTTGGGGACAGAAATCAGATGCTGTGTGTTTCAATTTGCCGTTCAAATCTGTATTTCAGAACTGCCAACGTTATATAAAGTTATTTTCTGTGATAATTTAGGTGATTGTTGATGTTTGTTACTTACGTTTCAGCATGGTATGGGTCAGCACGTCTGGCTGTTGGGTCGTGTTCCGGGATCTCAGTACCCCATGCGGAACATGTATGATGGAGAATTTGTCAATGGCCTCCGCCACGGCTATGGGGCTTTCCATTACGCCAATGGTGCGTCTTACTCTGGCTACTGGAAAAACAACATGAAGCATGGAAAGGTGGGCCCAGAAGCAAGAATTACTATTGTAATATTTAAGTGGCTTGGGTTTACAGGAGTGAGATTTAGCGGTCGCCCGGTCGCCCGAGGCGACTTAAAACCGGCTCGGGCGACCTCACTTTATAGTTGAGCCAGCCCGCCTGGCGAACTTAAAAAAAAAACTACTTGCAGACTTTTAGAAGCTCGGTCCGAAGCGAGAGCGTTTTTAGGTCACTGTTCGTCTGCTACGAGTATGAAGCATACGCGAGGGTTATTTCCCTTTGCCTACTTCCCTTTTGCGCCAAGCGCGCTGTCTGCTTTGTTTGTGAAAAATACACTGCTACAAATTACGTGTATTGTCAAGGTGACGGTTGTTGATCCGAAAATGTGGAACTTTATTTCTGGGGTCAACGAACCCCCGCCAAAGAAGGCGAATTCTAGTTCGGAGAAGAAAGAGTGTCACAAAGAGTATGAATCGAAGAGAAAAAGACATTTTCAGACTGCGTGGCTGAAATGTTCAGATGGCGAAGATCGATCTTGGCTCATTTTCGATAAAGAAGTTGGTCTAATGCACTGTACACATTGCCGTAAATACGCGATTGTCGGGCTGCCTAAAAACCATGCGGGCTCCCTCATTTTACTTCATAGCTAGCCCGGCGGGCTAGTTAGTCTCCTGGGTTAAATCTCACCCCTGGTTTAGTAAAAAATATTTCCAGAACTGCCAACAGTTGCAGGATATCTCAAATGGTGAAAAAGCTTTTATTCATTTGCATTTTAATTTGTTTATCTATTGAAGAAATTAATCAAATTTGTTTGTTTATTTATTTAGTAATTATAATAAATTTAATATAATACTTATTTTAATATAACATCAGTTCATACCTTTATTCTTTTACACAAACTCGAATATAACATAAAGACAAAATAGTAGCTCTGTTTGGTCCAATAGTATTAATAATTTAGAGGTGTTACGTTGAAACGCGCATGATTGTGCATGTGAAGATATTATGTGTGAAGCGCGGGCGATAGATCTGTCGTTTTATTTTGCAAAGCATGCAATAATAGAGTGTATTTACCTTTGATTTGAGTTTGCATTGTTGTTAAAAGAAGCTTTGTATAACGTTGGTGATTTTGTTAGTCGATATTGTTGGAGAATTCTCTAGATCCGCTTGTGGACTATCGATCGAAGTTTCGGGATATTTGAGAACATTCTTTTGACAGAAAGGATGGTTGTATGACGTAAAACAGCGATGACGAAGTTAATTTTGATTGGGTAACGCGTCGTTCTGGAACGATCGGACGTAATCTCGAGTTAAGAGAGAAAAAAATATATAATGGACACACTGTGTTGTGAAAGGGGGAGTGAAAAGGTGATTGTATGCAGTTGTTGATGAACGCTGAATAAAGTTTGAAAACTTCATACGACTCCGTGCCTTGTGGCTGTTTGAACGGGTTGCGTGGATAAACGAATCTGAGCTACATTCATTACTTCAGCATTGGGGCTGAATCAACTACTGATTGAAAACACCAACATCGAATGAGTGTAACAAGAGGGATATGGAAAACATTCATCCATTCACCATATGAAAGTAAATGTAGATGACATAGACCTTGCAGCTCATTTACAGCTCACTTGCTCAATGAATAACTTCTTCTTTACCCCAATCCCTCCCTTTTTTTCTATGTACTCCGTCCATCCCCTTACCCCAACAATTTAAAAAAAAAAGATGTTTGCAAATCTGTGCGAGATGTGTCCTAAACAGTAAAAAAAGAAATCACATTTTTAAAAAATTTTTTTTTGGTCTATCTGTGTGCCATTTGACATTTTTTGTCTGCCGTCTGTGCAAAATTTGCAATTAAATGGATTCATATGTCAGAACCTATTTCAACTATCACAACCAAACTTGGTAAGATGGTGTAAACCCAAGAGCCCTTATAAATGATCAGTAAATGAACGACTTTACTTCAAGGTCAGGGTCACAGAGACTACAAATGTTAGTCAAAAAAATAAAACAAATTTCACAAAATTTCACTTTTGTTTTAAAGTTATTAATTTTGAACTTATGATTCTTTGAAGCATGATAGATATCAATTAGACACCCATATTTTACAATTTTGGTCAACCTCACTCCAAGGTCAAGGTCACTAATTGTCCAACGTTGGTTAGCAAAGGTACTTTGAAGTGACCCTAAACTATTAGAGATATGCTTGTTGTATTTAGAAATGATAGATTGATCTTTGATATTATGTTCCGTTTTCATGTTGATCTTGAAGGTCAAGGTTCTTTTAGGTCTTGCAGAAACATACAAACAATATAGGTCATAGTACAGTGGAATGGCTGTATATTTATCTCATAGTATGCTACAACATTGGATTATTTAATCATAAGTGCATGAGAGATCACAGGAAGTTCAAGGTCATCCCAAAATCAAAGTTACTGAAGATCAAGGTCATCCGAAGGTCACCGTTTTTTGGCATTATATAACTTTTGCTGTAGTTTATTTGATAGTACCTGTGTTTTGGAGCCGGAGGTCAAGGTCATCTCAAGGTCAAGAGCATAGAAAGATCAAAGTTGGTATTACTTTGCACTTTAATGCCACCGTTTTATTTAGTTTTTTTCTGGGCTCTCATTTTCATGTTAAATATTGCAAGTTCCATAAGAAGCATATGAGTTATATATGGGCTTTGCCCTTGTAGTTTTTGTGTGGCTGACCATACTTTGTTTCACTGAACTATGCGCTGTGGACTTCCTCGTTATTATTTTGCCGGTGCAGTTTAGAGTTTACATGAATATTGTTAAAAGGCAAGAGGGTATTCTGGCAGACTACTGACAATAAATTAATCATCTCGAATTTTGAATCTTGACTTTGCAAGAGTCACCAGTCCATTGGTCAAGTTTTCATCACCCCTGATAATGGTTACAGATTTGAGCAATTGTGTTGGAGAAATTATTTAAGCATTATATAACCTTAACGATCATGTTAGAGTGCCTATATACATGGCACAGTCACAGCTAGTATAATGAAGAAATATGTATCTTTTCTTCATCCACAGGGCAAGTTCATGTTCAAGAACGGGCGTGTGTATGAGGGCATGTTTGAGCATGACCATATTGTGGAGTACCCAGATTTCAACATTGATGGAGCCCACACACCTGACATCACTGACATCAGAACTAGAACGCCACTTCCCTCAGGTAATCATGGTTTTACACAATTCGTTAATAATTTTCATGTATGTATGTAAATGCCTCTTGCAGATTTGTCATGATGTTGATTAAATAGAAAGATGCAGCACGTCATATCTATATATCTATATATATATATATATATATATTGCTTGCTAGCACTAAAAGTGATCCCATATAAATTTGGCCATATTTGTTGTTAGCAGCCATTTTGACATCTCCCCTAATATTATTGAAGTCATCAAACACCTGTATGACAAGGCTACCAGTGTAGTCCTCCACAACAGCGCCATCTGGAACTGGTTCAGAACAGCAATCGGTGTGCGTCAAGGATGCCTATACTCTCTCCAACACTCTTCAACATCTTCCTAGAGCGCATCATGACAGATGCCCTTGTAGAGCACGAAGGCACAGTCAGCATAGGGGGTAGGACAATCTCCAACTTCCGTTTTGCGGATGACATTGATGGATTGGCTGGATAAGAACAAGAACTTGAACAGCTTGTACAGAGGCTTGACACCACCTCCAGAGCCAGTGGAATGGAAATAAGTGCAGAGAAGACCAAAATTATGACCAACAACACCAATGGCATCAACATGGACATCAAAGTCCAAGGCCAATCCCTCAACACAGTGAACAGTTTCAAATATTTAGGAGCCACTGTATTAGACAATGGTTTCCGACAGGAAATCCTCTCCAGGATCGAACAAACAACTGCTGCCCTGTCAAAGTTGAAGTCCATTTGGAAAGACAGGACCATCAGTCTACATTCCAAGGTAAGTCTGCTGCACTCTCTTGTCATCTCCATCTTCCTATATACTTGCGAAACATGGACTCTCACAGCAGATCTACAACGAAGAATACAAAGCTTGGAGATGAGGTGCTACAGAAGACTTCTGGGCATTTCCTATACCCAGCACATTACCAACAACGAAGTCTGAAAGACCATCACACAAGCCATTGGACAACACAATGACATGCTCACAGTGGTGAAGAAACTGAAACTCCGATGGTATGACCACGTGAACAGAGCATCAGGCCTTGAAAAACTATCCTGCCAATCACAGTGCAAAGAGGAAGAAGAAGAAGGAGACAGAAAAAGAGGTAGGAGGACAGTATTCGAGAATGGACTGGTTTGACAATGAACGAAGCCATGAGGGTTGCTGAGAACAGAGAAAGATGGAGTACGCTGGTTAAACGGTCATCTGTGGTGCCCCAGTGACCTTTGAGTTACGAGATAGGATAGGATAGATAGCCATTTTGAAACCTTATTGTTGTTTTATTTTGTTTGTTCTGTTCTTTGTTTGATTTTTGGGGTAGAGAAGATTTTTTTTTACTCACATGCATAACAAACCCAAAAAATGTTTTCAAGATTTTGGTAGACCTGTGCAAGATGAGTCCCAAAATGACATTTAAAAAAATAAAGTGTGTGTCCGTCCGTCTCTCTGTCTCTCATCCGCTGTTTGTTTGTGCAAAACTTGCAAGTGGATTAATATCTCAGAATCTATTTTAACTTTGATGGTGTATATCCATGAGACATCATAAATGATCAGAGATCATGAATGACTTCACTTCAAGGTCAAGGTCAAGGTCACAAGGTCAAGAAATGTTAGTCCCCAAAAAATTTTTTGCACACAATTTCTTTTTTTTTATTTTTTTTTTTATAACTTATTAATATTCAATTTATGATTCTTTGATGCATAATAAATCTCAACGAGATATACCAAAGAGAATGAAAGAAAGAGGGTGTAACATCTTCAAAGTTCCGGGTGTCTTACTTTAGCCGGGCGCCTTTGCGCATGCGCCAGGTCAAGTCGGGCCGGCTTTTTCTCGATGTTCTTAGGCGTCGTAACTGAAACCCTAACCCTAACCCTAACCCTAATTCTTAATAAGACTATGATAGCACTGTGCGCATGCGTCAAATTTTGTAATGCGTCGACCAATCAAAATGCTCCCAGTCGCTCCCAGCCCAAATAAGATACTAGGAACTTTGACGATGTCACAAGGGGAAACTCTTTCATTATGCTAGAAAGCCTTTTTTTTGTCGATTATCTCCCCTGTATATGGTATATCCTTTCTAAATATGCCAGTAAGACTCATGCCGTGACTGGTTGGATGTATTGTTCATTCTTGTGTTTGTTTTATTCCTCTTTCTTATATGCCATATTTGTTAAAATATTTATTTATTTTTGTTTAGCCTTGCTCCTTTTCCTATTTGGTGTTTTAAAGTTACCTCAGGTTATTTTTCTTTGTGAAGGTGTTGCTGTTTAGATATATATGTGTGTATTTCTTTTTAGTGTGTGTGTGTGTGTGGCTAGGTAGAAACGACGTTACCCTGACATACACTTGAAACTCTACGTACTTTCTTTTGACGGCCCCGTTATTTTGACATCAAAACAGTGTTCCGTTAGGGTTAGGGCTGTGTTAGGCTTAGGGTTAGGGTTAGGGTTAGGGTTAGGAATAGCTTCCAAAAATCAAAAAATGTCAAAATAATGTCAAACTAATGTGAAGTGTGTCAAAAATAATGTATGTAGAGTTTCAGGACGCGCACTTTTCCAGGAGCAGACATCGGAAGTGACCACGATCTCGTGATGATGTCTTTCCGGCTTCACTTGAAGAGAGTAAACACAGCAAAGGGCACTAGACTGAAGTTCGACCTGGACAAACTGCAAGACCCGGAAGTTGCAGAAATATTTCAGGCCACAATTGGAGGGAAATTTGCAACACTGCTCATTTTGGGAGCTGGTGAAGTAGATGTCAACACCATTACCACCACCTTCAACTCAGCTGTGACAGATGCCGCCACGGAGATCCTTGGAAAGCACCGGCCAAAGAAGAAGCTGTGGATCACACCTGAACTTTTGGACCTGTGTGATAAACAAAGAGAGATGAAAAAGAAAAAGAACACCTCACAGGGAGCTGATGCCTACCGAAAAATCAACAATGAAATCCGAAAAGGCACGCGCACAGCAAAGGAGAACTGGATAAAAGATCAATGCAAGGAAATATAGAACAGTCTGAACAAGAACAACAGCAAGAAGGCTTACCACACTGTGAAGCGGCTGACAAGTGTTAGACAGCCCAAGGTCTCCACGATCCAAAGCAAGTCTGGCATATGCCTTACAGAAGAACAAGAAGTCTGGACAGATGGACAGAGTACTGCTTTGACCTTTACAACCACAAGCCAAATGGAGACCCATCAGTTCTAGCATGTCCAGAGAACAGAGAAGAAGAAGAAATCCTCCCAGTTCTCAGAGAAGAAGTTGAGGCAGCAATGCAATCGCTGAAAAAAGGGAAGTCAGCGGGAGTGGACAACATACCCGCGGAACTGCTACAAGCAGGAGGAGAAGTGATGATTGATACAACATCAGCCCTACAATTATTGAAGTCATCAGAAGCCTGTATGACAAGGCTACCAGTGCAGTCCTCCACAACAGCGCCATCGGAAACTGGTTCAGTACAACAATTGGTGTGCGTCAGGGATGCCTACTCTCTCCAACACTCTTCAACATCTTCCTAGAGCGCAACATGTCAGATGCCTTTGCAGACCACGAAGGCACTTTCAGCATAGGGGGAAGAGCAATCTCCAACCTCCGTTTTGCAGATGGCATTGATGGATTGACTGGAGAGAGGAACAAGAACTTGAACAGCTGGTACAGAGGCTGGACACCACCTCCAGTGCCTTTGGAATGGAAATAAGTGCAGAGAAGACCAAAATGATGACCAACAACACCAATGGCATCAACACGACATCAAAGTCCAAGGCCAATCTCTCAACACAGTGCATAGCTTCAAATACTTAGGAGCCATTGTATCAAACAATGGGTCCCGACGGGAAAGACAGGACCATCAATCTACATTCCAAGGTAAGGTTGCTGCGCTCCCTTGTCATCTCCATCTTCCTATATGCTTGCGAAACATGGACCATCACAGCAGATCTCCAATGAAGAATACAAAGCATGGAGATGAGGTGCTACAGAAGACTTCTGGGCATTTCCTATACCCAGCACATCACCAACAAAGAAGTCCGACAGACCATCACACAAGCCATTGGACAATACGATGACCTGCTCACAGTGGTGAAAAAACATAAACTCCGATGGTATGGCCACGTCACCAGATCATCAGGTCTTGCAAAGACCCTCCTGCAAGGCACAGTGCAAGGAGGTAGAAGAAGTGGGAGACCCAAAAAGAGGTGGGAGGACAACATTCGAGAATGGACTGGTTTGACACTGAGCGAAACAATTAGGGTTGCTGAGGACAGGGAAAGATGGAGTACGCTTGTTAAACGATCATCTGTGGTGCCCTACGACCTCCGAGTTATGGGATAGGATAGGATAGGATAGGATAGAGTTTCACGACAGTAATCACAACGTCGTTTCTACGTCGTTGTGTGTGTGTTTGTGATAATTTTCAAGGTCACTGGAGCTGTATAAAGTCAGTATAGGTACTTTGAAGTGACCTTCACCCTAAGCTATGATTGAGAGATATAAAGTCCAATCTTGTTGTATTTAGAGATGATAGATTGATCTTTCATATATGTTCTGTTTACTCATTGATCTTGAATGTCAAGGTTATTTTAGGCTTTGCAAATACATACAAAAAATAAGTAATCGTACAGTAGAATGGCTGTATATTTAACCCATTTTATAGTATGCGACAATATTGGGTTATTTGATCAGATATATCATATGCATAAGAGGTTACATGAAGGTCAAGGTCACTAAAGTCAAGGTAATCGCAAGATCACTTTTTTGGCATAATACAACTTTTGATGTCGTTTTTTTGATACTACATGTTGAGTCATTTGGAGCCAGAGGTCAATGTCATCTCAAGGTCAAGAGCATAGAAAGATCAATTAGTCGGTATTACTTTGTATTTTAATGCAATCGTTTAATTTTTTGGTTTTTTTTTTCTGGGCACTCATTTTTATGTTAAGTATTGCAAGTTCCATAAGGAGCATATGAGTCATGTGTGATTTGCCCTTCTAGTTGGTGATATGAAGGGATTGAGATCTCTGCTATAAGTGCAGACTTCATGTTTAGTATTTGACAAGAGCTATGAGAAACCTACATAATTTCTGTCTGATTGACGTGCAGTGATAGTTGCAAAATAATGTCTAGATGATCATAACTGTGATCACTTAAATATAATTATGCTGGCTACAGATGTTCTGTTTTTGTTTCAGACAATGCTTCAGTTCATAGCAATGAGAGTCGCAACACGATCAGCCCCAGCTTCCAGCTGGAGATTGAGACACTACTCAACAGTTTCCCTGACGCTGACCGTGAAGAGGAGTCCAACCAGGTAATGCACAATTCTGCATTCTGAATTTCTGTACAACAAAATTCTATCTATCTATGATGCCTCAACGTACCAAGTAATTGAGGGAAATGCAGAATGAAGCAGAAGAGACTCCATTCCATTCAGTGCTAGCTCTGTCAGCAGGTTTGGCAAGGACATTGATGTCCATTTTTAATACATTTTCTAACCAGTTCTTTGTTTGTCAATCACACTGACATTCTCCTTATGCTTCTTCTTCATCACATAATAATAATAATAATAATAATTATTATTATAATATATAACCTATCTGTATTGATGAAACGATTGGAATTTTGTTGCCATGAAGGTGATGTACGTGATCACACGGCATGTCAGTAGTCTGCGTAAGATCTACAATTACTACAGCCAGCTTGGCTACGAGGAAAGCCCGGACAACACTTTCACTATGACACGCATGCAGTTCTGGCGTTTTCTCAAAGACTGTCAGTTACACCACCAGGACGTCATGCTCACTGAAATGGACCGCTTCATCGGCAAGAGTAAGCTGATTTATTGATTAATTATTTTAGCCGGATTGGAGGCCTGGGGTTAAGGCACTAACTGTTCGTCCTACTTTGGTTTCCCATAAGGAAGCTTGTTTAGTATATAGGTGCAATTTTACTATCCTGTGTGAAGCTTTTGTACAATGGGATTCTCCAAAACGTAAACATTGGAAGCATTCTAATATTGAATTAATAATACCTTTGCAGACTTCAATTTAGCCAACTTTGAGTTGTGATCTTGTCTTGTATATATAGCATTTAGAAGATGTCATTACAGGAATTTTTGAAGTGTGCCTCATTATAATATGAACTGAGAGCACTGTAATATGAAGAGTATTAGCTGTATATAATATTGAAAGCACTGTAATATTGAAGTACTTGTGTTTGCAGGTTTCCAGCGAGCCAACTTTGAGCTTCACAACCCATATGAGAGAATCCTGCAGCGACAGTTCATCAACTACCTCGTCATCCTAGCATTCCAGATCAATGGTAAACGTTTTGAGTAAGTTGGTTTTGACAGATAAGAGGGTAAGATTTTTTTTAAAATCCAAATGAGATCTAAACAAAAGGATTGTGGGATTGCATAGTTGGTATTCGGGGGCTTTGTGGGAAGAAAACTTGGATAGTGAGAGTGAAAATGGAGCATTCACTCCGAACACCACACATAAATAAATTCACTTTCTTGCGGTTAAATAGAAGTATTACATAAAGGATTATTATTTATTTGAACCGAAGATGTACAATATTGTTGAAAGTCTGCATAATGTGTAGGTTAATGGACCATGAAGCCACACTAATCACGTCTTTTTTGATGGTATGACTGTAGAAGCCCTGAGCTGTGAATCTAACATTCTAAACCCCCATACGATTAGCATACATAAAGCCTTTTGCCAAAATCCTGCTTTTTTATTTGCTTATTATTCTCCTTGATTGTTCTCATTTGTCTTCTTCTTCAGAGGAACATCTCCTTTGCTGGCCAAGTGTCTGAATGCCCTGATCACGGAAAATATTCTGCGCAATGCCTGTAATGTTAAAGGTCAGTCCTATCTCTTCTCCTTCTCTCTCCTTCATATAAAGACTTGATCATAGCTCTACAATCTGTGTTATTCTTCAGACTTCAAATTATTAAATGCAAAAGAGTGTCTTTTAAAGAAGAAATAAAATCAATAGTCGACTAATTTTCGCAATGATTATATTATTCTTCAGCCTTTGATTCCATACAGGTTACTTCTATCATGAGACCCGGCGTGCAGTGAATGCACTCGTGTACATGGATCAGAGTTACGAGATCTTTCAGGCATTCTGCAAACCCAGAAAGTATGCTCCCAAAGAACCATCCTTCAGGATGAGAGAGTTCTTCTTCCTTCTCAAGGTAACAGCTGAACAATGAAAACTAATTAACACAAGCTACAACAGCAGCAGTAGGAATTACATCTTTGAAGCAAATATCTTCATTCAAAATCAGGGATGAAATTAGTAATAACCCATCCGGAATGTGCCTTATCTGGAGTCATGGCAGCTGAGCATCATTCACTGATGGGCTGTGCCTATACAGTGGTTTTAGTGGACTAGGGTTTGCATTTTTTTTTTTGTCTCAGCAGGGAAAAAACTTAGCAGTATCTAAACTCCACATCTTTTTTTTTTAATGACCAAATTTGATGGTGATGGACAGATTTGTTTTACAATTCCTGGTTTCCTTAGTTTCTTTTTTATAAGGCATTGTTGTTATAATTTTTGTGTGCAGGATCTGAAGTTGATCAACAGTGACCTGACTCCTCAGCGAATCCTGGAAGTGCTGTGTAGTGACGATCCGGCTGTACATGATGGGGAAGGTTGCTACAACTTGGAATTAGAGGTATATGTTGCCTTTGTTGTTTTGGAAACATTTTGGTTTGCTTATTTATTTATTTATTTCATGTGTGCATGCCTCCAGGTGTGGAAGTTTTTATGCGGTGTATAAGTTGTCATTCATTCATTGATAATTTTAAGTACTGTATGGAGACTAACCAACTGTACATGATGGGGAAGGGTGCAGGAATTTAGAGTTGTAGAGGTGGAAGCTAGAGGGGATGGGACAGGGGTGGGAGGGTGGGTATATTCCACTTATATGCCAAATATACCTTAGTGCGTGTCAAAAATATATAATAATGCCTTTTTTGTTTGTCTGCATAGATGACCTTTCTGGAGTTCTTTGAGGCGCTTATTGGCTGTGCGGAGATTTATGCTACAGACGCTGTGGTCAAGGACCCTTCCACCCCACGACCTTCTACCGGCATGACCCATGACCCCTCCTTCTACTCCATGCCTGCCTCCCCCTCCCACATGACCAGCAATGTAGGTTCTTCTGCTTCTTCTTTGTTATTGCTTGCCTCCCCTTAGATTGATCATTGCATTCTCTCTCTCAAAAATACTACAGTCCTCTTTAGTGCCTCACGGAATGCCAAAAAGTCACTGTGGTCTGTGTGTGGGTTATCCACCTTTTCAGAGAGGACTATGGAGGTGGTTCCCTGTTTTGCAGGGACATCGGTCTTCTCTTGCCGTATATGCCCACAATCAATCGTGTTGATTATTATGGCACTTTTTACCAAGGTGCATGCTGGGTGTGTTCTTGTTACCGGCACTCACCCGTCTAGGACATGAGCGTCAGGATCTTTAAAGTCCGTTATGATGGAATGTATGCGACACAGACTAGACCTCGGTTTATACTCTCATCCGAAGGAGTAGGAAACGGGAGTAAAGTGTCTTTCCCAAGGACACAACACAATGGCCCGGCCTGGGCTTGAACCCGGGACCTTCCGATCCGCAAGCCAATGCTCTACCATTCGGCAGCTCAGAAGAAAAGGAAATCTCATATACAGCAGCATGTTGCAGTGGCAACATGAAAAACTAGGGAATTTAAATCACAAGGTATACAAGTCTGTGTGACTCAAGGCATTGCACTATGTGCCACCAGTCACCACACCTCCCCCACCTCCCCACACTCCCACCCCCACTTCCCCTTTAAAAAAAATCCAACACCACACACACACGCAAAGGAACAAAATACGAAACATGCGTCTTTTACTGAGCTTTCTTGATTTATTTATGTCTTCCAGCAGAAATTTTACAAGATTTTTTCGGTTTGTTCTCCTTGGAAACGAAGTCTGTGAAATGAAATAAAAAAAAATCATTATATTTAATTTAATTTAATTTTTTATTTGTTATTTTTTAAATTTTATCGCCCATGTGGGCTGCATTCTCATTGAAAGCGCAGGACAGTGGGAGTGTGGACAGTTAGAGGTTGGATCTGTGCAGTATTATATACACTTAAAGACAGTAAAATGAAGAGGTCGTTTCTGCAGCCTGGAGTGGAAGAAGGGGCAGATTCTGCTCTGCAACCCACACCTCACCACCAAGGTGTAAGCCCTGTACTAGCTACAGAGACGCCCAGAGCGCCTTCCTCTGGTGCTGCCACTGTCAAAACTGCCGGTGAGGGCTCATCCAAGGGAGCTGAGGTAGGAAATGCAGGTTGATGATGATGATGATGATGATGATGATGATGATGATGATGATGATGATGATGATGATGATGATGATGATGATGATGATGATGAAATATTCTGTTCAAGGTATACAAAACAGAATCTGAGTCCAGAGATATCCACTCAAGACCACTCCAGATTCTGGGAATGTGTACTCTACATCCCATGGTGATGAACTCTTGTACAGCATAGGTTTAGGACAAAATAGGAGTTCATGCTCATTGAGCTCAGAAGAAAAGGAAATCTCATATACAGCAGCATGTTGCAGTGGCAACATGAAAAACTAGGGAATTTAAATCACAACAGTGCAGTACAACACATCCTTTGTGGCTGCGTGGTCTAAGGTGGTTAGTTAGTCATTGTTTATAGTGTCCAGCAGACTGCAAAGAGCTTAATCAGGACCACAATTTGGTTGAAAGAGGGCTCACCCCTGATCCGTATTAAAGATCTGCTGAAACAACCCTAATGGTAACACTGAAGGCAATCCACCAGCTGGTCACTTTACAATAAAGGCATCCCTTGCAAGGGATTCTGAAGCTGTACTCTAATTTATCAAACCCTCGTTTACGAAAATGAAATAGAATATAAATATTATTTTAAAATGTTAACAAAACATATACATATAAAATGCCTGCATTGCTAAATAATAATACCAAAGAAAACCCTAGTGACCATTTGGCAGAATGTGTCCAATAGCCACAAGCTGACCCAACAGACCCCATACACAAATGAGGAGTTTTGAGAGAGTTTTCAAGAAAAAATGTAGGTGACTGGTCTAGCAAAGAAGATAGTAGATTGATAGAACAGATTAGGAATGAGACAGAACAAATGAGAATGATAGAAACTGTGGTAATTTAAAGCACTAAATTTCTACACAGTGGGGATACTATTTATACAGAAAACCTCAGCACCCCAACTGAGGTGGCCTAACTTGCCTTGTCCACAAGCTAGAAATGAAATGGCACCTAATAGGTGTGGGATGGATCCCACCTCTGGATGTTAATTTTTTTCTGAATATTATTTACTTTCGACTTGGGCAATTCCCGCAATGTCTCAGGGGTTTTCTCCTGATATACTCTGGTTCGCTCCCCCATCAAAATTTCAAAAACACTACTAATATTATATAGGTTGAGTTTGGGCATGCCACAGGCTGCGACTAGATCTTCCCCAGGGGAGGCGGCCCAGAATTTTCCAGATAAAAATGGACAATAAAGTGTACAAAATAAAAAAAATAAAATCTTAATGTCTGAAAGAGAAAATTAAAACAGGCATAGATAACGTTAAACATTTTAAGAAAAGCACTGTTTAAAACATGTGAAAGATGAACAAACAACTCATTTTCCCTTCTCTCTGCCCATGGGCTATCATCCCCCACAAATTATTATCTTATTGTTTAAGAAAGTGAGTGCTACTTCTTCTGGCAGAGGTCTAGGTTAGTTCCCTTCAAGTTGATGGAGAATGATTTAGTGTTTAGGTTAGGGTTAGAGTTACTCTTTAATCCTGATTAGGGATTTAGGGTAAAATGCATATATTATTATTATAATTATTGTATTCTCATTAGTGAATGATGTCATCAACAGACTGTGTAAAAGTTATAGGGTTAGAGTAACTCTCCTCAGCAAATGATGACATTAACAGAGCTTGTTTAGAGTTTGGGCTAGAGTTAGGGCTTGTATTAACTAGTGGTTTAGGAGCCAGAATATTTGGCCACTTGATTGCTGGCACTCAACTGAAAGGAAAAGATGAAAAACTAATTTCAATGTAACCCCCACGATCTGTGTACTACATAATATGAGCACACAGATGTGGCACAATAGACACTGGGCGGATTGCAGTGAAAGAAAGACAGGAAATAACAATAAAGAAATAGAGATGGATAAATAAAACAACAATAAACCCACAGCTGCAGTTTACCAAAATGGATTTTTAATTGTTATGGTTGGTTGCGTTTAAAATCATAAACCATAACATTACTCCATAAAGAATAAAACAAAGGCAACCGCTTATTCTTAAATACAACTGGGCTACTGGAGAAAACGACAATGAGTAAGACTTTAACGGATCAGGCAGACTGACATGGAGAAAAACAGTAAATTCAGGTGGCAATTTGGTTTTGTGGCTACTTGGCTTTTGGGGAGTTTAAAACAGAAAACCCTGAAACGAAAAATACACAAATTACAATCCATGCTTTAAATTCTCGTTACATAACACTCAATGCAATGCATGTTTTATATAGTCTGTGGTAGTAACACAATTCCGTAATACAGAATACAGTAACTTCTCGACTTAAGTAATATTTAATTAAAACGACTGTTATCGACCCCAACTGCTCTTTTGCTTACATATATGAGTACAAACACCACCAATGGAAATTTATAGTACACAAACAGAACATTTACGTTCAACACATGGTTTTCTCACGCAGATTCTAAATGCTAGAATCCATATGTAATGATTCACTGAGGCCAAAACACAAGGTAATATGTAATAATGCAATCATTACATTTCATTCTATTACAACAGTCATTTATCCTCCTGACTACTTTCACATGCGGCAATTTCATTATGAGTTGTGCTAAATGTGTGTACAGGGAAATTTTGCATAAGTCCCCACATCTAGGACAACTGCCGACAAATAGCCTAAGTAACATTATTTGTATAATATTGCCCTAACAGTCATGCATGTACTCTGCCGGCTATTTATTAATCTGAGTCCAATTTCCTATTGATAAAGACAGGAAATTAGATTTGTGAATTACATTCCGAGATCACCATGGTTATTTTCAACATTAACGACAAACAGTAAGGCTACAACGATGCTATAATATAGGCCTCCACACGATCTGTTTACCCCGGAAGTGGCTAGGTATTTTCCCCGAGAAAACCCCTTCCGCCGGTGAAGTCAGAAACGCGAGGGAGACCTCATTAGCATATGGCGCGGCCGCGACTGACCGCTCAGAAAAAGGTCACGACTGGCCTCGGCTGACCCAGCAATGCTGACCTCAGACAGCCCGAGGTACAGACAAAGAACTGCTGGCCGGTCTATGCTAACACACATGTATGCACATAAGGCAAACGGCCCGAGCTCCAAGTCCAAACCACATTTGCATTATATAGAACATAAAAATAATTACCATTCTACACAATCATATGAAAAATAAGATTTCAAATGCAAGGGTTTTGACATTAGCAGACAATGAATTAGTTAGTTTAGCAATTTCCTCACATTATTTTATGGTAATGTCCACGATCCCAGACAAGAAGAAAAGTAACATAAAATATTTACAAAAGAAAAAAAAAACATTTGCAAAAAGACAACATGCAATCAATTTCGTATAGTAATCAACAAAAGAATTAAAAGATAACAGTTTCTTTACCATCAAAAAATAGCAACAAGTTTCCGATCTAGAAAAATGCGGCGACTGTCAGACTGGCTGGCACTGAAGTGAACTTGCTGGCACTGAAGTGAACTTAGCGGGATGAGACAAAAGGATGCAGGATGCTAAGTGGCACTAACTTGAGATTTGCACTATTAACTTGATGTTTGTATTGCATCCGACCTACAATAACTGATGCTAACTAAACCACTACCCATTAATGCATGGGCAACCCCAGTAAAGCTGCAAACAATAAATATTACAGGGACTCTAGTCTGTGGGTGCAAGGATAATGGGAATTTCCTAATACACCTGTGGAAGAATACAAGTCCTAGAACCCCAATTAATAACAATAATGTTATTTCTAATTTAATTTACATTTATTCTATTATTATTATTCATATTTTAAGTTGTTGTTTCTTAACTAGTTTACTTATTTTATTTTTTGCCCGGCCGATTGATGACTGCCGACCCCTAATAGACGAGTCAGTTAAAGGGAAGTAATCAATATTAGCGAATTTCGGCAAAGGTTCGCAGTGGTTGTCTCCCTTCTCCCGCAGAACTCTTGGTTCTAAGATCGATCCTTTTAGTAACTAAAACTGTTCGGAAAACAGTGGCGGTTACACCAAGCCTCATTTTTTACAAGTTAACAGAGGACTCTTTCACATGCAAGATTACTTGGTTGTGTGGAGAGCTCTGCTAGAGCTGTTTCACATTTTCTCTTGATTTCTTTTTATCACACGATCTTTTGAATGTTGTTGAATGCAGGGTCACACCTCTATGGGTAACGTGTTGACAACAAGGTCAGAGCACATGGGAACTGAACCCATTAGTCAGCAGAACAGCACCAGAGGTAACACAGAGCAATAACGTAAAAAAGTTACATGTCAATACTCTACAGTATACAATACAATAGAATTTAACTTTTTTTCTGATTTATATATTTATATAAAAATAAAGTTACATTATTTGCCATCCATTAATATATACTAATTTTATACCAATTAAAAAAAGTTTGAACTCAAATTGTAACTGATGTGTACATGTTTACAGTACACAAGTATATCAACTAACAAGTTAGTATCTCGTATTGCCCCCAGTCGACGTGCGGTGGTCCCGTTGCCCTTGGTTTTAGCCAAAAGCTGAGACGGGGATATCCCAAATCTAAAAATAGAATAGAGAATTCTGGGAAATCTGTTCAAGGGAAGTAACTGATAACTAGCTACGGGTGCAGTCATGGTAGCCATTTCTCGCGAAGATGTGCTGGCTGAAATTAAACGAAAGTTGGGAGAGGAACTGCATATTTCTGGTAGTGAACAAAGGCTTTGCTCAATTATCGAAGGAGAACACGATGGATTGATAGAAACATGCACACATGTATCTGAGCTCAGTGCAGGCGATCGTGAGTCTCAGTGAACGATTGTTCGCTATAGCTGCTCAGATCGCTTCGATGTGATGGTTCATTTATCGCTTGAATCACACTGTATAATGCACATGAAAATTATGTCAAAGATATGATGATTTGAGCATATGTTCGATTCCGTACCGATTGGAAGGTGGGGTGGAAAAATTCAATCATGGTGATGATCAATCCTATTTTGCAATGGTGGTTAGGCCTACTTTATTGTGTATGGTCACGGGTACTTACCTTTTGTAGTTTGTGTGCTTTTTGTTCTGTCGGCCTTGAGTGTTTGCGTCGTTTTGGCTCGTTGTACTTTGTTGTGGTCTCGCTCTCTTTTGATTTTTGAAAGCTAATTCAAATTGCATTGGTTTCCAGCAGCATGCGAGGTCAAATTAGATGAATTCAAATCTATCCAATCTTTTTGTGACGCCATTTTGCGTGTGTCTCATGTGCCATGCACCAATCGCGAAGAGTCCTGCCGACGTCATTTCAGAAAAGGATTTCCCTACCCATAATTCCCCTGGGTTTTGAAGTTTCTAAAAAATTATTTTAGGCCGACGACGCTCTATGGAGCGCAAAGCGTGTAAAGGGAAGCAACCGGTTGTATGCGCACGTCGACAGAGACATAGAAGGGAGATACTAACTTGTTAGTTGGTATACTTGTGACAGTAGTGTTCTCCTTAGATCGCTGTGCATTTATCTTGATTGAGGAAAATGTATTGTGTAAAGGAAGAAATAATGGACATAAAACAATACAGACTAAAAATGTTGGCAATATATGTATTTGGTTTAATGCTTGCTCAGGAGTTAAAAGCCAACCCATGTATAGCACCCTTTTTGCTTGATAACTCGACTTGCTCTTTTTAATCCTCTTCTTCTTCTTGTTAGTTCCTGGGGAGCTAATGTGTTTGGTTCTGTCCGTCAAAGTGCACTTTTCTCTTAAACTAATGGACAGGTTTCTTTGAAACTTGGTAGGTAGTTAAAACATAAAGATGCTTACCAGCTGACCCAAATTTATGCATGTCTGGTGATGTCATCATAGTAACATCATCATTTAGTTTAGTTTAATTGCATTTTCTCCCAAACTACTGATTATTATTATTATTATTATTATTATTATTATTATTATTATTATTATTATTATTATACCACAATTGTTATTGTTTCAGGGGGAGGGGAACAGAAGAGCGAGTCATTCATCAGCACACACACCAATGCCACGGACGACAACCAACCACTCATGAAGAGTGTCATCTCCATGGATGGACAGCGATACATGAGTGTAGATGATGAGGGTAAGTTGTGATGGTGATGATGTCAGATGATAATGGCAGTGACTGGTAGGTTGGAGAGGAGGGGAAGGCGGTGGTAGTGATAATGTTGATGACTATGACAATTATCAATAACATTAAAGTGCATTATTTGATTGAAAATTAACTTTGTTCAATTTTGGCTTTAGCTTATACTTCAGATAGTGGAGTGAACACAATGCAGCTAACCACAATTTCGGGGCCCGATGGGGCCCGCATTGGGCAGCCCGAAGGGGCCCGGATCGGGCTACCGATCGGGGCCCGATAGGGCAAATGGAAATTGGAACCGACTCGGGCGATCGTCGGGCTACCCGAAACTTACCCGATCGTAACCCAACCTTTGCCGAACGGTAACCCGATTCCGGCAAAGATCGGGCATACGTCAGGATACCCAACACCAACCCTATTGTAACCCAACTTAAACCAGAAACAACCCCGATAATGCCCCATCCCTGGCCAATGCTGATTTAACCTAAAATCATATCTCACATATTGTTTATGATATGTGATTGCATGAAGAAAGAATTGAGATGTCTGGTGTTAATATAGGGACTGTCGGCACAGGCGTTTTTGTTTTCGGAAGTCCTTGGTGTGTCCCCACTTAAGTATTTACACACCATTTTGATAACGATATAGCCTATATTAACGTGATATTCATCGCTATCGAATCCGTGTGTAAATACATAAACGAAAGGCAAAGCCCCCAAAAACAACCACAGCGGAATAGGTTTTCGCAGGCAAACACAATATCCGAGCACATTCAACTGTAGAAGAAAACTGTAGAAAAGTGGCGCCTAAGTATAACCGGAAAAGACCACCAGTAATGGGCACGGAAATTTACCCTTGGCTTATAATGTATAAATAAATACAATAGTTAAAAGAAACACTTTAACAATATTTTACATATTGTATGATAAAAATTAAGAATTATAAGCACAATTAAATAATGATATCTTGCTGAATTGATTTTGTATAAATATTTTTCACATACGTACGCCGCAGCATATGTGAACAGGGCGCGAAATTAAGGCGGGTCCGGGGCGAATTACCCTCAAATGTTGATTCGGACCCGCTCTTTTCATTTCTAGCGTGCCCGATTTACCCGCAAAAAAAATGTAAACTACGTTACAAAGTTGAGTAATCAATTCATTTTTACTGAAAAAAATCTTCGATGCAAAAATTATTTTTGAGTGAAAAGTAGAAGGCAATAATAAATCTTCGAAAATCGATGTCGAGTACCCATCGCACTATAATTATGTTGCTATGGATGCGAGGTATTTGTCACGCGAGTTATTACCCTTGAATAATATTAAGTACGTCTTTTTTTATTGGCTCGGAGTCACGCTTTTTGGCCAATCAATGGGCGATTGTTTATTATGTATTAGGACCCTCACATTTCAGACAGGACCCTCACTTTTTAAAAGTTAAGGGTCCTGTTTACCCTCAAAGAAAAAAGTTAATTTCGCGCCCTGGTGAAGCAGACGAAACATTCCAAACAGTTTAACCAATTAGAAGCGAGAGTAGGCCTATGTTAGCGTGTGAGCAGCGTGGCTTTGTGGTGGGGCAGAATCGGGTGGCACACGGGAAGGTGAATCGTTACGCATCTACATTTCTCGACTCCGCTACGCATCGGGTTTTTGTAGGGCTATGTGGGTCCCTACTAAAACCCGACAAAAGTCGGGATGCCCTATGCGGCCCCAGTGGGGCCCCCATCGGGCTGGTTTGCTGGGAACTTGTAATTCAGTTATGGCATTAGTTTGTACCTCAGAGTGCAAAAGCGATATACTAAATTGGGTTAATATTATTTGTTGTATACAGCCTAATTGACTGACAATTAAATATATGTGCATCAGCTCAGCGATTTGCTGAGAAATTGTAGCATGAACGGGATTTGTGGACATAATTGGTGTATTGAAAATGCACTTTATGAAAGTGAATGTGGAATTAATGTGTCTAGTTTTGATGGGGCAAAATGGGCACATTGCAAAATGTGATGATGTATAGACAGTATGGGTATTAATTGATTTGTTAAGAAATGTGTTTAAAAGTTTTAGTTCATGATGTGTAAACATTTTGTGACCTGTTATTTGCACCTTTCTGAGCAGATATGGAGGGCGGAGGTCGCCAAACAGACGATGAAGAGGAGTTGGACGAAAACACCCGTCGTTTCAACTTCTGGACACACCAGGTGCACATCTTCTTCACCCGAAAGTTCTTTGATGCTGCTGAGCACCTTCTCACGCTCAACAAGCTGGCCCAGGCCAGGTTCATCGAGGAGGAAAGGAAGCGCGTTGCCTTGGCGAAGACAGCAGCAGTTGCTGCGGTAGAGCACAAAGTACAGCATCAGATTTTGCCCAAACCTCCGACCACAGGGCCAACCACACCCGGTGAGAGTGCCGGCAGTGTTCAGATCACTGCCTGAGCTAACGTCGTTTTTGCATGCAGCAGTTTGTCACCAAAATTCTGTTTGTTAACTGAAGTTATTATGATGACAGTTACAGTTAACTTTTGTTGTGTGGGAATTGCTATAATTGTTATGAAGTTGGTTTCGGTGACTGGCAGAGTGCAAATTGTCACAGAGTTGGTTCGATGACTGGCATTCAGTTTTCTGACTGGATTATTATTGATTTATGCTGTGTTAACCAGTATTCCCGACTACACACAATTATGTATGCGTCAATTACACACAAAATAAAAAAAATGATGACGAAAAGTTTGTAAGTGTGCGTCCTGCAGACGTACACTTACAAACTTTTCTGCGTCATTTTTCCCGAATCGCTGAAGTCTAAAGTCTGACAAATGAGTGTCCATCCAACTAATTCACAACAAGGCCCTCAACAAAGATTTCCATTGCAGACAATTCAAGATTGTGTCGTGAGTTCCATCCTTTCAAATCGCATGTGTGCGCATTGTATACTTCCTCTATGTAATCATGTCGCTGCTCACCAAACTGTGGACAATTTGCAAAAGGACTCTTACATTTTTTATAACTGAGAGTCCCAAGAAACGGAAACTCCGTTGGTATGGCCACGTCACCTGCAAGGCACGGTGCAAGGAGGCAGAAGAAGTGTGAAACAGAAAAGAGATGGGAGGACAAAATTTGAAAATGGACTGGCTTGACACTGGGCAACGCCATGAGGGTTGATGAGGACAGAGAAAGATGGATTACGCTGGTTAAACGATCATCTGTGGTGCCCCAATGACTTTCCAGTTACGGGATAGCATAGTATAGGATAGGATAGGAGAATCCCATGGACTCTTATTTATTTTGGGGGAGGGGACACTTTGTTAACATACAATCACTGTTTGGAGATGGAGGAGAAATGGGGTGAAGTGAGAGGGGAGGAAGGAGGGAAAATGGGAAGAAATCAGCATGTAATGTTTGGTAATTGAATCCATCTCACTAGCTGCAGTAGGTATTCTAATGTCTCATAATGTGATAATGATATTGAAAGATCGATGTATGCATGAAAGGTTTCATAAATTGGACTGTGCTGTCTTATCGTTCGTTTTGTTGTCTGTGTGTCCCTAAAATGTCACCTTGTGGAATTGTGTTTGTATCAAAGTTTCAGTCATTGGTGTTTCCTGAAACTGGCTGATGTTGTCTCTGCTGGCATTGCGTTGGTGTTTACATTAGTAAATAAAATTGTGCTTGAGCTGGGGGCATGATTTTGTTAACCTTGTCAGGTTTGATTGTGATGTTCAGAGAAGTGTGTTATTAGTATTTTGTTCCGTTGTATTGTTTATTATAAGCAGTAGACATGGTTGTCAATGCCTAAATGCATCACAGTTTTTAACAATTTGTTTTATTTTTTGCTTATTTCAAGTATTCTGTAACGGTATTCTATATTTTTATGCTTTAGTTCTGTACTGGTCTGACATCTCTAGTGTGTGAAAAAAGATGTTAAACCACTGAACTTAACAAATCTGTGTTAACTGCTGCTTATAACAGTTGTGGACTTTAATTATGTCAATATTGACTGTACACGTTTTTGCTGTCCTCTTTGAATTATAAAATCTGTGATATCCAGTGTGTTTTTGAAAAAAAAAAGTTTTGCACCATCACTTATGGAATAAAATTATTCATGACGACTTATTGGCATGATAATTGTTGTGGTCTTGACATTTATGTTTGCATGCAGCGGATTTTTAAATGGTTTTATTTATGTGTTGTTTATTCGTATAATTATATATATTTTTATTAATTAATTAATTTATTTGTCCTTTGTTTTGTTTTAATTGTACAGCAATATTCTTCCTTCAACATTCTGAAAATTTTTAGTTTGTAACTGAAAGTAACGCAGATGAGTTTGGTCCAACTTCAAATAATTCTCCTGGTTGCAAAAAACTATCTATATTTTGTTAAAACAAACCATACTGTTTTATTTATTGAGACCTTTTAGTGAAGAATCCACATGCACAAGAACATTATTAACCTTTGCCGTACTTCGGGGTGAATTTGACCGTAAATCTTTTTTTTCTTTCTTTCTAATTAAATTTTGGTTTGCTGTAAAACTTGGTGTATTCTTCAAAAGTAGAATTAAAATTTTAGCAGCATTACATGTACCAAGTTATTCAAGTGTCAATGCTGATTTGGTACAAAGTTATAAAGTAATGACATTTTAACACCTCAAAACAATGTTTGGCGTAACTCACACAAACGCACACACACACAAACATATTTGTTAATAAATTGAAGCAATGACTAAGCCTATACTTACATTACATAATGAGAAAATTGAAAAACACACACCTATCTGAACATCTAGAGACATATCCACACACACACTCACACATATTAATTTAACTTGTAAGTCAAAAAGATACAAACACACTTACTACAGCAAGTTCAATATGCAAGCATACAAAGAAGGTACCTAGACAAACTACAGTACTCCTCTTTTAACGTCACTACCGTTTAAGGTCACAACGCGGATAAGATCAATCAGGCTGTTGGTCCCGGCCAAACACCTTTGTACCATTTAGAATTCCTCGCTTAGCGTCACCTTGCATAAGGGAAAACCTCGGATAACGTCAACCCCGTTTTGGTTCCCAAATGGAGAAGACTACTGCTTAAGAGAAATTGATGTCACAGATGACGTCATTTATGAGTTCACTTTCTGTTTTGAGATGGAATTCCATTCCAGAACACCTGTCACGTCCAGCCTGCATCCGCGTTATGTGACACTCTGCAATATACACGGGAACCACTTTGACAGAGTGCGACCCATGGGCGGTGTAGACAGGTGTAACTGTGATCTGCCGTATCCCCTCCTAGTGGGACGTATTGCCACAGTGGACCTTACCCTGAATTGACTTCATTCACTAGCAATAAAGCATGTGCCGTGGCGTAGACAAAGTGAACAATTCGTTAAACTTGTGTAAGGTTTTCTGCAAATACACCCAGTAACTGTCTTGGTGCATACTTTTTATTTTTTATTCTCATTTGCGTGCGTGCGCGTCAATGTGTTTGTGTGCGTGTGTGAGAGTGTGTGTATGTGTATGCATGCTTGCATCCGTTCGTTGAGTGTTTGAGTGTGTGCTTATGCATCATACACACGCACAAAAAATACATATACAGTAATGCATACATGCATACGCGCGCACCAACGTGCACACATCTACACACACACACGCACACACACACAACTGTCACACGACACAAAAATTTAGCACCTCGTATAAGATCAAGTTTTTTACTGGTAGTTGATCTTATCAGAGGACTGTTTAGGGTGCCCCTCGGATAAGATCAAACAAAAATTTGGTCCCGTGGGGGGTCACCTTAAGAGAGGAGTACTGTATGCTGGAGAGTGGGGGAGAAGCTGAGGGAGATAAAAATAAATAAAATACAAATCTGCCAACACACATCTGTAACTGCCACGTTGTCAGGGTTGCAATGCTGGTTATTAATGATGATAATATTGATCACCCTGTCTTTAATGTTGCAGATCGGCTGCGCAAGACGACACAAAGTAAGGAAAGGAAAAGTAGCGTGGTGCCCCTAATGCCTACGATTATAACCAGGTCGGACAGTGACTCCAAGCACAGTCTGCAGAGCCTGAATGTCAATGTGCCAAACATTCCAAAGTTTATTATCAGCTGAACTAGGTGCAGCTGAAATTCAGTATACATTGTTCATGGGAATCCAAAATGAAATTAGGAAAGCATAGCAGAAACACAAACATGCATGCACACACAAATTCAGCAACTGCAAATTCAAAAGCGATTTTTTTTCTGCACTATTCCATTATTTCCGTTTTTCATTAGTTTGAACTGATCTAATGAGATAGAACAAAATTAAAAACTATTGACTACACATAATGAGACTGATAAAATATAAGAACATTTGACTAAATAACCAGACTGACAATGTGACAATTCTACAGAATGTTCGATTGTCAGCGCAGTAAAGGTTGTGTGGCTGAACAGTCATTTCAGAAGGCTCCCTCTGGTGTTCTATGGCTATGCAGAGCTATATACCAACATAAAATGCATGCCATTACAATTCAATAAAATACTTTACATTTTTGTAAATATTATTTTTATTGCTTTTATTATTATTATTATTATTATTATTAATTTCTTTTGTTCATGCACCTAAAAATGACCTAGATTTTTTAATTTTTAATTCTGACTCGTACGTCATAGCCGAGACTAGGCAAGGTCTTCTTCTGCTTCGTCTAGTCTTCAGCTAGCCTGCATGATTCTTGACCATGTTACCTGTTATGTCCTTCACTTGTTCGTCGTTTTCTTCTTCTTCATTTTTTCCCCTCACACTTTCTTCTTCTCTTGTCTATCACACGTAACACTTGTGAACAAAAGCACTGTAAAGTTCCGCTTAAAATTTATTTCTGAGAGTCCCAGCCACCATGGTAGATCAAAATACAAAAGGTAAAACATCTACTACAGCTTCAATATCGAATAAAAATTGCAAAGCAAGTAAGGGAACAAAGCCATTCAAACATTACAATAACTTATGCATTACAATTATGGAAAGAAAAAAATTCATCCTTGCAACAATCAACGAATCACAAGCAAAAACCAATTATAAGCACTGAAATGCTACAACAAATCAGCTGCCTACTACTGCATAAGCATTACATAATGCGACTTGATTTATCAAAATCACTCATAACTACAAAACCTTCACTGTTGAGGTATTATTTATTATTCTTATACAACACTTTAACATTTTTTAAACCTCGAGAAAAATAGAATTTAGCAAAAGAATGTTAATCTAATTTTTATATTCGAAAATTGGTGGTAAAAAGTAGGCTAGACAGAGACTAATAGTGATCAATTCTGAGGCAAAAAGAAATCTGAGTTCAAAACAGCAGCTATTTCGAGAGAGGAGGGGAGTGGAGGGGGGGGGGGTGGTGAAATTATGTCTGCTGCCTGGCAGGAATAGGTGCAAAATATACCAAAATGAATATATTTAGTTCATTCAGTACAGTAGAAATTAAGATTGTGAAGGAATGAAAAAGTGAAATTTCAAATGTGGAATTCTCCAGTCCTTTGTATAGCACCCAGCTGCATTATTCTAGACTTATCGGCCATTTTGACAAATCAAGTCACAAATATAAAAATAATGATAACTAAAACAAAATCTTGTTTATGTTAAAAAGCTGCGCAGAATACTGTATTGTAAAATAATCAGTTGTGGCTTATTCACAATCTGCTCCAATACCTCATATAACAAATTCACCACAACAGTAATAACATATTATTTTAGCTAAAATATGTCGCACACAAACAAACACACACGCACCCACAGAGATATCTATATATAGAGCCAAGTATGACAAATGCACCCATTACACCATCGGTACCACCTCTGTTTAAGTGATATAGCATACAATTATGCAACCTAAACAATGACAGTGAAATATATAGCATTACAAAATCAAACCCAAAACTCCTATCACAACCCTAATTCTTGAGCTAACAAGCAAATCCAGATTATGTCAGGATTTATTACAATTGCGTGTACAGAAAATTATGTAAGCATGACAACAAAATGTGTTGCATGCTAAATAAAACCCCAAACTATTATCCCAACTCTATTTCATTTAACAACTAGCGAATCCAGATTATTTCATGATGTACTACAATACTGTGAATGGAAAATAGATAATGTAAAAATAAAAACTGCAGCCACGGCATAACAGCAACAACAAGTTTTAATCACAAGGAAGCCATGGCTTTAAATAAAATATCCAGTGACTAAGTATTTCTGAAATTTCTCGCTCACAAGTTTATGTTTGGATTTGGATATAGATTTCTACAGGACAGCTTTGCATGCTTAATTCTCATCTCTTCTTTACTGCATTTGAGCCAGTTCCCATGAATCACATTTGCATGCCTGATGGTCACCCATCTTTTTATGTCTGTTGCTTACTTTGACAAAGTCCTGTAGCTTCTTATGCTGTCATATGGCGCCCATGATTTTTGACAAACAACATTGTATACTGTTGGAATGGTAGGGAAAAATCTACATTGGCATAGCACACTACCAATATGTTGTACTGACATACCGGCTGATATTACACCACCAAGGAAGATAACAACATGACAACTTGTTATGATGAAACAAATTCGAGAAATGTCCAGTAATGATTTTAATATGTTCATTCATGATTTGGGGGGGTTTGCTTTGTTTAAAACAGAGAAAGAATGAAAGATTAGAACACTTCTTCTTCACATTTACTCTTAAGCAATGAAACAAAATCAGGAATTGCTTTTTAGAATTGTGTAACCCCACACAATGTAGCCTTCTCCTTTGTGTGGCATTTGCCCGTAGCAAATTATTTGATCCACACCAACAGACTGGTGCATCGGGACATGCCATAGAGACGATCAACACCCTTCACCGTCTTGGAGTCCTGCTGCAGGCCAATCACCACTCGACGTTCTAAACCTCTCACCAGATCATAATTTGAGACAATGACCTCATCTTTGAGAGCCAAGGCCACCTCCTGACGGGAGCAGTCAGGGTCGGAAGGAAGCAAGGTCCTGATGGGAACTTTGCAGGTATTTTGTAGTTCCATGACAATTGGCATGCACTCTCTCAGATCTTCAGTCAAGATGAATACATCTCTGTACTTCAATTCATGGTCACCTGTACAAACCAGGAACAAAAACAATGTCTGAATTGTTTTATGTCAAACAAAATAATAGTGAAAGAATAAAAATAGTTTGAAAAGACACAAAGTGAATCAAATGTAAATTCAAAATATTAAATGATTTGGGAAACCTCCTATAGGGACCAAGGTTGGTGTCCTCCTATCCTATCCTATAACTCTGAGGTCGTTGGGGCACCACAGATGATCGATTAACCAGCATACTCCATCTTTCTCTGTCCTCAATGTCAAGCCAGTCCATTCTCGAATGTTGTCCTCCCACCTCATTTTCGGTCTCCCTCTTCTTCTACCTCCTTACACTGTGCCTTGCAGAATGGTCTTTGCAAGGCCTGATGATCTGTTGACGTGGCCATACTATCGGAGTTTCCTTTTCTTCACCACTGTGAGCAGGTCATTGTGTTGTCCAATGGCTTGTAAAGTTGTATGGTGGTCTGTCGGACTTCGTCGTTGGTGATGTGCTGGGTATAGGAAATGCCCAGAAGTCTTCTGTAGCACCTAATCTCCATGCTTTGTATTCTGCGTCGTAGATCTGCTGTGAGTGTCCATGTTTCGCAAGGGTATAGGAAGATGGAGATGACAAGGGAGTGCAGCAGCCTTACCTTGGAATGTAGACTGATGGTCTTGTCTTTCCAAATGGGCTTCAACCTTGTCAGGGCAGCAGTTGTTTGTGTGATCCTGTAGAGGACTTCCTGTCGGGACCCATTGTCTGATACAATGGCTCCTAAATATTTGAAGCTATGCAATGTGTTGAGGGATTGGCCTTGGACTTTGATGTCCGTGTTGATGCCATTTGTGTTGGTGGTCATCATTTTGATCTTCTCTGCACTTATTTCCATTCCATAGGCTCTGGAGGTGGTGTCAAGCCTCCCCAGTTAACCACAATTTCGGGGCCCGATCCGGGGCCTGATCGGGCAAATGGAAATTGGAACCGACTCGGGCTCGATTCGGGCGATCGTCGGGCTACCTGAAACTTACCCGATCGTAACCCCATGTTCGCCAAATAGTAGCCCGACTTTCGATAAAGATTGGGCGATCATCGGGGTACCCAAAACTTACCCGACCGTAACCCAACCTTTGCCGAACGGTAACCCGATTCCGGCAAAGATCGGGCATACGTCAGGATACCCAACACCAACCCTATTGTAACCCAACTTAAACCAGAAACAACCCCGATAATGCCCCATTCATGGCCAATGCTGATTTACCCTAAAATCATATCCCACATATTGTTTATGATATGTGATTGCATGAAGAAAGAATTGAGATGTCTGGTGTTAATAGGGACTGTCGGCACAGGCGTTTTTGTTTTCGGAAGTCCTTTGTGTGTCCCCACTGAAGTATTTACACACCATTTCAATAATGATATATATTAACATGATCTTCATCGCTATCGAAATCATGTGTAAATACATAAACGAAAGGCAAAGCCCCCAAAAATACATAAACGAAAGGCAAAACCCCAAAAAACCAACCACAGTGGAATAGGTTTTCGCAGGCAAACACAATATCCGAGCACATGCAACTGTAGAAGAAAATAACTGTAGAAAATTGGCGCCTAAGGACAACCGGAAAAGACCAGCAGTAATGGGCACGGAAATTTACCCTTGGCTTATAATGTATAAATAAATACAATAGTTAAAAGAAACACTTTAACAATATTTTACATATTGTATGATAAAAATTAAGAATTATAAGCACAATTAAATAATGATATCTTGCTGAATTGATTTTGTATAAATATTTTTCACATACGTACGCCGCATCAAATGTGAAGCAGACGAAACATTCCACAGACAGTTTAGCCAATGAGAAGCGAGAGTAGGCCTATGTTAGCGTGTGCGCAGCATGGCCTTGTGGTGGAGCAGAATAGGTATTTCTCGCAGATTATTCCGAGGTTGAAAATCTGTTCACTGGTACTTCGCCCTGCCCTGAATCCTGCTTGCTCTTCAGCTATGATTTGTTCAGCTTGGGGTTTCAACCTGTTGAGTATTATTTTCAGAAGGACCTTGCTGGGATGGCTGATGAGGCTGATGGTGCGGTAATTTTCACACTGCTGAAGGTTACCTTTTTTGGGAAGAGTGATGACAAGCGACTGGGTCCATGGTGTAGGCCATTCCCCATTCTGCCAGATCTTGTTACAGATAATGGTGAGGCTGTCAATCATCGCTTCTCCTCCTGCTTGAAGCAGTTCCGCGGGTATGCTGTCCACTCCCGCTGACTTCCCTTTCTTTAGTGATTGCACTGCTGCCTCTTTTCTTCTTCTTCTCCGTTCTCGGGACATGCTAGAACTTATGGGTTTCCGTTTGGTGTGTGGTTGTAAAGGTCAGAGCAGTACTCTGTCCCTCTGTCCAAGACTTCTTGTTCTTCTGTAAGGCATATGCCAGACTTGCTTTGGATCGTGGAGACCTAGGGCTTTGCACAGTCTGGTAGGCCTTCTTGCTGTTGTTCTTGTTTAGACTGTTCTCTATTTCCTGGCATCCAGTTCTCCTTTGCTAAGCGCATACCTTTTCGGATGTCATTGTTGATTTTTCGGTAGACATCAGCTCCATGTGAGGTGTTCTTTTTCTTTTTCATCTCTCTTCGTTTATCACACAGGTCCAAAAGTTTAGGTGTGATCCACGGCTTCTTCTTTGGCTGGTGCTTGCCAAGGATCTCAGTGGCGGCATCTGTCACAGCTGAGGTGAAGGTGGTAGTCATGGTGTTGATCTCTACTTCACTAGCCCCAAAAATGAGCAGTGGTACACATTTCCCTCCAATTGTGGCTTGAAATATTTCTGCCACCTCCAGGTCTTGCAGTTTGTCCAGGTTGAGCTTCAGTCTAGTGCACTTTGCTGTGTTTATTCTCTTGTGTCAGCACTCGTATAACTGAAAATTACATACGACAATCCACTTGGTGTAACAACGCAAAATCAAACTTGCATGTGACTCCATAATATATATTTAGTACTGCAGGAATTTACAATATAATGAAAACTAAATCAAAGAAAAATAACACACCAGACAAAACTCAGCAAGAGACAGTTACCTATCTGACCAACGTGAAACCTTTGAAACAATCCAACGATGTTTTCTGCACAAGCAGCACACTCCACCACATTGCGCAGGTGCCCTGGCTCCCCTGTGTGATTCAGCCACTCCACAGGCATGCCTTGCGTTGCTGAGACTGATCGGACTTTTGACAAGCTGTATGGTCGTACGGGGTCTCTAACACGTTTCACACCTTTTTTTAACTCCCCTGACTTTTGGATTTCCTTAGTGACGTTGGGAGTCATTCTCAGTGGTGTATCGATCAGACTTTTCTGCATCCAGACGGGCCTTCGGTCGCTAAAGTCTTCTACGCTGGCACACCACAAGAACAACTGTTGCACTTGCTTCCTCAGCTTTTCCCAGAAATCAAAGTCATCTCTGCACACAATAAACACATCCTAAGGAATCTAGCTAGATCACAGAGCCTTGGCATAGCTTAATTATGCTCGTATGAAAATTAATATGTTTACTTAACTTTCAATAACAATCATAATAATAATACTGGGTGCTATATGTGCTCTTCCCTGGACCACCAATCAGGCTCAAATGGCGGCGATCGGTACCAACGTACATGCTCACACACTCCCACATACAATGATACACAACAGACACACATCACTAAAACGTGTGGCATAAAGGCAGGTAGATTGTTATTAGGAGACGGAATGGAAATCAAAGTTTATTTTGAAATTCTTGGGTGACTACATCCAATACCTTATGCATAACTGAAGGGATGGAGGAAACCAGAAAGCCCCGAGAAAACCCTCGGTGACCTGCAAAGTCTTGTACGTACCGAAGTCACATAATTAAGTTTGTCCCATGCGGGGTTCAAACCCATTACCTTAATTGGCATAGGAAACATGCACCTAACCAACTGCGCCACCAGACCACTCTCAAAATGTATTGCAATCTTCAACCAGATCCAAGCAAAATCTGTTTGGGGGTTCTTAAAATATGAGGTCCAACAGACTGACAGATAGACCAACATTTGGCTTGTTCTGATTCCCAACTATTTTGAAGTATTTTTAGATTTATCTTTGAAATTCCTTTTATCCCACAGAAATATTAATGATTTTGTTTGCCATCTAAGTGATCCATAAAAGAGAAAGTCAAACTATAGTTACCTATGACACTCATCAGCAATGATGTAAAGACTGCCGTTTCCACTAGCCAAGCCAGCTAATTTCTTAACACTTTCAAGACCATAGTTATTCACATGATGGATATTAATCTTAGCTCGTGTTGTTGACTGACTCTGCAGGGCGTGCTGCAATTGCGGGGCTAGCAGCAATTGCTCTTTGATCAAGAACTGGACAGCGGGACAGATCATCCTGCTGGATTTACTAGAGTTCTGTTTGCCACAGCTGCTGTATAGGACTAGGTTATAGCCCTGGTGAAGCCACTGGATTGCCTTCAGCACGAGAAGGATTGTTTTGCCCGTGCCAGGGGGTCCAAAGACATGAAGGTTGGAGAGAGAGGGGTCACTGAGCAACTGGACCTGGTCAGGGAAGAGGGTCAGTCTGGAAATGATGAGACCAGTCTCAGCAACTGCCTGCCCTTCTGTCCTGATCACCTTGGTGGAAGGTGAGAACACAGTCTTGCCTTTATTTACACGCAGGGCCAAACGCGGTGCTGTTATTGTTGGTACCTCCACTGTTGTTGCTGGACCACAGAAACTGCACAAACCAAACCTGTCTTTCTGAACACTTGAAAAAGAAAGCAACCATCCATGCAAGTTCATGTATATCGACTAGCAACTAAAATTCGGAAGCATACATAATTATGATCCTCTAAAATATTTTGTTCCCCAATTTTGTTTGTCTTAATGGGGTGTCGGATAGCGCAGTGGTTGGAGCCCTCGTTACTGTGTCGCAAGTTAAGCACCGTCCAGTGCGGTTAGCACTTGGATGGGTGATCGCAAAACGTGAAGCGACAAATAACAACGCCCCCAGTTGACTCAACTGTGACTGAGTACCTACTCTCTTAAGGGTGGGGAAGGTAAAGCAGCGAGGGAGAGAGATGGGCATCACCCTCATTACGCTGGCCCAAAATAAGTGTGATCTCCAACATCACGCTCCCCTACGGCCACAAGGATATGGGACTACCTTTACCTTTTTACCTTCTTTACCAATGGTTATAAATATTATTTTATTAAGTCATGTTCCTATGAAGTAGTTTTAAAGTTCTTATGGTCATTTTATCTGCAACAGCAAAGGTTAACTTCAAAGAAAACAACAGAGATATAAGTTTTTTGAATGCCCTTTCATGATGCCCTCTGTTGAAAGCAAAAAGACTGCCACACCAAAACTAGAACAAGATGGCAAGCCATTCAAATGTTTTTTTCAGACAATCACACACATGTGCATAACCAAAAAAAGGCATTTTCAAAAGTGTTAATTTTCTTGGCTTGGCGGTGTTGTGATATCAAAATCGAATCAGCCAATTTTTACATACAGTGCAAAACATGTTTAGAAAATGGTGAAGCACAACAACCTTGATTTTTGAGACAGTACAACTATGAATGATCTAACATGCTTAGAAGTAGTAAAAGTATATCTGCAAATTATGAATTTTGTCTAAGTTGTTCTTGAGAAAAGCTAAAGACAAAAAGTGTGTTTTGAACAAAAAGTGAAATTTGGAGCGACAGACTGACCAAGAGACACATCGACTAGGTAGAAAACTTCCTGTCCTCTTACTGAGTTGTGGAGGCTGTGCAGGGTGGCTGCTTCAGCCTACTCAGCTATGCTTTATGCTGTCCATGTAACATATAAATGAAACCCATGACTTTCAGTGCACGTTCTTTCACATGTATGGAAGAATATTTTCACCATGAACCCCGAATCTACATTGAAATAGACATAATTACTGTCTCTCTCAAGCAATAATAATAATGATAATAACAGAGAAAATGTGTGACTTTCAATACTTTTGCTCCAGAGATGGTTTGTCAAAGCACCGTGTTGTTTTAATTCAATCCAATCCAATGTCCACTTGTGGGGTGCACAACTCTATGTCGCATAGACATGCCCGGGGCGCAAGGAAACAACGAACCAGTTACTGTCATCAAAAGGAGTTAGGTCTTGAGTTTCTGGTGAAAAGAGTAGATATCTGTTCCCGATTTAATATTCTCTGGTATCTTATACCATGTGGGTTCTCTCTGAATAGAATAGACTCAACGTTTCCAGGCGTGTCGTAAGAGGTGACTAACCAGGGGGTGATGGCATCACTTGGCAAAAGTCTTCTACACATTAGCCACTGGCCAGGTGAAACCTCACCTTGCTACAGATAAGAGATTCAACGACCACATGCTCAGGTCCAATGTGAGCCACACTGTACTCATGGAATTCGGCCGTGGCAAACAGCCTGGAGAGGATTGGGCCCTGCCAGGTCTTTCTTGCCCAAGATACACCGTATGATAAAAAGAACCACTCACTCCATACCAGATCGGTCGACACCCGGGTCACCAAGAACTGCGCCTTCCGTTGGCCACCAAGATGGAGCAGATAAGAATGCTACTGATGGACAACTTAGCAGGATCCACACTAGAGACAACATCGTCAGAGGAACCTGGAATGTCAGGACCCTAACTGCAGAGGGAAAATTAGAAAACTGGCCCACATGCTGGCCCACTATCAATGAACATTTTAGGTAATAGCGAACTGTACGTGCTGTAAAGGCCTAGGTGAAACAACGACCAACAAAGGTCACAAGCTTTTCAGCAGGAGAGATGACAGGCACGAACACGGCGTTGGATTCTTGGTCCACAAAGACATTCTAGTCACTGTCATGGGTTGCCACCCAGTCTCCATTAGACTCACTACCATCCGTCTGAGAGCAGCCCCCTTTCAACATCACCATCATCCAGGCCTATGCCCCAACATCAGACTATGATGACAGTAAGTCGAGGATTTCTATGAACATCTACAGGCTGTCCTTGACCAAGTGCAGAAGAAGGACATAGTCATAGTGCAAGTTAGTTAGTTAGTTATTCATTGCTTACAGGTGCCAGCGGACTGCAAAGAGCCGAATCAGGACCACAAAATCAAGACCACAACTTCGCTGAAAGAGGACTCACCCCTGATCCGCATAAAAGATCTGCCAAAACAACCCTAGTGGTAACACTGAAGGCACTCCACCAGCCAGTCACTTTCCAATAAAGACATCCCACGCAGGGGATGCTGAGGCTATACTCTAATTTATCGAACTCGCGTTTACAAAAACAAAATAGAATACAAACATCATTATAAAATATCAACAAAACACATACATATAAATTGTCTACATTGCCAAATAATAACATCATAGGAAGTCCCAGTGACCACCTGGCAGAAAGAGTCCAATATTCCCAAGCTGATACAACAGACAGCACACAAATGAGGAGTTTTGTCCCAGAAGAGTTTTCAAGAAAAAAAGTAGTTAACTGGTCTAGCGAAGAAGAAGTTAGTATAGTAGATTGATAGAACAGAGTAGGAATGTGAAAAAACAAAGGAGAAAGACAGCGAAAGTAGGAATTTAAAGCACTAAATTTCCAGAAAGCAGGGTAACTATTTATACTGAAACCCTGGCACCCCCACAAGGGGGTCATAGTGCAAGGCGACTGAAATTCCAAGGTTGGCCAAGATGCGCAAAACAACTGGGGGACACATGTGGACCCCACTGCAACAAAGAGAAAAATGACAGGGGTCTGAGACTCTTGGAGTTTGCCAGAAACAACAATCTGATACTGGCAAAAACGCTTGGTCTCCACGAAAAATCTAGACGATGGAGCATCACGACCAGATTGACTACATCATGGTCAAGACATGCTTCAGATCAAGCATCAACATTGGCAGGACATGCACTTTTCCAGGAGCAGACATCGGAAGTAACCTGAAATTGATGGGCCCTCACAGCAAACCTACAAAAAAGAATACAAAGCATGAAGATGAGGTGTTACAGAAAACTTCTGGGCATTTCCTATACCCAGCATATCACCAACAACGAAGTCCGACAGACCTTCACAAAAGCCATTGCATTGGACAACACGATGACATGTTCACAGTGGTGAGGAAACGGAAACTCCGATGGTATGAGCCATGTCACCAGAGCATCAGGCCTTGCAAAGACCATCCTGCAAGGCATGGTGCAAGGAGGCAGAAGAAAAGGGAGACAAAAAAAGAGGTGGGAGGACAACATTCGAGAATGGACTGGCCTGACACTGAATGAAGCCATGAGGGTTGCTGAGGACAGAGAAAGATGGGAGTATGATGCTTAAACAATCATCTGTGGTGCCCCAATGACCTTTGAGTTAGGGGATAGGATAGGAAAGGATAGGATCATATTCCAGAGGGTAGGCACAGCATTTCTGAATGATCTGGCCCCAGATCTCTTCTTTTCAGTGCCCTTTCTTTTACCAGGCACTACAAGGTTGACGATGAGTGGCAAGTGCGAGAAGAATAAATGTTAATCAATTCTTGAAGATACTCAGGAGCTGTTTTGTGTACACTCTGATATGTAATAATAGAGAGGATTAATGACTACAAACAGCTTTATTAAATTAATACAATCCAGTTTTAACTGTTATACCGTCATTACCGTGCTAGTAACTCGTAGTAGTCAACTTCACACAGTGGAGGGTGGATATTGCTACTGTTTGTAAGTCCTGTCCACCATTCCAGAAACCCCTCTCTCTTCTTTGCAGCACTGGTCTTCTGGGACTGAAGGATAGTCACTGCTGTGGAAGTGGTGCCTAGATCACACAAGATAATCACTAGCATGATTATAAATAATCGTTGTGGATAGAAATGGGCTAGATCTTGAGTGAGATAGTACAATTAACATTGAAATAATTACATAACTGAGACATGGGAGCAGAAAGCACTCGTCATTTACCAATTGCAAATAAATCATCATGCAGAAAACCTAAAACTTGCAGTCCTAATTACTCATCCAACTGCATGGTATCCTTTTTTGTCACTCATCCTTAACTTTTTTTCATAGCTGGTGATACTTTTGTTAATTTTCACTAAATCGTGCACTGTCTCTCATAAAGCGCAGACAAATTTCAGCTTTTTGTTATGTAAAAGTTGTTCAAGGGCTAGCAAGAAATCTGGCGGTCAACTGACTTTGGCTGTATCACTAGACATTAAACTAAATCAACGAATAAAACTAAAACTGTATCACTACTCCATTAAAAATTCTGGCTTTTGGCACCCGTGAAAGATCATTGCAGATTAATTAATCATTCCTAAGATCAGCAAAATCAAAATGCAAAACTTTTTTTTCTTAATAAAAATAAAACAAAAAAATAAAACGCCAGCCAAAATAATAAATAATTGTTTTAAAGACATATTAACATTGCATTTAAAAAATATATAATTCATCTTTGAAACCAATGACATATCACAGCTAGAAGATCCATGTACAGATAGCAGTAGGACATTCAGTCCCCAATGGATAGATCTAGATACTAATTTTTGTGAACCAAATTGGTGAAATTCCTCAGGCAGGGAAAGATTTGGTCTATGAAATACAACTGACCTGAAGAGGTGGAGGCAATGGTAGCAGGCTGGCAGCTAGCATTAGGCTGTGATGGAGACGGAGATGAGCAGTCCATAGGTGAGCTGACCAGCTCTTGTGAAGACTGGGCATCATCCCGACTTAATAGGTCTATCTCTTCAAGAGTGGGCAGAGCATCAGCACAGAGGCAGTATTTAAGAGCCCTGGTCAGATCCGAACCAGGACACAAGCAGTTAATCAGATCCTGCACATGATACAACCTAAAGCCCTTTCACATTGACAGAATTCAACACATTATTCTTATCATTCAAGTGTTTTAGACATAAATAAATAAAAACGTAAATAAATAAATAACAATTAAGAAAAACATAGAATAACAAAAACAACAATTTTGGTGTATATTTATATACATCATATGATTCATTATAATACTTAAAATAATCTGGCACTTTGAGATCAAAGAATCTTAAGAAATTGAGTTACAAAAGTGTATTATTATTATTAATATTGTTTATTATTATTATTATTATGGTTTTACATATAAGTGACAGATGTTACTAGAGGCTAGAAGTAGAACAAAAGGCAGACTAAAGACAAGAAACAAAATGAAAAGAAAAGAAACAGCTAAAGGGAACCTGCTCCAGTTGGGAACCTCCAGAAGGTGATCTTTTAGGGTCAGAGCTCAAGGCCATCTGAAGCTGTACATTGTCGATGCTCGTGAGGACCAGGGACTTGATAATATTCACCGGTTTCTTCATGTCTGAAGTCACATGACTCAATACAGTGTTTGCCTTCGTAAGCTGATCCAGGGCCTTTTCCACTTTCTTTCTCACTGCATCCAGCGTGATAGAAACTGAGGCTGCCTTAGCACCCACCGCCTTCACTTCTAAGGCAATCAGGCCACAGCGGCTGTGCACAACCAGCACATCAAAGTCCCCCTTCTGATCCTGGCTTCTAAGCATTCCTGGTTGAGGCAAGATGGAACAGAGTGCTGCGTTCCATGCCAGGTTACCAGGATCTGTTTTATTGTCCAAATACTTCCTGAAATCTAGTTGTGAGATAACAACCATGCCTTCATTGCTGCTTTTTTCTCCATGCCTTGGTTTGGAGCTAACGAGACGTTCTATGCAGCACAAGAGTTTTTCGGCAGCATTATCATCTACTTCATCACTTTCCTGGTAATCAGGGAGAGGGGCCGGATGGCTGTCCTGTTGTGTCCATACCTGGCCAGCCGGTGTCTGTGACTGTGAACGGGAAGAACTGGACAATGACTGACTGGAAGATGAAGTAAAGGCTAGAGGATACAACTGGGGTTTGGAGCGCTTGCCACTGAATGGTGGCTTGGGCACAAGTACTATTTGACCATTCACTGGTTCCACAGAGTGAGTTTGCCTTCTGAAGAACAGCGGAGGCAAAAAGTAAGTCTTTTTCAAACAGTGGGGATACCAATTCTTGATGCATGACAGCCAGTGATTGATTGCCTGTTGCCTTGCAGATTGTAAGGTAACTTGTTGCTGCGATGTTCCAGCAGCCTGTGCCCGTGTGACCGACATCCCTGCAGGGGGATACTAATGCCCACCATTAGCAATAATTAAGCCTCAGGAACCTGCACAGTACAAAACAAATGTGTACGTTTTAACCATGTTCATTAGTATACTGGGGTTAGAAAGTGTGATGGTGGGTCTATTGCTACTGGGCTCTGCTCAATGGAATGCTATTACCCAACCGTCTTTGGCTGCGGGGATCAGCTAGTGTAATCACCCTGTGACTAATCTTAATACATTTATTAAGTTTAGCTCGGTCTGTGTTAGGATGGGGTTACAGAGATAGGGAGAAAAGTGTAATAGCTTCACTGACACACTAGCTCTCGCATGGCTATGAAACATAGGTAGTCCAGCCACTTGTTAACAGTAAATATCACACATTTATTTCCTCTACTCTATACATAATTCTCTAAACACTCTATTAACTTAAATGTCCAAATTCACTTAGAATAGTTCGTTCCTTGATGAGTCTATGCTGCTACTGCTCTTGATATTTGCTAATGTCTCATCATTGGGCTATTTGTTCTGTCTGGCCTAATGTTGGTTTCAGGAGAGTGGACTACTGCACAGTCCTTCTATGTCAGTGTGGGTGCATGCTTTCGGGGTCACTTAACTGAGCTGAGGTGTGGTGATGGTGTCTCCTCCTTGGTTGTAGACTATAGGGCTATCGTAGCTCAGTGCTAGATGCTCCAATGCAGATCGAATGTAAGGGGTGACGCTTAGTGGTCGTCCTCTTTCCTCGGGCCACAATGCCTGCTCATCTGCAAAATAGGAGACGAATTTCTGCAACACCGTGTTTACTAAAGGTGTGCAGAGCGTCTCACTGATGGCAGAAACAGTCCTCAGTGATAGCTCCACTTATATATATATATATATATATATATATATATATATATATATATATATATATATATATATATATATATATATATATATATATATATATATAAACAAGAAAAATAATTATCCTGCTCTCAAAGGTGGTCAAAAGTGAGATATAAAAATTATATATAAAATTATATAAGCGACGAACAATCTTCTATGTCCTTGGCCCACTGGAATCTCCACTCTAATTCCTAAACATATACACATCATGGCTAAACTAAACACATGGAGAAGTAATTTCCAATGTATATTCTCCGGTACAGCCACTAGTCTGCAAGAATACACATAGGAGAAACAACAGTGGGTTACATAGGGGATACTTCATGGTGGCAAAACCGGTCGCGTGTGGCCACGTGGTCAAGCAAAGTTTGACTAACATTCACAATTCTAACCATGGCAAAACTTCACAAACATAATACAGCAATAACATCAATAAAGTGAGATGAAACAAAAGATAGATCATTTACCTTTTTGACAATGTCAGGCTGTGACTATACTAGGTTAAATTGTATTTCACCCGTCCCTGCTTTAGTCTTCTGCTAGCGATCTTTCAGAGCGTGGCTCCATCTCGTGTGAGCGTTAGGCACAGAATGACTACTTAGTGTAGTGGGCAGCAAAAGCCCGCGAAAACTAGACTACAAGTGGCGCCTCTGGCGGGTGTCTCTGGCCCTACGTCAGCTGAATGAGGTCACTGCCTAACTGAGCCAGCGTTAGCGTATACATGCTTAGCACACAACTGACTTGAGTCGTCTACTTGGCATCGACTTTAATTTACAAAGGCTACCACAGGCTGAACTATTTAAGGCGAGAAGTCTTAGGGCAGGGTCTAAATAGCCTTCTGTGGCAGAAAGCACTAGGGTAGCACAGCAGTGAAGTGGTTTGGGCACAGGCTAGCAATGTTTCATGTTAAGCAACGTCAGGAAGGGTTAATACTTGGATGAGTGACAATGCTTGGAAGTCAACCACCAAATGATATACACAAATTGAAACAAGGGCATGACACACCCCAGCTGTGAATAAGTACCTGGATCTGTTTAGAACTGAGAAAGGTAAAATAGGGGGGTGAAGGCTCGCCAAGTTGTACATGAAGTGTATTTCTAGAAGCAGTAATTTATATAAATTTATACCGTCATTGAAGAAGGTAAATGTTTTTAAAACCCTATGCTATAACTTTTGAGGGTGTAATTCACATCTCTCAATGTCAGCAGATTTCATTGCCAATGATTTATTATTTAGATTAAGTTTCTTTATATACGTGATATGTGCCTCTTTCTTTTTTCAATTTGTACAACCGGGCTTGATTAATTCTATGCCGCACACACAAATGACATATAAACAAATAAAGACATTCACCGATTCACAAGGGCTTGCACTTAAATAAAAAAAAAAACTATTCTAGACCTGTATTTAATTATCTACATCATACATATACATGTCTATTGACGAGTGTATCCCGGCTGGTCTATTATTATAATATATATATATAATCTGGCTAAACTGTTCTAAAACTCTGGGCAGCAGGCTCCACAGACCTCTAGTAAATAGTATAGGCCTTGCCTCGCCATGCATCATTGTATTTCAAGTGCCACGTGTTCTAGTCATAATTCCTAGAACATGTTCTAGTCATAATTCTAGTAGAACGCACAATCAAAGATTCAAACGAAATAGGCCGAAGCCGAAGGAAACAAGCTAATAATAATAATAACTATTATGATTATTTACCGCCCATTGGCAGTGATGGAAAGAAAGCCTTCAGTTTTTTCCCCTGCATCGGCCGATTTAACAGTAAGAGAGGGGGTCGTTTCGGCATTGCCTTCAGCTTCATGCCCATAGCCACTTCTTACAAAAAAAAAACACCCGCTACTAGTACACTTTCGCTTTGCACTGGTAAACGGAAGGGAGATCAACAGGACATAACCAAGATACGTCTTTTGACCACAAACGTTTGGTAGACATCGCGCCAAGTAACTGTAACACCAAGAGATTGTACACAATAAATTTATGTTTACATGTATTTATTTTTATTTTATTGCTTTTTCATATTTTTTCATTTTCTTTTCCTACTTTTATTTTATTTTTATTTTTATTTGGTGGGGGGTCCGGAACCCCCGAACCCACCTCCTCCCCTCTCCCCTTCTCTCACCGCCCTATATTGGCATCTTGGCGTGAGATACGGACAATTTTTACATCGAAATCGGACAACATTCACGAGTGCAATTTCATATTCCATGTCTAAGATGCGAATAACATTTATGTATCGATTTCATCAACTGGAAAAAAAGAGGAATAGAAATTAGACTGGAGGAGAAAAAGTTGTGTGAATGACCACTTTTCTTTCCAATCCTATCCTATCCTACCCCGTAACTCGAAGGTCGTTGGGGCACCACAGATGATCGTATAACCAGCGTACTCCATCTTTCTCTGTCCTCAGCAATCCTCAAGTGTCAAGCCTGTCCATACTCGAATGTTGTCCTCCCACCTCTTTTTCTGTCTCCCTCTTCTTCTGCCTCCTTGCACCGTGCCTTGAAGGATGGTCTTTGCAAGGCATAATGCTCTGGTGACGTGGCCTTACCATCGGAGTTTCCGTTTCTTCGCCACTGTGAGCATGAAATCGTGTTGTCCAATGGCTTGTGTGATAATCTGTCGTACTTCGTTGTTGGTGATGTGCTGGGTATAGAAATACCCAGCGAAGTCTTCTGTAGTACCTCATCACCATGTTTTGTAACTTCGTTGTAGATCGATCTGGTCTGTGGGAGTCCATGTTTCGCAAGCGTATAGGAATATGGAGACGATAAGGGAGCGCAGCAGCCTTACCTTGGAATGTAGACTGATGGTCTTGTCTTTCCAAATGGGCTTCAACCTTAATTGTCAGGGCAGCCTTTGTTTGTGCGATCCTGAAGAGGACTTCCTGTCGGGACCCATTGTCTGATACAATGGCTCCTAAACATTTGAAGCTATGAACTGTGTTGAGGGATTGGCCTTGAACTTTGATGTCCTGTTGATACCATTGGTGTTGTTGGTCATCATTTTGGTCTTCTCTGCACTTATTTCCATTCCATAGGCTCTGGAGGTGGTGTCAATTAAGCCTCTGTACAAGCTGTTCAAGTTTTTGTTCCTCTCCAGCCAATCCATCAATATCATCCGCAAAACGGAGGTTGGAGACTGCTTTACCCCCTATGCTGACTGGGCCTTCGTAATCTGCAAGGGCATCTGACATGATGCGCTCTAGAAAGATGTTGAAGAGTGTTGGAGAGATTATGCATCCTTGACGTCCACCGATTGTTGTTGTGAACCAGTTCCCGATGGCGCTGTTGTGGAGACTGCACTGGTAGCCTTGTCATACAGGTTTTTAATGACTTCAATAATTTTAGGGCTGATGTTGGATACTCTCATGGTTGCCCACAGAGCTGCATGCCAGACGTGGCCAAACGCTTTCTTGAAGTCTACAAACACACGATACAGATGTTGTTGGTGCTGTAGGTATTTCTCGCAGATTATTATGAGGTTGAAAATCTTTTCAGTGGTACTTCTCCCTGCCCTGAACCCTGCTTGTTCTTCAGCTATGATTTGGTCAGCTTGGGGTTTCAACATGTTGAATATTATTTTTAGGAGGACATTGCTGATGAGGCAGATGGTGCGTTAATTTTTACACTCCTGAAGGTTACCCTTTTTGGGAAGAGTGATGGCAAGCGACTGGGTCCATGGTGTAGGCCACTCCCCACTTTGCCAGATCTTGTTACAGATAAGAGTGAGGGCGTCAATCATCGCTTATGCTCCTGCTTCAAGCAATTCCGCGAGTATTTTGTCCACTCCCGCTGACTTCCCCTTCTTCAATGATTGCATTGCTGCCTCATCTTCTTCTCGGAGAATTGGGAGAATTTCGTCTTCTCCTCTATTTTGGGGACATGCTAGAACTGATGAATCTCCATTTGGTGTGTGGTTGTGTAAAGGTCAGAGCAGTACTCTGTCAATCTATCCAAGACTTCTTGTTCTTTTGTAAGGCATATGCCAGATTTGCTTTGGATCGTGGAGACCTTGGACTGTTTATAACACTTGTCAGCCGCTTCACAGTCTGGTAGGCTTTCTTGCTGTTGTTCTTGCTCAGACTGTTCTCTATTCCCTGGCATTGATCTACTATCCAGCTCTCCTTGGCAGTGCGTTCCTTTTTGAATGTCATTGTTGATTTTTCGGTAGGCATCAGCTCCCTGTGAGGTGTTATTTTTCTTTTTCATATCTCTTCTTTTATCACACAGGTCCAAAACTTCAGGTGTGATCCACGGTTTCTTATTTGGCCGGCGCTTGCCAAGGATCTCAGTTGCGGCATCTGTCACAGCTTAGTTGAAGGTGGCGGTCATGGTGTTGACATCTACACTTCACCAGCTCCTAAAATTAGCAGTGGTGCAAATTTCCCTCCAATTGTGACTTGGAATATTTCTGCCACCTCCGGGTGTTGCAGTTTGTCCAGGTCGAACTTCAGTCTGGCGCATTTTGCTTTGTTTACTCTCTTCAAGTGAAGCCGGATAGACATCATCACGAGATCGTGGTCACTTCCGGTGTCTGCTCCTGGAAAAGTGAGTGTCCTGCCAATGTTGATGCTTGATCTGAAGCGTACGTGTCTTGACCATGATGTAGTCAATCTGGTTTTGATGCTCCCCGCTGGGACTGTGCCATTTCCATCGTTTGGATTTTTTTTTGTGTGGAGACCAAGCGTGTTTGCCAGTATCAGATTGTTGTATCTGGCAAACTACAAGAATCTCAGACCCCTGTCATTTGTCTTGTTGTTGCAGTGGGGTCCACATGTCTCTCCCCAGTTGTGGTGCGCATCTTGGCAAACCTTGGAATTCCAGTCGCCTTGCACTATAACTCTTTCCTTCTTCGGCACTTGGTCAAGGACAGCCTGTAGATGTTCATAGAAATCCTCCACTGCGTTGCCGTCATAGTCTGATGTTGGGGCATAGGCCTGGATCACAGGCGCTTGTATCTGGACACGCGAGCGCCTATGTCTGTGACGCTTCTCCCTTTGGTTATCTGTATTATAGGTAACCAAAGGGAGACGCGTCACAGGCATAGGTGCTCGCAGATAACCACAGGGAGACGCGTCACAGGCATAGGTGCTCGCGTGTCCAGATACAAGCGCCTGTGGCCTGGATGATGGTGATGTTGAAAGGGGCTGCTCTCAGACTTAGGGCTGGGCGGCAATCCATGACAGTGGCTAGAATGTCTTGAACCTGTGGTAACGTGAGGTTCCTTAAATCCTGGCCGGTGACTTTTGTATAGAAGACTTTCACCCAGTGATGCCGTGCTAAGCTACCAGTGCAGTCCTCCATAACAGCTTCATCGGGAACTGGTTCAGAACACCAATCGGTGTGCCAGGTGTCGGTGTCAAGGATGCCTACTCTCTCCAACACTCTTCAACATCTTACTAGAGCGCATCATGTCAGATGCTCTTGCAGATCACGAAGGCACAGTCAGTATAGGGGGTAGAGCAATCTTCAATCTTCGTTTTGCGGATGACATTGATGGATTGGCTGGAGAGGAACAAGAACTTGAACAGCTGGTACAGAGGCTTGACACCACCTCCAGAGCTTATGGAATGGAAATAAGTGCAGAGAGAAGACCAAAATGATGACCAACAACACCAATGGCATCAACACGGACATCAAAGTCCAAGGCCAATCCCTCAACACAGTGCATAGCTTCAAATATTTAGGAGCCATTGTATCAGACATTGGGTCCCGACAGGAAGTCCTCTCCAGGATCGCACAAACAACTGCTGCCCTGACAAGGTTGAAACCCATTTGGAAAGACAGGACCATCGCTACATTCCAAAGTAAAACTGCTGCGCTCCCTTGTCATCTCGTCTTCCTATATGCTTGCGAAGCATGGACGCTCACAGCAGATCTACAACGAAGAATACAAAGCATGGAGATGAGGTGCTACAGAAGACTTCTGGGCATTTCCTACACCCAAAACATCACCAACGACGAAGTCCGACAGACAATCACAAAGCCATTGGACAACATGATGACCTGCTCACAGTGGTGAAGAAACGGAAACTCCGATGGTATGGCCACGTCACCAGATCATCAAGCCTTGCAAAGACTATTCTGCAAGGCACAGTGCAAGGAGGTAGAAGAAGAGTGAGACCGAAAAAGAGGTGGGAGGACAACATTCGAGAATGGACAGGTTTGACACTGAGCGAAGCCATCAGGGCTGCTGAGGACAGAGAAAGATGGAGTATGCTGGTTAAACGATCATCTGTGGTGCCCCTACGACCTCCGGGTTACGGGACAGGATATGATAGGATAGGATGCAGTGCTGACATCACCCTTGTTAGTCGCCTCTTACGACACGCCGGGAAACGTTGTGTCTATTCTATTAAGTTCCCTAACCCATAATGTACCCCTTGGGGTCATGAGCAATCTTGCCACTGAAGATTGTTCTAACCTATAAAGGGAAAAGTGAAAGCCCCAGTTGAAAATCTGTCTTTCCTTTATAGGCATGACCGATTCACTGCGGCAACAGTACCCCCGTTGGAGTGCCGGGGGTTTCAGTATAAATAGTATCCCCACTTTCTGGAAATTTAGTGCTTTAAATTCCCACTGTCGCTGTCTTCCTCATTTACTCTTTCCCATTCCTGCTCTGTCCTATCACTCCGCTATACTATCTTCTTCTTCGCTAGATCAATGACCTACCTTTTTTCTTGAAAACTCTTCCTGGACAAGATTCCCTGTTTGTGTATGGGGTCTGTTGGATCAGCTTGGGAGTGTTGGACGCTCTCTGCCGGGTGGTCACTAGGGCTTCCTATGATGTTATTATTTAGCAATATAGGCATTTTATATGTATGTGTTTTGTTAATAATTTATAATGATGTTTGTATTCTATTTTGTTTTTGTAACCGGGGGTTCGATTAGTTGGGGTAAAGCCTCAGCCGTCCCCTGCGTGGGATGTCTTTATTGTAAAGTGACTGGCCGGTGGAGGGCATTCAGTTTTCCCACTAGGGTTGTTTCAGCAGATCTTTTATGCGGATCGGGGGTTGTCCGGTCCTGATTTGGCTCGGAAGAGTCCGCTAGACCCAAAGCAACAATCAATCAATTAAAAAAAAACCATAATGTCATCCATATGCGCAGCAAAAAATGGTCAAAAACTCTTTTCTTCACATTTATTCAGTACGAAAACGCACACAAACGTTAACGCACGCGTGCACTCCCAACCGCCCTCTCTCCCTCTCTCTCTCTCTCTCTCTTTCTCTCACTTTGTCGCGCCTGTGGCTCGTGGTGTGTGAATGCGTATGATCTCTCTCTCTCTCTCTCTCTCTCTCTCACACACACACACACACACACACGCACAGCCGAGGTTACACAGTATCATCATGACTTTCCCGAAACGCCACCTACGTTGTGCTGACAATGGGTCATATTTCGTCCCCATTTTTAAGTACTTTGCAGTGTTCGAACCCTAACCCTAACACTAGCCCTAACCCAGCCCTAACCCTAACGGATCATTGTTCTGACGTCAAAACAACTAGGCATGTCAATACAAGTTATGTAGATGTTCACTGATAATCCAGATAACACTGTGTAAACAAGGACACACACACACACACACACACACACACGCACGCACCCACACACACACACACACACACACAGTTTAGAAAGAAAAGAAAAGGACATTAGAACGTGATTCATGACAGGCTGGTGTCTTCAACAATGTCAGTTTCATTAATTGATTAGTCGCCGCTTCGTTCAAAACGTAGGCCTAGTCTTCAGACAATTCTAGCTTAGGCACCCAATAAAAAAAAATAGCGCTAGTTTCATTTGCTGACTCAGTCGGTCCATTTTCTCTTTTGACTCCGCTTTTGTTTGAGGTAATTGTTGCTGCAGTATTTGTGAATTAGTAACGGTTTGGGTATGCTGTTTTAGCGTATCTTAGAAAACACAAGAAGACCGTTTGGTTTTTCAGTCATTTGCAGAAAATGCATAAAAGACTGCATGCCAATTAATAATTGGGTGAAAGTGGGTCCTGGGTAATTGTAGATTATAGTCACATAACTCTGACACTAGCGAACCAGTTGACGGTAAGGGGAAAATAATATGGTCACACGTTGGCCAATCCGGGATTCAAACCAGGTACCTTTCGGTTACTAGTGTGATAAGAGACTAGATTTATACAGCACACTAGCTTCTCGCCTAGTTTAGTCAGCTGTAACCTTAGTACAGTAATGTTACTCTGCAGCAGATGACAGAAGTCTGCTGTGGGCTACACTTTTCTATGCTGATGCTAGCGCAATAGGTAGTGACCTAACGCAGCTTACGCATAGCAGTAGTACAGCCAATCAGGCCCAAGGGCTCTTAGGTTTACCAGTTCTACCCGGTTTAGGCAGACAGCGGAGGTAGTTTCATTCGTGTGGTAGACTGCAAGCAAGAAACAGCTACGCTCGAAGAGATCTCTCCACTGACAACGAAAAGCAGGAACTGTTGAAACTCTATTCAACCAAGTTAGCCACGGCCTGACATTGTCAAAAGGTAAATGAACTAGCTTTTGTTTCATTGTGATGTATTGATATTATTGTTGAATTATGTTTTTGAAATTTGCCATGTTTAGAATTGAATTGTTAGTCTAACGTTGCGTGACCACTTGGCGAACATGACCGGTTTGACACCATGTTGTAGACCCTACTGACCCACTGTTGTTTAGCCTATATGTATTCTTGCAGACCAGTGGCTGTACCAGAGAATGTGTATAATATTAATTATTTCTCTATGTGTATAGTTAGCCTTGATTTATATTTATATATGTATAGGAAATTAGAGTGGAGATTCCAGTGGACCACGGACTTAGCAGAGTGTTCGTCGCTTATATATAGATATGTGGAGCTAATCACTGAGAGCTACTTCGGCCTTCAGTGATCGAGACGCTCTGCACACACCTAGTATACACGGTGGTGCAGAATTTCGTCTCATATTTTGCAGACGAAGCAGGCATTGTGGGCCTGACCAGACGAAAGACAAGAAAAAGTCTTCACTGAAAGTCGGCCTGCATAGGCTTCTCAAGCACTGCGCGACGAGAGCCCACCAGTCAAGGAACAAGGAGAAGAATCCAAAACAACGCAGCTCATCAAAGAATCAACCACAACACAGCTCTTCTAATTTTGAGCTAAGTCCAAATTGCTCAGTGCACCAAAACTATTAGCTAAGGACAACAATAGTCCACTCTTCCAGAACTTTGACCCTTTGGGCAGAACGCATCAAGTGCCCGATGATGATACAGTAGCTGCATAGAACTATCAAGGAGCGAACCATTCAAATTGACATTTGAACTTTTAAGTTAGTATCGTACTTAGCAGATCGTGTATAGAGTAGAGGAAATAAATATGCGATATTTACTGTTAACAAGTGGCTGGACTACCTATGTTTCATAGCCGTGTGAGAGCTAGTGTGACAGTGATCTTTTACCGTTTTTCTTTCTATCTCTGTACCCCAGCCTAAACACAGACCGAGCTAAACTTATAAATGTATTAAGTTGAGTCACAGGGAGATTTACTAGCGATCCCCATCGACGATAGACGAGTGGGTAAAAGCATTCCATTGTGCAGAGCCCAGCAACAATAGACCCACCGTCACAACTAGTAAGCCGCTCTACCAACTGAGCTACCCGGATCCTGTATTCTTACGACTTTTATATTCCTCAGCTTGATAAAAACATCGTCATCTGTGATTGGTCAACTACACGAATATCAATTTTAGTCACACGCCACTTGGCCAATGAGATAAGAAGACACATGACTGTGGAAATCAATATAGAGACAGTAGAGTATAGACTAATGGTGATGGCGTGTAGGATATTAAGCCTTTTGTCATCTAGATAGACGTGTATTAAAGAGCACACATTATTACTTGTCACACTGAAAGACTTTCAGGCATTTGTCTAACGAATTTTGTCTGCCAGAGAGAGATGGGTTTAGGGAATGTCCAACCAAACTAGAGTGGAGCACAATATCGCAGTTTGCCCAAGTTCAGTTCGTATTATGTTGTCGCATTTAGTTCGCATATTGCAACCCCCCCCCCCCCCCTCTCTCTCTCTCTCTCTCTCTCTCTCTCTCTCTCTCTCTCTCACCCTCTGTGTATGTGTGTGTATGAGTGATTGTTCTACTGTCGTTGTTGTTTCTTAAGTGGTAGGGAAAGTTAATCCGGTCCTTGTGATTTAGTGTTGCTTTGGTAGAAACAAACGTTTTGTACAGTACTGGTGGTATAGACTTTACATGATATGGCAGAAGAGTATATATCGCGACTGTCCCTTCCACGAGCGTGTGAATGTGTGTGTGTCTTCGCGCATGCGGCGCGTGTGTTTGCAGGGGCGAATGGCTATAAAGCAATAAACTGTCAAAGTCAAAGTCAAAGTCTCTCTCTCTCTCTCTCTCTCTCTCTCTCTCTCTCTCTCTCTCTCTCTCTCTCTCTCTCTCTCTCTCTCTCTCTCTCTCTCTCTCTCTCTCTCTCATTTTCCTCCTAAGTCTTCTTTTTACAAATGTTTAATGGTGGACATCATGAGAAAAAATTTCAATGTACTATTATCACGCATATTATCATTATCACAGCTTGAACTAAGCTAAATTGCTTTCTTTCAAAATAAAATTAAAAATATACATTTAAAATAAATTTAAAACAAAATAAAACTTTAAATAAAATTACATGTAAAATAAAAATAAATTTTAAATTAAAATCGAACATGTTGACATGAACTGTACCGCTCTGTAAGACGTCATCATAATTAACACAATCATTTCATCATCATCATCATCATCGTCGTCGTCGTCGAGGCATCATCATCATAATTATTTTATATAATTTCTGGCAATATGGATATATGCATTCTTCTGTGAAGCTGGGATCATGCAACATGATCAAGTTCTTCTCCATTGGCACAGCCATACTTCCAGTGCAACAATATTTCCAGTGCTATAATAATATTAAAGTGAGTCTGAGCTCTATATCAAAATTGAAAAAGTAAGATTATTTGGTTATAATTATAGCCCTATATTTTTTATTTATAATTTATTTATTTATTTATTTATTTTAATTTTATTTTATTTTGTACGATATTTGCAAACTTTTATTTTTAATCTTAACATAGTGTCCGATTATCCTAAAAGAGCGTCTGCTGTAAGCAGAACATGATTGAGTTCCCTTGGAATGCGTCATTTTCAGCGCTACAATTAAACACAGGTCGTATTAGGGTAGAGTAGATTTACACACACACTGACTGCATAAGCTTCAGTTCAACACATCGCTTTGGCTAAGTAGGCTCACACAGACAGTACCTGTTGTTTATTGAGATGCTATACTGGAGACTCTTGGTCTGCATAAGTGGCTGGCCTCCCAAATTTTCGATGGCGGGCTGTTGTTTTGTTGTTTATACACTTATCGGAGACCTTTAATTTCAATAACGTGGATTTATAAACTCTTCTACGGTCATATTATCTAGTGTCAAAGTTTGATGAAAAAATTGGCTTCAGACTCACTATAATAATGCCTATGGACTTTGTAGTGCAAACGCCGTCATATGTTTATTTCACAGGCGCTCGCGTGTCCAGATACAAGCGCCTGTGGTTTATTTCAATCAATTTTAATGCAGGATCCACTGGTAGCCTATAACGAGAAAACTCCGTAGGCTAAAGGATAACTATGCTTCAGGTAGACTACTACTGAATTAGAACAGTCTTGAGCTGAATATTCTTCTATAGCGCATATAGATCTATATATATAGCGAATATATATAGCGGGGGAGGGTGTCACATATACATAACAGCATAACTTATGTTGCAACCGTTACGAGAGATAAGTTATACTGGACATTAATTATTTCTAATTATTTTCTTGCATTACTGGGTACAAACTGAGTTTGTGTTTTGTATAATAACTGTTGAGATCCAAACAAGTTCAGCATGTTTTTATTTTCATCATAATCATGTTAGACTACGTCCTGCTGGGTAACTGAGACTTCCGTAACCCTCGGCTAGTCTCAGTTACGCGGTGTGAGACTAAGTGAGGCAAAACCACATCTGCAGCGCAGAATGAGTCATATAGGTTCGCTAGAATCCATCCGCTGTTACCATGTATTTAATACTGTCGTGAGGGCATGTTCTAATGAGTTATTCTCTTATTCTAAAGAGTCTTTTGTCACGCATATTTCAGCTCAACGAGTAGTGCAAGGTGACAATGTTGGCTTCCAAGGTCCGGCAAGCTTAAAATATAGGTTGTTGAAATCACGTCACCTAGTGAGTACAAAAAAAACGTAGCCCAAGGTACAACACCCTGCATGCACTACTGAATCACCTCTGTCATCAAACACAAAGCGCCTGTACATTAGCCTACACTTATCACTTCTTCGCTCCTTTTCCTGTGGATGCTCTAAGGCCTGATTTGGCTCTCTGAAGCTGTCCTCCGCCCCCGCCAGTCTTTCCTATGGAGGGCAAACCTGTGGGTTCGTCTTTCATCGAGCAGATTGCGGGAAAGGCACCTTTAGAGGAGGATTTAGCTCCTCCCGCACCTCCTAGTTGGATTGTGGAGGTTGCCGCTGTCCCTCTTGCACTTTGTGGCGGTTTTTGCAGCGACTTTGAGTGCTGCCCTGCCCTCGACGGAGCTCGAGACGAGTCGGTGCTCTGTCGTACACTGCTTTGAGTAGTTGCTTCTCCACCGAGAGCTCCAACCCCTCGCTTGGCAGTGTTGATTCCTTGCTGGGGACTGTAGGGAGTGGGGCTTCCTTTAACTGGGGGAGAATAGGCAGTAGGGGACGGGCTATGGTGACGCGAGCTGTTGGTGCTGTTGCTGTAATCACCAGGTTTGAAGATGTGTACGGGACTAGCTGTGAGCGGACGCTGTACGCCTGTACCGCTGAAACCCTTTGTAGTGAACGCTGGCTGCTCCTGCTGCTGTTGTTGGTACACGCGGTTCTTGAGCAGCAAGTCCTTAATGTCTTTGACGTCGTTGTGCATCTGCTTGTTCTGGTCCCGCAGTTGCCGCATCTCTTCGTAGTTCTGCCGCATCACTTCCCGCATCCGTTCCACCTCTTGTCGCATCGCCCGCGTCGCCTGCACATCACACAATAATAGCGTAGTTCACATAAGTACTTTTGTTTCATGTTTAGTCCTTTTGTTTCATGTTTAGTCTTTTCCTAGATTGATATCAATATACAATTTACTCTTTTCCTCGCTCTCTTTCTCTCTCTCACATACACACAAACACACACACACAGCTGAGCACTCCTGAACGACCAATAGGAGTGGTTGCTGTGTGTGTTCATGTAATTTCATGGCACTGATCACCCGTTTAGTACATGAGCGTCAGGATCTTTAAACTCCGTGTAATGGAATGCATGGGTGCATGAGAATGAAATCAAACTACATCTGCAATGTGACTCAAAGTATATTTGATAGTGACTTGCAACAACCAACATGTTTGTGGCATGTTCAGTTCTCAGAGGTACAAGAAGCATCCCAGACACAAGCATCTACCCAAATGACAAAAAGGCATGAAACTCTTTGTTTGGGGCGGAAGATTCCAATGTAGCACTGAGTAATAGCTAATTTAAAAAAAATAGTGAACATACCTTGTCCAACTCTTCTCTGAACTTGGCGTGCATGGAACCTCTCTCCTCCTCCATCTCTTTGATTCTGGTGGTCTGTTCCTCAATGATGTGCGCTGCTCGCTGGAGTTCGTGCTCCATGCTGCCGAGGCGATCCTTCAGCTGCTTGATCTCGTCAGACAGGCGAGCGATCTCCTCGTTCTGCTCTTTGTACAACGAGTCCGTCTCCAGATTCTGGAAAAAGGAAAGTAAAGAGGCAATACAATACAATACAATACAATACAATACAATACAATACAATACAACGCAATGCAATGTTATTCATCTCAATTGAAGCAAGTAAATTACTTACAATATAACATGGGTGATTGCAGCTACACAGCGCAAAGAATTGTTTAATTAAAGTTTGTATTTCATTTCAAGTACACTTCTTGTCATCCCTGAAGGTGAAATTCGGGGTTGTTTTCTCAGTGAAAGCGCTGCTCCATCCAGGACAAGGAAAGAATAAGACCTACGAACCCTCCTAACTCCTTATCCAAATTGCACAGTAATAATTACCAGACATTTTGAAGCAGTATGCTTGATAGCGCTCTCAGCCAATGTTTTGGTCCGCTGGTCAGGTTCTAATTATGACTTAATTTCAATCCTAATGTATCCGTAATTCATACCTGCTTTTCATGGCGGACTCTGCCAATCTGTTTATGGAGCTTGTGGGCGTACTCTTCAGTCTGTCTCACCAGTTTCTTCAGCTCCTCAATCTCAGACACCTGTGAAACGGCAATGTTCAATTAACGATTTAAAACGCTCATTAATAGAAACAAAGTAAGAATAACTGGGGTTTTCCGAAAGAAAGAAAAAGAAGAGCAAAAACCTATACCTTGCTTTCTATCTGCCTGTCTTTCTCCTCGCTGGCTTTGACTAAAGTCTGTATCCTGTCGTCTCTATTGACCATGGAGTCTTTCAGGTCCTCGATTTCCGCTTCTTTGGCCACAATGACGGCATCTTTCTCCTTGCGTAGCTTCCCCTTCTCGTCCTTGTGTTGTTTATCTTCAACCTGCAGTCGCAGTCTCAATGCTTCGATTTGGCCCTCCAGCACCTGAACATTAAGATGGTTGCAGAAGAGCAGATGAGATTATTTGGTGGGTGAAGTATTTGAATGCCTCACATGATATACGTTTAATATTATAATAATAACAACAACAACAGCTCCTCCTCATCCTCCTTCTGCTTCCCCCACTCCCACCACCTCCACCTCTGCCGCCACCACCACCACCCCACCGCTACTACTACTACTACTATTACTACTACTACTACTACTACTACTACTACTACTACTACTACTACTACTACTATCATTATCGTCGTCGTCATCATCATCATCATCATCTCCTTCACCTTCATCATCATCATTATCATCATCATCATCTTCTTCAACATCATCATCGTCGTCTTCGTCTCTACCTTGTTCATGTTCAGCACACCCTGCAGCATGCTGTTGGCCTCGTCATCCGTGAGGTCATCATCTGACGTCACCGAGACCTTTGAAGACGCAAGTGGTGGCATAGGGTCAACACCGCTAGGGAAAAGGATGTCGTGGTTGGGGGTGGAGGGTCGGGGTGTGATACCCGTACCCTTAACACTGAGCTTGTCACTCTGAAGTAAACCCACGCAAAATTTATTTATACAAAGAAACGATTTAGGGGAAAATCCATAAACTGTACACTCCTCCTCCTCCTCCTGCTACTACTACTACTATTGTTACTACTGCAACTACTCCGACTACTGCTGTCGCTGTTGTTGCTACTACTACTACTGCTACTCCTCCTCCTACTACTACTGCTACTACTACTCCTACTACTATTGTTACTACTGCTACTGCTACTACTATGACTACTGCTGGTGCTGTTGTTGCTACTACTACTACTAGTACTGTTACTACTACTACTACTGTTACTACAATAACAACAACCACAGTAACAACAACAATAACAACAACAACAGCAACTACTACTACTACTGCAACTACTACTACTACTACTACTACTACTACTACTACTACTACTACTACTACTACTACTACTACTACTATCACTCCTCGATTACTTCAGAGCAAGAACCCCGTTCTTTTAAAACCCAAAACAACAATCAACTATTCAGCACATTTTCATTAGGCCTAGACCTATATATATATACTAGTGGTTTTGTACCCTGGCAAGCCAGGGTACACAGGTTGCTGTTTAAAATGTAGACAGAGAGACAACTGTTGTCTGCGAGTTTCATTTGGACGATGATACCTCCCCATATCCCCCTTGATACCTCCACATACCCCACCCCCCTGATATCTCCCCGTCCCCCCCCATTATACCTCACCATACCCCCTTGATACCTCCCCGAACCCACTTGATACCTCACCATACCCCCTTGATACCTTCCGTACCCCCCTTGTAACCTACCTGTACCCTCCTTGATACTTCCCCGTTGATCGTTTCGCAGGTATGGATGAAAGGACTCGACCATCGTTAGTTAAATTAACGTCCCCCAACACCATGGAAATATTGGGGACTCGACCCTCACCATACCCCCTTATATATACCCGTATCCCCGTTATGCCTACCCACGCCCCTTTAAACCTACCCGTAGCCCCTTTTACCTACACGTACCACCCCCATCCCGATCCTTGGTACTACTACTACTACTACTACTACTACTACTACTACTACTACTACTACTACTAATATTGAATATAGAATAATACAAATAGAAATCATAAAAAAACACCAAGGTTTTAAAAGAAAATTAGATATAAGATATAATAATAATAATAATAATAATAATAATAATAATAATAATAATAATAATAATAATAATAATTTATTATTATTATTATTATTAGTTTATAAATAATAATTAAAAAAAATAATAAATTAAAGATAAAAAGCCTAAATTAAAAAGAAAAACTAAATTAAAAAGAAAAATATCCATATTGTAGTGTAAAAAAAAAAAATTGCCCGCGTGAGCTTTGAACTTGGGTCGCCCTGCACGGTAGGCGAATGTTTTACTACGTAAGCTACGAAGGCTTCCTAGAAAGACCATCAATTATTTGGTCTATATGGGAAAACGTGCTGAAACCTCAATTTGATTTTTAATGGAAGCGCGCGGAATGAGGCTATTGCAGTTTGTGGACATTTTGTTTATTTATTTATCTCAGAAACGGTTAAACGTTCGGTAAGGAAATGTCGGCTATAACGATTTCACTGGTTTTGAGCACACAGCAGGCCGATCCGTAGCGCCCAGCACCTGCCCAGATCAGCGTCCATACGGACAAACTTTATAGTAGAGGCGAAGAAGGACTTCCGGCTAAGCAATTTATATATATAGATATTTAAAAAAAAGGTCTAAATGTATATCACACTAGAAAATCGTCCCTATCCCGCACCCCGCCCCCTCCCCATTTCTCTCTCGTTCTCTCTCTCTCTCTCTCTCTTTCTCTCTCTCTCTCTCTTTCTCTCTTCCTAAACCCTTGTAAAGGAAAAAATTGAACTTAAAGAATAAGTGTAAATATTAAATTCGAAATCAGGTAATATGATGGTTAGTTGTAGTCCAATAAAGAAAGACATAAGTATGAAAGATCAGAGAACAAAGAAACAAACATCAAGACATTAAATATATAAAAAATAATACAATTTTATCAATGATTGAATGAATGAATGGATGAAATTTACCTTCATGGTTAAAGAACGCATGTCATGATGCTGGGTCATGACCCCGCCACTGGCCATTCCGATGGCTGAAACAAAATATTTAATAAAGCAATCAAGTTAATCAATCAAACAATCAAAACAGTCAATCTTCGCCTCCACCATTTCGCAAACTTCCTGCTACACATCCTTTCTCCTCTCCATTCCACATTCTCTCTCTCTCTCTCTCTCTCTCTCTCTCTCTCTCTCTCTCTCTCTCTCTCTCTCTCTCTCTCTCTCCATCTCGTTCTTTCTTTCCACCATCTCTTCTGACAAACTGTTTCGACCTACAAAGAAGATGAGAGGAGACTAGACGCAGACAGAGACAGACAAGACAGAGAGAGAGAGAGAGAGAGAGAGAGAGAGAGAGTGACCGACGGACCTTAATTTGGCCCGCTCTGATTTCCGATCATAACAACGTAGGGTTTTCCAGATAAGTCTGGAAATACAAAACCTAAGGCTGAAATGAAGAAGGCGCAAGCCCGGCTATATATTTCTGAAAGACGTGTACAAAAGCATTAAGCTTACACGGCAGTACATTCAATGGCTGACGTCACCAAATGACAATGTAATGAATGTGATAGTGAGCTTTCAAACTGATCCGAGTCGGTCTTAAATAAAAGTCTATACTATAGGTCTACTACTCTGAAGGAATCGTAGACAGCATTTTCTTTTAAATTAACCTTGCTGCCCCATTGAATGAATGCTCGTGCATGAAATAATTGAAATGTCATGTTTCTTCCAACGAGTCAGTCTTTCTGTCAGTGTGACTGGCCGCCTCTTTTAGAACTGTTCGGAGGAAGATGTTCTCAAGGTAATAAAGCGATCAAAACCTAAGTCGTCCGCTGTCGACCCCATGCCTTCAGCACTCATGTTTGAGTTCTTGGATGTAATTCTTCCTATCATTGCGCTACTTATCAACAGCAGCTTGCAAACCTGCCTAATTGCTTGAAGACTGCAGTCATAAGGCCTTTACTTAAGAAAACGAACCTGGACCCAAGTACACTGAACAATTACAACCGGTGTCAAACCTCCCTTACTTGTCAAAGCTCTTTGAGCGAGATGTGGCCGACCAGCTAGTTCTTCATTTGAATGTCAATGGTCTAGTGCATAAAGTTCCAGTCTGCCTACCGTTCGGGCTTCAACACGGAGACAGCATTACTTCCAGTAATTAATGATCTACTGTGCAGTGTAAATTATGGGAAGGTAGTCCTACTGAATTTGAGCGCTTTCTTTGATGCTCTTGATCATCGTCCCCTTCTAGACTCAAAATTGAGAATAATATTGAGGGCGTGACCCTGCACTGGTTCTCTTCCTATGTGGCCAGTCGGTACCAGCATGCGAGAGTTGGTTTGGAAAGTTCAGAGGACACTTTGTTGAGCTATGGTGTACCCCAAGGCTCGGTTATTGATCCGCTGCTTTTCACTGTATATACCCTTCGGTTAGGCAGGTTCATAGACAGGCACCAAATATCCAGACAGCACTTTGCTGACGATTCCCAGCTCCAACCAACATTTTCTCCGGATCCGATCTCTGTGGCCTCTGCTCTCAAAAACATGGAGGAGTGCTGAGTAACATGAAAACATGGATGACAGCAAACAAACAAAAAACTAAATGATGACAAGATTGAGGCATTGTTGTGCTGCTCCCCTTTATAACCAGAAGGCAGTGTCAATGGATCACATTCAGATCGGTTATTCTACAATAGAATTGTCCACCACTGTCAGAGACTTGTCTTCATATTGATTCAAATCCTGACATGTCATTTCACATCACATCAATCTTGAGAACTTGGTATTGTCACCTTCGCTCACTTGGAAGACTGCGCCTCTTTCTTACTCAGTCAGCAGCAAATGCCATTGCAATTTATCTCATTTTCTCAGGCTTGATTATTGCAACAATGCCCTCTGGGGTTTGCCCTGCTCACAATCCAATCGCCTTCAGAAGATAGAGAGTACAGCTGTACGCATTGTTACTAGACCCAACAAAAGAGAACATATAACTCCGGTTTTACGCTACCTGCACTGGCTCGTTGTTGCAAAGAGAATTGACTATAAAATCCTCTTTATTACATGTGTGTCGGATAGCGCAGTGGTTGGAGCACTCGCTACTGTGTCGCAAGTTAAGCATCGTCCAGGGCGGTTAGCACTTGGATGGGTGACCGCAAAACGTAAAGCGACAAATAACAACGCCCCCATGCCCAGTTGACTCAACTGTGACTGAGTACCTACTCTCTTAAGGGTGGGGAAGGTAAAGCAGCGAGGGAGAGAGATGGGCATCACCCTCATTACGCTGGCCCAAGATAAGTGTGATCTCCAACATCACGCTCCCCTACGGCCACAAGGCTATGGGACTACCTTTACCTTTTACCTTATTACATATTAGTGTGTAAACAAAACAGCTCCTGAACATCTTCAAGAATGTATTAACATTTATGCTCCTTCTCGCCCTCTCCGCTCATCGTCAACATCATGGTTTGTAGTGGCTGGTAAAAGAGAGGACACTGAAAAGAAGCGATCTAGGGCCAGGCCAGTCAAAAATGCTGCACCTACCCTCCGGAATACGATACCAGACAATATTAAATCGGCAACGCTTTTTTGCCGGAAACTCAAGACCTGCCTATTTTCACGACAGTAACTAGTACATTTTTTCTTGCGCCCCGAGCATTTCTCTGCGACATGGGGTTGTGAGCCATACAAGTGGACATTGGATTGTATTGGATTGTCTGTCAAATGACTCGACTATACAATATAACTCTTTCATGGATAAAGACAAATGAACAATTAGAACCGTGATTTACTGTTAATTTCTCTATTAATTAAGCTTGGAATTATTATAATTATTTTCCAGTTGGTCCATAATTCTATTCAAAATTTCTCAACTGTGTTGTTTTAAAAGATAAGCAAACATATAGAACATATAGTACCATGCATGTTAAACGCGATTCCCGCAGGGGAGGCACTTATGTGACAGAGGTACGAGACTTTTCAGGCCACCGAGGGTTTTTTCCGGGTACTCCGGTTTCCTCCCTCCATTTTATAATGGCATTGGATGCAGTCTATTTAACATTTCAAAAATATATTTCGTCTTCTAATAGCGACTTGCCTTTACCACCATATGTTTGAAAGAAGAATGTGTGTTTGTTGTGGATATAGTAGTGTCCAGGGGCGGACGAGGGAAAGGTTTCCGGGGTTTCCGGGGTTTCCGGACCCCCCCCCCCCCTCCCCCAGCCCCCCAAAAAAGGAAAAAAAAGAAGAAGAAGAAGAAGGAGAGAGAGAGAGAGAGAGAGAGAGAGAGAGAGAGAGAGAGAGAGAGAGAGAGAGAGAGAGAACTTTAAAGGAAACTGATCAATCACTTGGAAACGGTAACCTCCATATTCCATGTATGTATGTATATAACATAGATAGATAGATAGATAGATAGATAGATAGATAGATAGATAGATAGATAGATAGATAGATAGATAGATAGATAGATAGATAGATAGATAGATAGATAGATAGATAGATAGATAGATAGATAGATAGATAGATTTAAAAAGAAAATTTAATTATTTATTTTTGTTTAAGGGAGGGGGTTGGGGGGGGGGGGCGCCACGAGCGGAAGAAATACAGAAAGAAAACGATATTCCTAATGGATAATATAACGGATTACGACAGGAGTGCCCAATACGTCGATCGCGATAGACCGGTCCATCGCGAAGGCAGTGTGACTGAGTAGATCGCGTAGCAGTAAAAAAAAAAAAATTGACATCAGCCTATTATATGACTATATATTTGTTTTGCATTTTGGTGGTTGGTAGATCATTTTGGCTTGGTCATTTTAAAAGTCGCTCGCATGCTGAAAAAGTCATAGTGTGGGCAACCCTGGCTTACGTTGATGTTTTAGCAAAAAGACAAATGGCCAAAGTTCCGTCCCTTTGCTTGCTTATTCCGACTCGCGCCAGCGCTTCAAAATGCCGCGAACGCCGTCGTTGAAGCCTTCTGATTCGAAAGGTGTGGCAAAGCTCAGTAAATATTTTTTAAGCAAATGAGGTAATTATTATTTTGATAATTTAATCTTACAAGTAAATAACATATCCTATCCTATCCTATCCTATCCCATAACTCGGAGGTCGTATGGGCACCACAGATGATCGTTTAACCAGCGTACTCCATCTTTCCCTGTCCTCAGCAACCCTGATTGTTTCGCTCAGTGTCAAACCAGTCCATTCTCGAATGTTGTCCTCCCACCTCTTTTTTGGTCTCCCTCTTCTTCTACCTCCTTCCACTGTGCCTTGCAGGATGGTCTTTGCAAGACCTGATGATCTGGTGACGTGGCCATACCCTCAGAGTTTCCGTTTTTTCACAAGTGTGAGCAGGTCATCGTATTGTCCAATGGCTTGTGTGATGGGGGCCTCGTGGTGATACAGTCGCCGGTTTTCTATGCCGAAGGTCGCGGGTTCGATTCCCGCAAGGGGCGAACGTATGTGACTTAGGTACGAGACTATTGACATCACCGAGGGTTTTCTCCGGGCACTCCGGTTTCCTCCCTCCCTCCCTTCAACAATGGTACAGGACGCAGTAAATATACAAATTTCCAAAATAAAAAATCGAGTTTTTTTCTTTCTTCCAATAGCGATCTCTCTGCCTTTACACCACCTGTTTGAGTGATTGGTGTGTATTTGGTGTGTGTGAGGGTGGATGAGACAGGTGAGCTTATGTTGGTATAGATCGCCGCGCTTTGAGCCTGATTGATTTGGGGAAAGGCGCGTATATAGCATCCTGTATTATTATTACTATTATTATTATGTGATGGTCTGTCGGACTTCGTCGTTGGTGATGTGCTGGGTATAGGAAATGCCCACAAGTCTTCTGCAGCACCTCATCTCCATGCTTTGTATTCTTCGTTGGAGATCTGCTGTGAGGGTCCATGCTTCGCAAGCATATAGGAAGATGGAGATGACAAGGGAGCCAAGCAGCCTTACCTTGGAATGTGGACTGATGGTCCTGTCTTTCCAAATTGGCTTCAACCTCGCCAGGGCAACAGTTGTTTGTGCGATCCTGGAAAGGACTTCCTGTCGGGACCCATTGTGTGATACAATTGATTGATTGATTGATTGATTGTTGCTTTAGGTCCAGCGGACTCTTCCGAGCCAAATCAGGACCGGACAACCCCCGATCCGCATAAAAGATCTGCTGAAACAACCCCAGTGGGAAAACTGAATGCCCTCCACCGGCCAGTCACTTTACAATAAAGACATCCCACGCAGGGGACGGCTGAGGCTTTACCCCAACTAATCGAAGCCCCGGTTACAAAAACAAAATAGAATACAAACATCATTATAAATTATCAACAAAACACATACATATAAAATGCCTATATTGCTAAATAATAACATCATAGGAAGCCCTAGTGACCACCCGGCAGAAAGCGTCCAACACTCCCAAGCTGATCCAACAGACCTCATACACAAACAAGGAGTCTTGTCCAGGAAGAGTTTTCAAGAAAAAAGGTAGGTCATTGATCTAGCGAAGAAGAAGATAGTATAGCAGAGTGATAGGACAGAGCAGGAATGGGAAAGAGCAAATGAGGAAGACAGCGACAGTGGGAATTTAAAGCACTAAATTTCCAGAAAGTGGGGATACTATTTATACTGAAACCCCCGGCACTCCAACGGGGGTACTGTTGCCGCAGTGAATCGGTCATGCCTATAAAGGAAAGACAGGTTTTCAACTGGGGCTTTCACTTTTCCCTTTATAGGTTAGAACAATCTACAGTGACAAGATTGCTCATGACCCCAAGGGGTGTGTGATACAATGGCTCCTAAATAATTTGAAGCTATGCACTGTGTTGAGGGATTGGCCTTGGACTTTGATGTCCGTGTTGATGCCATGGGTGTTGTTGGTCATCATTTTGGTCTTCTCTGCACTTATTTTCATTCCATAGGCTCTGGAGGTGGTGTCAAGCCTCTGTACCAGCTGTTCAGGCTCTTGTTTCTATCCAGCCAATCCATCAATGTCATCCGCAAAAGGAAGGTTGGAGATTGCTCTTCTCCCTATGCTGACTGTGCCTTCGTGGTCTGCAAGGGCATCTGACATGATGCGCTCTAGGAAGATGTTGAAGAGTGTTGGAGAGAGTAGGCATCCCTGACGCACACCGATTGTTTTTCTGAACCAGTTTCCGATGGCGCTGTTGTGGAGGACTGCACTGGTAGCTTTGTCATACAGGCTTTTAATGACTTCAATAATTTTAGGGCTGATGTTGTACACTCTCATGGTTGCCCACAGAGCTGCATGCTAGACTCGGTCAAACGCCTTTTTGAAGTCTACGTACATATGATATAGATGTTGTTGGTGCTGTAGGTATTTCTCACAGATTGTTCTGAGGTTGAAAATCTGTTCAGTGGTACTTCGCCCTGCCCTAAATCCTGCTTGCTCTTCGGCTATAATTTGTTCAGCTTGGGGTTTCAACCTGTTGAGTATTATTTTCAGGAGGACCTTGCTGGGATGGCTGATGAGGCTGATGGTGCGGTAATTTTCACATTCCTGAAGGTTACCTTTTTTGGGAAGAGTGATGGCAAGCGACTGGGTCCATGGTGTAGGCCACTCCCCACTCTGCCAGATCTTGTTACAGATAATGGTGAGTGCGTCGATCATCGCTTCTCCTCCTGCTTGAAGCAGTTCCGCAGGTATGTTGTCCACTCCCGCTGACTCCCCCTTCTTCAGCGATTGCACTGCTGCCTCAACTTCTTCTTGGAGAATTGGGAGGATTTCTTCTTCTTCTCTGTTCTCTGAACATGCTAGAAACTGATGGATCTCCAATTGGTTTGTGGTTGTAAAGGTCAGAGCAGTACTCTGTCCATCTGTCCAAGACTTCTTGTTCTTCTGTAAGGCATATGCCAGACTTGCTTTGGATCGTGGAGACCTAGGGCTTTTTAACACTTGTCAGCCGCTTCACAGTCTGGTAGGCCTTCGTGCTGTTGTTCTTGTTCAGACTGTTCTCTATTTCCTGGCATTGATCTTCTATCCAGTTCTCCTTTGCTGTGCGCATGCCTTTTCGGATTTCATTGTTGATTTTTCGGTAGGCATCAGCTTCCTGCGAGGTGTTCTTTTTCTTTTTCATCTCTCTTCGTTTATCACACAGGTCCAAAAGTTCAGGTGTGATCCACAGCTTTTTCTTTGACCGGTGCTTTCCAAGGATCTCCGTGGCGGCATCTGTCACAGCTAAGTTGAAGGTGGTGGTCATGGTGTTGACATCTACTTCACCAGCTCCCAAAATGAGCAGTGGTGCAAATTTCCCTCCAATTGTGGCCTGAAATAATGCAGCCACCTCCGGGTTTTGCAGTTTGTCAAGGTCGAACTGCAGTCTAGTGCACTTTGCTGTGTTCTCTCTCTTAAAGTGAAGCCGGAAAGACATCATCACAAGATTGTGGTCACTTCCGATATCTGCTCCTGGAAAAGTGCGTGTCCTGCCAATGTTGATGCTTGATCTGAAGCGTTTCTTGACCATCATTAACATTTTCCGAGTAAGTCCCTTTAATAGAATTTTGGAAACCTACCCCCCAAAAACTAACTGATCCGCCCCTGGTGTCTGTAACATGTGAGCGTTTATGTTGGTTACAGATCGCCGCGTTTTGAGTCTGATTTAGGAATAAGGCGCTTATGGTGTCTATTATTATTATTATTATTATTATTATTATTATTATTATTATTATTATTATTATTATTATTATTATTATTATTGTGAGTGGAATAACTGTCAGAACAATAAACCAATGGTGGTATTTAATATGACAAATCAGTTAATCAAATGAGGCGGTATATAAGAAGCCAAGCAATCATCAATCACCATGTGCCAAACAAAACGTCTCCCCAAAGACTAAACTGTGCAATTTTCTGCGCACTATCCTGAACACAGACGCTTGTATCTGGACAATCGAGCGCCTATGTCTGTGACGCTTCTCCCTATAATAGGCATAGGCGCTCGCGTGTCCAGATAAAAGCGCCTGTTACACACACACACACCCACACACTCAAACACACACACACACGCTCACCCCCCACACACACACGCACAAACTAAATCCCTCGGTCGTGTACACAAACAAACACACAAACTCACAAACACACGCACACACACACACATTTACATATCGATACATTTATTACATCCCAAACCGTTAGCTTTAACAACGTTGTAATGAACCAACCCTAAATCTTGTCTTCTCTCAAAGCTTTCTAGAGCCAATCATGGCTCGTTTTGGTTGATAGGAATCGAGCAAGACTTTTACTCTGCCGCAGTGTGTTCCCAATAAGGTGCAGTCCACACACAAACTTTTTGTGCACTAGCAATAACACACACACACACACACGCATGCACGCAAGTACACACTCAAACACTAATCCCTACAAGCCAAAACCCCTGAATTCTCATATCTCTTCTTAAATATAAGGATTGTCAGGGTCAGAGAGTGTTTTGAGAGCATTCACCTTAAATGTTAAATGTCTGTACCAAGGCGAATACCGAAAGAAAGGAAGGAAGAAATACAAGTTAAAAAGTAATACAGAAACAAAGAGAGTAGGAAGGAAAAAAGTAAGGAAGAAATGAAAATAAATGGGTAACAAGAAAAAACAAAGACAGAAAAAAAGAAGATATGAACTGAAGAAAAAAAAAAGCAAGAATGAAGAAAAGAAAGGAAACGAGGAAGTAGAAAGAGATAGAGAGGGATGTAGAGGGAGAGAGAAAAAGAGGGGGAGGGAGGGAGAGAAAGAGGGAGAGAGAGATGGGGGGGGGGAGGATGGAAGATGGAGGGAGAGAGAGGAAGGGAGAGAGAGAAGAGTATAAGTAACAAACAAAACATACCAACAATAACAAAAAACGTAAAGCGTCTAAGAGCTCGAACATCGATATACCCAAAGATCGTTTCTAAGTATAGATCTGAAGGCTTCCAACACTCCATCTAACCTAGGCTATTCATATGTGCGGTGACTGGCAGAAAAAAGGGCCCTTATCTGTGCACAACGTTACTCGGGTGCAATAGCAAAAGCTATGCCCTGGGTCGATATGAAGTAAAGAAACCCCCTTATCGATTCCCTTACTGTCCATTATTTGCCTGAGATTAGCCACAATGCGATAGCATAGAATTATTTCTTGCTTTCTGTTGTGGTTTTGACACTTTACAGCTGCGTATAACGGTATTATGTATTACTATACCAAGACGGAACGACACGTCTGTCAATGTCAAAGACCGTATATATATTTCTCTCTATCTCTTTCTACTTCCTCGTTTCCTTAATTTTTTTCCTGTATATATATAAGCCTATGACTATGAACAAGAGTATGCCTATGCTTGCTGTAGAGAGCTACATAGTTTAAGAATATTTTATATGAGATAAAAATAAAATGTCATCTGTATTCTAGTTTAAATATGTATCTTGCGACTCTGAGTATGTCTGCTCTGTACCTAGTGCAAGAATGTATTATATTAGATAATACAAAATCAACTGTACTATGTTGTCAATGTCGTAAAATGATTATCAGCTATGGTATATGCTGTCTAAGTATGTGAATACCTTTTGAACATACCGTGTGTCAAAAGTCAGTAATTCGTAGCCTCTCGGGTAGCACGAAGCATAAAAAATCATCTGTTCAATAATCAAGAATACCATAAATAGGTTTACTATGTATTCTGACTTCTTGGACAGATGGACAGAGTACTGCTCTGACCTTTACAACCATACACCAAATGGAGACCCATCAGTTCTAGCATGTCCCGAGAGCAGAGAAGAAGAAGAAATCCTCCCAATTCTCCGGGAAGAAGTTGAGGCAGCAGTGCAATCGCTGAAGAAAGGGAAGTCAGCGGGAGTGGACAACATACCAGCGGAACTGCTACAAGCAGGAGGAGAAGCGATGACTGATGCTCTCACCATTATCTGTAACAAGATCTGGCAGAGCGGGGAATGGCCTACACCATGGACCCAGTCGCTTGTCATCACTCTTCCCAATAAAGGTAACCTTCAGGAGTGTGAAAATCACCGCACCATCAGCCTCATCAGCCATCCCAGCAAGGTCCTCCTGAAAATAATACTCAACAGGTTGAAACCACAAGCTGAACAAATCATAGCTGAAGAACAAGCAGGATTCATGGCAGGGCGAAGTACCACTGAACAGATTTTCAACCTCAGAATAATCTGTGAGAAATACCTACAGCACCAACAACATCTATATCATGTGTTCATAGACTTCAAGAAGGCATTTGACCGAGTCTGGCATGCAGCTCTATGGGCAACCATGAAAGTGTACAACATCAGCCCTAAAATTATAGAAGTCATCAAAAGCCTGTATGACAAGGCTACCAGTGCAGTCCTCCATAACAGCGTCATCGGGAACTGGTTCAGAACAACAATCGGTGTGCGTCAAGGATGCCTACTCTCTCCAACACTCTTCAACATCTTCCTAGAGCGCATCATGTCAGATGCTCTTGCAGATCACGAAGGCACAGTCAGCATAGGGGGCAGAGCAATCTCCAATCTTCGTTTTGCGGATGATATTGATGGATTGGCTGGAGAGGAACAAGAACTTGAACAGCTTGTACAGAGGCTTGACACCACCTCCAGAGCTTATGGAATGGAAATAAGTGCAGAGAAGACCAAAATGATGACCAACAACACCAATGGCATCAACACGGACATCAAAGTACAAGGCCAATCCCTCAACACAGTGCACAGCTTCAAATATTTAGGAGCCATTGTGTCAGACAATGGGTCTCGACAGGAAGTCCTCTCCAGGATCACACAAACAACTGCTGCCCTGACAAGGTTGAAGCCCATTTGGAAAGACAGAACCATCAGTCTACATTCCAAAGTAAGACTGCTGCGCTCTCTGGTCCTCCATCTTCCTATATGCATGGACCCTCACAGCAGATCTCCAACGAAGAATACAAAGCATGGAGATGAGGTGCTACAGAAGACTTCTGGGCATTTCCTATACCCAACACATCACCAACGTTGAAGTCCGACAGACCATCACACAAGCCATTGGACAACACGATGACCTGCTCACAGTGGTGAAGAAACGGAAACTCCAATGGTATGGCCACGTCACCAGATCATCAGGCCTTGCAAAGACCATTCTGCAAGGCACAGTGCAAGGAGGTAGAAGAAGGGGGAGACCGAAAAAGAGGTGGGAGGACAACATTCGAGAATGGACTGGTTTGACACTGAGCGAAGCCATGAGGGCTGCTGAGGACAGAGAAAGATGGAGTATGCTGGTTAAGCGATCATCTGTGGTGCCCCTACGACCTTCGGGTTATGGGACAGGATAGGATAGGATAGGATAGGATGTATTCTGAATATAGCTATACCTGCGACATCACCTCAGTGTAGACCTACAATATATTGTTCGTAGGCATTTTTTGCGAATGTTTCCTTAATGCGGATGCTGTGCGCCAAAGAACAGCACAGTAAATCACAAGACTGACTGTGCCATGCGGGAGACACAGTAACGTTGCACAGTTAACATTGTCCTTGAAACAAACAGCTAGTAGACACTCTACCTTAAATAGAACGCCTTGTCTATTGTAACGTTTTAAGCTGTCATGGTTTAAATAGCTATATCTAATGTCTAATGGTGTTGGATGTAAGTGCTTGGGTGTAGACCTACTTAATTTCATGTTCAGAGAGACTACTATACATGCAATGCAATGCGATGCAATGATGGAGCTAAAACTCAAAGGGACATAATTCATTTTCAGAGCCCTTCCGCAAGTATTCTCTCAACCTGTTATTCATCGTGCTGCAAGAGTGAGTACGGTGGACTAAAGATCCTGATGTACAGGCGGAAGAGTGCCATTACACTCACACACTCAACTAGCACCCTTTCTCCCTACCCTCCAACACCCCACCCCATCCACCCACTCTCCATCAGGATTGTGGTCAGTGTTTGGGGCGTTAGACGATGCGAATGGCGTAGCAAGTTGGCGACTCCGATGGCTTTAATTAGATCCTAAATCGGCTAGCGCCTTGAGCAGCCCTTGAGATGGATAAGCGCTATATAGGAACGTTTAAATCTTCCTCCTTCTCCTCCTCCTCTTCTTCTTCACTCTTGCTCCGCCCTCGCTCCCTCCCTACCCCTCCTTCTCATGCATCTTCCTCTTCTCATTCAAGAGTCAATCATGCAGAGTTTAAATCAGCCAACAGAAAAGTGTGTTTACCGTCCTCCTCAGCTCTAACACTATAAATGCAGCATAAATCAATAAATCATTCTGTCCCACCGCCGTAGCACAAGTGGTAGAGCGTTCGCCTGGCACACCGATAACCCAGGTTCGAATCCCGTGATGGGCGAAATTAAAGTGGCCATTTTTCACTGTATATTTTAGCAGTATGATTGCTTTGGTGGTTCAGTGTTGATTTAGGTCTATACCCCTTGTTCCCTGGGATGGTTATCCCCGTCTGCCAAATTGCCAATGGTGGCTGTAGACGTTAAACCTCATTCAAATCAGTCTGTCAAACCTGCCTATTATTTAAATCCAGTCGGTTGCTAAAATAAACAGTCTGGTAACGCTTAACACAGTAATGAAGCTAGATTCAATAGATCAAAGTATGTTTTCTGTAAGTCTATTAAACCTAGTTAAATAACTATATAAGCATGGATTCTTGCCAATTCTGCGTAAATAGGCAGTTAACAGGCAAGCGTACACATGAAATGTGATATCCCTTGACAAGAGAGAAAACACTATAGATCGATTTGTGCTGCTTTCTATTACTTGTTGTATTCTTAAAAGTCGACCTATCTATCCTTTTAGTTTCAAAGTCATCAAGGTTTTGAAAACATATTCATTTGGAAAGACACTGAGAACACACATACGCCCACATTCCCATATACTCTCACACACGCCCGCACATACAAAATGCGCGCGTGAGAGACTTTGACGCACACGTGCCTATAGTTATACTATTTAATTACACTATTTATTATTTAATCAATCTAATATAACGTTTGTCCAGCTCAGGAGCGGCTCAAGGTGCTGGTCGATGCAGGATCTAACTCAAAACAGCCTGAGGCGCGCACTTGCAACCTTTGGGCGCATAATCTGACGCCCAGACGACTGAGCACACTGAGAAAGGACTTAGTGCGTGCTGGGCGTATTTATGTAGCCGGCACTCATTCGTCTAGGACATGAGCGTCAGGATCTTTAAAGTCCGTTTTATGGAATGCGTGCGTGCACAGACTAGACCTCGGTCTATACTCTCATTTGAAGGCGTATTTACAGGAGTATTTACTATTTACGGACATTGACAGTGACAGAGAGGTGAGAGAGAGAGAGAGAGAGAGAGAGAGAGAGAGAGAGAGAGAGAGAGAGAGAGAGAGAGAGAGAGAGCAGACAGACAGATTGACAGACAAACAGAGAAAGAGAGCAGAGGCAGGCAGGGAGAGAGAGAGAGAGAGAGAGAGAGAGAGAGAGAGAGAGAGAGAGAGAGAGAGAGGGAGGGAGAGAGAGGGAGGAAAAGACAGAGAGACAAACAGACAAAAGAGAATGGGTAGAGGAATTTGAACGAAATACGTGCAGATCATTACTGTAAAGCACATACAGGTCACAATAGAAAACCGGTCATAATTAATATGCGCAATTCTAGTGGCCTGTCTCTTGTCGTGTAGGTAGTACACACAAAAGCTGGCTACAAACGCTCTTTAATCAAACTTACTATGATATGATTCCGTCATAGTGGAGTTGCCAAAAGGAACACCCGTATCGCCCAGATCGAATACAAACACTCCTAGCATTGATTTGATTCCAGCTTGCATGTTAACATACATGCACCAATGCAGGGAGAGAGAGAGAGAGAGAGAGAGAGAGAGAGAGAGAGAGAGAGAGAGAGAGACAGACAGACAGACAGACAGACAGACAGACAGACAGAGACAGAGAGACAGAGACAGAGAGAGACAGAAAGAGACAGAGAGAGGGACAGATACAGACAGACTGACAGAAACAGAGAAACACACACACACACACACACGCACACACACACGCTCAAACGCGCGCGCGCTCTCCCATACACAGAGACCGAGATAGACTGAGAGACAGAGACATATAGACAGGAGAGACAGACAGAAAAAAGGGAGGCAGATTAAGTTACTGGCTGACAGAAGCACATACGGAGTAGTAAGTATACCTATAAAACTCTCTCTCTCTCTCTCTCTCTCTCTCTCTCTCTCTCTCTCTCTCTCTCTCTCTCTCTCTCTCTCCCAAACTTCCTGAGACAAACTACTAACATGAATACGTTAAAGAGCAAATATGCTTCCCACCGTATAAAGTCAAAATAAACGTTGCTTTCGTTGTACATGTCAGAAAAAAATATATATGATTTTTCATTCTACAAAGTTACTTATGTTCTTTGGTACTGATGATTTTTTTTTTGCAATGTTTCGTTTAATTATTTTGACAATAATGCATATATGCTAGTTAACGTGTATAATGTCCTCTAAACTTTGTTCCTTACAAACCAACGGATCTTTAGAATGCTAGAATATGTTAAATATAAATACAAAATTGATGTGTAACTCCAGCCCACAGGCGCTTGTATCAGGACACGCGAGCGCCTATGCCTGTGACGCGTCTCCCTTTGGTTATCTATAATATACAAGCGCCTGTGCTCCAGCCCATATTCATTAGTATGCTTGTCATGTACATACATGTGTCCTTACTCAAATTTATCTGTAAACATATAATCGATTCAATCCTCCAACTCCCACTATTATTCCTGTCCCATCTTTCCCTCCCCTCCCCATCTTTCCTTCACACACACACTCACACACATACTTGTATTCATGTCAAAATGGGGTCCTTTGACGTACTTCGCGCCTCTTAGGCGGCGAATTAGGTCAACTTTCTTCGAAAAACGGCTACTTTTAGCAATTTTCCTCGCCTCTTAGAGACGAAGTAGGTCAAGTTTGTTCAAAAACACAGCTAGGATAAGGAACTTTCCTCGACGATTAGGGTAAGGCAGTGCCTCGACGATTAGGGTAAGGCAGTGCCTCGAAAAGGGTTAGGGTCAGGGCTAATTGCAGCGCTGCAACTAGCCCTGACCCTAACCCTTTTCGAGGCACTGCCTTACCCTAATCGTCGAGGCACTGCCTTACCCTAATCGTCGAGACACTGCCTTACCCTAATCGTCGAGGAAAGTTCCTTATCCTACCCGTCTGGAAGATGCACTACAACTACACTTGGCCAAGTGAACTTTAAGTGCACATGCACTACAACTGCACTTCGCGAAGTGAACTTTAAGTGCACATGCACTACAACTGCACTTCCATGCACTACAACTGCACTTGCATGCACTTAAAGAGCACTTCAGCGCATTTCAATGGAAAACAAAATGGGTTTACAAATTGGTACCCCATTTTTGTTTGTGAACCCATTGTATACTAAGTGTGCAAGGTTTATAAACCCAAAACGCCATGAATACAGCCCCCCCCCCCCCCCACACACACACACACACTCACACACACACTTACTCACCTTCAGTGTTTTCATGAATTCAATTCCACCGGACAATGGTCTTGATTGTTGTTATCTACTACAACAAAATTAATTTAAATTGAGTTGTTTCCTTTCATTCTTGGTCGGTCGCCTGAAGAGACCACACACGACATTTTTTACAAATTTGTCCATTTTTTGAAGATAACCCTAACCTTAACTCTAACCCTAACCCTAACACAGCCCTAACCCTAACGGAACATTGTTTTGACGTCAAAATAACTGGGTCCGTCAAAAGAAAGTACGTAGAGGTTCAAGTGTGTCGCGTTAGGACTAGTTTTAACTCTGCTTGTTGACTATTTAGCCTTGTGTAGTCTTTGTAACAGTAGAGAGTCAGTAAATTACACAGTAGCAATAAAAGTACACACAGCGAGCCAGACCCCCACACAGCTTAGTGACTCAGCACTGTGTGCGAGAGTCGTAAACATTTTACCCAATGAGAGCTTTGAATCGGACCGTTTTAACCAATCAGAAGCAGGCTAAGTGGGTAGAGCAGTTTTGACTGTGTCAGAGCCTAACACAGCTTTGGTCAGTCGTGTGTGAGAAGAGGTAGAGTCAACATCTCCACAGCTAGAGAAATCTCTACACTCATAGACCAGGAAGCAGGACTTAGGAATCTTAGAATTCTCTCAAGTCATCACGGGCCTGAACTTGTCAAACAGGTAAATGAACACCCTTCTGTTTCATCGTGATATATTTGTATTATTGTTGAAATTATGTTTGTGGAATTTGCTATGCATAAATGTGAATTATTAATCCGAATTTGCCGTACCACGTGGAAGAGCCGACCACGAGCCGAAACACGACCGGTTGCGCCGCCATGTTGTATCCCGTACGGAACCTCTGTTGTTTAACTTATATGTATGTTTGCAGACCAGTGGCTGTACCACTGAATGTTTATATTATTATTAATTCTGTATGTGTATAGTTAGCCACGATTGATATTTATGTATGTATAGGAATTTAGAGTGAAATTCCAGTGGAACCCGGAAGTAGCAGAATGTTCGTCGCTTATGTATAGAGATGTGGAGCTATCACTGAGGGCTACTTGGCTTTCAGTGAGACGCTCTGCACAAACCGATTATTCAGGGTTGTGCAGACTTTCGTCTCTTATATTACAGACGAGCAGGTGAGCTATCCAGAGCTATCCAGAGCTATCCCGAGCTATCCTGTGCACCCCACTCCACAGAAACGACTAGTTGGCGGAGTATCCTCTACCGCACAAGACGGAAAGAGCAACCCGGAAAACTCCCTGTCAGACCCCACAGCGTGGCAAGGGAACCCAACTACACAACGACACAGGTGGACCAGAAGCTACCTCACAGAAGGACTTCGAACCCCCACTCATGAGTTAAGTGCATAACACGAAGGTGCACTTAAACTGATTATAACAGGACCACAGTAGTCCAACTCTTCAGAAACTGTAAAACGGACCACAGTAGTCCAAATCTACATGAGATATAATAGAAAGTGCCCGAGGAAGATATAACAGCTGCCTAGACTATCAGCGATCGAACTATTAGCAGTGACTGAGACATTTTAAGTTAGATTAGTACTTAGAGAATCTTGTATAGAGTAGATGAAATAAATGTGTGATTTTAACTGTTATCAAGTGGCTGGACTACATATGATTCATAGCCGTGTGAAAGCTAGTGTGACAGTAATCTTTTACCATTTTTCTATCTATTTCTGTACCCCAACCTTAACACAGAACGAGCTAAACAAATAAATTTATTAAAGTAATTCATAGGGTGACTTACTAGCAGTTCCCACCGAATAAACGTGAGGGTCCATAATTCCATTGTGCAGAGCCCATAAACCCCACGTGACAAAGTGTATGTCAGAATAACGGCGTTTTTACCTAGCCACATACACCTACACACACACACGCACACACACACACACCCACACACACACCCACGCACACACACAAACACATACAATTTTCTTATCAACTTACTCAGTCGATCATCCTAAACATAAATAAATTAGGTTATGTTCACACAAAGACCTGTAATATAGTCCAGTAGGACTGAGGTAGTTAAGCTAAACGTACACGATCACCTCTACACTGCAACTAGACAATTATCACACTAATGGCGATCACCTAGCGATCTCCAATAACCAATGATCGACAGCAGGTGGAGAGGTTTTTCACAGTCGCTAAAAATTCCTGCCAGAGTCATGCACAGCCTGAAAGATCGAAGAGTCACAGCAAGGTCACAAGAACTAGAGACTACAAAAATAGCGTCTGAAATATTATGTTGAATAGGTCACGTAAACACACAGCTTGCGAGCACACGTTTTGTCATATGATATATTAAGAGTGAATGTTACTTACATGCACATATAGCGTTTTCTTCCCCAAACGTACTACACGGTATGAGGAAAAAATAAACTTATTTTGTATTTGTAAAAAAAAAAAGGTAAAGGTAGTCCCATAGCCATGTGGCCGTAGGGGAGCGTGATGTTGGAGATCACACTTATCTTGGGCCAGCGTAATGAGGGTGATGCCCAACTCTCTCCCTCGCTGCTTTACCTTCCCCACCCTCAAGAGAGTCAACTGGGGGCGTTGTTGTTTGTCGCTTCACACCTTAGCGGTCACCCATCCAAGTGCTAACCGCACCGGACGGTGCTTCACTTTCGACACAGTAGCGAGTGCTCCAACCACTGCACTATCCGACACCCCTAATCTAATTTTAAAAAAAACTTTCTCTTTCACAATGTTTTAAACTATTTCAACACTGACACACACCAAAGTCAAGATTGGCATATTTCTACAAAAAATAAGATCAGAACTGTACTAACAATGTCTGTTTGAAATGCAGACGGGACTGGTCTATTAAAACGATAGGAACTTTGGAACAAGTTAATTTCTCCACGCTGATCTATAGTAAACATAAAACAAGTTGGCTCTTGAATGTGTTCCAGACCTTGGCTACCGCGCAGTGCTATCAAACCACTCCTCCGTTTATGCTGAAACGGTCAGTGGCGTAGCATTAGGGTGGAAATTTTATTGTTCGAACACTGTGTTTCTTGGAGTCAATACACAGAAGGATTTATTTCGTACATGCTTCATTGAAGACAACGGTAAAATACTCGCTTTATTCTTAAAGTAAATCAGCCACACCCAGAATAAATCACTAAATTCTTCAACAGGAGACTTACAAAATTCGTGAGTAATTTACAGTCTTTGCTGCGACAGTGATCCCTTCAATCCAACTGTCAACACCCTTCCACTCCACCAGTTTTGCATGATACATTTTTGTAAGACGTTAGTACACCCTGTGTACATCTAGCTAGGCCTACAACTGTGATTGTTCAACTCTGCGAGACATTGGTCTAATGTCAGACATAGGCCGACCATTGAGGCATACACTAAGCGAGAGAAATAAGATAAGATAACAATTTTATTTGACAAGGGTTAAAGAGTAAGCACTGGGTGTTTTTTTTTTACATCTTGCCCTTGGGGCTTGTAACAATAACAATTAGTATAAAAATAACTTTATAACAATAACATCATAATGTAATAATACAATCAAGACCTGTGCACACATAAACACACACATGTACACATACGCACGCACAACGTATGTAAAACAATCTAATGAGTGTTATTAATGTAGAACTCCAATTATGTCACTAAGTTTTAATGTGTTGTTAATGGTGTTTTCTAAAGGATGTGTATTTAGTGACTGAATTGAACTACGAACAACGTCTGGAAAGTATTCCATAAAGTGGAACCTGACTATGGCAGACTAGTTTTAAACAGATCAATTTTTGGAAAAGAAATATTTAGCTTGATTGAAAAAAAAAGAAAAAAAGAAATATCTCTATCTATCTATCTATCTATCTATCTATCTATCTATCTATCTATCTATCTATCTATCTATCTATCTATCTATCTATCTATCTATCTATCTATCTATATCTATATATATATATCTATATGAGAGAGAGAGAGAGAGAGAGAGAGAGAGAGAGAGAGAGAGAGAGAGAGAGAGAGAGAGAGAGAGATGAGAGGGGAGTAAACATGCCCACAAGTGAAGCGAAAGCATTTCGACCGATTGACCGACTCACCAAAGTGTCAGCAAAGCTATGTTTTTCTACAACTTTCGGTGATTTGGGGGGGTAGTAGGTGAGAGTGGGTGTAACAGAGAACAATAGCTGATAACGTCGTTTATCTTGATTAAAGATACATTAAGCAAAAGAATGTCTATATTTCCGTCAGCTCTATGTAAAAGTGCTCGCGATTTCCCCTTCCATTGGATACCTTTGCGAAAATAAATTACTGGTGTTTCTAAAAAAAAAAGTAGAGAAAGGTGAATCTCATTCAAAAGACGGAGATCGGATATCTTTATTCATGCTATGTTACCCATGCTTGAATAATAATAATAATAATAATTTATTTTGTATAGCGCAATTCAAACATAAAATGCTTCACAAAGCGCTTGATCACACGCAGCCACACACAGATACACACGCATAATAAATCTATTCTGCATTTAAAAACAAGACAACATGTAAACCTAGTAAAGGTAACAAACCAACAAATAAAAGTATAAAATCAGTCAATCAATCAATAAACTTATATAAAATAAATGAATAATTTCACAGAAAAAATTTAAGAGAGGGACGTTAATACCAAAAGAGGCAGATCAACAATGCCTCATCTAAGATGTAAAGTGTAAATGGTGGTGAAATACAGCAGTTTTAAAAGTAGAATAATCGTTGAATAACTAAACATCGTTACAACGTATGACAGGCCAGATGAAGAGAATAAAAGCTTGTGTAATGGCATTAATCTGGTTCAAAAAGAAAACATATTTGTGATTCACATAATAATAGTAACAACACCAATAACAATAATAACAACAACAATAACAACAATAATAATAACAACAATAATAACAATAATAATAATAGCAGTTTCTAATTTCATTTACAGTGAAAACAAGTTAAGAGGGATCAAATGTCATTTTAAAAAAAGCAAAACAATTTTAAGACAAGTACACGCATACGCACATGCATCCACGTACACACGCATTCACCCACACATTCACACACACACACACACATTCACACACATATTCACACACACACACACACACACACACACACACACCCCTACACACACACATTTCAGGTATCAGCGCAACAGGGTGTCCGCAAGGGAGGATGTTCTACAGGTGTAAGAGGAAGAGATAGGTTTTCATTTGGGCTTTGAAAGAGTCAAGAGATGGAGATTGGCGAAGGCTGCATGGGAGTTTGTTCCACAGGGTAGGAGCATAGACGGAAAAAGCTCTTTTGCCAAATGTTCCAAGAAAAGAATGGTTTAAACAAATGTTTTATTCAAAGACAGCACATAATGATAAACAATGCTTTACAGTTTGGGCAACAAGCGAGGTTATATAAGCCCATCCTGTATAAATAAATAACCCGTGGGGCCGGGTAGCTCAGTTGGTAAGAGCGTCTTGCTAGTAACCGAAAGGTCGCTGGTTCGAATCCCGGATTGGTCAACGTGTGATCATATTATTTTCCCCTTTACCAACAACTGGCCCGCTGGTGTCAGTATAAATCGGTCCAGTAGTCACCTATATGCGAAAGTGTCGTGTGACTATAATCTACATACAAACATACAAACATAAATAAAATTCAACATAATAATTAAGTGACAGACAACTAATAATTGCATATAAATGACGAAGAATTTAAAAAAATTAAATAAATAATTAAATGAAATATGTAGAATAACAGGTAACAATTTATTACTAACTATTGAGAAGAAAAAAAAGAAGAATCGAGTATTTAACTTGAAATGAAATATGTAGATAAAGAAGTAATGGAAATTTTTAAATAAATAATTGGAGAAGGAGGAAGAGGTGGAGAGAAAGAGAAAGAGAGAGAGAAAGAGAGAGAGAGAGAGAGAGAGAGAGAGAGAGAGAGAGAGAGAGAAAGAGAGAGAGAGAGAGGAGAGACTGACAGACAGACAGATAGACAGAGAGACGAACACCGGGACACTTGTGCGATGAAACGGAGAATTTCAATTAAACGATAACGCTTTGACTTTTGATAAACTCTTGTGTGGTGCTGAAGATGCATTGAATATATCTAGTAGAGAAAAGGTTTGGTTCCTGTACTGTAAGCTATTCAACCTTATTTGTTCTTGCCTGATGATAGCCATAGTGATTGCTCTGATGTTAGTATAGACAGTGAAAGAGAAAATGTTGGACAGTTTCATTTTAAAAGCCACTTGAGCATGAGTGCCATGTTTGGATCTGGAAACACGGCGGATGATGATTATTTTTTAGGAAATTGAAGATAACGATTACAAAATAATTTAAATCATAACTTTTGAGTCAGAATTTGTACACAGACAACATTTTTTGGGTATCACAATGTTCGAGAAAATCTAAAGATTGCATTTACAAAAGTCATGTGTGGCACACAATTCACCTTTAAGCATACAATATAAGCAGAAATGAGACTTTTTTTTTTTAAAAGTACTATGTACATGTACACAAACATGGCTTTCAAAAACCTACCGTGAGACTCGTTTCTATTTATATTATACCAAAACGAATACGAATTTTGTGTCACACAAGAATCATTCTCCTACAGAACTGGATTTAGGTCTACAACATTCTGTAGACCTAAATCCAGTTCTGTAGGATTTTTCGGCCTTTTTGACATCCAATAACATGCAGGTATACGTACACATTGTGGTTCAACAGTTACGACTTCAAGTTAAACAATAATTACTTGGTAATGTTTATCTTTAACATAGTATAAGTTTGGTTAAAGATGTTTTATTAAAACGTAATGTTAATTCATAACGTTGGAATCAGAATTTGTTCATACATGTTTTGTTGAATCATACTGAACTGAGGAAACTTAAAGATTACGTTTACCAAATTTATATTTGACAAATAATTGCCTGTTACCATACATTAGCGTAGGGGTAGCTAGGTTTTGAAAACCAGTTTGTGGTCGACACAAAAACGATAAAAGTCAGTAAAACTGAAGTCTTCTCGAAAATTCTGTAACATTTCGTGTGAAAATTTTAACCGGTTTTCATTACAAAGATTTTACCAAAAAATTGAACAGTTACAGCAACAAACATGTTTTATAATTTTCAATATTACATTCAAAGAAACACACACTTATAAATACAATAATACACCCAAGCAAAAAGTGACGCATTGAGAAACAATTAAACACGTAGACAAGCACACAAACGCTCATCTACAGCTATTAACAAATAATAATAATAATAATAATAATAATAATAATAATAATAATAATAATAATAATAATAATAATCATCATCATCATCATAATAATAATAATAATAATAATAATAACAATACTGGATGCTATATACGCGTCTTTCCCCAAATCAATCAGGCTCAAAGCGCGGCAATGTTACATGCACAATAAGAATCTAAAATACTTCAAACAGAAATGTCATAATGTGGAAGAAAAAAACCCACTAGATATTTACTTTTTACTCTCAGGCCTTATAAGCCAGTTGGATGAACCACGGGAGGAACGGGTTAACAGCAACATCAATCTCAAAATATTGTTCGGTTCTTCTTTTTTTTTTTTAAAGAAAAAATATAACAGTTTATAGTGAAACTATAGTTTTAGTTTAGTAAAAACAATATATATTACATAACAAGATTAGATAAATAACTCTGTTACTAGTGTCAACCTTGGTAACGTTTTTCAATACAATTGCAACAGTTCTCTGGAAAATATAAGGCTTGAGCAATCCAGCGTTTGAACTTAAATCCAATAAGCTTGGTATTCCCATAATAGATGCAATAAGGTTTCTTCTTATTGTTGCCGAATGAATGTACATGGGGCAGAGGGAAGTAATTTGCGAAAGATATAGAAAGCGACACGTTGGAAGAATCCTGAATAACATTTAGAACAAATTCAACTTTTTTTTTAAAACTTGAAGAGCAAGACAGGATTGGACTTTTCATGACCAGCTTCATCTTGGGGTGTTTTTGATAGTCATATCATCTCAAAAGAAATGTACAATAAATATGGAAATCCGCATGCTCTGCCATCTATGTGTTCACACTCAGCAATGGCATTTGCATCTCGTAAAACAAAAAGCAGAAGCCAAAAGCATATTTACTACCCAAGCAAAACATTTTGTACAGGATTTTAGTTGCCGCATAATAAATAAAACAATCATACATTTTACATCTCCAAATACCTCCCCCATTCCTCACATTCGTTCCTTCTCCCAACTCCCACCCTCTCTCTCTCTCTCTCTCTCTCTCTCTCTCTCTCTCATAAACCTACTACACATACAGCATAACTTCACCTCTGTCCCCAGCCTTCACAACAACACAAACACACAAAAATTATGCATAGTTACACAGTACAATAAGGATCATAGAACATTTAAAAATAATATTAAAATGGACATATGCTGTCTCCTATTTATATGTAATGTTGCAGCAATCACAGAACTGTCAGTAAACAAATACACACACATGCAAACACACCCACACCCACTCACACACACACACACACACACACGTACGTTACTACAAACAATTGAGTAATTATGTGATGAAACATCTCTGCACCCAATGGATTCACATTCTGTTCGCCTGCGAGGACCTAAATTAGATCAACAGGGGAAGTTACGAGCTCCAGAGGTTACGGGTCCAATTTCAGGTGGCCTCGAGCATTAAAATTGGCTGTAAGCACCTATAAGCACCAATACGTAAATACGTACCAGTAAAACAAACTACACCATATTTAATTATTTATAGTTATTACAAGCAATTGATTAATGATGTAATGAAACACCCTGTACCCAATGGATCACCGACCAAGTGGCTGTTTCAATGCACAGAGGATGCAAAGCACGATTAATAATGATAAGAATCAGATGAATGTATTGGTTCATAATAATACTGGAATAATAATAATGTGACCATTTGCATAGCGCAGTACCTCTTCTGGTTAAATAAGTCCTCACTGCACTTGAAAATGTGAGTGTGTGTGTAGGGAGGGGGGGGGTGGGTGGTGGTGGTGAGGAAGAGTAGTCAACCCTAGCTACAATTAAAAACAACAATATATACAAAACTTATTAACTCAGTAAAATGTCTTAACACGCACTCTGGGAAACAAATCATAAAAAATGTAGCTGGTTTCATGTTAAATATGGACAATACAAATGTTCGAAATGAATACTAAACCTATTATTATTTATCTATATACTGAAAAAGAAAAAGAAAACATTAAACAGATATTTATTATAAAATGAAAGGAAAACAACGACAACTAAAACTACAAATATTCCTCTTTATGCTGCTTGCTGATGCGCTGCAGCTGCCGTGCTTTGGCTGATAAGGCGGCCCCAATTTTCCTCTGCATGGATAACACATATCCAAAATCCAAATCCACATCCAGTGATAGGAACGCACTGCACCACAGGCGCTTGTATCTGGACACGCGAGCGCCTTTGCCTGCACTGACGCGTCAGTGACGCGTCAGTGCAGGCATAGGCGCTCGCGTGTCCAGATACAAGGGAGACGCGTCAGTGCAGGCATAGGCGCTCGCGTGTCCAGATACAAGCGCCTGTGCACTGCACCGAGAGATAACCTACGCAGCTCCATTGTCCCTTAGTTTCTAGGAGGGA
>CM072516.1:66101171-66126171 GCA_036898135.1 Oncomelania hupensis
GTTAGGGTTAAGGTTAGGGTTCGAACACTTAAAAGTACTTAAAAAGGGGGACGAAATATGACCCGTTGTCAGCACAACGTATGTGGCGTTTCAGGAAAGTCATGATACGTGTAACCTCGGCTATTGGTGCGCGCGTGTGTGTGTGTGTGTGTGTGTGTGTGTGTGTGTGTGTGTGTGTGTGTGTGTGAGGGGGTGGGAGTGAATACATATAGACTCACATTGCTATTGTGGGTGAGAACATATAAGCTTACTCACATTGCTATGCCTGTGAACAACAAATCACTCAATAAATCAATCTAACGTACCAAGAATGATGAGGCCCTTTCGAGCTCGGGTCAGAGCTACGTTGACCTGGTTACGGTCCGTAATGAAACCCAGATGCTTCTTACACCAGCCCTGAGAAGGGTGGCTGTCAATGTTGTGACGGGGCAGTGATCTCACTGTGCTCATCAACACGTAGTCCCACTCTCCTCCTGTCATCATCATCATCATCATCATCATCATCATCATCATCATCATCATCATCATCATCATCATCATCACCATCATCATCATCATCATCATCACCATCATCATGATCATCATCATCATCGTCATCAAAAACCACATCTGAAACGTGTGAATCACCACATGAATCAAAGTAGGTTAAAAAATTAACGATTATGTCAAACAGGGAAATTGAGCCACTTTTGGTAAAACAACTGTACATAATATGAGACAAGATGAACCTACAGATATGAAAACTACGCAACATTGCCTAATTTTATGAGGAAACATTTTGTTTCCTTCAAACTGGAACGAAGATTTAAAGCTATCCCTATGTATGCAGATTTCCTACTTCTGCACAGTATTTATTTGATGTTAGTAGACTCGAGCCGTGACCAGACACTTGGTTGCAGCGAGTTGAGCAGAGGTGGCAGTCCTGCTCTAGGAGGCGGTCAGACCCGCCATGGTCTTTACCACGTGGTGCCTTCTATCCTTGTGGACCCCAAGACTCCACGGCCACACCTTCTTGCGCCAACGTCGAGAGTTTCTACCCCCTTCCTCCATCTTTGCGCGCTTTTTCAACGTGTTTACGCCTTCAGCGAAATCTCCTTTTGCGACGAATGTCGTTTTACTTCAACATATCTTCTCCACGTCCCATATGGCTTCCAGTGTCCGGTGACTTTAATCTACGCAATGAATGAGACGTGACCAAAAATTAAGTGACCAAGTTTGCGTCTGAAGAAGACATTGAAGAGTCGCACCAGCTGCCACACACTTCGCTCTCAATCAATAAGGTCTTCTTGTACAGAGTGGAGGAAGGCATTCCAACACCTTCACATTATCTTAAAAGTATAAGTCAATGTGATACCGTCAATATTGACGGCAATTTTCATTGGGAACAAATAAGTTATTAGTTCATTTTTACATGATTATCCAGTGTTGGGAAACGCTCTCTCTTCTACTTAAAGTATTGTGGTATGTGCAGCACATGGGAGTACTGAAGAATCCATGGTGCAGCAGTTTACAATATTACTTTGTAATGCACGGAATTGTGGTGTGTGTATCTTACCTTGACTGGAGGTAACGGTGCTGACCATTACTTTGCCAAAAACCCCGCTGCTGTTATGCTCGTCCACTTTCTTTTGCAAGAGATGCCGCTGGGCATTGTACTGAGTCAGGACCCGAATACACCTTGGAGGCACTCCACATCTGTTTACAAGGTATGTCAGGATCTCCATCTAAATAAACAAAACATGCAAATTTCTCATTTTTGGTTACGCCAAATCAAAAACTAAGTAGGGTTAAGCAAAAGTTACCAAGCAACTCAATAATTAACTAATGAACTAGCTAAGTAACTAACAAGAAATAACTAAGTTAACAAAAATCACTGAAACCGCTATTGTCTACTTTTAAATATAATCTGATATTAATGACTGAGCATCAACGAAAATGGTAGCAATATCATACCATTTTATCAGCCTCTTCTTTGTTGGATGCAGATCGTATATTGCCTTCTTCTGTTGCCACAATCAATTCCTCCTCTTGCCCCCGCACATCAACAAAGAGAAGAGGGATCTTTTTCAAGATGTTATCTTGGATTCCACATAGGCCTGGAGCAGAATAGGCAAAGTTGGATGGTGTTGGCGGCCAGAAGACCAGTGGTGGGCTGTGCCAAAGCAAAGACTTTTCTGTCTGCAATCCGCCTTCGTAGAACTTTTCAGATGGGAAATGGCATATAAACGGATGCTGTTGCAACAGAACAAACATATCTGAACTGTGTTAAAAGAAACAGAAAATTTGATTTTAAATGGATACAGGTTTGCAACACTCTTGACACCTACGCTACGCCGGTGAAGTTCAATTTACGTTTAACGGCTTATGCATTGGGTAGTGGCGCCATGTTTGTCACGGCCCGGTGTTCGAATTTATGAACGTGTGTTGCTGTATAATTTCACTACAAGGCACTTTTTCATGACAATGTAATGAACTCTTTCACGATTTGACCATAATATGAAACAACTTTACTAAGATCGACACGCAATATGTGAATTCAAATGCCTTAGCTCGCGAAGTTGTATGTAGCAGATAACATGTGTTGTGTGTAATCATACAAGGGACGAGTTTAGGTTGACCTCTAAACTCATGACGACACACTCTCGCTTCTGAGTAGTCGTCGTACGCCAGGTTACGTATTTTTGCATTAGATATATCAAACATGCACTACCTTTGTGAACATTTACATTAGCCAGTATACCTACGCAAGGAAATACATAAGAATTTCAAAAGCGTAATAAAAGCCATTGGACAACACAGTGGTGAAAAAACGGAAACTCCGATGGTATGGCCACGTCACCAGATCATCAGGACTTGCAAAGACCATCCTGCAAGGCACTGTGCAAGGAGGTAGAAGAAGAGGGAGACCGAAAAAGAGATGGGAGGACAACATTCGAGAATGGACTGGTTTGACACTGAGCGAAACCATCAGGGTTGCTGAGGACAGGGAAAGATGGAGTACGCAGGTTAAACGATCATCTGTGGTGCCCCTACGACCTTGGAGTTACGGGATAGGATAGAATAGGATAGGAACAAAAGTGTGAACGGGAGCCACAGGTCACTTGTGTTACACACCCGGCCCCACTTATGTAACGCTTATGAATTCCTTACGCAGTGGCCACATTTGGCTTACGTTTTACGGCTTATGCATTGAGTGATGAGTTTTTCTATCCTATCCTATCCTGTCCCGTAACCCGGAGCTCAGTGTCAAACCAGTCCATTCTCGAATGTTGTCCTCCCACCTCTTTTTCGGTCTCCCTCTTCTTCTACCTCCTTGCACTGTGCCTTGCAGAATGGTCAATGCAAGTCCTGATGATCTGGTGACGTGGCCATACCATCGGAGTTTCACTGTGAATTTTAATTATAAACTATAGGCCCAATAAATTGATAAGGAGATTCTTATTGGAATGTGATATTATTAAGAATTATTAAGATATTATTAAGAATCTTATTTTAATATTTTTTGTCAAATACTAAGGTTTATGATTGAGAAATAAAAGTCATGCTTGTAAATGTGCTGTGTCTAATTGGGTTGCAGCAAAGAATGTACATTCTTTGGTGGCCCTCCGGTGTCGTGTGACTATAATCTACAATTAACCTTTGCTAAACTTTAAATTTACTCAAAGCTCAACCGATATATTTATGAGCTGAGAACACCGCGAAATAATCATCTGTAATCCACACATGCTAACCATTGGCAGCAGATAAAGGGAGACTCAGGAGTGTGAAAATTACCGCACCATCAGCCTCATCAGCCATCCCAGCAAGGTCCTCCTTAGAATAATACTCAACAGGTTGAAACCCCAAGCTGAACAAATCATAGCTGAAGAACAAGCAGGATTCAAAGCAGGGCGAAGTACCACTGAACAGATTTTCAACCTCAGAATAATCTGCGATAAATACCTACAGCACCAACAACATCTCTATCATGTGTTTGTAAACTTCAAGAAAGCGTCTGACCGAGTCTGGCATGCAGTTCTGTGGGCAACTATGAGAGTTTACAACATTAGCCCTAAAATTATTGAAGTCATCAAAAGTCTTTTTGACATGGCTACTAGTGCAGTCCTCCACAACAGCGCCATCGGAAACTGGTTCAGAACAACAATCGGTGTGCGTCAAGGATGCCTACACTTTCCAACACTCTTCAACTTCTTCCTGGAGCGCATCATGTCAGATGCCCTTGCAGATCACGAAGGCACAGTCAGCACAGGGGGTAGAGCAATCTCCAACCTCCGTTTTGCGGATGACATTGATGGATTGGCTGGAGAGGAACAAGAACTTGAACAGCTGGTACAGAGGCTTGACACCACCTTTAGAGCATATGGAATGAAAATAAGTGCAGAGAAGACCAAAATTATTACCAACAACACCAATGGCATCAACATGGACATCAAAGTCCAAGGCCAGTCCCTCAACACAGTGCATAGCTTCAAATGTTTAAGGAGCCATTGTATCAGACAATGGGTCCCGACAGGAAGTCCTCTCCAGGGTCGTACAAACAACTGCTGCCCTGACAGGGTTGAAGCCCATTTGGAAAGACAAGACCATCAGTCTACAGTCCAAGGTTAGGCTGCTGCGCTCCCTTTTCATCTCCATCTTCCTATACGCTTGCGAACCATGGACCCTCACAGCAGATCTACAACGAATACAAAGTATGTGAGGTGCTACAGAAGACTTCTGGTCATTTCCTATATCCCGCACATCACCAACGACGAAGTCCGACAGACCATCACACAAGCCATTGGACAACACGATGACATGCTCACAATGGTGAATAAACGGAAACTCCGATGGTATGGCCTTGCAAAGACCACCCAGCAAGGTACGATGCAAGGAGGCAGAAGAAGAGGGAGACTGAAAAAGAGGTGGGAGGACAACATTCGAGAATGGACTGGCTTGACACTGAGCGAAGCCATGAGCGTTACTGAGGACAGAGAAAGATGGAGTACGCTGGTTAAACGATCATCTGTGGTGCCCGGGCCCCTAGGACATTCGACTTACGAGTTAGGATAGGATTGGATAGGAAGGGGAAATAGATCTGTCATATCATTGCACAGAAGGTAACATCTGAAAAGGATTATATCCAAGACGCTATCGATAAACTCCAATCCCAAATCTTTAAGCCAAGACACCTTCCTCACTTGACGTGTTCCACACACAGTTTTTGTCTCCCATGCATACTTACCATTCTGTATTGTGTCCTGAGGAACACGGTAGCGTCTCCGAAACCCTGCCTGTTGTACAGACGTTCAAAGAGCGACTGGTCCAGGCCCAGATCCGCAACCTGCTGGCAGGCGATGATTGGCCTGAGCTGCTTGTGGTCCCCGATCAGCACCACCTGTTTGGCGTTGCAGGCTATGATGGGAATCATGGTGTGAGGCTCCGAGCACATCCCGCACTCGTCAATGATCACCTGGAGAAAAAATAAAATGAAATAAGTAAATTAATAAAATTAATAATAATTATTTAAATTTAAAAAAAAAACGTAATGACTAGCCTCTGAAACTCAGTATATTCAATTCAATTCAATTCAATTCAATTCATTTATTCGCCAAGTGACATACATACAGTTATAGTATACATGACACAAAGAATGCTTTAGATCAGCGGAAGGCATGCACAATATACATAACAAACAAATAAAGCATAGATCTAGTGCGACCTATGTAACCAATGTAACCACCCATTATACTAGACAGCAGACCCACGCCTGACTAGAACACTCATGTAGAACATAGATATACAGACATCAACAAACACAACCGAATTACAGATAACAAAACAGGTGCATATTTAATGTACATCATCAGACACAGCAAATATACAGATGACTAAAATAGATTCGCACGCAGAAGCACCCTCCCGCAATTCATGACTAATATGACTATGAATATGAATATGACGCAATAAGGAGCAGCCTAAATAATTCTTATAATTGATTTAAGTGTCTGATAGACCACGGGAAGAAGCCATTCAGTGAGCGTGTGGTTTTGCTGGGGAGGGAACGGAGTCTACGGCCTGATGGGAGCATCTGGAAGAACACGTGGGCGGGGTGGGACTCATCATGGATAATATGTTTGGCTCTGCGTGTGACACGTTGCGCGTGTAAAGCCTCGATGGACGGGAGGGCCCCACCAACGCATCTTGAAGCCTGGCGCACAACACGGTCTAAACGCTCTTTATCTTGGATGTTTGCGTTGGAATACCAAACAATGAAAGAAAAGGTCAAAATGCTTTCTACAGTGGCGCGGTAAAAATTAGCCATGATAGCTTGGCTAACCCGAAACTTCCTAAGCTGGCGGAGAAAGAATAGTCTCTGATGGGCCTTCTTGACTGCGCCAGTGATGTGCTTTTCCCATCCTAAATCTGAGGAAATGGTTGTGCCGAGAAACCTGAAACTGTCTACTTGTTCTACTACTTCCCCGTTGATGGACAGGGGTTGCATGTTGTTTCTGTTTTGACGGAAATCTACCACTAGTTCTTTTGTTTTGGAGACGTTTAATTCCAGATTGTTGTCTATGCACCAAGCCACTAGCTCCTCTACTGCTTGCCTGTATGCTCCCTCGTCATTGTTAGAGATCAGACCTTCTACCGTGGTGTCATCTGAGAACTTCAATATGACTACCTTATCATGGTGCGACACGCAGTCGTTCGTGAATATGGTGAACAAAAGGGGAGATAATACGCATCCCTGTGGTGCACCTGTACTCAGGGTCAGTGGGTCGGAGAGCTTGTTGCCTACTCTTACTGATTGGGGGCGGTTAAGGAGAAAATCTAGTAGCCACCTACACAAGGCCTGTTCTACTCCCATGCTCTCTAGCTTGCTATACAGCTTGTGAGGAATGATCGTATTGAATGCCGAGGAATAATCCACAAAGAGAATCCTAGCATAACTTTTGGGAGTGTCAAGATGTTGTAGAATGTAATGCAGTCCCAGAGCCACTGCATCTTCTGCGTTTCTATTCTTCCGGTACGCAAACTGATGTGGGTCCATCCGGCTCTCTGTAGCCCGCTGAAGGTGGCGGAGCACCAGGTGCTCAAACACCTTCATGATCACAGATGTTAAGGCCACGGGTCTGTAGTCATTTAGCCCACTGATGGTTTTCTTTTTAGGAATCGGAACAATAGTGGAGGTCTTAAAGCACCTAGGCACTGAGCACTGTTGGAGAGAAGCGTTAAAGATGTCAGTGAATACTGGGGCAAGCTGATTTGCGCATGATTTGAGGGCTGCTGGGGATACACCATCTGGCCCAGGGGCCTTCCTAGCAATCTGCTTCTTAAACAGCGCTCTAACTTCGTCTTCCTTTATTGTGAAAGGGGCCACGAGATTATGATCAGGAGGAGGCAGGGGAGAGCTCAGGGTTACGTTGAGCGTATCAAATCGCGCGTAGAAGTGGTTTAACTGGTCAGGGAGCATGGGGTCGGGGTCAGGCGAGGTGAAATTCTTATCTTTGTACTGTGTGGCCTGCTGCATGACTTGCCAAACCTCTCGGGGGTTGTTGGAAGCAAACTGTTCCTCCAATTTGCGACCGTACTCTGCCTTAGCTTTATGAATTGCCCTTTTCAGACCATACTTGGCTGCTTTGAAACGTGTTTTGTCCCCACTCCTAAACTCGGCTTCCTTTACCTTAAGCTTGTCTCTAACTTCCCTTGTGAACCAGGGTTTGTCTTTAGGTGCCATCGTGCTTGTTTTAGTTGGCACACAAACATTCGAACAAAAGTTAATGTATGACGTAACCGTGTCTGTATATTCGTCAAGAGACGGGCATGCGTCTTTGAAAACGTCCCAGTCAGTAGACACAAGGCAATCCTGAAGCATATCAGTAGCTTCAGGGGACCATTTTCTGCTTACCCTCACTATTGGTTTAGTACGTTTAAGTTCTTGTTTGTATGTTGGAATCAGCAGAATTGACCTATGGTCAGATTCGCCAAGATTGGGTCTAGCAACAGCATGATAAGCATTAGGAAACACAGTGTAACAATGATCTAGTGTTTTTTCTTCTCGGGTAGGAATGTTGACATGCTGATGGTACCTAGGTAGACACTTCTTCAAGTGTACATGGTTAAAGTCACCAGTGATGATGATGGCACTGTTTGGAAAATCAGATTCTGCACTGTTGACAATATCGTAGATCTGTGGCAGAACCACTGATGGGCAGGCCTCTGGAATGACGTACATGCAGATTATAACCACAGAGGAGAACTCACGAGGGGAATAGTATGGCCTACAGTTCACGACAAGACTCTCAAGTTCGGTGGTGCATGACGAGGAGACCACGTGGCTGTCCGCACACCATCTGTTATTCACCATGATGCTGACGCCACCGCCGCGTACTTTCGCAGACAATTCCGGGCTTCTATCTGCCCTGAACGTAACGAAGCCGGGAGGGGTGACCACGCGGTCAGGCGTGACGGGCTGTAGCCATGTTTCCGTAAGGCAAACGAGAGATGATTCTTGGTACTCACGTTTGCTTGTCATCGACATTTGAAACTCGTCGATTTTGTTGTTGATGGATCGCACATTAGCTAGCAAGATGGCAGGGAGGGGAGGGCGATGGCAGCGACGCCGAAATTTGACTAGCGCACCGCCGCGTCTCCCTCTTTTGCGAGTCGAGCAGCGTGTTGTAGTTCGTCTGCTGCAGCTATCGCGATGATGGGATGGCGCAAACCGGTCGGGAGCAGCCAAGAGAAGATCCGATTTAAAATCCGTTGGAGCCACATTTGCAATGTTTGATGTTCGTAAGCTGAGAAGAAAGTCTCTGTCATACTTCAGGACACACTCACACGACGTCACAATGAGTAGAAACACAAATAACAATAAAAACATTCGCCAGCTGATCATGTCGCCCTGTGTCGGCGCCATCTTTTCTTTCTATTGGGCAAAGAACTGTGAATTCGGGGTGCATAATAAAAATATATAACCAATAATAACAAAACAAATAACCCTTGCGAATTTAATATTTTTTACTTCCAGACTTATCTGGAAATACTTTAATATAGTCAACAAAATGTGAAGGTTTGTCTCTGAGGGTCGATCTGTCAGTTAATCTGTCGGTCGGTCCGCTGCACACAAGGATCTTAAGAAATACTGAACAGAATGTGTTCACACTTCATTGGGCCATTAACAGGATTAGTGCCCATGCCAACTTCCCGCTGGATCATATAAGCATTGAATATCTTATTTTATGCCAACTTCCCGCTACATAATAAAATGTTACTGGGGATCATTACCTGAAACACCCTTTCAGCAGCCCCTTGGATCAGCCTGGAACTCCCAGCAACTGCGCAGGTCGTCATTATTACTTCGTATTGCTTCATCTTGTTCACACTGGCTTCGAACATCAGCCTCTTGTATTTTTTCACTTCTTCCAGACTCATGCTGTCAGGATTACGCATCCGCAGATCGTAATCACGAATCTCTTTTGCAGAAGGCTCGTCTTTTTGTCTGATTTGATGGTGAAGACTGATATCCTGAAAATACAATGGAAATTAATAGTATATAGGTTAATTGCCTACAATCTCAAAGTTAACTCTTGACAAAGCCCGCGTACAAAGAACATTTTTGTCTTCTTCAACCTAACCGTTTTTAATTTGTCCTTCGATAGCAGTGATGCGTCTCTGAACTGTTCAGGACTTAACAACTTGCTTTCCAACACATGTGGAAGGAATGTGGGTGTGTACAAACAATTTCATCCTATTTTCTTGCGAAACATGGACCCTCATAGCAGACCTACAACGAAGAATACAAAGAATGGAGATGAGGTGCTACAGAAGACTTCTGGGCATTTCCTATACCCAACACATCACCGACGACGAGTCCGACAGACCATCATACAAGCCATTGGACAACACGATGATTTGCCCACAGTGGTGAAGAGACGGAAACTCCGATGATATGGCCACTTCACCAGAGCATCAGGGCTTGCAAAGACCATCTTGCAAGGCACAGTGCAAGGAGGCAGAAGAAGATGGAGACAGAAAAGAGGTGGGAAGACAACATCCGAGAATGGATTGGATTGTCCCTGAGCGAAGCCATGAGGGCCGCTGAGGACAGAAAAAGATGGAGTACGCTGGTTAAACGATCATCTGTGGTGCCCCGACGACTTCCGAATTACGGGATAGGATAAGGTAGGATAGGATAAGAAAAACAATTTAATTGAAATCAAAGTTACAATGTTTAGACCTTGGGTTCTAGACTTAGAAAAACAAACAAAAACAAAAAAAAAAAAACAGCCGCAATGGCAACAAGAGAAACTTTTTACCCGAAGATCAGCAGGGCAATCGGCATCACTGGCGCTTCTTCTAGACATTATATCTAGTCCAAGGTCTTTCATTTCCATGCCACTGGTGTAAACCCTCAGTATCTTTGGACATTCGGCACCTAGCTTCTTTTTCAGCAGTCCTGTAGAACTTCCGAAAATTAGTTCGATTACTTGTTTTAATGTATAATAAATATTACGTCTATGTAACATGTGCTGCAACCTCTTTTCCTGAATATTTCATTAATATTTAAAATATTATAACAAATCAATGGATGGATGGACGATTCATCAAAGGGACACAAAACGTTTGTGGTAAAACAACACGATACATCAAAGCGTGTTATTCCGTTGAATAACTTGAAATGACTTGAACACCGTGATCATTTCTCTGAAATTAGTGTTTGTATTTGGGTGAACGAACATTGAATTATTAACTTCTTTAAATGTCACAATGTCCTATCCCAGGTGGATTTACCTGAAAATGGAACACACCAATTCCACCCCCACCCCCCTAGCCCCACACTGATATTCCACTGTAGTTTCTGGAAACATTAGTGCTTGCTCTAAATTTGTCTTGTCGTGCCGTCCTTTCCTTGATGCTTGTTACAAGTTGAAGACAATCTACTTACGTGTAACAAGATCGATGGCTTTATTGGATGGTCCACAGAAAAGCACAAGCTTGGGTTCCTTTCCATCAGCCATCAGCTGGCGATTGATTTTGGTGTAGGCACAAATGATTTTCATGCCTGTATAAGTCTTGCCAGTGCCTGTCACAGAAATCACGCAAGTTACAAGTGACCACTTTCATCTGTAACAGATAACGCGGAGGGGTAAATAAAACTAATTCAATCGTGAAATCCCCAGCTGCTTGCACGCACGCCGTTAATTTTTATTGAGGAGTGCGTCTGGGGTAAGTAACCTCATTGAAAGAAGCGAGTGCGACAGTGCGTGTCAGTGTAGCCTAAGTGTGTATGTTGTCTGCATGAGTATGGGTGTGTTCTGTGAGTGAATACGGGCATGTGTGTATATAAATGTGCGTGCATGTACGCTTGTGTATATGGAAGTGTGTATTTACCAGGAGGTCCCTGGATGAGGGTGAGACTGCTGGACAAGGCCTTTTGTATGGCCGTCTTCTGATCCGCGTTGTTCCTTGGCAATGATGGGACTTCGTGGTATTCTTCCTTCTGTCCAAGCTCCCAGTGGTCCGCTTCTGCACAGGAAAGAAAAGCAGTCACATAGCCAAAAAATAATTATTTTTCAAAAATGTTAATTTTCTTGGCTGCGTTTGACTCGGTTTTATTGTAACGAAACAAAAATTAAAATAAATAATGTTTAAGAAAGCGTTGAGCAAAAGTATCCTGCAGAACATGCAAGATTCTGCTTTGTGCACAGCAGACAAAAGGTTACAGGTTTAAGTTATATGGGTTGGAATATTTGCTGGAAATTTTATAAAAAATAAATGCAGACGATCGATCGTCGATTTGTAGCCTACTGCAATTCGATTTTGAAAGTACTTCAAGTCGGCCAGACTCCGTCGTCTGCAACAGTCAAGTAGTCAATTACGAGACGCGTTCCTCGGCTTGACTTGCCTTCACTTGAAGTTTTTATTACAAAACCTAAAGAAAGCTGTGGATTTACCGACGGCATTCAATGCGAATCAGAGAACACCGAAAACACAGGACCTAGGACTAAACGAAATAATTATGCGTATCAGGTAGTTTCTATATTAAGATCGTGCATATTTTTGCCGACATCAATACAACGTGTCAATAGGTATTGAAGGAAAAAGAGCAGAACATCATTTGATACATCTGTTTTCATTAGAATCAACGAACGTTGAGGGGACAAAAGATTTCATTAACCTACTTACCAAGTGGTGGGATCTTGTTTTTGTAGGCAATGGCCCTCGCAAGTTCGCTACTGGGCAGCTTTAGTAGCATCTCTTGAGCCAGCCTTTTAACAGACACGTTTATTTGACACTTATTTCATTGTTTACTTATTTTCAGTACAAATTAGGTTAATCTGATGAATCCAATTGATTCAACTAAAATTGGCAGTACAAACGTAAGTGCTCAGGTCATTCGCAACAGATGTGCAACAGATAAAACGGTAATATCATATTCATTAAATTTTCATCGGCTTGTCCGCACGAGGAACCAATCTGGCATCCTAGCCTCAATTTTCAAATCCTCGTGTGGTGTAGATTTGAGTAACAAACTTTTTTTCCTGCCGGTCAAGATTAGATAGATAGATAAACAGACAAATAAACAGACAGACAGACAGATAGATAGATAGATAGATAGATAGATAGATAGATAGATAGATAGATAGATAGATAGATAGATAGATAGATAGATAGATAGATAGATAGATAGATAGATAGATAGATAGATAGATAGATAGATAGATAGATAGATAGATAGATAGATAGATAGATAGATAGATAGATAGATAGATAGATAGATAGATAGATAGATAGATAGATAGATAGATAGATAGATAGATAGATAGATAGATAGATAGATAGATAGATAGATAGATAGATAGATAGATAGATAGATAGATAGATAGATAGATAGATAGATAGATAGATAGATAGATAGATAGATAGATAGATAGATAGATAGATAGATAGATAGATAGATAGATAGATAGATAGATAGATAGATAGATAGATAGATAGATAGCAATTTGCTAAAGCACACGAACACTGACCTTTCTACTTTCGACTTGGGTAGAATCTCGACAGTCATTGCGATTCCATCTTTTCTCTCCATCAGATTGTGTGGCGGTGATGGGGCCGAGTGCGATAAGCTAAAGTCAACCACCATTTCTTCATCTTTGGAAACAACCTTCGTGATGCTGGCATGGGCCACCCACGTAAACTTTTGATCAAAAGGAATCCCTGATTGATCTATGCGCGTCTTTGTGATATTTGAAATTTTTGTTTTATACCTCAAGCAAAGATAGTCCAAAGGTAATTTCTGTTTGTGACAAAGCCCGTCTTCCCCTTCGTCCCGCCAAAGGTTACTAGGCGATTTGCCTCCGATGTTCAGGAAACGTTTTGTGCAGAACGGGATACCAAGACAAAACTGTCCTTCAGTCTTTGTCATCATTTTCACCTTCACATTTTCAAGGACCACACCTTTTTCGGCATCTCCAGCTTCAACTGCTGCTTCATTTTCCAAAAGAGGCAGCCAGGCCGCAAGGTATTTCTTCTTCGTTTTAAACTGCTTTTGGCGAACTGAGGTTGTGGCAGGCGTCACCAGAGTACCGGTTGGATTGCGTATGTGCCGCAGACATGTACTAAGGGTTTTGGTCATGTGAAGGAGTTCAGTTACTAGCTCGAGTTTCCCATCCCTGGCTTCTGCAGACAGCTGTACTCTGACGAGGTGACCTGGCTTGAAAGTTGTTTTGTACAGAACCGGCGTCAGACATACTTTTCCTCCACCTTTCTCTGATGACATATGTTCCACCGTTCCCTTTTCTACCCTCGCAGCTTCTGGGACTGACCTCAGGAGTGGACCTGTTTCAGAACTGAAATTCTGTATCAGAGCTTTCAGAATGTCTAGCCAGTCTCCGGCACCAAGGGATTTGGTATATTGTTCTCGATCAATGTTCATGGTGGGGATGGAGTCCGATGTGGTAACGCGGTCCAGATAGTTCCATATAGGAATCAATGGTCCCGGGCAGGTTCCTTTGAGACTGTAGATTTTCTTTTTCCAGCTCACCTCGACATTCATCGGGGTAAAGCGTGGAGTCTCGGACACGCCCATGTCCGCAAAGGGCACTTCTTGTTTCCTTGAAGAAACATCCTGCAGAGACGGCAGAAATAGTGACAGTTTCTGCTGGTCAAAGGCGTCAATAAACGCGGTGAAAACGTGTGGCATTTCCTTAAACTCATTCGCCAGCTGCAACAGCAAACAATTCTTGGAGAAATGTTCCTGATTTCTGTTTGTCTGGGTTAAGTTTGCTGCATTTTCCGCCGGATCGTGGGTGTAAATCGTGGGATTTTCTTCAATGTGACCAAGATCAAAGAGCAGCAAGCGCAGTGTATACAAATCAGCGTACCTACGCATTGGTGATGTGAAGTGAGTGTAGACATCTTTGTTCAGACCGAAATGCCTGCGATCGTTATTGTTTAAACCATGTGAACATCTGTATTCAGCTCTTGGCATCAAATCTTTATAGTGCGATGCAGCTATGGCCTGAAGAGGGTAAAGTTCATCCCTGAATGCTAGCCTACGGGCCTGTTTAAATGCTGACTCCAGCTCCTGACAATTTCGTAGATCAACAGTTTCGACTGACAATTCATTTAACCTTCTCTGTAGTTCACACCAAACATCAGACTGAACTGGAATACGGCCTTGGACTTCACCTCTTATCCTTTCAACTGATATTTGTTTTCCTTTGATTGTTTTTCCTTGCAGCTGCATCGTCATGTGTGGGATTTCCCCTTCTTTTTCCCACCACTCAATCAAAGCCTCGTCATTCTCCGGCTCTTGCTGACATCGTAAGAGCATTGTTTTGGGGAATCTTCGAACGAGTCTTTGTGCGACGTAAGTATTGGTCAAAATCATAAGTTCTTCTATCATACTATGGGCTTCCATTGTATTTGCCATGTTTTGAAATGCTGGAAGTCGTGGATCTTCAAATGGAACAAAGTCTGCAGCTGGCCCAAGACGGAGGCTTCTTAGTTTGGACGTCATGCTATGAAGAAGGTGGATGTCTTCGGTCAGGAATGGATCCAGTTTACTCTTACCAGAAAGTGCTCGTTGCACATCTTCATAGGTAAGTTTGTAGTTTGACTTGATGGTCGTTCGTTTCACCACTGCATCTCCAATCTGCCTACCATCGTGGTCAAAAGTGAACTGTACGGTGATGGCTTTACGATATTCTCCTGGAAGCAAGCTGCAGTGCTCCTTCACGAGAGGTTCAGGCAGCATATGGTGTGGCTTGAAGCCCTTAGTGGGATAAAATGTTTCTCCGCGTTTCTTGGCTTCTCTGTCCACAGCTGTGCCTGGTCTGACTGTCGCCGCAACATCACTGATGTGAACCTCAACTTTATAATGAAAAGCTTCTTTCTGTATGCTTACTGCATCATCAAGGTCTTCAGAACCTGGAGGATCAACGGTGAAAATGCGCCTGCCTGTTATAACTTCTCCGTTTTGAGCGGTTTCCGTAGTGAGCGCTTGAATCTCCTGAATGACTTCCAACGGGTAAAACGTGGGGATCTGATGCTGCATCGCAAGAAGTGCAATGCCTCCATCTAAATCCTTCCCTGTCCGATGTACGCCGATAACAGCACCTAGTGGATATCTGCTGCCTTTGAAATTCCATGTGAGGTACGCAACTCGGAACACGTACTGGTCAATGGTATGATTGTTCACCCTTTGGTACGATTTATGCTTGAGTTTGCCTCCTGAACTGATGCTGAAAGTTTCAATGTACCTGGCGTCTGCGTTTCTAGCAAAGCGTTTTTTCGTGTCTACTCCATGGTGTAAATAAATCTTGGGAACAGTTTTGCACAGAGGCTTTAACAATGCTAGTTGTCCTTTTACCGCTGTACATAAAAATACTGGGTGCTTGACATCTGGAGCAAATCTCTTTCTCGATATAAGGCCTACAACTTTGCCAAACATCTGATTGTTATTGTTCTGGTCAGGAAAGACTTTTACAACAACTTCATCATCGCAGAAAGTTTGTCCAATGTTTGAACGCCCGCTGAGAGTAATGAAAGAGTATCCTTGACTGGGTTCTATTACATTAGCGACTGCCTTCTGACTTGATACCGTTCTCATGGAGCATAACCTGTACATTTTTGGTTTCGAAGTGCATAACTGACTCAGTTTCACCTGGTCTAGCTCAAGCTTGTCGTAAAAAGGGTTATTTTCAGATTCAACCCTATTCAGCCAATCTTTTGAGATGTTAATGTCTTCTTCGTGCTCTGTGATTGGTTTGTCAGAAAGACTCCTTTGAAACCAGGTATCGTCTGAGTCGATACGAATAAGAGAAATTACTTTGTCGAGCGATTCTGCACCGTCTTCTTTGCAGGAGAGAGTAGATTGATCACTGTCTGATTCTTCAGATTCAGTATTCAAGTCTGGGACGCTTTGCTCTGAAGCGCTGTTCCCTGACATCACGCTTTGTGATACCGATGTAACACTGGAGCATGATGACAAGATGTCGATATTCTTTGGTACTTTGGGGCGACTGTCATTAGATACTGGCTGAAAGGCCGTAGGATTCCATCCATTGCTGGCCAGTTCCTCTTTGCTAAAAGTCATTCCGTTGACTCTCAGAACTGAAAAGTACCCAATTGAATTATTAAACCCACCTACACAGATGCACACAATGACTCACACGCCGAAATACGGAGAGAGAGAGAGAGAGAGAGAGAGAGAGAGAGAGAGAGAGAGAGAGAGAGAGAGAGAGAGAGAGAGAGAGTTGTTGTTGCATCAATTTTTATTCATCAGATTAACATAAGTTGTACTGATAAAGAGAGAGAGAGAGAGAGAGAGAGAGAGAGAGAGAGAGAGAGAGAGAGAGAGAGAGAGAGAGAGAGAGAGATTACATTACATTACATTACATGATTATTGCTTTAGGTCCAGCGGACTCTTCCTAGCTAAATCAGGACCAGTATAGCCGAATCAGGACCACAAAATCAAGACCACAACTTTTCTGAAAGAGGACTCGCCCCTGATCCGCATAAAAGATCTGCCAAAACAACCCTAGTGGCAACACTGAAGGTACCCCACCAGCCGGTCACTTTACATTAAAGACATCTCACCCAGGGGACGCTGAGGCTATACTCTAATTTATCGATCCCCCGTTTACACAAACAAAATAGAATATAACATCATTATAAAAAATCAACAAAACACATACATATAAAATGCCTACATTGCCAAATACTAAAATCATAGGAAGCCCCAGTGACCACCTGGCAGAAAGCGTCCAATATTTCCAAGCTGATCCAACAGACCTCACACACAAATGAGGAGTTTTGTCCCGGGAGAGTTTTCAAGAAAAAAGGTAGATGACTGGTCTAGCAGGAAGAAGAAGATAGTATAGTAGATTAATAGAACAGAATAGGAATGAGAAAGAACAAAGGAGACAGACAGCGACAGTGGGAATTTAAAGCACTACATTTCCAGTTCAGTTCAGTAAGTAGATTACCGTCCCCGGACACAGAAAACTACATTTCCAGAAAGTGGGGATACTATTTATACTGAAATCCCCGGTACCCTCACGCGGGGGTAAGGGGGGAGGGAGTAAGGGGGGTGGGGGGTTAAGAGAGAGACAGACAGACAGACAGAAAGAGACAGAGACAGAGAGAGGCTCCTTATTCCTAAACTATGACGGCATACTAGCGCCAAAACCTGATAATTACAAACATCATGAGGTAATTACAAAAATATCATGGGGTAATTACAATTATCAAGTGATAAATACAATAATCATTGAAACATTCTAAATATCTTCGTGTTTTCATGTTTAATTTTCCGTTTTGGCTCTAGCAATCCGCCTGAAATGCGCCAAAATCGAAAATTGTAATTATTACATAATAATTAAAATTTTCACTTCATAATTAAAATTTTTACGTGATCATGCTTTAAGGCGGTTTACTAGCGCCAAAACGTGCATTTACAGGTATCAGTGATAATAGTAATTAAAGCCTGTTCTGTGTAATTCACATTATGACGGCCTACTAGCGCCAAAAACCTGATTATTACAAATATCATCAAATATCAATGACATATTTACAATGAACATGTAACAATTTGTAATTATCAAGTGAAAATTACATGATGACGGCACCCTTCAATTTTGTTTAATTTTTTTTTTAACATTTCTTTTAAACTTTGTATGTAATGAAAGTATACAGATGCATTGAGCCTTAGTCAAAACTAATTTATATCGAGCGACGTCATTGTGATGACGTAATATCTTTATTTTTATTTAGTTATTTATTTTGCACAATTTTCTCTGAAACTAATGGACGAATTTCTTTGGAACATCAATTTGAAAATAGTAAACCCTACCAGATGACAAAAAATTTTAAGCATATCGGGTGACGTCATGGTGACATCATAATTTGTTTGGTTTTGTTTATGCACAAGTATATCAACTAACAAGTTAGTATCTCGTATTGCCCCCAGTCGACGTGCGGTGGTCCCGTTGCCCTTGGTTTTAGCCACAAGCTGAGACGGGGGTATCCCAAACCTAAAAATAAAATACAGAATTCTGGGAAATCTGTTCAAGTGAAGTAACTGATAACTAGCTACGGATGCAGTCATGGTCGCCATTTCTCGCGAAGATGTGCTGGCTGAAATTAAACGAAAGTTGGGAGAAGAACTGCATATTTCTGGTAGCAATTATCGAAGGAGAACGCTATGGATTTATAGAAACATGCACACATGTATGTGAGTTCAGTGCAGGCGATCGTGAGTCTCAGTGAACGATTGTTCGCCATTGATTCAGCTGCTCATATTGCTTCCATGTGATAGTTCATTTATCGCTTGAATCACACTGTATAATGCACATGCAAGTTCTGTCAAAGATATGATGATTTGAGCATATGTTCGATTCCGTACAGATTGGAAGGTGGGGTGGAAAAATTCAATCATGGTGATGATCAATCCTATTTTGCAATGGTGGTTAGGCCTACTTTATTGTGTATGGTCACGGGTACTTATCTTTTGTAGTTTGTGTGCTTTTTGTTCTGTCGGCCTTGAGTGTTTGCGTCGCCTTGGCTCGTTTGTATATTGTTGTGGTCTCGCTCTCTTTTGATTTTTGAAAGCAAATTCAAATTGCATTGTTTTCCAGCAGCATGCGAGGTCAAATTAGATGAATTCAGATCTAACCAATCTTCTTGTGACGCCATTTTCCGTGTGTCTCATGTGCCATGCACCAATCGCAAAGAGTCCTGCCGACGTCATTTCAGAAAAGGATTTCCATACCCATAATTCCCCTGGGTTTTGAAGTTTCTAAAAAATTATTTCAGGCCGACGACGCTCTATGGAGCGCAAAGCATGTAAAGGGAAGCAACCGGTTGTACGCGCACGTCGACAGAGACATAGAAGGGAGATTGGTTGGTTGGTTGGTTGGTTGGTTTATTAGATTAACGTCCCTGGACACTTTCGCATATAAGGGACTTAACTAAAACAGTCAACAGGAGATGTCCCGACGAGGGTATAAAGTAGAATGAAACAGATGACGGTGAAGTACAATGATGACCGCCGTAGCGTAGACTTGAATATTGATTGATTTATTGTTGCTTTAGGTCCAGCGGACTCCTCCGAGCCAAATCAGGACCGGACAACCCCCGATCCGCATAAAAGATCTGCTGAAACAACCCTAGTGGGAAAATTGAACGCCCTCCACCAGCCAGTCACTTTACAATAAAGACATCCCACGCGGGGGACGGCTGAGGGTTTACCTCAACTACGCGAACCCCCGGTTACAAAAACAAAATAGAATACAACCATCATTACAAATCATCAACGAAACATATACATATATAAAATGCCTATATTGCTAAATACTAACATCATAGGAAGCCCTAGTGACCACCCAGCAGAAAGCGTCCAACACTCCCAAGCTGATCCAACAGACCTCATACACAAACAAGGAGTCTTGTCCAGGAAGAGTTTTCAAGAAAAAAGGTAGGTCATTGATCTAGCGAAGAAGAAGATAGTATAGCAGAGTGATAGGACAGAGCAGGAATGGGAAAGAGTATATGAGGAAGATAGCAACAGTGGGAATTTAAAGCACTAAATTTCCATAAAGTGGGGATACTATTTATACTGAAACCCCCGGCACTCCAACGGGGGTACTGTTGCCGCAGTGAATCTGTCATGCCTACAAAGGCAAGACAGGTTTTCAACTGGGGCTTTCACTGTTCCCTTTATAGGTTAGAACAATCTACAGTGGCAAGATTTGCTCATGACCCCAAGGGGTGTAGACTTGAATAGCAGAAGTAGTCCCAATATGGGCAGAACGAAGATATAGTATATACAAGCTGAAGAGGCCGCAGCGTAGGCTCACTTGAGGATTGGGTTGGTGCTTATAAATGCTCGAGAGGGGTGGGTAGGCGCTAATACGTGCTCTAGAGGACTAGGTAGACGCTTATGCAACAAAGGACATAACGATTATAGGCTCAAAAGAGCAAAAACAGTTAATGTAAATAAGACTTATATAAGGAAGACAGACCAGGTCTGTGCTGATTGAGACAACAGGGGCGCAGAGCTATCAGATTAAAAAAGCCAAAGATAAGAATAAAACCAGTTAAAAATAAAATCCTTCAGGGCCGGCCGCCGGCCACAAACAAAAACAAAAATGCTAAAAACGGCCAAAGTTGGCCGGGGACCAAACGATCCAGGAAAACGGCTGAGGAGCCTAAAATGTAATAAAAATACAGAACAGCGATACATAGACGAAAAAAGTCGATGTATGTACAAAGTTATAACACAACGTGGTGTAGCAAAACGGATATTCACCACGAGAAAAACTGATAAACTACCATGCAAGAAAAAAAAAACCGAAGTATCGATCGACCTCTGGCCACGGACCACAACTATTCCTTATCCTGTCCTGGGTAACGAGTAAAGTCTCGCGAGGTATCCAATGAATGATCGGTCAAAACATTCTTGAACCCCCACTTCAACATTTCCAAAACCTCATTTTGCTCATCCTCGTCAAAATCCCAACCCTGGCCTTTGGCCATACCGAACTTAGGGGCAATCCTGGTCATGAACCCCCGTAACTGTTTAACAAAATCGGAAGGCGCAAGGCCACGTCTCACCTGGGTAGAACGCGTTTTTGTTTTCTTTTCCAGGGGAACCTGGTTGGGAATCGACTGTGACGAGGCCTCGCACATGCTCACTGAATTCGAGACAGTGGTATCGGAATCTGACTGGGTACCAACATCCGATATAACCTGACCAAAAGCGGACAACTTCCGCACCACCAAAAGACCAACCGTGTCGGCTAGCTTGCTAACCGTAGCTGTGAGCTTATCCACAAGGTTTTCACGTTTATTTATCGCAGCCCAGGGGTCGCCGCGGCCAACGCATGGCGCAGGCGGCACCTCGGTTTGGTTCAGAGTCCCGTTAGGCTCGATGGGAGAAGAAGAGAAAGGCGGGCCAAAGTTGTCCGCCAAGGGCAACGGAGGCGGAGAAACTGCCTCAGTAGAAGCAAACTGAACAGGTTTGGTCTGTGCCGGCGGTCGCGCAGGGTCCGCTGCAAGCTGATTTCGAGCTAGGTGAAGAGCCTGAGCTCGCGGCATGTATTTAGCTGCCCTGAGCCGGTTCGCGAGAACGCGCTCCGTCAGGGCGGGACAGTTATTGTTAGAAGCTAAATGGTCACCCAAACAGTTAGGGCAGCACCGCTTACTTACTTTACACTGCGCGCCGGTATGACCGGACTTACCGCAGGAGGGGCGGATTTGAACAGATTTGCAAAACTTCTTGGTATGACCATACTGGTGGCACTTAAAGCAGCGGACCACTGCTGCGACAAACGGTCGGACCGAGAACTCGCGTCGGTTGATCAAAAGAGTTGACCGGGAGGGTCTGCTCCGCAATGGTAACCTTGATCGAGGTTGACTTCGAGCCATCACCCCTCAACAACCGACTCACACCCTTGATCTCGCAACGACACACGTGGCCATCGGAATCCACTGCACCCTCGCACGCGGCTAAGATTTCTGCATCCGAGATCGAAGTAGGGATGTCACGAACGACACCCACGACCACCGGGGTAGGTATGACGCAGGAAACCGGCAACTGTCCTATCTCCTCAAGAGCAACCAACCGCAGTTGTTGAGTGCGGGTCTTGCACATTACTAAAAACCCGTTACCCAGCGGTCTCAAGCGGTCAATAGGGCCCACCACTGTCTTCAAGGTCTCGGTCAACTTCCAACTCCGCGACCTCAAAGCCGCAGGATCAGCATCGTCTGTAAACTTAACGGTAACTGGAAACCGGCACAGACTATGGTTAGGCAACGGAAATGGATTAGGTGGAATCTTATTCCTGTTCCTACGCCTGCCGGCAACGGCAGTCCAACTTTGGTCTTGGTTATGGTCTTGATTCGCTAGTGGCTCATTCCCCTCAGCCGAGGGGGTCCAGACTCCAACCGCTCTGGTCCCATGGGCAAACTAGTACCTTCAGGCGCCATCAACGGCGTAACATTAGCCGCATCAGACACTACAACAATCAGATCCTCCGAAGAGGACGGCGAGGATGACTCAGAAAGCGTCGCCCGAGCTCTCTTACGACTAGGGGTAGAAGGGGCCGATCCCACCGGGGCAACCAGTTCACCCTCGTGTGGAATGCCCAAGTCACCAGGCTCGAAATCACCAGGTTCCGAATGCTCCATGTCAATAACGGCCTTGATCACCGGGGAGTCCTTCCTCGCAGCACCCACCGGGCACCGACGCCACGGTGGGGCACGTGGATCAGGCCGCTCCATACCTGGAGAGACCACAAACGATACACGGTCCCGAAAACAAAATAAAAATAATAAAATGCTATAAAAAAAAACTAAAAATAACGGAATAAAATCAGGAGTAAACTAACCTATAAAGAGAAAGGGAAGACCCTACATGTTTAAAACAGTTAAAACAACATAAAAAAATACTACAAAAGACACAAGTCCAGACTTGGTCCATAAAACGTTACACTATAAAAATTTTTCAGTCTATGGGGTCGAGTGGAAACAATATTCACCCAGTGCGGCGTAGAGACTGCGACGACACAAGGCAACAGTCCTCGACACACAGCAACAAGAGGTTGGGTCAGTTGAGCAGGCATGCTACTTTTCCTGGAATTCCAGGAATTCCTGGAGATCGATCTTTGGCTTTCCTGGTGATTGAAAAATTTCCTGGAGTATTAAAAAAATCTGTGTCGAAAAAAAAAAGCAAGTGTTCTTATCACGGTAGGCGATATCAGCGGGATTCGTCTGCTAGATCGTCATGACAGTCAATTTAACGATCATATCAAAGCGGCGTTGTGATTGGCTAGCTAAATTTATCTCACCAATCAGATTGCTTCTCTTTTACGTGATTCGCTCTGTGTTATAGCCAGTGGTTTCCGTTTGATTTTTGACAGTCTTCACCACGATTCTCTGTTTTTTTTAAGTTTGATAACGTATGGAAGCGTTTTTGTGATGATAAATACTACTAATAGTAGCATAGTATCAAAATGTTTCGAACCGACATTGTAATAAGAAACACAGTAGGAGACTGGGACAAAGGTCTCAAAAACAAGTGGCGTTGGGACTGGCTGCAGAGAACACTGGATTATGAAGTAAAAGTTGTCGTAAAAGAAAAATTTAAAAAAGAAGTACAATAATGTTAACAGACATGTAGGCCTACCAGTGTCATTTCTTGTATATAGTTTAAACTAAAATGTTCTTTTTTTTTTCGTCTTTGTTGATTGATTTTTCGTCTCTCAAAAAGTGCTCAGAATGTGCCAGATTGCACAGATTTTAACTTTAAAAAAAAAAATTCCGGGTGAGCATGCCCCCGGACCCCCCTAGGGGGCTCGCCTGCTTTGCTGGCTCGCTCTCGGGGCTCTGCTAATCCTTCAAAAATTTTCCTGGAAAACAAAATTTTCACAGTAGCATGCCTGGTTGAGGCAAAGAGGTACGCTCGATAACGACCAACACCAAAGATGCGCAGCGGGCAAAGCCGAGACACAAAGTAAGCGCCGCGACGACAGGTTAGGTGCACCAATGCTCAAACTGTAGTCAGAGAGCCGGAGTCCAATCACGTATGCACGTCAAGGCAAGACAGGCGTCAAAGACCAACAAGAAGACAACTGAAGCGAAGGCACCCGTCCGTTACACTTCAACTCCAACCGAAGAATGTGGCCGAGAAGGGAGATACTAACTTGTTAGTTGATATACTTGTGGTTTATGCAAATCGAGTGATGTAATCATCGTGACGTAATATTTAAAATAATTTATTTTTATTTTTTTTAGATTTTTTAAAATATTTGTATGTAATTATCAGTGTACAGATGCCTTGAACCTAAAACAAGACTATGGTTAAAGTTATTATTATTATTCCTATCCTATCCTATCCTATCCTGTCCCGTAACCCGAAGGTCGTAGGGGCACCACAGATGATCGTTTAACCAGCATACTCCATCTTTCTCTGTCCTCAGCAGCCCTGATGGCTTCGCTCAGTGTCAAACCAGTCCATTCTCGAATGTTGTCCTCCCACCTCTTTTTCGGTCTCCCTCTTCTTCTACCTCCTTGCACTGTGCCTTGCAGAATAGTCTTTGCAAGGCCTGATGATCTGGTGACGTGGCCATACCACCGAAGTTTCCGTTTCTTCACCACTGTTAGCAGGTCATCGTGTTGTCCAATGGCTTGTGTGATGGTCTGTCGGACTTCGTCGTTGGTGATGTGTTGGGTATAGGAAATGCCCAGAAGTCTTCTGTAGCACCTCATCTCCATGCTTTGTATTCTTCGTTGGAGATCTGCTGTGAGGGTCCATGCTTCGCAAGCATATAGGAAGATGGAGATGACAAGGGAGCGCAGCAGTCTTACTTTGGAATGTAGACTGATGGTCCTGTCTTTCCAAATGGGCTTCAACCTTGTCAGGGCAGCAGTTGTTTGTGCGATCCTGGAGAGGACTTCCTGTCGGGACCCATTGTCTGATACAATGGCTCCTAAATATTTGAAGCTA
>CM072516.1:66131171-66483671 GCA_036898135.1 Oncomelania hupensis
GAACCTCGAAAAAAAGGGGGTTGAACCTCCACGAACCTTCCAGTTAAGACAGGCCATTACTGTCTAACACTCACACACACGCACACACACACGCACACATCTTTGCATCTTTAGTCAAGAATCGGTACCTCCTATAAAGCACTTAACAACTAGACAATATTCATCGTGGACCTTAGCTAACTGCTGATAACATATTTTTCAGGGAAGGTCTAGCCAATTACAGTAAAGCATCATGGTCAGTGACAACTTCTTAATATTATCACGGGTGTCTAGTGGTTAATTCACGTAGTCATACCTCCTACATTCTTATCATAACCATTAGAGTTAACCTAATAAAGCAAAACATCTTGATACCAAACAAATTCTGAGAATAAACTGGACTTATAGATCTCTTATAGAGAACCTGGTACTTATACATGACATGTTACACAGAGTACAACCAAAACCAATAATTTACTTTCACTATAATAAAGATGTTCCACACATAGGCATAACAACTTGCATAATTGTTACATCAGACAACGTACCGTAATCATAAACACACCATCATTAATTACATGATTATTGCTTTAGGTCCAGCGGACTCTTCAGAGCCAAATCAGGACCATCACAACTTCATAAAGAAAGTCATAACACATACTTCACTCCAAAGAGGTTATCAACTACTTGCCAAAAGGGTTCAATAATCTTATGGGCTACTCATATCTCTTAAGCCATCAGTACGATCCTTCTACACTCAAGCTTATGCTGCGAAAAAAACAACAACAACATTGTTTCTATGGATAATTAAGGGTCATCTTAAACTTGCAGAAACATACATGTAAGTCCTCAATATACAGATGCAGTACATAATTATGCTATTAATTAATATGTAGTTATCACAGGTGTGATCTCCTTTATCATCAGCAGTGGCAGTTAATCTTCTAAGGCGGAAAGGCAAAAACTATGGCCAGACATCCTGGCGTCGATGTCCACTCAACATAGTAACATAACAGTATAATTAATGAAGTACCACCCACCCATCGAACAATCATTACACCTTTCTTATCTCTCCTGCAGGAACTCAGCATCGCTCATTTTGTTTCTTAATATCTGACACGTTAGCTTGTGTCTCAGGGATTAGCCTAAGTGAAAGATCAACGAAAGAGCAAACATAACTTTTAACATCATTTGTTTTTGTTTATCTGTATACACACAAAATACATAACCATGTTTCTTTATCATTAACTTAGAAAGTATACACCACGAATTTGCATAGCCCGTTGAACAAAACATTTCAGATAAATATAACAAATCTGAGCTAGCGATTTAAAGATATGTAATCAAATGAATTCATTACTGAATAATAATAATAATAATAATAATAATAATAATAATAATAATAATAATAATAATAATAATAATAATAATAATAATAATAATAATAATAATAATAATAATAATAATAATATTTTCTTACCTTCCAAAACGTCACAGAAGCGAAAAGAAAAACGAAATACCGTCAACCTAGGACTTAGAAAAGTCAACGTGAAAAAAAATCACAATTTTAATTAAGCCTCTTTTGTTTTATTTAGAGATTTGTCAATGTTATAGCCATGAATGAAGTATGTTTGACTTTACAAGTGTGTAAACTTGTTAGACACACAGGTAAGAAATCTTGATTCTCTATCTCTCTCTGCAGAAGTTTGTTTTTTCCTGAAGACAACTGACTGGCGGAAAACTAGCCTAATCGCGTGTTAAATACGGACTATTAATACCTCATTTGAAAACCGCGCGAACAGCCGATTACTTACAACCTATTGGGCCATGTCTCTTTTGTATCGTGGTGCAACAAGATCTCTGTTAGCTGGCACCTAAAATAAACAGTCACGGATGCATGAACATCATTTTAATAACAATACGAAAAAGGTGCAGCCGTTTTAAAGCTTTGCTTTGCAGCCGTTTTAAAGCTTTGCTTTAACAGCAGTTTTAAAGTTTGCTTTAATAGCAGTTTAGTAATTAATAGTAGTTAATATTAGCTTTGCTTTGCAACCCTGTTTAAAGCTTGCTTTAAATGTTTATGAAATTGAAATAAAATCACTTAAATAGTGAGAGGGGTGAGTAAGTATTTTTTCTTCATGGCAGACACAAAATAAGATGTATATGTATGCATCATACACAATTCTGTTTTGTTGGCTTTTAATTATTGTTATTATTATTATTGTTAGTAGTAGTAGTAGTAGTAGTAGTAGTAGTATTATTATTAGTAGTAGTAGTAGTAGTAGTCGTAGTAGTAGTAGTAATAATAATAATAATAATAATAATAATAATAATAATAATTATTATTATTATTATTATTATTATTATTATTATTATTATTATTATTATTATTATTATTATTATTATTATTATTATTATTATTATTATTATTATTATTAATCTAAGCCGACTATAATGATCGCTACCGCTATTGACCATGCAAGACGGCATTACATAATAAGTCAATCAACCTGTACAGTTCAAGACCTCTATTTGGAATCCATTATAATGTTACTTGCAAGTATGTTGATTAAAACTTTAATGGTAATGGTAATTGGCTGGAGAAGAACAAGAACTTGAACAGCTTGTACATAGTCTTGACTCCACCTCCAGAGCCTATGGAATGGAAATAAGTGCAGAGAATACCAAAATGATGACCAACAACACCAAAGGCATCAACATGGACATCAAAGTCCAAGGCCAATCTATCAACACAGTGCATAGCTTCGAATATTATGTAGGCCTACATCGACATATAGGCCTAGGCCTAAAGATGATTTCGAAACACACATGCATATTTACATATTATTAACCCTCAACTACCTGTATTAACAATCTCCTCCATTCCTATAATATCTGTGTTAACCACTCCATACCTCCATAGTCGTTGTACCCACGCCTAGATGTCTGGAGAATAATTTTTATGTACGTGATTTGGAGCTTCAATTACCGCTATAATTCTTTCATAACTAACTTGCTTTTTTAAGTTCCCACATAGTCCATATTATGTAGATTTACTTGTGAAATGTTATTTTCCTGTGACTCCCCAAAAAACAGGAAATCTATTTGAATAAGACTTTTCTGTAAAGGTTCTTTGTGCTGTTCGAAAAGAGTCCACCTTTTGGGCCTATTTAGAAAAAAAAAAGAACTTAAGTTTGACCTGGACAAACGTTAAACTGCAAGATCCAGAGGTGGCAGGAATATTCCAATCCACAATTGGAGGGAAATGTGCACCACTGCTCATTTTGGGAGCTAGTGAAGCAGATTTCAAAACCATAACCACCTCCTTCAACTCAGCTGTGACAGATGCCGCCACTGAGATCCTTGGCAAGCACCGCCCAAAGAAGACACCGTGGATCACACCAGAACTTTTAAACCTGTGTGAAAAACGAAAAGAGATTAAAAAGAAAAAGAACACCTCACAGGTAGCTGATGCCTACCGAAAAATCAACAATGACATCCGAAAAGGCATGCACACAGCAAATGAGAACTGGATAGAAGAGCAGTGCAAGGAAATAGAGAACAGTCTGAACAAGACAAAAAGCAAAAAGACCTATCAGACTTTGAAGCGGCTGACAAGTGTTAAACAGCAAATCTGGCATATGCCTTACAGAAGAGCAAGAAGTCTTGAATAGATTTTTTGACCTTTACAACCACACACCAAACGGAGACATATCAGTTATAGCATGTCCCCAGAACAAAGAAGAAGAAGACATTCTCCCAATTCTCCGGGAAATGTTGAGGCAGCAATGCAATCGCCGAAAAAGAGGAAGTCAGCGGGAGTGAACAACATAGGCTACCCTCAGAATTGCTTCAAACAGGAGGAGAAGTGATGATTGACGCCCTCACCATTATCTGTACGTAACACGATCTCGCAGAGTGGGGGGGGGAGGGGTGGCCTACACCATGCACCCAGTCGTTTGTAATCACTCTTCCCAAAACTGGTAACCTTCAGGAGAGTGAAAATTACTGCACCATCAGCCATCCCAGCAAAGTCCTCCTGAAAATAATACTCAACAGATTGAAACCCCAAGCTGAACAAATCATAGCTGAAGAACAAACAGGATTCAGGGCAGGGCGAAGTACCACTGAGCAGATTTTCATCCTCAGAATAATCTGCGAGAAATACCTACAGCACCAACAACACTTATATCATGTGTTCGTAGACTTCAAGAAAGCGTTTGACCGAGTCTGGCATGCAGCTCTGTGGGCAACCATAAAAGTTTACAACATCAGCCCTAATATTATTGAAGTCATCAAAAGCCTCTATGACAAGGGTAGAGCAATCTCCAACCTCCGCTTTGCGTATGACATTGATGGAGAGGAACAAGAACAACTGGTACAGAGGCTTGACACTACCTCCAGAGCCTTTGGAATGGAAATAAGTGCAGAAAAAAAACAAAATGATGACCAACAACACCAATGGCATCAACACAATCAGGCCTCTTCTTTCGAGATTTACAATGTGGTGTATCCAAAGGATCTGTTTTGGGGCTCTTGTTGTTTTGTATATATACCTGCCATTTTGGCTTAGTCATCAAAAGACATGGTCTCAACAGAAAGATGTTTGCTGATGATACAGAACTGTATTGTTGCATCAATTTTTATTCATCATATTAACATAAGTTGATATATATACAACATATATACAGAACTGTATAATTCCTTTAAACCTGATGAAGATTCAGCTCAAGAGATGATCAGAGAGGTAGAGAGATGTTGTGAAGAAATAAATGTGTGGATGTCAACAAATAAAATCAATGACCAAAAGACTGAAGTAATAGTGTGCGGATCAAAAGACAACCTTGAAAAAGTTATCCTTGACTATATCCGGATTGGATAGGCTTGCATAAAACCATCCGAATCAGTGCGGAACCGCGGTCTTTTCATCGACAGTCATTTGACGTTATCAGGTCACATCGGTTCCGTTGTTAGGAAATGCTATTTCGCCTTCAGGATGCTTGGTAGACTGCATCCCATAATTAACCAGAAGACAGCAAATGCCGTGATGGTTGCCCTTATCCTCTCCAGACTAGATTATTGCAATGGGTGCATCTGGGGATACCGAAAAACCAGCTTCAGAGACTGCAGCGTGTTCAGAATACAGCTGCTTGAATTGTGCTGCGGAAAAAGAAATGCGAACATATTACTCCTGACTGCGTTCCCTCCATTGGTTGCCAGTTCAAAAAAAAGGCTGGACTACAAAATCTTGACTTTTGTTTATCAGTGCATCAACAACTGTACTCCTGCTTATCTCACTGATCTGATTGGCTGTAATCAAGCCCAACGTAGACTCCGTTCTGAAACTCAGTGCCGGCTTGAGATTCCCAGTGTCCATGCAGGCAACACAAACAAAAAGACTCTAGGAGTGCGTTCTTTCACAAATGCGGCACATCACCTCTGGAATGCCCTTCCAATCGACCTGAAGCAGAGCTCCTCATTAGAAAGCTTCAGAAATGGACTGAAAACTCACATCTTCACTGAAAACTCACCTACATCATCATCATCATCATCATCATCATCATCATCATCATCATCATCATCATCATCATCATCATCATCATCATCATCATCAAATGGGGCAATTGACACTTTATTACTCAAAACCTTTGGTAAGTCATAAATTAAAATCATATTAAAGAAATCCGGCGAACTTATCTATCTATCTATCTATCTATCTATCTATCTATCTATCTATCTATCTATCTATCTATCTATCTATCTATCTATCTATCTATCTATCTATCTATCTATCTATCTATCTATCTATCTATCTATCTATCTATCTATCTATCTATCTATCTATCTATCTATCTATCTATCTATCTATCTATCTATCTATCTATCTATCTATCTATCTATCTATCTATCTATCTATCTATCTATCTATCTATCTATCTATCTATCTATCTATCTATCTATCTATCTATCTATCTATCTATCTATCTATCTATCTATCTATCTATCTATCTATCTATCTATCTATCTATCTATCTATCTATCTATCTATCTATCTATCTATCTATCTATCTATCTATCTATCTATCTATCTATCTATCTATCTATCTATCTATCTATCTATCTATCTATCTATCTATCTATCGAGAGAGAGAGAGAGAGAGAGAGAGAGAGAGAGATCCTTGTGGAATTCCCATATTAGTTTTGTAGCAACATAAATATGAGTTCGCCACTTTTACCTTTATATTTCTATCTTCCAAAAAAGTGTAACAGCAATTTTACAAACGATCCGACCATTGATTTTAGTTTCTACAATAATATTGGTTGTCAGATTCTGTCATATGCTTTGGTAATGCCAAAACAAACATAAACAGTACAACTTATGTTAATCTGATGAATAAAACTTGATGCAACAACAACAAACAAACATTAAACATTAAAAAAAATTTTGCTAATTATTAACACGCTTTTTTTTTTTTTGGCATATCGCCTTTTAGTGTGAGTCGTGACATGATCTACCGTCGATCTTCCTTTTTCAAAATCCAGCTTGATTTAACTTGTAGGCATTATTATATAATGTCTTGTTTCATGCTATCTCTTCCATTACTTTATAAACATGAGAAGTTCTTCTTCTTCTTCTTCTTGATAGTAACTAACTTCAGTGAACTGAAGTAGATTTATACACTTGAGGGTTTTGCAATTTCCGGGCTTATTCTGGTTTCAATTATATAGGGGGAGGAGGATGGGGGAAGAGAAATAAGGGGGGGGGGTGTTGGGTGAAATGGCAGATACAACTATAGGAGGGACCAGAAGTGATGGAAAACAAACAACTGCTGAGGGGCTAATAGTGAAACGTACAAAGTGAATATTGGTAACAAAACAAAAAGACTTAACAAAAACTGAGAATGGGACAGCTACAGGGAGCTGCTGGCAACTACTACTTTTCGTTTTGCCCCCCCCCCCCCCCCCGTTTTGCCCCCCCTCCCCCCCCCAGCAATCTGGGAATTAGCACAGCCCCAGCATTACACTAGGTTACTGCCCAGGCCCCAACTTAAAAAGACAAACGGGACAATACAAGCATGTTCCCCATAGGTATGGCCAAAAAAACAAGGGTTGGAAAAAGAACTGCTCCAGCCCTACCCCTGCCCCTTTTTCTTCCAGCCCCTTCCCCAGCCCCTTAGGAAGCAGTTCTTTTAGGCCGCTGGATCTTTCCAGGTGGCTGCTTCCTGGCCTAAGTGCTTCTGCAACCTCTGCTCAAACAAAGCCAGAGATGGCGCTGTTGCCATTGACTCTGGGAGCTTGTTCCACTCTGAGATGCCGTGTGAAGAAAGTTTGTTTCCGGTACTGGGTTTTATGGGAGCCCACGTCATACGCCTAGCTTTTGGGTGCAGCACCCGCTCTTCCTATGTTTGAGGCAAGTGGAAGGGTAAGGGAGTTGATGCGAAGAAGGCCGTGTTTGTATTTATACAGTATGGTAAGCCTTTCTTTCACTCTTCGCGCTTGAAGAAAGGGCCATTTAAGGTCTTGGAGCATGGCATCAACATCAAAGGTCTGTTTGTAGTTTTGCATGGTCCATCTTGCTGCTCTTCTCTGTACTTTTTTGACGGAATCGACGCAGTTTGTTGAGATGGGGTCCCATATAGGGATGGCCGCGTACTCCAGCACCGGTCTGACCAGAGCTTTGTTGGTAGACGCCTTTGCTTTCCTGCTGCAGATCTTAAGGTTCCTCCTGAGGAAACCTAGCGTCTTGTTTGCTTTGCTAGTAACGTTGCTGATGTGAGTATCCCACTTCAGGTCGCTAGAGTTGGTTACGCCCAGATACTTTGTGACTTGATGTTCTGGAGGGTGTGGCCATTAAGGATATAGTTTCCTTCCAGGATTGTTCTCCGTCTGGTCATGTAGAGAGTCTAAATTTCTCTGGTTGGAACTGCATCTTCTAGCGAATTTTCCACTGAGCGAGTCAGTTGCGGGTAGAGGTCTTCTTGGAGCTTGCTCTGGTCTTTCACGCTGCATGGAGACATCTCTTAAAAGTAGCAGTTAGTTAGTTATTCATTGCTTACAGGGTCCATCTGACTGCGAAGAGCCGAATCAGGACCACAAAATCAGGACCACAACTTGGTTGAGAGAGGACTCACCCCTGATCCGTATAAAAGGTCTGCTGAAACAAGCCTAGCGGTAACACTGAAGGCACTCCAACAGCTGATCACTTTACAATTAAGGCATTCAACTCAGAGTACGCTGAGGCTATACTCTAACCCCCGTTTACAAAAACAAAATAGAATACAAACATTATTATAAAAAAAAAAAAAAAAAACACGTACATATAAAATGCCTACATTGCTAAATAATAATATCATAGGAAGCCCTATACTGACCATTTGGCAGAAAGCGCACAATATTCCCAAGCTGACCCAACAGACCCCATACACAAATGAGGAGTTTCGGAAGAATTTTCAAGAAAAAAAGTAGGTGACTAGTCTAGCGAAGAAGAAGACAGTAGATTGATAGAACAAAGTAGGACTTAAAAAGAACAAAGGAGAAAGACAGCCACAGTGGGAATTTAAAGCACTAAATTTCGGAGAGGCACGGTGGCCTAATGGTAGAGCTTTGGCTTGCGGATCTGAAGGTCCCGCGTTCGATCCCAGGCCGGGACATTGTGTTGTTTCCTTGGGAAAGACACTTTACTCCCGTTTCCTTCTCCTTTGGATGAGAGTATAAACCGAGGTCTAGTCTGTGTCGCATACATGCCATCATAACGGACTTTAAAGATCCTGACGCTCATGTCCTAGGCGGGTGAGTGCCGGTGACAAGAACACACCCAGCATGCACATAGGTTCTTCTCCCCCATCCCTGGCTGCCCAGGATTGTGCTCAGTTGTCTGGAGCGTTATACAAGGCTGCAAGTTGGCGCCTCTGGCAGCATGAGTTAGACCCTGTATCGCCTTGAGCAGCTCTTGAACTGGAAAAGCGCTATATAAGAACGATTATGTGTATGTTGGTATAGATCGCCGCGCTTTGAGCCTTGGGGAAAGGCGCGTATATAGCATCCTGTATTATTATTATTATTATTATTATTATTATTATTATTATTATTATTATTATTATTATTATTATTATTATTATTATTATTATTAAATAATAATAATAATAATAATAATAATAATAATAATAATAATAATAATAATAATAATAATTATAATTATAATTATAACCCCCCCCCCCCCCCCCCCCCCCCGGCATCCCCAGGTGGGAAAATGGCAGTTAATGGAATGGGTCTACAACGTGGCAGTTAATGCTATGGATCTATAACTGGGTATATAATTCAAAGAAAGGGATCAAGGTTTGCCTCAGCGATTTTAAACCAGAAATTACTCAAGATTTCCCAAGAATTGGGTATAGTACTTATCTCCAATCTTCGTTTTGCGGATGATATTGATGGATTGGCTGGAGAGGAACAAGAACTTGAACAGCTTGTACAGAGGCTTGACACCACCTCCAGAGCTTATGGAATGGAAATAAGTGCAGAGAAGACCAAAATGATGACCAACAACACCAATGGCATCAACACGGACATCAAAGTACAAGGCCAATCCCTCAACACAGTGCACAGCTTCAAATATTTAGGAGCCATTGTGTCAGACAATGGGTCTCGACAGGAAGTCCTCTCCAGGATCGCACAAACAACTGCTGCCCTGACAAGGTTGAAGCCCATTTGGAAAGACAGAACCATCAGTCTACATTCCAAAGTAAGACTGCTGCGATCTCTGGTCATCTCCATCTTCCTATATGCTTGCGAAGCATGGACCCTCACAGCAGATCTCCAACGAAGAATACAAAGCATGGAGATGAGGTGCTACAGAAGACTTCTGTGCATTTCCTATACCCAACACATCACCAACGTTGAAGTCCGACAGACCATCACACAAGCCATTGGACAACACGATGACCTGCTCACAGTGGTGAAGAAACGGAAACTCCGATGGTATGGCCACGTCACCAGATCATCAGGCCTTGCAAAGACCATTCTGCAAGGCACAGTGCAAGGAGGTAGAAGAAGGGGGAGACCGAAAAAGAGGTGGGAGGACAACATTCGAGAATGGACTGGTTTGACACTGAGCGAAGCCATGAGGGCTGCTGAGGACAGAGAAAGATGGAGTATGCTGGTTAAGCGATCATCTGTGGTGCCCCTACGACCTTCGGGTTATGGGACAGGATAGGATAGGATAGGACTTATAGTCCAACATTGTCCATCATTACGATTCAGGAATATAGGTTCGGGATCTGAAAACCTCGGAAATTGTATAGTCCAGCGCCTTAAGTTGGAAAAGCGCTATATAAAAATAATAAATAATAAATATTTATTATTTTATTTTTGAGTGCGAAGACTTGAGATAACATAATTAAAGATAAAGAACCCACAATTTTTTTAAAAAAATTTTCCCTTTTTTATTGAAAAGATTAAGTTTTAAAACATTAAATTGTGTGTCTTTTTAAACTTATTTCGTGTACACTTGTCTCGCGTCTTTATTTTACTTTCATTCTGAAAACCACAATGTCACTTTACCCAAATAAATGCAAACACTGTATTTTTGTTGTTTTGTGCTTTTAGATTCGCAGCTATCAGCAAAGATGGCGGTCATGGAAGGGCCTCTTAGTAAATGGACAAACGTTATGAAAGGATGGCAGTATCGTTGGTTTGTGTTAGACGGCTCTGGTGGAATCCTTTGCTACTACACTGTAAGTCTTTTATTCAGGCTTGTATGTGGTTCATTTTCAATACAGGTCTTGCAATTTGTTTGTGAACTAGTCACAGTACTCCGTAGGATAGCTCAGTCGAATATCACAGACACGCCTCCCAAGCTTAAATAGCATGCGATCGAATATTTTGCACTTTTTACTATTTAGGCATTAAATGCTACTGTGTTGATCCCATTCATCCACTGTGATTAAAAATGACCCATACCCTAAGCCAGTTTAACCAATGTGGTTTGGGTCATTCTGTAAGACAGGTTTGGGCTAGAGATATAACAAATATATAGGCCTCCTATAGTCATAAGCAGATAATAGTACAATTAACCCATTATCTATCCTATCCTATCCTGTCCCATAACTCAAAGGTCGTTGGGGCACCACAGATGATCGTTTAACGAGCGTGCTCCATATTTCTCTGTCCTCAGCAACACTCATGGCTTCGTTCAGTGTCAAACCAGTCCATTCCCAAATGTTGTCCTCCCACCTCCTTTTCTGTCTCCCCCTTCTTCTGCCTCCTTGCACCGTGCCTTGCAGGATGGTTTTTGCAAGGCTTGATGCTCTGATAACGCGGCCATACCATAGAAGTTTCAGTTTCTTCACCACTGTGAGCATGTGTCTTGTGTGATGGTCTATCGGACTTCGTTGTTGGTGATGTGCTGGGTATAGGAAATGTCCAAAAGTCTTCTGTAGCACCTCATCTCCATGCTTTGTATTCTTCGTTGTAGATCTGCTGTGAGGGTCCATGTTTCGCAAGCATATAGAAAGATGGAGATGACAAGGGAGCGCTGCAGCCTTACCTTGGAATGTAGACTGATGGTCCTGTCTTTCCAAATGGGCTTCAACCTTGTCAGGGCAGCAGTTGTTTGTGCGATCCTGGAGAGGACTTCCTGTTGGGACCCATTGTCTGTTACAATGGCTCCTAAATATTTGAAGCTATGCACTGTGTTGAGGATTGGCCTTGGACTGTACAGACTGATTGACTTATTATGTAATGCCGTCTTGCATGGTCAATAGCGATCATTATATTTATAGTCGACTTAGATGAATAGAGGGCATATGCCTAGTCAGTCTTGGCTGTGCTGAATGACTTGCATTGTAAACCATCTGAATTATCTGGTGCTGAATAACTGGTTCTTCCAAAGTTACATTTAAATTTCTGACCTCACATTTTTATGAGAACCCATTTCTTCAATTAAATTTTATAAATGAAAAATGTGTGTTTAATAAAATTAATTACTATCACTTTGTGTCTTTCCAGTCCAAAGAAAAAATGATGAAAGGCTCCAGAAGAGGATATGTTCGACTGAAGGTAAATATATTTTCTTCTATGTGTGTCTTTCTATCTCTACACTCACACATGTATGCACATGCATCCCCATACTCCCTCACACACCCCTATAAGTCTACGCTCTCTCTCTCTCTCTCTCTCTCCTCTCTCTATCTCTCTCTCTCTCTCTCTCTCTCTTTCTCTCTCTCTCTCTCGCTCTTTCTCTCTCTCACACTCACAGATACACACACACTTAGAAACTCACATACCTTCCTCCCACAGCCATAGTGTACACACATACAAAATAACTAATTGATAATGTCATTTGCATTTTGTTGTAAACTTTTTTCTAAAGTATTCTTAAAACTTATCATCTGGTGCAATTGTTATCAAATTTTAAAAGACAGTAAAGTTGGCTGGTGTGTTCAGTCAGTTCAGTCTTGATACTAATTAATACTAAAACTATTTTGTGTTATTACAGGGAGCTATCATTGGAATAGACGATGAGGATGACAGTACATTTACTATAACCACCATTGATCGCAAGACATTTCATTTTCAAGGTATTTTGTGTAATCTTTTCATTAAAAAGGTAATGGTAAAGGTGTTTCTGTAACCTTTCGGTCATTGGAGATGGAAGTGTTTGGGACCTCTCTTTTCTCTAGGCCAGCTTAATGAGGGCAGAGCCTATCTCCTCTCCTTTGCTGCTTTACCTTCACCGGTTCTAAACAGACCCAGGTACCCATTCAAAGCGGGGTGAACTGTGATGTGTCATGCGCTTGTTTTGATCTTTTTGTGTTGTTTAGTGGTTGCAATCCAATTATGGTAACCCGTCCAAGTACTGATGCTGCTTAACTCTTAGCGTCCTATAGCGCGGTAATGCGCGCCTCGCCCATAATCCTGAAGCGCGGTAAACCGCGCCTCGTTAGTGCACCTTTTAGTCAGTAAATCACAGGAAATAGGAACTCTCCTGTGCGTGAGAGAAGGTTTAGTCAACTTCCGGAAAGGTTCCCGTGTGTTTTCCGCTATCGTTTTCGCAAGTTTGACGAGTTTGCGAAATTTTCGGCCATGATGGCAGGGGATAGCTCCGACAGTAATAGTGAGTTTTGTAACCTTATTGATGAGCTTATTGCTGAAAGAGCACAAGGACTTGGTGTAGACAACCAGAGTGAGTTTTCTTGTCTGTGTTGACTGACTGTGCACACATTCACATGCAATCCACACTGTCTTGTTGTTGTTTTATTAACATAGTCTGTAAAATACCTGTAATTATGAATTAATTACAAGATTCCAACAGGTAAAAATAGTACTAAAGTCAAAATGGTTCTTTGGGTACATAGAATAACCATTTTGTAAACATATCCTAAAATATGAAGTTAATGTGACAATAAATAAATTTTTTGCAATTTTTTCAAATTCATAACCCAATTTATTGCAATAAACTTGAAATCCTTACAGGATATAGGCGCAAATGTACAGAAAACCTTATAGGACGCTATAGCTCTAAGAGTTAACTGCTTACATGAAACATTGCTAGTGTGTGCCCAAACCACTGTACTATTGTGCCACCCCAATATTTTCATCAATCTTTTAATTAACAAGGTAAATCTTACAAATAGAAGCAGTGCAGTGGATGGCAATTTTTTTTTTTTGGGGGGGGGGGGGGGGGAGGAGGGGGGAGTGGGGATTGATTATTATTGCATTATTTATTTATTTATTTATTCAGAATCCCACTTATAGTCCATAAAAAGGGACCTTATCACTCATGGTTATATATTTTTTGGTGATTGAGCAAGGACTAAAGCTCACTAAGGGAGACAAAAAGTGTGTGTAAAACAGAAGCAGACTGTAGTTGTCTCACCTAAAGAAATAGGACTGGAGTTAATTGTTAGCATCTTGGATATAATCCTTAATAGGTGATATCCTCCAGGGAATAAAGCAATGATAAGAAAGATCTTCTCTGCTGCTAATGGTTCTCATTTGTTGAATTGTGCCTTGGATACAGATGGCCCTTTTACTGTGTTCTTTGCTTGTCAGTGTATCAGCTGGACTTGCTGAAAATCAAGTTACTGATTTTCCAAAGCATAAGAAGACACCTGGCTGAAAGAATGACTTGGCTGGATGGCAGCAGATATGGGAACGAATCTAAAAAAATTTTAAAAGAAAATTCATAGCCAAAAATATTTATAACATCTGCAGATGCCATCTAAAGCTCGCCAGTAGTTACTGTGTTAACAAAATAATACTCATAAGCAATAAAAGTGTTATCATGTATGTTTTCGTTTAGGTCGTATGAGTGAAAGACTATTATTCTGTCATATAGCCTAAAAAAAAATCTATTATGTATTTGTTGTTGTTATTGTTGTTGTGTGTATATATAAAATTTGGTTGCGTCCTTTCAGCAAGAGACAATGAAGAGCGTGAACGATGGATTGAAGCTTTGGAGCGCGCAATCGACAATCAGTTGGCTAACATTAATGTAGGTGATTTCTGGCATTTTATGATTTATTTTTTCTCCTTTTCTGATGCTTTGAAGAACTGTTGAGTGTTTCTCTTTGTCAGGTATAAGCCAAAGGATTGACTCTGTGCTCAACCAGTTGAGTACTATTGAAGTATTACCTCTCTTAATCTTGCACTAGTATTAAAGACTAAATTCTATTTCTTAAATTATTTTGTGAAGAAAAAATTTGTTTATGAAATAATTTTTCAAAAAACATTTGACAAGCATTCTGAAGCTCTTAAAAATATAAAGGTCAATTTGACTCTATATCACAATTTGTAAGATCATTTTGTAATTTCTTGCATGAATGTGACAATCCAATTTGTTTTCTACTGTTTTTTTTTTTTAAAAATCCAACTATAATTATACATCATAGACTGTCTTCAGTGACAGTACTTAGAAGTGTGGGCATTAATTTCTGAACTTAAAAGTGTGGCATTAATTTCTGAAATGGTTTTAAATGTATGATTTTTTGCACAGCCAGGAACTCTGCACATGAACACTTTCTAAACTATGGTATGCTACAGCACAACATCTCAATGATGGCAACACATTCTTACTAAACTAATTTTATATCTCACTATAGTATAGCATACTTCCTTAACCCATTACCTTTATGTCTTTAATATTTTCAAGTTTGACTGATTTCAACAAATTACAAAATTAACATTATTGTCTTGGTAAATATTTACAAACAGAAATTGGAATACTGTTTCTGGTATTGGTCAGCGATACTTTGTTTTAAAATTTAAGGCTCCGATCAGCATTTGATTTGTAGATTGTGTGTGGTCTGCCTTGAATGTCTTGCAGTCAAACTCTGGTTTAGATTTTATTACTTATGCACTGTAGTGTGTGTGTTAGGCACATTCTTGTGAAGATCTTATGTGTTCCATGATTCGGCAGCGAGGGACAGAACTTGTGAGCCCAGAGGAATTTGAGCACAAGTTGATGGAGACTGATGCTTACCTTCAGCTGCTCATTGAACAAAATGAGGTAAAACAATTTAAGCCATCTTAGGCTCTGCCCTTTGGTTAATTTTAGCTTATAGTATGTCTATGTCATTATGTGAATTAAAATGACCGATCGCTGCTATTTAAAACCATGTGTCACTGGACATCTTCATCAAACACCTTAGAAATAATGTAGTGAAGATTTTTATATGCGCTGATTTTTTCAGGGTTTCAAAATTTTGGAGAATGGGATAGTGCTTTTTAACAGTTTTGTTATTGTAATGTTTTACGTTTGTGCTGGTTTGCATTTGGTCCATTATAATGTGATACGTTGTTATTTTACATCCTTCACTTATTTCATTTCTCATTTGTAACGAGGACTTGTGATCTTTACAGGCAATGCAAAAGAGAATCAGCGAATGCCCAGATATAACAGCAAAGGAGAGTTACAGTGTGATATATGTTACAACTGATGTAAGTGTTCATTTGTTTATTGTTTCTCCCTGCCAAAAACCTACCACCAAACGACACAAATAGTGAAAGAAGTGCACAACACACCCAGCTGTGAAAGAGTAGCTGGCTCTGTGTAGAACCAGGGAATGTAGGGCAGGGAGGGAGAGATGGGCACCACCCTCATTAAGCTGACCAACAGGAAATGGAGGTCCCAAATGCTTTCTCTCCCCAACAACCAAAAAGGTTACGAGAATCCTTTACCTTCTATTTCTCACAAGGTGCTGGAACTATCCAACACCTTGATGTGATGGTGTTTAAGGCAAATTTCTGTGTTGTATTGGTTTATAGAGTTGTATTTCATTGTATTGTATCATATTGTATTGTATTATATGCACTGTTTTGTAACTCCGTGAGACTGACATTTAATGAATTACCTCACTTTATTCAACTTAAACAAACTGTGTGGACTACATAACCTTACTCCTTCAGATGAGCGCATAAACTGAGGTCTGAGTAGGCATAAAGCAGGGTGGAGAATTGTCCGCGAATCCGCGGATTTCCGCGGAATGCATATGCATTTCCGAGAAAAAAATATTGAGTTCCGAGTGTGAGAAGCTGAGGGCTACCCTTTACTGGGCATAGCGGCCAAAAGCGGCCGAAGGTCTAAACAGGCAAAACGTCCAAAAGCGTCCGTATCAACCATGTGGTTATAGTCTCGCGTTGTTTGAAAGATTGCGAGACTTCCGGCAATTGACTTCCGGTTTATTCTCATTCTGTTGTGAAAACATTCGACTGCATTTTGCACAAGTTTTCTCTGTGAGGCGTTCGTTTTTTCGATTTTTTTTTTCAAATTTTCTTGTGTGTGTGTGTCTAAAATGGATGGTTTGGATTCTTCGACTGATGAAGGGGAGTTTACAGGCTTCCATTTATCAGACATTAAAGTGAGAGAAATGGACTTGGAGTCGGAGGAAGAGATCGGTACTGACATTAGACAATTAGTGTCAGTAGTGTGCATGCATACGATCTTTCAGACTGGCACGAAAGTGAAGAAGAGGAGGGGGTTTGTTTGGACTTTTTAAAACTTTTTTTTGTATACACATGGAGTAATAAAAAAGAAGACATGACAAGAGAAGTATAAAAAGGTAGATAATCAAAAGAGAATTTATTTCTGTTCATTTTGAATTTTATTTCATTTAAAATTAAATCTATACACTAGTCACTAATACCTAAGATGTAGTGTTTTTACTAACGTACCCCTAAATATCCCTAAAATTATAAAAATTCTTACCTGTTTACAGCTAAAAAATAGACAAACGTGTGCCCAGTAAAATTGGAAATGTGGGGTTTGTGTGTAACAGTGGTGGACCTCAAACTTTGTTAGGCCTACAAATCAAGATTCTTAACTTTTTTGAAAGACATGTGCATAAAACATTCTTTTTTTGTTGTTATTGTTTCTATTCATGTTTACTTTGTGCTTTTGAAAGGCCCTAAATTACTTTCAAAATTGCATATATTCATTTTCTTCCAAGGGGCGAATACTGGGGCTTGGCCCCTGGGCCCCGGCCGGATTTCAGAGATTTCTTGATTCAGTTGTTCTCCACCCTGATAAAGAGCCTGATGCTCAAGTCCTAATCAGGTGAGCGGCAGTTACATCAACACATCCAGCAAGCACTAGGTCCATTCCGTGCCGCTGCTGGCCACCCACAACTGTGCTCAGTTGTCTTGGGTGTTAGGGGATGCACCTTAGGCAGCAAGTTAGATCCTGTATCAGCCAGCGCCTTGAGGTGCTAAAGTGCTATATAATATAAGATTAATTTCACATACTATACCATGACTCAAAAGTGCAATGTTATTGGCGTTGCTAGGTGAGTGCCTCTCTAGCGGAAGCTGACAAAAATAAAACAGTCATAGAGTTGCTTCCCCTGAACTACCTTCCCCGTGCGTCTCGTGCTATAACTGCGTCGAAGCGCTCACGATAACGGACCGCATATCTTATTCCTTTTTTGGCACTTGTTGAGTGTGGTTGTGTCTACTCTAGCTCTCTTTTTGCTGACTTACTGCGTTCGCCCTGTAGTTTGCCGTTACTACCGCCGGCGGAGTTTTGGGTTTCCTTGTCATGTCTCAACGTAGCTGTTCGTCGGCTTCAACCCCGTCTATGCGCGTCTCTTCTACTTCGGCGGCCGTTCGTTCTAAGGAATGTCGAGTTTCCTCGGTGCCTTTCTTTGTTTCCTCTCCTGCCGACATTACCTCTGTTTTGCTACGTTGCGCTTCCTCTCCTGCGCCTCCTGCTTTGTCTTCTACCCTTCAGGTTTGTAGAGTGGAGGTGGGGAGTGGCGGTAGTGAGGTGAGGGGTGGCTCCTTGGTCTTGCCAGAAGTGACCTTGGAGCCGTTTCTGGTCAAGGTTTACGACCAGAAACATATAAGTGGTCGCCCTAGTTTAGGACCACATAAATTTTTCCGGCGGGGACGCCCCGGCTAGGCCGGATAAGCTACCTGCTGAAGCCTTCCCTTCTGTTTCCTACGGGATTCAAACCGGGTCGGGACTTCTGGCTAATGTCGAGCTTGAGACATATAAAGCACTGCACGCAGTGTTACGTCCGGCTGCGACAGGGGGTGTGGCGTCCGGTTTGTCCCTCACCTTCCCATTCCAGCCCCCATTGCACTCCACTTCCACTTGCGGTCGTGGGGCGGGGGCTCTGGTTTCCGGTACGGGGGTACGGTACACTCGTTACCTTCTCCCGTTCCCGGTTTGGCTTCTCCCTCCCATCCCCCTTTGTTTTCCACTTCCGCTTGCGGTCGTGGGGTGGGGGCTCTGGGTTCCAGTTCGGGGGGTACGGTACACCCGTTACCTTTCCCTGTTTCCGGTTTGGCCCCTCCCTCCCATCCTCCTTTGTACTCCACTTCCGTTTGCGGTCGTGGGGTGGGGGCTCTGGTTTCCGGATCGGGGGGTTACGGTTCACCCGTGGCCCTTTTCAGTTTCCGGTTTGGGTCAAGCATTCCCTGTTCACCCTTCGGTCTCTGCCACTTCCGGGTTCGGTTGTGGATCGGGGGTACTGGTGTCCGGTTCTGATGGTACGTTTTTTTTTCGTTACCTACTTCCGGATCACATGCAAACGCCAATTTGCCTTTGTGTGCGCCAACTTCTGGTTGGGGTGGGGCACACTTGGTTCCTCCTACCCTAGTTCCTGTTTTCACGGGTACTGGGGTGTTGTTATATCAGGCCCTTTCTTCTGATGCTCTTTTTAAAGAGGCGGTTCAGCGCGCTGCGGCTTTTTGTCCTCAGGTGGTGGAGGAGGTTTCGGTGCCCCTACCACTCCTCCATTCCTTCCTAGGCGGGACTCTTGCTTCTGCCGAGTCTGATGAGACTTGCCTTGTATTCAGGGAGTCTCCTAGTGTTAAATTTTTTTGTTGTTTTTTTGTTTGTGGAATAATAATAATAATAATAATAATAATAATTTATTTTGTATAGCGCAATTCAAACATAAAATGCTTCACAAAGCGCTTGATCACACGCAGCCACACACAGATACACACGCATAATAAATCTATTCTGCATTTAAAAACAAGACAACATGTAAACCTAGTAAAGGTAACAAACCAACAAATAAAAAAATAAAATCAGTCAATCAATCAATAAACTTATATAAAATAAATGAATAATTTCACAGAAAAAATTTAAGAGAGGGACGTTAATACCAAAAGAGGCAATGCCTCATATAAGATGTAAAGTGTAAATGGTGGTGAAATACAGCAGTTTTAAAAGTAGAATAATCGTTGAATAACAAAACATCGTTACAACGTATGACAGGCCAGATGAAGAGAATAAAAGCTTGTGTAATGGCATTAATCTGGTTTAAAAAGAAAACATATTTGTGATTCACATAATAATAGTAACAACACCAATAACAATAATAATAATAAACAATAACAATAATAATAATAATAATAATAATAGCAGTTTCTAATTTCATTTACAGTGAAAACAAGTTAAGAGGGATCAAATGTCATTTAAAAAAGCAAAACAATTTTAAGACAAGTACACGCATACGCACATGCATCCACGTACACACGCATTCACCCACACATTCACACACACACACACATTCACATCCATATTCACACACACACACACACACCCCTACACACACATTTCAGGTATCAGCGCAACAGGGTGTCCGCAAGGGAGGATGTTCTACAGGTGTAAGAGGAAGAGATAGGTTTTCATTTGGGCTTTGAAAGAGTCAAGAGATGGAGATTGGCGAAGGCTGCATGGGAGTTTGTTCCACAGGGTAGGAGCATAGACGGAAAAAGCTCTTTTGCCAAATGTTCCAAGAGAGTAGCGAGGAACTGTCAGAAGAGAAGCATCTTGAATGGGCCTCTTCTACGGCTAGAGGACTTATAGAGGGCGAGGCCTCTTCCTCTTCGTTTGAGGAGGTGCCTCGGTTCCCTAGAGCTTCCTCTGTGGGCTCTTTTTTGAGTTCGTCCTCATTGCCCGGTGTTTCCGGGAAGTTCCTCTCGGTTATTTTTTCCGAAGTCATCGCTTCCGGTTTCCCAGAATGATCTTGCTCTTTTGAAGGGCCTCAAGCCTTTGCCGTCGTCGATCCCTGTTCCAGTCAGAGGTCTGGCACAGATAGAGGAGTCTATTGTTAGGTCCCTTGAGTATACTTCTCTCGCTGACGCGCTGACTGCTGCGCTGTCTTCGGCTCTTTTTTCTGGGCAAGTATTCTGGGACGACGTTTCGTTGATTTCGGTGAGGTCCTTGTTGCAGGCCCACTATACCTCCTTCGTTCTGGGTTCCGAATCACAGGCTTTTGCCTATGTCAACCTGCTTCTTGTGCGTCGTGACGCTTTTTTTCAGTCAGCATCCCTTTTGCCTCCGCTCTTGTCCTCCTCGCTTCTGGTGGGACCCTTGGTACCCGACTCTCTTTTTGGGTCCTTACGTTCGCACGGCTGTTCGTGAGGAGTCTGAGCGGTACAAGTCGGATGGTTTCGCCTTCTGGGCTCGGGCCACCCCTTCGGCCCCGCCTTTCTTTCCTGACAGGGGTCGAGGTCGCTCGGTCCGTGGTCGCTCTTCTCGGGGTGTGCGGGGTGGTATTTCCTCTTCCCGTGGCAGGGTTGAGGTGGGCCGTAGGCGTTTACGCAGTGGCGCGTTTTCCACCAGTACTGTCCCTGCCTGTCCACCCCTAGGTGTTCTACCCCTCCGGGCGGGTGGCTTGGCTCGCCAGTTTCATGCTTGGCTCGGCCTCCCCTCCTCAAGCAGTTGGGTTCTAGAGGTGATTCGGTCGGGGTTCGAACTTCAGTGGGGTTCCTCTCGGCCCCCTCTTCGTCGCTCCCCGCCTTTGTTCCGCCCCCTGTCTCCTCCTGAGGCTCAGACGATTCTGGACTCGGAGGTCATAGCCCTTCTCCAGAAGGGTGTTATTGAGGAGGTCCTTTGCCCTCACTCCCCGGGGTTTTATGGTCGCCTCTTCGTTGTCCCGAAGGTTTCCGGCGGTTGGCGCCCGGTGCTCGATTGGGCTACCTCTATCATCTTGATGACTGGTTGGTCAAGGCTAGTTCTCACGATCTCTGTCTGGTGCACACCAGGCTCGTTCTCCTTTGGACGCGGCGCTTGGGGTTCTCTGTGAACCCTCTCAAATCCGTGTTGTCTCCATCTCAGGTTTTCAACTACCTGGGGATGTAGTTCGTCACTCGCAATTGGTCGGTCCGCCCTTTAGCTCGTCGGGTGCAGAGGCTTCAGTCCCTTCTGCTACCTTTGGAGAGTCAGGATGTCGTTTCAGCCAGATTTATGGCCTCTCTTTTGGGGTCGTTTTGAGTCTATGGTTCCTCTGGTTCCCCTCGCGGGAGTTCGCAAGCGGCCGATTCAACGTTGGCTTTCTTCCCGTTGGAGTCAGTCCGGCGATTCCTGGGACGCTCTTTTTCCGGTCACGGAGGGCCTTCGCGCTTCTCTGCTTCCTTGGAGGAATGTTGAGTGGCTTTCTTCGGGGGTTCCTATCTCCCCTCCGCTTCCTGTGGCCGACATCTTCACGGATGCGGCTTTGGTCGGTTGGGGTGCGCGTACCGGCAGCCTTTCAGCTCACGGTTTTGGGTCTCAGGACCATCTGTCTTGGCATATCAGTCGCCTGGAGATGGAAGCCGTTTACCTGGCTCTTCATCGTTTTCTTCCCTCCCTGCCTCGGGGCCTCTTGCTCGTTCGCTCTGCCAGTACCACTGTGGTTTCTCTCATCTACCACTTCGGGGGTACCCATTCCCCTGCTCTCTCCATGATGGTGGAGAGCCTCCTTTTGTGGTTAGCTGATTTCGTTTGTACGCTTGTAGCCAAGCATGTCAGCGGCTCTGTCAATGTCTTAGCCGATCTTCTGAGTCGCCCTCTTGTGTGGTCCACACGGAATGGACCCTGTCCCACTCCGTTCTTCATCCGGTTTGGGCGGAGTGGTTTAAACCTCTGATCGATCTTTTTTGTCACTCGTTACTCTTCCAGGCTACCCCTGTTTGTGTCGCCGGTCACAGACTGCCTGGCTTGGGCGGTGGATGCATTGTCCTTTTCTTGGGAGGGGTTGGAGGCTTATGCCTTCCCGCCATTCTCCCTCCTTCCGCAGGTTCTCAGGGAAGCCGAGGAGGAGTCTCCTTCTCTCATTTTCGTGGCTCCATTTTGGCCAGCTCAGCCCTGGTTCCCCGATTTCCTTCGTCTTTCCCAGGGGTGGTGCATTCCTCTCGCTCTCGGGGCGAGATCGCTTCTGCAGCCTCGATCCGGGAATCCACACGGTGACCCAAGCGTTCTCCGTTTTCACGCTTGGCTGTTGTCCGGCCTTCTATAAGAGGTTTCTGAGCTTCAGGAGGCCTCAGAAGGTTCCAGCCTGCATCCTGTTTCTGCCTTGCCATATTCGAGAGGATGGCTTCTTGGTTTCGGTTCTGTGGTCGCGGCCCTACAATCCTGGTCCTCTGCTTCAGCCTGTTCAAGGTAAAGTTGTTTCAAATAAAGTTGCTTCCCTCCGTCCTTTTCGTGCTAATCTGCACTTTTGAGTCATGGTATATATGTGAAATTAATATTAAATTTTTTCTCTAAATTTATTATTAATAAACATACGTACCATGACTCAATTTAATGTCCATCCCACCTCCCCGCAGTTCCAAATAAGGAATGAGATACGCGCATAGACGGGGTTGAAGCCGACGAACAGCTACGTTGAGACATGACAAGGAAACCCAAAACTCCGCCGGCGGTAGTAACGGCAAACTACAGGGCGAACGCAGTAAGTCAGCAAAAAGAGAGCTAGAGTAGACACAACCACACTCAACAAGTGCCAAAAAAGGAATAAGATATGCGGTCCGTTATCGTGAGCGCTTCGACGCAGTTATAGCACGAGACGCACGGGGAAGGTAGTTCAGGGGAAGCAACTCTATGACTGTTTTATTTTTGTCAGCTTCCGCTAGAGAGGCACTCACCTAGCAACGCCAATAACATTGCACTTTTGAGTCATGGTAAGTATGTTTATTAATAATAAATTTAGAGATAAAATTTTAATTTATATATATATATGTATATAAGTTACAATAAATAATAACTGTTGCATTGGTCATTCACAAGACCTTCTGTTTTGCGATTTGTGTAGAATAGCTGTGCATGTTGGTCGAGTGGCCATGGTTTGTCTCATTTGATATTGCATTTCGGAATGGTTTTTACGTTTAATGAGTGAACACGCCACGTGACTAAAGATTATTAAACTCCTATATTTCCTTTCATAGGCTATGATTGAAGCCATCAAGCACGCCATTGTGATGCTACAGATCTCGAAGGTAGGTGATTCTTTTTTACTGTTGTTCTCACAAGATTTTATTTTTTCAACCTTGCTTTTCATCGTCCATTGTAATCAATATGTATTCAGAGCTGTAAACGGACACAGACCATTTAATCAAAATAAGACTTGTTTATCTATTTACTTATAATTTTTGTCATTGTCTGCTGATGTTGTGAATTTATATTATCCAGGATGTGTTTGGTCATCAGTTTCTTAGTACCCTGCATATTCTTGAAAAAAGAGAGATAAAAAAAGAGAACAAAAAGAATCTATGAAGGAAATAAGTATAATGTGTATATAACTTATAAGTGAATTAGTTTCCTTATGAGTCCAGTTTAAGAAGGGAGATAACGAGAAATAAAACACATTTGATGACTTCTTAGTTATTAACAGTGATAATAATAATAATAATAACAATAATGATGATGATGATTATAATAATAATAATAATAATAATAATAATAAGAATAATAATAATATTGTTTCAGACAATATAAAAATTGCATGATGAACTTGGTCGTAGGATTTTAGAAGAGCTTTTGTGCTGAGAATGCAGCATGCAATAATGAGCGATACTATCATTCATACATATCACAACCCTTTGAATTAAAACTGCCAGAAACAAACAGCAAGTTTCATGTGGAAACTTCATGGAGATGTATACCTCATTTATGAAGAATAATTACTCCCTTTCGTACTAATTTTCATGAAGAAGAGTTGCAGTGATGACATTTCACTTGACATTCTGTCCCATGAAATGTTTTTGTTACAGATGTGACAGTAGTTTTATGACTTCAAGAAATATAAAGTTAATTTTTGTGGTAATCTTATATAGAGTTGGGTGTTACGTTAGTGTTTCATGAAAGATATGTATGTGGAATTACGTCACTATCATTGAAATTTAGTCGCTGTGATCTAATGTTGCATATGCTTTACAGTGCTTTGTTTCATGGGATAGCGTCACAAAATTTAGCATCTAGAATTGACTTCGATTTTATAGACGTTACGTGTTGTTGCTCAAATGAGTATTTGTATTACAAGTATCGCTGCTTATATTTGCCATTACAGAACTGTGACTGCAATCATAGATATGTTATTTTCACAACAACTTTATTTTGTACAACACTTGCTATAAAACCTGCTGTTTAATTATGATGCAGGCAATAGCTTTTAACCTGCCTCAGGAAGGAAAGGCAATTAAGAAAAGAATCACATCTTTACCAAAATATTCCAGCCGAATTATTGTTGTACGTACAGCTGCTAGCATTCTAATTACGTTACATTGTTATTGTTGTTGCATCAAGTTTTATTCATCAGATTAACATAAGTTGTACTGGTTAATTACATTGTTGAACAGTGTTAGTTTATCAGTTGACTTTTTCTTTCTCCTTGTACGGTGTTCTTTTCTTTCCTTTTGTTTTAGTTACTTGTTACTTGCATGGGAAGTTTTCTAAAAATATCAGGGGTCAGAGCTATGTCAAGGTCATTTAATCTTGTTTTTTGTGTGTGTATGGCCATTGTGTTTATGACAATGCTTTGTAAAGATTCCATTTTATAATAGCAGAACTAAGGAAAGATCCAACTATGATGGAGAGAATATTGTTCTTGGCAAAGTTAACTTTGTTAGGAATCATACTGGCACTTGCAGTTTTGCATCTCTTTATGCATGCAGAGGTATCCAATCCAATATCCCTATGTATTTATAACACAACATTTCATGTCAGAAACGTGCTTGGGCAGGAAAATTCTCTACTGTCATGAAAATTTGCATCCACTGTTAAGAAGCTGTTTTCTTAACCAAACCATGTTGCAAGTTTTAAATCCTGTAGTCTTGTGAAAATCTGCCAAGGGCAACCTTTTTATATATTTTTAATGTTATCACTATCAGAGGTTATGGTTACTTTGAGAAGTATTTGAATGGAAAGTTGCATGTTTCCCTCACAGCCTGTGAGCTAGCATTGATCTGAAGAGGACAAGTAGTTTGTTTTGTTGTTGTGGGTTCCCCCCCCCCATACCCCTCTCCTCTCCCCTTGTGACTTCACTGATGCCTTTAGTAGTCTTTGTAACTCTTTTCTTTTAATTTAATAATGTGTCCATGTGATTGAATTGTCTGTTCTTAACTTGAAGAAAGATCTTCATAAACAATGGGTACGTGACCTTATGTTTCCGAGTGAGGTTATCCTGTCCGCATCAGACTTAAACTGTGTGCTTTTGTATCTCTTTTGCAGTTTACCATTTCCCAAGTAAATAATGGTTGTGGTCCAACTATTTTGTTGTTGTTGCCGTTGTTGTAATATTTACCTACTCAAGCCATTCGTGCAGATCAAAAATTGAGCGCAAATGACTACATAAATTGTCGCATTGAGAAATATCGTTATTACTATACAGGATACTTCACTATAGAAAATACCACTCCAACTAGGGAGATATAATTTCTTTGGAAAGTTATCTTATCTATCTATACATGTGGCTTTATACAACCGGCAACTGACATTCTTTAAAGTTCAGTTTCTTGAGCAATTGTATGAGGGAACAATAAACAACTTTTCCTTTGCTGACTTTCTAAGTTAGTCTCACTGGATGGCAGTCAGCAAACAGTGTGGTTCCCTCAGATGCTCAGGTCAGTTGAAACGCCTGGTTGTTCACAGGCTCCCGGTAATTCCGGTCAAAACCAGCCACGTCATACTCCAAGGTGGAGATGCCAATACCAGTACTTTAAGATATACACAAGAGTAGATTCTTGCATTATTAATTAACCAACATAGGAAAAATACCCACATACTGTTCTGCATCCCAGTGCACGTTATTATCCTTCTCCGTTCTATCCATTGTCATGCTCATTCATAAATTACCTCCATTTATCACAATTGACACGAATGAACTCCCCAAAGTATTTCCCTTTATTGAAAACTATTTACGTATTTATGAATTGTCTCCCCTTTTCAACCATTGAAAACATTTGATCAAATTCCATTTATAAATTATATATCTTTTCTTAATTATTAACAAAATCGTTTTCATTTACATTTTACTTCTCTTTACACTGCTAGCAAAGAATCCAAACCTGTTATGCATAAATTCTCTTCACAAACGTTGAAACTAATTATCAAATATAAATTATTTTTTTTAGCTGCATACAAAAGCATACTGTCTTTACTAATAATTTCTTTTCATTCAGTACATAAAATATATACATGTTTATACAATTATGCTTGCACCCGAGCAAAATGGCCACTTGGGGACTGAATGCTACCGGTGCTTTCCTCGGACACGACAACATAACACAAACAAAGGCGACACAGGTCCAGGTGATCACAGATGTACATGCAGGTTTCTTCTTCTCTCGGGACATCAGGTCTAGGATGACTGGACACTGTGTTGCAGGGCAGTCACAGCAGGACTACACACTGCTTGAGATAGGCGGCAAATAGTACAAAACTACGCCTGCACAATCTCCCCTCAAAAACTCTGCTGGCACTAGAGCAAACTTATCTGTGGAAAATTCTCTCTGCGAATCCCTCAAATTAGCCAAGTACAACAGTTTTATTTGCTCGCACTCTCAAGTTTAGTGTGCATCTATGTGCACGTGAAAATACATGCCTGCCCTCATACTCACATAGCAGCAGTCTTGATCAGTTTAGGGTGACAAAGCAAAAAAACGAAACAATGCAGGAGTTAAAATTACATTATTTGCAAACTTAGCAATAAACTTTAATTTATTTTCCCTCCCTCACCTTAGGCTTAGAAACCTTACTATCATAGGTTTAAGAAACTGAGTCGTGACATGAATGAAAATGCTCTAATCCTCTTTGCTATTTATACTAACCTTTGAGTTAAAATGCTCATGCACAGCACACGCACACCACTCCACACCATACATGCTGACCACACCACACATGCTGACTAGAGATTGACCACACGCTCAGCTTGTTTTATGTTTGCTGTAAATGCAAATCAAAGCTTGTGCACACAGATATAACACAAAAATATTGCTGTTATCTCTAAATTCATAGTTGTTTTCTCTCTCTCCCCCCTCTTCCCTTTCCTCCTGTGTGTACATACAAATTTCAACAGTCCCTACCACCTATTTCCACCTTCATTTTGAATTCTTGCACTGATCCTCAACGCTGCCAAACCCTAACCCCATTCTCCTGTTCTCTAACCCTTTCACAATTTTGAATACAATGTATTTTTACAGTCACTAATCTGTTTTCTTTACCTCTGCTCCCACCTTTCTCTCCGATCATGTCAGCAATTGTAAACATTACGTCTCTTCTGGTGATAAACACTACTTTTCTTCTTAATCTCCTAAATATTTGTTGAGGTTTGCGGTTATCTCACGAGTGGCACTTTTTATTATTATATTTCTCTTTCAGTTGGGGATAGGAAAAGTGGTTTTGGTGAAAATATATTTGATTTTGATATAAAATCGTTTGTTGAAATATTGTTTGTGTCATTGCATGATTGCACTCATTGGTTGGTGAGACTGTTCGTTGCATTTGACAAAAAGGACATGCAGTTATATTTAATGCATATCAATGTGAGGCTGATGTATTTACACACACACACACACACACACACACACACACACACACACACACACACACACACTAAACATATTTTGGAAATCTGTGCAAAGTGAGTCCTAAATTATCCAAAAATGAAATTTTTAAAAAATTAAAAAATTGTCAGTCTGTTTGGCTGGTTGCCAGCTGCCCTGCCACCCATCTGTGCAAAACTTGCAAGTTGCATAATTTCTCAGAACCTGTTTCATCTATCACAAACAAATGTTGTAGGACAGTGTATATCCATGCAACCTCGAAAATGATTAGTGAATGAGTGACTTCACTTTAACAGTTTAAGGTCAAGATCACAAGTTGGCAAACGTTAGTCAAAAAATGATCATTTTGCACACATTTTCATGTTAAATAGTGCAAGTTCCATAAGGAGCATGTGAGTCACATGGGCTTTGCCCTTCTAGTCTACACACGTTTTGCTGTATCATAAAATTGGCTAAATAGATTTTGACAAATTTTATCCATACAGATAGTTGAAAGAGTGGGCAATCATTCCATATTTCATTTTGCTTCTTGAGGATTATAGTGAGACAGAACAGCTCCGCGAAAATTAACACTGCAAAATGATAGTCTTTATTTTTATTTATTTATTTATTTATTTTTAATTATTATTTTTTGTTGTGTGTGCTGTTATTTTGTGCAGATTACGTTAGCAAAGCAGAACAGGACGCAATACAAATTTATTTTCAAAATTTGCAAAAGAGTATCTGGGAATACATTTGAATGGATTTCCACATTTATTTTATTTAAAAAATATATTTGTTTTAACCCTTCTTGGCTTCTTAACCCCAGTTGGGGTGCCGGGGGTTTCAGTATAAATAGTATCCCCACTTTCTGGAAATTTAGTGCTTTAAATTCCCACTGTCGCTGTCTTTCTCATTTGCTCTTTCTCCTTCCTGCTCTGTTCTATCAATCTGCTATACTATCGCCTTCTTCGCTAGCCCAGTCTCCTACCTTTTTTCTTGAAAACTCTTCCGGGATAAGACTCCTTGTTTGTGTATGAGGTCTGTTGGATCAGCTTGGGAATATTGGACGCTTTCTGCCAAGTGGTCACTAGGGCTTCCTATGATGTTATTATTTAGCAATGTAGACATTTTATATGTATGTGTTTTGTTGATAATTTATAATGATGTTTGTATTCTATTTTGTTTTTGTAAACGGGGATTCGATAAGTTGGGGTGAAGCCTCAGCCGTCCCCGTGGGATGTCTTTATTGTAAAGTGTCTGGCTGGTGGAGGGCATTCAGTTTTCCCACTAGGGTTGTTTCGGCAGATCTTTTATGCGGATTGGGGGTTGTCCGGTCCTGATTTGGCTCGGAAGAGTCCGCTGGACCTAAAGCAACAATTATGTAATGTAATGTATTGGCTTCTTATCTTGAGTGCATAGTTAATAAAGTAGAATGACTAAAGAGAGGAGTTTGTAAACATTCAGGGTAAATTGCAGGAGAGTTTGAAGGAGCCAGGCCTTCTGAATGGAACACTAGTTGACACCCCACTGACTGAGCAAGCCAACTTTGACCACTTCACAGGTATTCAAAACTATTTTCAGTTATGCTTTATGCATTGGAGGAATGATAATGGGGATGATAATGTATTTGATGATGATGATGATGATGATGATGATGATGATGATGATGATGATGATGATGATGATGATGATGATGATGATGATGAAAAAGAAAGAAAGAAGAAGAAGTAGAAGGTGATGGAAGAACCAATCTAGGCTTTTTTTTTTTTTTGGGCCAAAGATGTTATGACTTTGGAAATGATGATGATGATGATGATATGAGAAACAAACTTGATTTATTTGTTGTGTGAATTGCTCAGCCCCCTAATACATGGTGAATCTAAAGTTATAAAATAAATTTTATATGAATATTTTTGGTCACTGGAATCATGTGCCTATGTAAAGCCAGATTTCAAAAGTGATGTCATAATGGTGTCATATGTTCAGTGATGTCATGAGTTTTTGTCAAACTTTAGTTTTTGGTCTTGACTTCCTTTATGCAGAGTTTTTGTGTACTTCACAGTCCATATTTATAACTTTGAAGTCATGTTGGAACTGAACTGTTGGCTCTTCTTTGCTGCTTTCATCACGAAACAGTTGAATTCATGAAGAGATTTTTCAGATCATTTCTAATCCGTAGAACTTCTAACAACAGTGCCACATCCATTATTTCTGGGGCTAGGCAAAGTGGTAGGTAAAGTTGTTATTGATCTTGGTGCTTTGCTTCAGGTCACTTATTTTCTTCATACCACTTCCTGCAGTGTTCAGACAATAATAATAATAGCTTTTATATAGCACAATACCTTTACAGAAAACAAGCTCACAGCGCTCACACACATTTACAGTTATACTCGGGGCTCACTGGAAGAATGAAATAAATACACAAATAAATAAGTGACACTTACAACATAAAATCTAACAGGTTCTGTTCAATAGAAATTTACATGTACCACCACAGTTTTAGTGGCCAGAAGTGATCTTGGTTCAATAATTATATATTAATTTTTTTGCTTCACAAATACCTTTACAGAAACAGACAATACAGCGCTCACGCTTTTTATACAGTTATATTACTTTATAGAAAAAGAATGAAATAAAATTACACACAAATTTAAGTGACGGGGCTCACCATAAAATCTAATGAAATAAATACACAAAAATGAAATACTTACCACAAGTTTTTTAGTGGCCAGAATAAAAATTAGATCAACTTGCTGGTTGGGTGACCCCTTACAGTTAGAGGCACAGAATAATTAAAATTTGCTAGTTGGGTAACTTACAGGCCCAGTAGCTCTTCTCTCCAAATATAGTTAAACCTCGTGATATAGGAGTAGGTGTGAGAGATGATTGTGCTTTGGCACTCCAACTAGAGGCCGGGTAGCTCAGTTGGTAGAGCGTCTTACTAGTAACCGGGTACCTGGTTCGAATCCCGGATTGTGTGTGACCGTATTATTTTCCCTTTACCATCAACTTGTTGTTAGCTGGTGTCAGAATAATGTGACCAGTAGTCGCCTATACGCTTCGGTGTCGAGTGACTATAATCTACAGTTACACTTACACTTTACCCTCCACTAACAGTAAAACTTGAAATGGCTAGCGCATACAGCTCTTTGGGTGTGGTGGTCTGATCTAACAGCTTGTTGTAGCTTTGTGCTTGGAAAAGAAAAACGAGAACAGTTCTTCTGTAGTACTGCAAGTGGATGAATGGGGTCATTCTGCAATTCAGCAATCTACAAGCAGTCTAATACTTTCAGTGTTTGCACCCATATGTGCTAATATACGTAAGCGTTATGTCCACTGTCCTCCACCCCGCCCCCCCCCCCTCCTTCCCCCCTAAATGTGAACAAGCTGGTCCAAAAAGTGAGTAGGTAAAAATACACTAAATTTTGCCATTAGTGTCCAGACGCTGACTGATAAAGGATCCATCTCTAGCTGCCTGAGGTGCCCACTTGCAGCCTTTGAGCGCCTTGTCTGATGCACAGGCTTCTGGGCACAATCCTGGGCAACCAGGTTTGGGGGAGAAGGGACTAGTACTTGCTGGCTGTATTTGTGTAGCTGGCAACTCAGGATCTTTGAAGTCAGTGCAATGGAATGCGTGCGTGCACAGACTAGACCTCGGTTTACGTTCTCATCTGAAGGAATACAACCCCGGAGCAACTACTATTGATCATGCTGTGATGGTATGGACTAACGGCAGACAGTTGTGAATTTTATAGTATGTTACTTGTTTACCAAAATGTTTTGTGATCATGCAGCTGCAGGAGGTGGTCCAGCAGGACCGAGGAAACTTCCAGCTGCAGAATGCCCACTGATGCTGTCTCACTCTTACTCCAGCAGTGAAGACGAGTTCTTTGATGCTGAAGCACCAGTAGGATCCCCGTTGTAAGTGTGTGAAGTACTGTTCCCAGTAGGTTATAATTTGCTAGTTCAGTCTTATAGACGCAGTGGGCCCAAAAGTGACACTGACCCTATTCTGATGGTCAGAGGCTGTTAAGGGTATACATACCTACACACATCTTATGTATGTTAAATCTCTTGACAATCGGCTCAGGTCAAGGTCACCTATTTTCATGGAAAATGGCGTATTGTTCTGTCAACCCCTTGGTTGCACACTCCCCCACACCCAACACCTCTCGCCTGACGGTTGACCTGTCTCGCTGAACTGACCCATATTTACACTGCCAGGAATACGTCTTGTTTTCGAAACAACACATTATTTTGATAGCTGTCTTTCAGAGTTTTTGGGTGTTCTGTATTTCGAGACTTATCACAAAATACTTTGAAATAGGGATGGGGATGGGAGGGTGTCAGAACGAGCCACATGTCAGTCAGTCCCGTTGGAAGTCACATCTAAACCACCACTGAATGTATTTTGACTGAACTTCATTGGAACATACTTAGGTAAGTGGCCTGCCTCCTGTGCATTCATATTTTTTCTACTGCAAAGGTTCCTCAAGTCATTTTGTTGCTAAACACATTCTGCTCAATATCTCAAAACCTGCTAAAGTGATTTGGTTGAGTTTTGGTAGACAGATACTTCAAATCATGGGCTATCTTGCAGCAACAGTCTAGTTGTGGGTCAACATTTTCAATTCTTTTTTTTTTTCAACCACTCTTGGTGCCTTATCTAAAAAATAATTGAACCAAAATTCTGTAATTTGACTTTGCAAATACTTTATCTACTGCTAAGCACGTTAAATAATTATTATTTGTACTTTCTCAGAGGTCAAGGTCATTGTACTTGACCATTGTCTAAATCTGTTTGCACTGTATGTAGTAATTGGCTGATCCGATTTGGATCATCTTTTGCATATAGTTCAGATCATGTCCTTTCGCTTTGTTAGGATGAAGTGGAGTGTCAACACTGCCAGGAAAAGGAATACTTTCAAACTGCTGATTTGGGGGCTATATGTTTGAATGTCTAGAAATACGTTTGAATGACTTGATTTCTTGTTTATTATGTTTTTGTTTTGTTTGTGTGTTTTTTTTGCACTGAATTGTTTGTTGTCGTTGTTCAAGCTATTTTGTACAGTGTCTTTTGGTCTGCATTATTGTTCTTGTTTTTTTGTTGATAAAAACCCCCGTTGTGGTGCCAGGGGTTTCAGTATAAATAGTATCCCCACTTTCTGGAAATTTAGTGCTTTAAATTCCCACTGTCGCTGTCTTTCTCATTTGCTCTTTCTCATTCCTGCTCTTTTCTATCAATCTGCTATACTATACCCACTTTCTGGAAATTTAGTGCTTTAAATTCCCACTGTCGCTGTCTTTCTCATTTGCTCTTTCTCATTCCTGCTCTTTTCTATCAATCTGCTATACTATCGTCTTCTTCGCTAGACCACTCTCCTACCTTTTTTCTTGAAAACTCTTCCGGGACAGGACTCCTTGTTTGTGTATGAGGTCTGTTGGATCAGCTTGGGAATATTGGACGCTTTCTGCCAGGTGGTCACTAGGGCTTCCTATGATGCTATTATTTAGCAATGTAGGCATTTTATATGTATGTGTTTTGTTGATAATTTATAATGATGTTTGTATTCTATTTTGTTTTTGTAAACGGGGGTTCGATAAGTTGGGGTGAAGCCTCAGCCGTCCCCTGCGTGGGATGTCTGTATTGTAAAGTGACTGGCTGGTGGAGAGCTTTTGGTTTTCCCACTCGGATTGTTTCAACAGATCTTTTATGCGGATTGGGGGTTGTCCGGGCCTGATTTGGCTCGGAAGAGTCCGCTGGACCTAAAGCAATAATAATGTAATGTAATTGTTGATAAAATATCCCAAACTATCTTGATTAAAAAAGAAATTTTGCAGTATTAAAAAAGCGGATCAACAATTTAATATTATTCATAACAGTTATTTCTAAGGAGCTGTAGACCCAGGAAGGAACACTTTATTTATTTATTTATTTATTTATTTAAGAAGTAAATCTCTTTGCTCACTATACGGGGGCACCCCCTCCCCCAACTAAAATCCAGAGTTTTGCAAACCTCTGTGAAATGAGTCCTAAATAGTCCAAATATGAGATACATTTAAAAAATTTGTCCATCTGTCTTTCCTCGCCCTTTGCCGTCCGATGTCTGTCTGAGCAAAACTTGCCAGTTTAATATCTCAGAACCTATTTCAATTATCACAACCAAACTTGGTAAGATGGTGTATAATGCATTAGACCCTAATAAACTATCAGTGAATGAAAAACTGCACTTCAAGGACAAGGTCACAGGGTTAACAAATGTTAGTAAAATAATGACAATATTAAAAAAAAAATAATAACTTTTTTTTAATAAGTTATTATTATTGGATTTATGATTCTTTGATGCATGATAGGTCTCAATGAGACACACATACTCTGCAAATTTGGTCAACCTCATTCCAAGGTCAAGGTCACCGGAGCTGTCCAAAGTCATTATAGGTACTTTGAAGTGACATTGATCCTAAACTATGAGAAATATAAAGTCCAAACTTGTTGTAGTCAGAGATGAAAGATTGATTTTTCACATTTGTCCCATTTTTGTGTTGTTGATCTTGAAGGTCAAGGTCATTTTAGGCCTTGCAAAAACATTTTTAAAAAATAGGTCATCATACAGTGGAATGGCTGTTTATTTAAATCATAGTATGCAACAACGTTGTATTTAATCAGACATGCATGAGGAGCAAGATCATTCTAAGGTCAAGGTCACTGAAGGTCAAGGTCATCCCAAGATAACAGTTTTTTTGCATATTACAACTTTTGCTGTACTTCATTTGATAGTACATGAGTGTATTTGAAGCTGGAGGTCAAGGTCATCTCAAGTTGTTGTTTTTTTCTGGGCATTCATTTTCATGTTCCATAAGGTCATGTGAGTCACTCTAGTTTAGTGATTGTTTGCTCTTTCTCTCTCTCTCTCCCTCCCTCTCTGTCTCTGTGCCTCTATCTTTCTCTGGCTCTCTTTTTCTCTCCCTCTCTCTGTTTCTCCGTCTCTCTGTCGGTCTCTTTCTCTTTCTTTTTCTAACCCCTGTTCTCTCTTCCCCTCTTATTTTCTTATCTTTGTTTTTCTCATCTGAAGAATGTGGAATGTTAACTTTTGCTTTGCCTTTTCTTGGGTCGAATTCATGGCCCGTTAAATTATAGGCGATGGTTAACGTTACCAACATTGGTTTTGTAACCAACAATGGTATCGTTAACCATCGTTTAGCAGATCGCTATTCATGAGGGAGTGTCCACCCATTGGTACTTAACCAAGGCTATTTTTGGGCTGTGCGGGAATATCCGTAAGGGGGCATAATTCAAGCAGCTGTTTTCCTTCTTTCGTCAACAAAATATAAAAATGGCTGTGGCAATGGCAAAGAGAAAAGCAATTTTTTCGTACACTGAAACTAATGTTCTCCTTGAGAACGTTATAGAATTTAAACATATACTGATGGCAAGTTTATCAACTGATGTCACGAACCGCCTAAAAAACAACTGCTGGAAAAAAATCGCCGAAAGAGTGACTGCAGTTGGTGGTGCGAACCGAACAGCCGAAGACGTGAGGGAGAAGTTTTATAACCTTAAAAAGGACCATCGGAATCGTGCAGCCGCACGATTAAAGTCTGGCAATGGTGGCGTGATTAGCAAGCCTACCGACAGCATGCTGAATATTATAGTGAGCAAGGAGAGCGAGCTTTTTTGTTGGGGTGAAAGGAGAGAAATCACTTTTGATCACTTTGTAGTTTGTAATGTTACATTTTGTTTTTAGACTGAGGTGTCAATTTCTGCCGTTTCTGGGTAGTTTGGAACTTGAAATGTTGTCTTTATTTCGTAGGGTTGCATTACCCTACGAGTATAAACTATACAGATACACAATAAGCCTACACATCACCAGTCAAAATCCAACAACAATATTTTAATAATAATAATAGTAACCCGTTTTATTAATATGACAGATTATTAAAGGTGCCAGAGGCATAAAAACAAAGAGTGAGACACACATGACTGTAAAAGTGGTGACAAAACGCCTTGCCGATCACACAGTTTCAGTCTGTCTACCGCGTTCGTTAACGTGATGATATCATGCCGACGAAAACGAAATTTTGATACCAGTTCTACATCATCAAATTTGTCAAGTGGATTACTTCTGTCGCGAAATACTCTCTCTCTCCTCGGAGCTCGTCTCTGTCGAAGTTGCCACCAAACGATGGCCGCCATTTTTAACCAGTGTTCCATTGGTTATTGGGTGGTCCCCCCTCCGTTAAAATAACCATGGTTAGCAACCGTCGTTAACTCTGCTAAGGCCTCATGAATTTAAAATTTCCAGCTTAACCAACGTCGTTAATTTTACCAACATTGGTTAAGCCTTAACCAACGGTCATGAATACCACCCCTTGTCTTGTTTTGATATTGAGATTGTTACTGCTGGAAAAACCTGGAATTAAACTTTTGCTTTGTCTTGCCTTTGCATGCCTTGTCTTGTCTTACCTTACCTCTTTCATCGAGATTGCTATGGCAGGTAGTGAGTGTGCTGTGCAGTTGGCCAACATCAGTATCATTGTAATTCACTGTGTTTTGCAGGAAGAAGGATCCTGGCTCTGGCAGAGTCGATGCTGCGTCTGCTAAGCACGCTCAGCCTCCTCCGATTATCGCAGACAACGATGACGACTTTGATGGTAAGCTTAACATGTTTTTGTGCGTAAAGTAAGCCTCTTCTCAAAGTGAGTGGTAGAGGAACCACAGGTACACTTGTTACTGTCGTTGAAGAAAACAAAATGACGTAAATCCTCAAAGTGAAACTCCTCTCGGGCTCATATAAAAAGTAAGTGTTCAGTTTTCAAGTTTTTATTGTGCTGGCGTCTTTTGTTTTGAACCCTTACACAGGGAACATTGGGATGGAGCATTACACAGTGTATGAGATCATGTTGTCACTTTTTATTAAACAAAATATGTGTTTGGGTTTTACCTTGTTTTGAATATGATCATAATCAGTAAGCATTGATGTTACTGATTTTACACTGACGATACACATACTGTACACACGGTGACTCACAGTTTCCTATCAAGTTTCTTGGGTGTTATTGTGTTTTGGCATCCATGGATGCTTTTATAACTTACAGTTACTGGCCCCTTTATTTACTTTTTGTTTTTTTGTCTTCAGATTTGTATGACGTCAGGGATGACGAAGATTGTAAGTATTCATTTGATGATTTAGGTTTAATATTTGTTTAAGGAAGAAAACGTGTTATGCAGTTTCTTGATGTGCTTATGCCATTTTAATCAAAGTCATTAATGCAAGCCTCACATCAGGTCATGTGCCTCTGTGTTTTAAATCAGCTATTGTTAAACCTTTGCTGAAGAAGTCTGCCTTGACCCTACAGATTGCAAACATTTTAGACCCATGTCTAACCTTCCTTACCTATCGAAACTGCTTGAAAGAGTAGTTGCTGAGCAGCTAATACAGCATCTGAATGTGTATGGCTGTCTTGATAAATTTCAGTCTGCCTATAATAATAATAATAATAATAATAATAATAATAATAATAATAATAATAATAATAATAATACTGGATGCTTTATACTCGCCTTTCCCCAAATCAATCAGGCTCAGAGCGCAGCGATCTGTACCAACATACACGCTCACCTGTCTCATCCACCCTCACACACACACACAACAAATACACATCTATCACTTTAACAGATGGTGTAAAGGCAGGGAGATCACTATTGGAAGACGGAAAGAAAATCTGTTCTTTTTTTTTTCAAATGTTTATATTGACTGCGTCCAGTACCATTATTGAATAGGTATAGGTCAGGTTTCAGCACAGAGACTGCATTTTTGCATGTTGTAAATAACATTTTACTGAGTTTAATTTCAGGGAACTTAGTTCTCCTGGTTCTGCTTGACCTCAGTTCAGCATTTGACACTATTAACTACAAACTGTTACTAAAGAGATTGTTGTTAGATGCCGGCATTGATGGAACTGCGCTGTAGTGGTTTTCATCGTACCTGTTACAGGCCCGTTCTCAGATAGTTATTGTTGGCTCCTCTTCTTCAAGTGCAGCAGCACTAACTTGTGGTGTCCCACAGGGATCAGTATTAGGTCCACTTCTCTTCTCCATCTACACTTCACAGCTAGGTCGAATAATAGAGCAGCACAATTGTAACGGAATGGAATTTGATGAGTGCCTGTTTATAATAATTAATTGAATGCAAAATATATCTGACACCTAAATCAAAACAAGGTGTTCATGTAAGGATCTCTGTTAACTACTACACCCCTAAATTCACAGATTCTCACTAACACAGGCAAACACCAACACAAATATAAGTTCCACGCTCTCAATACTTTATGTAACTAAACAACAATAATTTACACGAATCTTTCACATCATATCAGGTTACGAGTATTTGAGTCTCCCAGCTGGCATTCTCATGTCCCAAGCCAAATAATAAAAGACTTGTTACCTGTGGTAACCATAAAAGTCTATGCACAAAATGATGAGCAGAAGGGGTTTGTAAACAGGCAAATAAACATGTCTGTTTATCTGTCTGAGGTAGCAGTGAAGTTTTCTTTCAGCAGTAGAAGTATTGCTGACAGCCGATGTCAATAGACGCGATTCGCTTACCCTTGGTAGCAGAAATCACTCTGCATCCTAAGTCTCACGAATCGACTTTTCCCCACGTTGCATGATGGCAAACTTGTATGTCCAGGTGTAGGAAGCTAACCAGCCTCCCGTAGGCAGCTAAAACAATATGTATACACTTGTCAATACTCTGATTATTATAATCATATTATTCATCTTTGTTTCATCCTTGTTTCATCCTTGCTCATCTCTCTTACTTTCTTCACTATATATATACACTCGTCAATACTCTGATTACCAACTGTGTCGAGTGGTTCAGGAGAAGACTGAAGACTCACTTGTTTACATTGTAGTAACTTAGTGAACCAAGCTCCTCTCTCATTTCTGCTGTCCACCTCCACGCCCCCCCCCCCCCCCCCCCCCCCCCCCCCCACTCCCACAGAGGACTTTATCTTTCCTGTCGTTTTTGCTTAGTCTTTATTTCTCCTTATCGCGCATTGATCATTCAAAAATGGATGGAGACACACGTGTTATAAATGAACTTCATCAACATTTGAGTTATAGCAGTATTCTTTCCAGCCAGCAGTATCTAGTTTTAATTTTGTTATTTATTTTGTGCTTGTTTTTATTTGAGTTCTTGGCACATTTCATTGACTGTGTATGTCAGCATGGGTGAAAATAATAATAATACTATCAAAGCTGCATATTAAAAAGGATTTTCAAAGGCTGTAAGGAAGTAAAGTGGCTGTGGAGAATGTAATACTAATAGAGGCTGTGCCTTGGAGCATACTTCTTTTCATGGGTGAACATTTTGCAGCTATGAATAATTTAATACTGTAGACTTGTGTTTGATTTGCAGTGGGTTCCATGGAGAAGCATGGCAGTATGGTGGGTCACTTGCTATCGCAAGTGCGTATTGGAATGGACCTGACCAAAGTGGTGCTACCTACGTTCATCTTGGAACGGAGGTCACTGCTGGAGATGTATGCAGATTTCTTCGCTCATCCAGACCTCTTCTGCAAGTGAGTTACACACTTTAGGCACAGCTATTATTATTCCGGTAAGTTCAAACCAGTGTCATTTTAAATGTAGTGATTATCCAGTACCCTCTTGTCGGAATGCTGCAAAATGTTTCCGTAATGTGTCTTAGACACAGACTAACAAGAAAAGTATTTGACCCGCTTGGCACATGAAAATAAACCCGTATCCACCCAACACCTGGCCCTTGTAAAAATGGTAAGACAAAACAGTGAGGAAGAGGAGGAGGACATGATCATCGCCAGGTTGACTGGGAAATATGTTTCTGTCCCTTACAAGTTAAAACTGAAAACTTCTGGGCAGACCGTTTGTGATGATATCCTGGAGAAGATAAGCTTATCTTACAAGGGGAGTAAGACCTGTAGATAAATGGGGCATTAAGCTACCTCTATGAGACGTTCTTTACCAAGATTCCAAAGCGATGTGAGAGACTAAATCTCGGTGCTTGGTCACATACAAATTTATATTTGTTCTCAGGTTTTAAAGTATCATTGGCTCACTTTAAGAAATGCTTTATGCTAGTCAAAGGACTAGTTTAATTGGTCTCAAGAGAAGAAGAGCTAGTGGACACACAACAATACAAATAGAATGACACCAGTCGTATGTATGTGATTTCAACTTTTACATGTTCAACACAAATTCTAACATGACTTTAATGGTGGCCTAATGGTAGAGCTTTGGCTTGCGGATCTGAAGGTCCAGGGTTCAAACCCAGGCCGGGGCATTGTGTTGTGTCCTTGGGAAAGACACTTTACTTCCGTTTCCTACTCCTTCGGATGAGAGTGTAAACCAAGGTCTAGTCTGTGTCGCATACATTCCATCATAACAGACTTTAAAGATCCTGACGCTCATATCCTAGACGGGTGAGTGCCGGTGACAAGAACACACCCAGCATGCACCTAGGTCCTTCTCCCCCATCCCTGGCTGCCCAGGACTGTGCTCAGTTGTCTGGAGCGTTATTACGATGCGCGCAAAGGCTGCAGGTTGGCGCCTCGGGCCTCTTGAGTTAGATCCTGTATCAGCCAGTGCCTTGAGCAGCTCTTGAGCTGGAAAAGCGCTATATAAGAACGATTGAATAATAATGAATAACTTTACTGTTCAATGTGCTGGGAAAATGGTTTAGTCGGTCTTCTTCATCACATGCTACACATTCCTATGTTTGGATGGTCTAATATTGTTCTGAGTAATTGTTGACATCAGTTGCAGTTGAGATGAACTTAGCTCTCAGTTTCTGTGAGTGCTTGAGTCTGGTGGTCACTCTGAGGGAGTCTGGTCACTCTCAGGGTGATCGGGCAAGTCTTGTAGCTACGGGGCCGGACGTGGCGAGGTAGATTCGAGATGATCTTTTTCTTTTCCACAGGAGCAAGCATCATGAGTTGACTCCACACACCGTCCCAGAGCTGAACTGTAAAATCCAGAACTCTGGCTACAATATTCTATTCAAATGTTTTGGTATGTGGTGCCCTCAGGCTGCAAGGAGTCTATAGCATCAGACACTTGCCAAGTTTCCCATGAGCACACTACGATATCTGAATCGTAAAGCTAAGATATATCGAACAATATACACAACATGTCAGAAACAAGAATCGGTTTCTGTAAATATATATAACACGAACATACTAATACATGGCAATCAATATAATATATAAACATACAAGTACTAGAAAACTACTAGTGTTAACTTACTTCTAGTCTCTGGGAATCGTGAAACCGTCTATAGTCTATCACTCTGTTATTGATGGCTGAGGATTTTTGTTCACTTCAGTTTGCTCCTTGTTGACCCTCTTGGTTCTAAGCTTGGCATGTGACTGCCCGGTTAATGTGGGGTGTACAAGGGACATGCAGGAGTCTCTTCGTCATCTCCCACCAATCATCTCATTCTCGCGACTACGTGAATCTTTTTTTGGAAATCTCTGCTCTCCTCACAGCAGCTCAACCAAAGCTTTTCAGATTTTGAGGTTAGGTCAGCCAGGCTAGCTATACATAGCTTCGTCGATGCTTCCTTTCACTGGAAGGAGGGGTGCAGGCAAGCTATAAATAGCCCGCAGCATGCGAAACGCAGAGGCACTGAAAAGTGCTGCTCACATAGGAATTGAGCTGGTGTGTCCTGTCCTGCTTCTGGGGCACTATCGGTTACATCTCAACTTCGTGTCAGAGGAGAATCGCAGGGTAGATCTTAGAGTGATATGATTCGCGTGGCTACTTAGCGGTCAAGGAACATCGGTCAGATGTTCGAGTAGGCTAACTTACATTCTTACTAGCGAGTTCTGCTTGATGGTATCAGGAGTGAACGTTTAAAGGAGGTTAATTTAATAATGGCCAACATTCCTTTAGATAGCTGGTAAATTAACGTCAGGTTTTGTTCAATACTATCTGTTTATCTCTAAGCTGAGTTACCACATCTTTGTCGTCAAAATTTCTAATATTATACGGTTACCATTTTCGAGGTATTGGAATCTTCCTATCCAATTCAATGCCCACTTGTATGTCTAGTGCCAGAACTCCAGGCCAGCATTTCCTTCTATTCCATGTTTTCTTTTGCCTATTTAGGATTGCTGACATGAAGACGCCAAAGGATCGCATGATTCAGGCAGTGCGTTGGTACCTCTCTGCCTTCCATGCAGGTCGACCAAGCGAGATTGCCAAGAAGCCCTACAACCCCATCTTGGGGGAGACATTCAAGTGCTTTTGGAAAGTGCCTGACTCACCACCTTGTACAGTCAGTAGACATTTTGTTCTTTCTGTTTAATATCTTTAAACACTTTTTTTTCTTTTGTTGACTAACTTAAAACTAAATGTCAACAGGCCTGCAACTTGCTCAAGGTTATCAGTGGTACAGATTGGGGAGGTGACAAGAAAACTTTTTTGCTGTTATATCGTTCTTTAATTAGATTCAAGTTAGATTATGGTTGCATTGTTTATGGTTCTGCTAGAAAATCTTATCTTAAAATGTTAGATCCAGTTGCTCATCAGGCATTACACATTGCTTTGGGTGCTTTTCGCACCTCCACTTGTGAAAGCCTTTATGTGGAAGCTAACAAATCCCCGCTGGAGCTGACACGTACAAAATTGTTACTGAATTACTATTTAAAATTTAAAACTGATCCTATGAACCCCGCCTATGACTGTGTTTTCAACCCAGATTTTGTTCAGAAATTTGAAGCCAATCCTAAAACAATTCCTCCGTTTGGCATCAGAATGCAGGCCCATTTGGAAAAAGCAGGCATTGATGTTGCTTCCATCAACGACGATGAACTTCGGACTGAAGCTCCTCCATGGAAATTATGTACCCCAAACATTAATTGGCAATTGTCCGCTTTCCTCAAAAACAATACATCTGAAACCATCTATAACCAACTTTATTTAGAACAGTGTGCTTTATACCCAGGATATGAAAAACTTTTTACAGACGGGTCAAAGAAAGGAGATTCAGTTGCCGCTGCATCGGTCTCTGGGAGACACTTAGACCAGCCTTTGCAACAGCGTTTACCTGATTTTTGTTCTGTTTATACAGCTGAGCTCAAGGCAATTCATCTAGCTCTGAAACAAGTTTATCAATCCAAAAGAACCTCGTTTTTAATCATGTCCGATTCACTGTCAGCATTCCAGGCTCTTTCCACAAGAAAGATATCACACCCTTTTCTGGCAGAGATCCATGACCTCCATACACAACTTGTTTCTGAGGGTAAAAAGATTTTATGTGGGTCCCTGGTCACATGGGCATCAGCGGCAACATTGCAGTGGACAAAGCGGCTAAAGATGCTCTGCATCTCGATTCCCTCCAGAGATTTTCCAGTTTGTACCTTATTCTGACCTACGTTGTATGACTGGATATTATTGTAAACGACTGTGGCAGACTGACTGGTCTAACTATATCAGCATTAACAAATTATTTCAAATTCTTCCCGATTTGTCCGCTTCTTTGCCTAACTTTGCATCCACTCGCAAAGAAGAAACAGTTTTGTCTCGCCTTCGTATTGGGCATACTTATGTCACCCACAGTTTCCTTTTAAAAGGAGAAGAACCACCATGGTGCTTTGCATGTGATCTATTCTTTTCCGTTCGCCATTTCATGTCCGAGTGTGCTGATCTGATTGAGGAAAGAGAAACATATTTTGGTTCAATACCTTTCAAAGAGATTTTTAAAGTATGTAATGGTCAACATCTGTTTCAATTTTTACATGATGTTGGTTTGTTTTATCGCATATAAATCATATCGACATGTTTTGTTTAGTTTGGATTTTATTGATAGGACTGAATTTAGTGATTTGATTGAAGAAAGAGAACATATTTTTAATACATCAGTTTTAAAGAAGACTTTTAAAGAGGTGTCATGTGAAAGTTTGTTTTAGTATTTAAGAGTAACAGGCTTGTTTTTTAAGATTTGAAACATTTTATAATATTTTAAGATAACGTCTCTCTGGTCCTGATTTGGCTAGGAAGAGTCCGCTGGACCTAAAGCAATAATCATGTAATGTAATGTAATGACTAACTTAAATTAATAGCTTTTAATAAATCAGTCACATTTTCTCTTCACTATTGTAATGGGTTTTAACTAAATTAGTATTGCTTTTCTCATTGATTGACCTGAATGCTAGGAATATAATTATTGACATTTGTATTCTTTGATCCTTGTCACAGGGCAGCTGTGAAGAAAGCCATGTAGTCTGTGTGTGAAGAGTATAGGGGCGGGGGTGGTACTGCGTGTTGCCGTATGTGTGATTATTGTTGTCTCGGGAGCGTGCAAAGCGTGGTAAACAGCATACGCCGGTTAGGCCAGGTTAGGAATGTGCTCACTATCGGCAGAACGTGTTTGACAGCAGTACAGTGTAGACAGTGTTTGTCTAGTGCTCTGTGGTTTTGCTGTGTTCTGGAATTAGGGTGGGACGGATATTAACGAAAAATAGTATCTGGTTCTGAGAAGAATACTAGTTTAAAGATTGCCAATTTCTAAAGTGATACGCTCGGTTGGAGTGTAGTTGTAGAAAAGCAAGCCTATTGGTAGTGTGGTAGGTAGTATTGAGGCATTGTCTACTACGGGAACTACACACTACCGGATTACCCTAATTGGATGTACTTTCGTAGACGAGCAGTGGAGAAGGGGCTACGGGGTGCGGTTACATCGAACCGTGTGGGTTAGTGCAATGGTGGTTTTTTTTCCTCACTGTGCTAATAACCAAGGGCAGGCTGTTGGGGTGTTGAATGATAGCTGTGTGTAAGACAGGAGGAAGGATGAGAATGGTTGCACTGAGGAGAGGCAGAAGAAAGGAAGAGTGCGACTGAAAGAGGGAGAATGAGGAAGAAGAAAGGGGGTGGAGTGTGATGAAGGTAGGACGGAAGTGGTTGCTGTTGTTGTCGTTGGGGATGCTTGATATGAATAATGTGTTGGTGGTTACATGTATTCATTGCAGCATCGTTCATTCCATGCATTCATTATTTCATTGAATTGTGTGATATGTAATTGTTTCCAGTGACGATAACAGTAGAAAGCGAGAGAGAGTCAAGGACGGGGGAAAATAGACTGCAGTTGGACCCCTCAAGTGGCAGAAGTTTAGTGGAGTAGCTAGTGAGAGTGGGGGGGGGGGGGGGGTAAGTGTGTGGAGGGAGGGGGACAGAATCGAGAACATGACATTTACGATGCGACAAGCATGTTACAGGTTCGTCAAGGATTGTCGTTGAGGACTGAATTCGAGGCTCGAGTACGAGGAGCGAGTTCGAAGCTCGCAGCTCAACGTTCGTCAATCCGCCAGTTCGTCGCTGGATAACGAGAGGCAGCAACGACGACGACACTTGGTCAAGTGGACCAAACATCATCAACATCGCCATTCGTTTGTCTACCACCTCGGTTGTCAGCGCCATCATCATCGCTCCATCATCATCGTCAGTGGCGACCGCGGGTGGCAACGCTCCTTCGGTTGGACGTCAACGGAAGGGAGTGGATACTTTTGAGGAGACTTTACCAGGGACTGCATTTCGCCAGGTGGGCCCGTTTTGTGTTGTCCCTCTCCTACGCTTAACCCCCCTGTCTGAATGTTAACACGTGCCTCGGACTTTGGCTGTGCACGTTCGATTTGAGGACGTTGGTCGATTATCGACCCCCGATCACCCACGAACCATTGCATCATTCCATTGACCCATTGATTGTTCCATTACCATTTCTTCGTTTCATGTGTAAATGTTGCATGTGTATGAGTGTGTGGTATGAATGAATAAATAGCTTGAAAGTTGTATATATAATTGTTGTGTTTTCATCCCTTCACGTCTGCGGGAAACTGTCATTCTTTCTGGGTTGTTTGCGTGTGTAAGGTGTTTGTTTGTGGCGTCTGCCCAGGGGGAGTCGTGGCGGTGACATATGGTGGAGATGCAGGGTAGGTGTGAGTGTGCCCAGACGTGAAGTTGTCTTGTAATTGTCTTGTGGTGTCCGTGTGTGTGAGGCGTGACTCGGTGAGAGTGTGCACCCCAGCGGGTGGTTGGGGGGAGTCAGGTCGCTGTTTAGCGGAGGCTCACAGCCGGCCTGGGTTCGACCACACGTGAGGGAGGGGGCCATTGCACTCTCCAACCGGTTCGCTACCTCGCGGGCCAGTTTCCACTGTTTGAGTGGGAGGAGGTGGGTGATAGGTAAGGAAGATAGCTTAGATAGGTAGGTTAGTATCTAGGGCTAGGCTAGGTTAGGTAAGGTTACGTAGGGTTGTTGACTTGTTGTTGTTGGTTGTTGTTGCTTTCCTTAGGCAGGATGGCATCGATCGAGGAGACTGAAGGAGTGTCACCGATCGCGGCTCGTACGCGTTCTCGCGTGGGTGTCACGATGGACGAGCGGGCGATGACGTCAGCGGTGGATTCAGGAGTCACCGACTTACCTTCTGCGGACGAGCGGCGGAGATCGCCGGTTAGGTCATCGCGTCGTGGGTCAGCAGACGAGGAGTTGACGACGTTCGAAGCCAGAGACACGGTGAGTGATCCTTTTGGGACGGGATTTGGCGCGACTGGCGGGATGTCAGCAGGCACTGACTTCTACGGAGACCATGATCGCCTGAGCGACGCAACGAGACCGAAGAGGTTTGAGACCAATCCCTACCGTTCAGTCTACAAGGTCGAGGCGGCACCGACGCCGAGGGCAGGATTGTTCGCGGACGAGACGCCGGTGGAGAGGATCTTGAGGCTCGCCAAGCGCGAAGGGTTGAGAGGTCAGGCTGCGTTAGACTACGCGATGGACCAAGCGGCGAGGGAGATAGAGCTGATGGCGAAGGTGGGCGAGAGAGACGCAGACCGGAGAGAGAGAGAGAGAGAACGAGAGCACGAACTAGCGATGGCGCAACTTAGGTTGCAGGAAGGCGCCGGGAACCGCAGGAATCGTCAACCCGAGTTTGAGACGGTCAAGCTCAGGTTACCGTTTTTCGAGGATAAGGACGACCTAGAAACCTACTTGTGTCAGTTCGAGCGATTCGCCAAGGCTCAAGACTGGAAGAAGGACACGTGGGCTATTCGCTTGGGGACCTTGCTGAAGGGGAAGGCGAGGGAAGTTTACGTCGGTTTGAACGAGGACGACTCTGCCGACTATGAGATCCTGAAGGCAGCGTTGTTGGTGCGTTTCAACCTGACGGCCGAGACGTATCGGAAGAAGTTTCGCCAGCTACGAAGGGAGCCACCGGAGACTTTCAAACAGTATTTGCGGAAGTCAGAGTTGTTCCTGGAGCGCTGGATGGGACTAGCGAACAAGAAGGCCACGTATGCGGACTTACTGGACCTAGTGCTGATGGAGCAGATGGTCAACGGTTTGACGCCAGAACTGGTCACGTTCGTGCGCGAGCGCAACCCAGCAACGGTGGAGGAGGCCGCGACGTTAGCGCAGCAGTACGTCGACGCCAGGGCGGGAACCAACCTACGTTTTCCACCACGTCAGCCCTTTACACCCAGGGACAAGAGCGAGGGTCGCCAGCCAGCAGGACCACGACCCAACTCGCCTGACAAGCGGGTGTGCTACACTTGTGGTCGGAAGGGGCACCTTAAGCGGAATTGCCCGAAACGCAGCGAGAGAGCTGGAGCAGCGTTGCGCGTCTTGGAGGAGGAGAAGGAGGCAGGCAAGAAGGGAGACTCGCGTTTCCAGAGCCAGGTGATAGTGGAAGGTGTTCCGCTGACGGCCATGAGGGACACGGGAGCTGACCTGATATGCTTGCGGGAAGGGGAGGTTGCCAACCTCAAGTACACGGGACGCACGCGGCGCGTAGGATTCGCCATTCGACAGTTGTCCAAGTCGCTACCGACAGCGTGGGTGCAACTGGAATCACCATTCTACACCGGGAGAGTGGAGGTAGTCGTGGTACCAGACTTGACCTACCCAGTGGTGATCGGCAACTGGGCGAGAACGGAACGGCAGCCAGACACAGCACTGCCGGTGTTCGTTGAGGGAGCCGCAGAGTGTTGCGCGGTGCAGACCAGAGCGCAGGCAGCCAAGGAGCAGGTCGCTGCAGAACCATTGGTGGTCGGACCAAGCAGGAACGTCGTCGCCACGCCGAAGGAGATTCGTCAACTGCAGTTGGAAGACGGCGAGCTTGCGAAAGTACGACAGCTAGCAGACCGGAAGGCGGGAAAGGAGCAACGAGGCAAAGGGCAAGTGGCGTTTGTCTGGAAGCGGGACCTGTTGTACCGCGAGTATACAGGACAAGACAAAGTGGATCGCAGCCAGTTGGTGGTACCGGCCAAGCTTCGATCGGAGGTACTACGCACGGGACACGACACACCTATGGCTGGACATCTAGGAGCCAAGCGGACCCTGGATCGAGTGTGGGCAGAGCACTACTGGCCGGGGATGTGCCGCGATGTCAGGAAGTACTGTGCTTCATGCGACGTGTGCCAGCGAACGACGCCGAAGGGGAGAGCCAGGAAGGTACCAGTGCAGAGAGTCGGCAAGAACAGGAAACCGTACCACACGATCGTGCTGAAACGCTACGTAGAACGTAGAGCGGAACCAGAGGCGACGGTGGCAGTGGTGTTGGACCAGGCAGAAACAGAGGGGGCATCAGGCATCAGCTACCAGGACACGGTACCACTGATACCGCTACGAGCAAGCGAAGGGCCGGGGAACGTACAGATCGACCCGACACTGTCTGCACTTCACCAAAGCCAACTACGGGAAGTGTGTCAACGGTATGCCAGTCAGCTGACGGATCTACCCCAGCGCACCACCCTGGACGAGTGCGAGGTGGTGTTGACCGACGACAGCCCTGTGCGCATACGTCAGCATCCGCTACCATTCTCACAGATGGAAGTCGTCAAGGGTGAAGTGGAATCGATGCTGGAGTTGGGGGTTATCGAACCCTGTACATCGCCGTACAGCGCACCGATCGTGTTGGTGAGGAAGAAGAGTGGAGAGGTACGATTCTGCATCGACTACCGTGGGTTGAACAAGGTGGTCAAGTTCGATGCTGAACCACTACCGGACATCGAGTACTTGTTCGCCAAGCTAGGGAAGGCCAAGTACCTAAGCAAGCTGGACCTCACAAAAGGGTATTGGCAGATACCTGTCAAGCAGGAAGACCGAGACAAGACGGCGTTTACGACACCGCAGGGCCAGTTCAGATGGACCACGATGCCGTTCGGTCTGAAGACTGCAGGGGCGACTTTCTCGCGCATGATGCGGAAACTGCTACGACCACTGCACCGAGCTGACGTCGACAATTTTATGGACGACGTCATGATCGCGACCGAGACGTGGGAGCAGCATCTGCAAGCGTTGAGAGCCGTGTTACAGAGGCTGCAGGAGGTGCATCTCGCCGCTAGACCCAGCAAATGTTTCCTCGGATACAAGGAGCTGAGCTACCTGGGCCATCAAGTGGGGGATGGAGCGATGAAGCCAGAACGAGACAAGTTGGACAAGGTGCGCCGAACGTGTCCACCGACAACCAAGAAGCAAGTCCGAGCGTTCTTGGGGTTGTGCGGATACTATAGACGATTCGTGCCGCATTTCGCCGAGAGAGCGTTGCCACTGACCAACTTGACGAAAGGAGGGAAGAAGGGGGAGGTCAACTGGACGGATGACTGCCAGAGAGCTTTCGATGACTTGAAGAGAGCGCTGACCAGTGAGCCAGTGGTCAAGTTACCGAACCTGGACAAGGAGTTCATCCTGAGGACGGACGCATCTGAGCAAGGGCTAGGAGCTGCTCTGATGCAAGAAACCGGTGAGGGTGTGCAACCGGTAGGGTTTGCCAGCAAGAAGCTGCTGCCGGCAGAGCGAAACTACTCCACCATGGAGAAGGAGTGTTTGGCAGTTGTGTGGGCAGTACAACGTTTCGAACCATACCTGTTTGGACGGCACTTTTGGCTGGAGACAGATCATCGACTGCTGCAGTACCTGCAGAGAACGCACCTCAACAGTGCCAGACTCACCCGGTGGGCTATGCAGTTGCAGGCGTACGTCTTCACCGTTCGACCAATTCCAGGGAGAGACAACATTGAAGCGGATTTCCTCAGCAGATCTGACCCTGTGGAAGTTTAGGTTTTGAACTCTCCGTAGGTTCGTCTTGGGAGGGGGGTGTGTCACAGGGCAGCTGTGAAGAAAGCCATGTAGTCTGTGTGTGAAGAGTATAGGGGCGGGGGTGGTACTGCGTGTTGCCGTATGTGTGATTATTGTTGTCTCGGGAGCGTGCAAAGCGTGGTAAACAGCATACGCCGGTTAGGCCAGGTTAGGAATGTGCTCACTATCGGCAGAACGTGTTTGACAGCAGTACAGTGTAGACAGTGTTTGTCTAGTGCTCTGTGGTTTTGCTGTGTTCTGGAATTAGGGTGGGACGGATATTAACGAAAAATAGTATCTGGTTCTGAGAAGAATACTAGTTTAAAGATTGCCAATTTCTAAAGTGATACGCTCGGTTGGAGTGTAGTTGTAGAAAAGCAAGCCTATTGGTAGTGTGGTAGGTAGTATTGAGGCATTGTCTACTACGGGAACTACACACTACCGGATTACCCTAATTGGATGTACTTTCGTAGACGAGCAGTGGAGAAGGGGCTACGGGGTGCGGTTACATCGAACCGTGTGGGTTAGTGCAATGGTGGTTTTTTTTCCTCACTGTGCTAATAACCAAGGGCAGGCTGTTGGGGTGTTGAATGATAGCTGTGTGTAAGACAGGAGGAAGGATGAGAATGGTTGCACTGAGGAGAGGCAGAAGAAAGGAAGAGTGCGACTGAAAGAGGGAGAATGAGGAAGAAGAAAGGGGGTGGAGTGTGATGAAGGTAGGACGGAAGTGGTTGCTGTTGTTGTCGTTGGGGATGCTTGATATGAATAATGTGTTGGTGGTTACATGTATTCATTGCAGCATCGTTCATTCCATGCATTCATTATTTCATTGAATTGTGTGATATGTAATTGTTTCCAGTGACGATAACAGTAGAAAGCGAGAGAGAGTCAAGGACGGGGGAAAATAGACTGCAGTTGGACCCCTCAAGTGGCAGAAGTTTAGTGGAGTAGCTAGTGAGAGTGGGGGGGGGGGGGTAAGTGTGTGGAGGGAGGGGGACAGAATCGAGAACATGACATTTACGATGCGACAAGCATGTTACAGGTTCGTCAAGGATTGTCGTTGAGGACTGAATTCGAGGCTCGAGTACGAGGAGCGAGTTCGAAGCTCGCAGCTCAACGTTCGTCAATCCGCCAGTTCGTCGCTGGATAACGAGAGGCAGCAACGACGACGACACTTGGTCAAGTGGACCAAACATCATCAACATCGCCATTCGTTTGTCTACCACCTCGGTTGTCAGCGCCATCATCATCGCTCCATCATCATCGTCAGTGGCGACCGCGGGTGGCAACGCTCCTTCGGTTGGACGTCAACGGAAGGGAGTGGATACTTTTGAGGAGACTTTACCAGGGACTGCATTTCGCCAGGTGGGCCCGTTTTGTGTTGTCCCTCTCCTACGCTTAACCCCCCTGTCTGAATGTTAACACGTGCCTCGGACTTTGGCTGTGCACGTTCGATTTGAGGACGTTGGTCGATTATCGACCCCCGATCACCCACGAACCATTGCATCATTCCATTGACCCATTGATTGTTCCATTACCATTTCTTCGTTTCATGTGTAAATGTTGCATGTGTATGAGTGTGTGGTATGAATGAATAAATAGCTTGAAAGTTGTATATATAATTGTTGTGTTTTCATCCCTTCACGTCTGCGGGAAACTGTCATTCTTTCTGGGTTGTTTGCGTGTGTAAGGTGTTTGTTTGTGGCGTCTGCCCAGGGGGAGTCGTGGCGGTGACAATCCTGAAACTCTTTGAGTAAATTTGAATGATTGATGTCCGTCGTTGGTTGGTCATGTTGATGGGCTTTTATAGCTGAAAACAACAAATAAAAACCATCTGATTTTATTACATCAAAAGTTGACAGTGTTGTAGTGTGAGGTTACATGTCAGAATTAATTGATATATATTTGTTTTTTTTTTTTTACATTTTTCTCCAGGAGCTAAATGATGATGGTCCAATTCCATGGGCGACGAAAGAAAATCTCTGTTTTGTTGCAGAGCAAGTATCACATCATCCACCTAGTAAGTAATGCAGTACGTGCATATAGACACATATTTACACATGCACATGCATGCACAGACATTGACACACACATACATACTTTCACCCAATATAAAATCAGTTGTTAGTGTCATTTTTGCCTGAATGTTTCACATTGTATGTCTTTTCTTTCAGTTTCTGCATTCTATGCAGAACACAAAAACAAGAAAGTCACAGTGGATGGCTACATTTGGACCAAATCCAAATTTCTTGGTCTGTCCATCGGTGTCCATATGATTGGACAGGCGGTCGTCTCTCTGCTTGAGTACGATGAAGAGTACATCCTTACTTTCCCCAATGGATATGGAAGGTCAGTGCTTAGTACTAAATATTGATTTCTAATGAATTTATTAAGTTCTGTTTTTGTAGAACACACTTTCCAGTTCACAGAATGTCAGATCTTCATGATGTAAAGCATTACAATGATAGTTAATATGCACAAATCAGAACAAAGCCAAATTTGACACTGTTTTATCACTGAATCAGCTTGATATATCTTGTTTACGTCATTTTATATAAGTGAAGTTAGAGATGGATTGTGGTATGAGAGGGGTCAGGGGAATTTAAGTTTTTTAATCAGGCAGGAAGCGGAAGTCTCTGTGCTGGGAGAGAAGGGTACTGGAACCTTTGGACATACAATTGCTTGAAAGATTGATTTTGAACAATGATTGTCCTTATAGTGTTGTGCCATGATGGCTTGTGGTGGTTTTTTAATGTGCAGATCTATCCTGACTGTTCCCTGGATTGAGCTAGGAGGAACAACAGAAATCAACTGTTCTAAAACAGGGTTCAAAGCTCAAATAGACTTCCATACCAAGGTAAAATTAATGTGACTTTAGTAAACAATCTTACCTTACATGTAAATGTGAAATTTTGTTGTAGAAAGGAAAATGCCAGTTTTGAACTTTTGAGATAAAAATCATATTCCTTGTCAGCCGGAAATATCTTCATTAGCTAGGCGAATAACATAGCCTGACTTTGTTGTTCAATTTTAAAATTTGGCATTAGAACAATTTGCTATTTTGAAGACAATGAAAATTAGCCAGAAGATTTGGGAACAGTATGGAAATGGGCATAACCGGGCAGGGTAAATTAGATGTGACTTTGTACATCATTGAATATAATTTCTGACATTAATGATTTTTGCTTATAATAATGAACAAAGGTTTTATTATTTCTTTGAGCTAGTGTGCATGCATGTTTGCGTGTATGTGTGTGTGCTTAATTTTCCTGTTACACTTTGTTCTTTTAAGAACATCTAACACTTTGTTTTTTCTTAACACTTACTTTTTTTCATTTTTTAGCCGTTTTATGGTGGAAAGAAAAATCGCGTGACGGCACAAATCTTTGACCCATCGGAAAAGAAACCCATTGTCAACATTGAAGGAGAGTGGAATGGTGTCATGTACGCCAAGTATAACACAGGGGTAACATGAACTTTTCAGATTTAAATGATTAAATTTGTAGTTTTTTTCAGTTTATGTTTAATAATGCAGTTGTTTGAGATTAAAATGGCAAATTGTGTAATCCAGTCAAAGTCTCTGATGTTGTTGTTCATTTTAAATGTCAAGGCAATGAAGATCATAATTTTATTCATAACAAGTGTGTTTATATTTTTGTGCCACACGTTTCTAGTATTGTGTCAGTGACTAACTGGGAAGGGGCTCTAGACATGCAGGTGGAACTTACATTTTTACTTCTACCTTGGGTCCCTTATATAAAGTCTACTAAAAATGGCAACTTGTGTTTGAGCCATGTCACAGCATCAGAAAATGTTTGGATTGAAGATTAATGTCTTAAGCAACTTCGTATTGTGGATATTACGAAAGACCCCCCCCCCCCACCCCCATAGAGGTGCTGGGGGTTTCAGTATAAATAGTATCCCCACTTTCTGGAAATTTAGTGCTTTAAATTCCCACTCTCTCTCTTTTTCCTTTGTTCTTTTTCATTCCTACTCTGTTCTGTTAATCTACTATACTATCTTCTTCTTCACTAGACCAGTCATCTACCTTTTTTCTTGAAAAGTCTTCTGGGACAAAACTCCTCATTTGTGTGTGAGGTCTGTTGGATCAGTTTGGGAATATTGGACACTTTCTGCCAAATTGTCACTGGGGCTTCCTATGATGTTATTATTTGGCAATGTAGGTATTTTATGAGTTTTGTTGATATTTTATGATGATGTTTATATTCTATTTTGTTTTTGTAAAAGGTGGTTTGATAAATTAGAGTATAGCCTCCGCGTCCCCTGCGTGGGATGTCTTTATTGTGAAGTGACCGGCTGGTAGAGTGTCTTCAGTGTTACCATAATGGTTGTTTTAGCATATCTTTTATGCGGATTAGGGGTAAGTCCTCTTTCAGCAAAGTTGTGGTCTTGATTTTGTGGTCCTGATTCGGCTTTTTGCAGTCTGCTGGACCCTGTAAGCAATAAATAAATAACTACTACGAAAGACATTGCTTATTCTCATTCCGCATTGCAGAACATGATACAAGTCAGTAAGACATAATAGCACGCTTTCAAATGAATGTGTGTGTATGAGCATGGGATTTTGGTAGGTTTGGTTTTATCCTTCCTCTTGTTAATTGGATAATGGATCTTTGCTGTCTCAGATGAACGAAGCTTTTGTGGACACCAAAAAGATTCCCATCCTCAAAAAGCATGTGAAACCCCTGACTGAGCAGGGAGAATTTGAATCTAGAAGGTCTGATTTGTCTTCATTTTTGTTTAATTTCTTTCTAAATAATAATCAGCATATTCATTCCTGCATATGAATGCAGGTGTGTTTATTATCCTTGACTAGTACACACAGATTTGGTCTGATAACATCAGAGCTATTGAAAACAGTGAACAAGGCAGTCTCTGGTTTTTAGATTTTTTCAAGTTTAAAAAATCAGACAATTTTTGTATGGATTCAAAATTTTAGGTAATGTTTATGAGGTATTCAGTTGCCTTAAACATTTTGTCAGTACACTTACTGCCTAGGTTTGGTTTTAGTCTGTGCCATACATACATTGACACTGATGTATTGGCAGTACACGGTAAATAGTAACAGCATCACAGTCACATAAATACATTTGCGGCGGATTCAATAATCACAGGCGATAGTCTGTTAAACCGATGTGTATTTTCATTGGTTTTGCTCCAGGTTGTGGAAGGAAGTGACAGTGTGCCTGAAATCAAAAAACGTGGAGGGGGCCACAGAACACAAACACAAACTGGAAGCCAGACAGAGAGAGGAGGCCAAGCAACGCAAAGATGCTGGGACCAAGTGGGAGACAAAAGTGAGGCATTTCATAATAACAGCGAGTTATAAGTTTTAAGTAGCACCCATTTTATGCATCTTGCATGATAACTAATGCATAGATTTATGTAGTGCAATATTTCGCATGCATTACTTGCAGTGTAAGGTTTGTGGTGCTAAATAGTTCTTGTATTATATTTTACATGCGTCATTTGCAGTGTAAGTTTGGAAGTGCTAAACTATATCTCCCATTCATGAGGTCACTTGAAATAGTTTTCTCTAGGAACAGAAGATACAAATCCTAAGTTTCAACAAATTATGTAGTCGGTGGAAAGATTTTGCATGTTATGCTTTCCTTCAGTGTATTGTTGCATAAATGTGTATTTTCATTCACGCTCTTGCTAATATTTCAGTATTTCCACGAAGAAGGAGAACACTGGGTGTACGACAAGCCATTGCCCAAACGTTTGCCATGATTGGGGTGTGGTTCGGTCACAGTTCAAAATACTCACTGAGAAAGCATCTAACCTGCATCTGGCTACTTGTCTGCTGCGGAAGCATGAAAGTGTCATTTCTGGTGTAGCAGTCAGGGATTGGCAAATTTATCATAACTGTAAGGCTGTGCGCAATGCTCAATTGTACCTGGGTTGTGAGTGAAGAATGTAGTGTTTGCTATGGTTGCATATCACGTATAATGCTGCACTTAACATTTCTGTGATAAATTTGATGGGACCAACGGTTTTTAGACATATATATAGAATAGGAGATCATCGGAATCAGTTTATCAGAAGAATAATATCATTCGTATGGAATATTTTTGTGTTGGAATGTGATACGTGTCTTTGTTTTTGTGGTGCAGAAGTACATTTCTCGACTAAAAGGAAAATGTATGATGTCTTTGAACTGGGTGAATATTTATTAATGTAATGATTACTTTTTGCATGTTTTCTTCTATGCATGATGTATAAACTTGTGATGTAAGTTTGTACTAGTTATTACAGATAATTTATTTTTGTAGTTCTCATAAAAGTATGTTGATTTGCTGGTTTTATTTCCAAATACTGACACTTTGTCCACATACACTATGAAATTGAACAAAAAATTGAACGTAACTTTTGAAATTTGAATGCACTGATGTTATTTATAGAAGTTCTTTACAGTGACATATTGACTTGTTGGGTTTGATTTTTATCTTCTTCATGAAATATTCTTTGCACATCATTTTACATGAGAGGTCGGTTATTTTTTTTATGTGTGCTAGAAATGCCAATACAGAAGTACTTGGAATGTCATGTTTGGCTGCCATTATATTGTTTGGATTAGCTTATCAATAGTGAGTGTTCACTTTTAGCCCTGTCAGTTTGCTACTAAACATTGATTGATTATTATCACATACACAACCATGTGAATGGATTCAAAGGTGCCATAGATTCCATTTGGCTTTCTCCAGGATTTCATTCAGAAGGCATGCCAACCCGTACAGAATTTCCGTATTTTTTCCAGAAATTTGAAAAACTCTGCAAGCGCTACGGCAAATACGGATACCTGTTTCACGGTCTGGAAATAATTAAAAACACCATTGGGTAATGCACCGCGTGACGTTTTTCCAAAGACAGCCGAACCCGGTTTAATGCCGCAATGCTCAGTCGCAGTAGAGTCACGTGGCATCGAAGTTTTCGGTAGAGGCACCGAAGTTTGCCGAACCAGTTTTAGCGCAGTCGCAGTGAAGATCGGTGCTCGTGAAACAGAATTCAAAACATGGCGTCCAAACGAATGGCTAAGCGAAGTGATTGTGAATCTGAATCTTCAAAGAAATCACGCAAGGGGCAGACATATGTTGCCTCGTTTTCGGAAAAGTGTCCTTTCGTTATTCGCGGCAGCACTGACTCAAAAGTACGATTTATGCCAACCTCTTTGGCATCTCCGCCAGTGGTATGAATGACATCAAGCGGCAGGTTCTGAAGTCTTTTCTTTCGTCATGGGTCTCCTACATACGTACGTAGTATAATTGAAGCCTATGAAAGATGAGACTTCCCAGCCTGTGATGGAGCGCCCCACAGCTTATCAGGAATTACGAGGCTTTGAAGAAGAAAAAGAAGATTGTGGCAGCAAATCAATCTAGGATTATTCGCATATTTTAAAGAAGGATGAGTGCAAAAACAATAGGTAGTAAAAGTAAATACGGAAATCGTAATAGTAGTATGGAAATTTGAAAAAGCTAATACTAAAACTTCAAATTGAGGGTAGGCATGCCTGACTCGGGTAGGCCATGGGTGTCTGCATGATATATAAGTATTAAACATTGTCCAAAGTAACGAAACATTTCTTGTGTCATTTTAATGTGTAAGATAGGGGAAAATAAAAACTAAAACGTACAGCATCCTGGTTAAGCATTTCCCAATTGAACTCAAATTGTATTAATGTATGATGCTTGAATTAAAAGGAAGTTAAAAGTTCATCATGATGATGGTGATGATGATGATGATGAACACATTGATAGCACTGTTTCTAAAATGTGTGCACCAGGTTTATCTGAAGCAGTGGTGATTGTTATGCTGCACAGTAAAAAACACTGTTACTCTTTGATTGACTTCTTTGAGATCAGAATCAAAATGTTCGTTATCACTAGTCTGAAGTGTTTATTTTGGTATGGTATCTTCCTACTATTTTTTATAAGAAGCTTGTTTAATGTAACAAAATAAAAAAATTAAAATACTTTATTTGTTCAACATGCTCAAAAATTAATCAAATAAACCTGCGTTTTACAGTATTTTTACCAGATAGAATTATATTTATTCATTATTTGTTCAAGTTTTACTGCACTGCAGTTAGGGATAATTGTACAATAATGGAAGTTGTACTACTTTAATGATGCTTATTCTTTGTTGTTTATTCTTCTTCTTGTAGGCTGCCAAGCACTAGTACAAAGATAGACCCCACGTGGGGGTGAATGAACATTGATGTTTAATGTCTACACCCACCATTGGCAATATGGCAGACAGGGATAACCATCCCAGGGAAAGAGGGGTAGGGACCTGAATCAACACTGAACCACCAAAGCAATCATACTGCTAAAATGGACAGTGAAAATGGCCACATTTTATATTGCCCACCACGGGATTCGAACTTGGGTCATCCGTGTGCCAGGCGAACGCTCTACCAATTGAGCTACAGCAGTGGGACGAGCCGTGGGGGTGCTGGCGGTTTCAGTATAAATAGTATCCCCACTTTCTGGAAATTTACAATTGTCCCCTATACGCACTGTGTCCGGGGACGTTAATCTACGTACTGAACTGAACTGAACTGAACATTTAGTGCTTTAAATTCCCACTGTCACTGTCTTTCTCCTTTGTTCTTTCTCATTCCTACGCTGTTCTATCAATCTGCTATACTATCTTCTTCTTCACTAGACCAGTCACCTACCTTTTTTCTTGAAAAGTCATCTGGGACAAAACTCCTCATTTGTGTGTGAGGTCTGTTGGATCAGCTTGGGAATAGTGGACGCTCTCTGCCAAATGATCACTGGGGGCTTCCTATGATGTTATTATTTGGCAATGTAGGCATTTTAAACGTATGTGTTTGGTTGATATTTTATAATGATGCTTGTATTTTATTTTGTTTTTGTAAATGGGGGTTCGATAAATTAGAGTATAGCCTTAGCGTCCCCTGCGTGGGATGTCTTTATTGTACAGTGACCGGCTGGTGGATTGCCTGCAGTGTTTCCACTAGGGTTGTTTCGACTGATCCTTTATGCGGATTAGGGGTGAGTCCTCTTTCAGAGAAGTTGTGGTCTTGATTTTGTGGTCCTGATTCGGCTCTTTGCAGTCCGCTGGACCCTGTAAGCAATAAATAACTAACAACGATAGAGATTGTGAAAAAGATCGAATTTTGTTTTAAATTTGATGTTCAATTCTTCTTCTTTGTATAGTTGTATTATATTTATAGTAAAATGGTGCAATCTTTGTGATGGTTAAATTAGGTCGATCCACTAGAACAAAACTAGGCATCTTAGTCTTAAGACACCACTTGTTGCCGGGTTTGTTCAACTGGATCTAGATTTACCATTTCATTGATTTTATCAGTGTACTTGAAGGCTCCAACAGTCTCCCTCCATGTTACCTTAGAGTATTTTATTGGTTACATCATTTTGTATTACCTAGCCAGTGAGTGGAAACAGTAAAAAAAATATTAACTGTTAATGATGGTGATGTCCATTTGTAACGTGCATGTTTCCATCTCATTGTCAAATGCTCAGCACTCATATACCACAATTAAAGAATTAACCACTGTTAATCTATTATTGTGATCCAAGCAGTAAATAAATAGATGCATCTTGTAATTTCTTCTTCTCTTCTTCTTCTAGGAATGAAACTTTAATATTTTTGTTTTGATATTCATAGACGTGTTGTATCTGAAAATGTTGTGGTTGAAGGCTGGAAACTGCAGTAAACATGAGAACGAAAGGTTTAATTGTTACCTAATTTTACTCTTCCTTTCTAAAAATCCCACACAAAACAGATAATACGAAACACTACGAAACTCTATTATCTCTGTAACTTTCAAGTGTAGTTGACGCTTGTTTGATGTGTAATGCAATTTTCTTTCTTGTGTTTACTCTGCTGCGGATCCTTTTTGGAGGTGCTGATGGTAGATAGTTTACTATTTGGTAATAACAATGCATACATTTATTATTTATTTATTTACTTACTTTATGATTATCTTATTTTTCTGTCTCCTGTCTTCTGCTCTTACCAAATGTGTCTCATGATTGACAAGCAACCTTTGAATGATTTTATGTTTGTGTTACATTGTTTCAGGTGGTTTGCTTGTTTGAAATTTGTTAATGATGCCAAATGTTCTAGGCTTTAAGAAAAAAAACAATTATTAACTTAATTTGTACTGGATTAACAATAAAGGGAAGTTTAAAATATGAGCGCTTTGAGAGTAGTTTGTGTGCGTCGGTGCGTATGCGTTTAAAAAAGTTGACTGCCCATATCAAGGAAGTGGTAGACAGGATGTTTTCATTAACATGTCAGAATCAGAATCTATATTGTCCCCATAAAAATAACAAAATAAAATTGTATGTGCATGTACACAGTGGAAACTAAATAAACAGAACCATGCTACAGAAGATCAACATTCTGTAATGGAAGCAACAATGCAAGAACCTCTAAACAACTATTGTTAGAGCAAAATGCACTGTACCAATATACATCATTCCATATTTCTGTCCTCAGCAACCTTCAAGGCTTCGCTCAGTGTCGAGCCAGTCCATTCTTGAATGTTGTCCTCCACCTCTTTTTCTGTCTCCCTCTTCTTTTATCTCCTTGAACTGTGCCTTGCACGATGGTCTTAGGAAGACCTGATGCTTTGGTGAAGTGGCCATACCATCGGAGTTTCCGTTTCTTCACCACTGTGAGCATGTCATCGAGTTGTCCAATGCTTGTGTGATGGTCTATCGGACTTTGTTGTTGGTGATGTTCTGGGTATAGGAAATGTCAAGAAGTCTTCTGTAGCGCCTCATCTCCATGCTTTGTATTCTTCGTTGTAGGTTTGCTGTGAGGGTCCATGTATTGCAAGCCTATAGGACGATGAAGATGACAAGGAAGCGCAGCAGCCTTACCTTGGAGTGTAGACTGATGGACTTGTCTTTCCAAATGGGCTTCAACCTTGACCGGGAATCAATTGTTTGTGCAAACCTGGAGAGGACTTCATGTCGGGACCCATTGTTTGATACAATGGCTCCTAAATATTTGAAACTGCACCGTGTTGAGGGATTGGCCTTGGACTTTGATGTCCGTGTTTGTGCCATTGATGTTGTTGGTCACCATTTTAGTATTCCCTGCACTTGTTTCCATTGCAAAGGCTCTGGAGGTGGTGTCAAGCCTCTGTACCAGCTGTTCAAGTTCTTTTCTTCTCCAGCCAATCCATCAATGTCATCCGCAAAACGGAGGTTGGAGATTCCTCTAGCCCCTATGGCGACTGTGCCTTCATAGTCTGCAAGGGCATATGACATGATGCTCTCCAGGAAGATGTTGAAGAGTGTTGGAGAGAGTAGGTATCCTGAACTAGTGGAGTACACATACCTACTGAGGATTTATTGTAGGTACTGATTCATTTCCTATCCTCCTATAATCTGTCCCATACGCCAAAAGTAAGTGCAGAGAAGACCAAAATGATGACCAACAACACCAATGGCATCAACACGGACATCAAAGTCCAGGGCCAATCCCTCAACACAGTGCATAGCTTCAAATATTTAGGAGCCAATGGGTCCCGACAGGAAGTCCTCTCCAGGATCGCACAAACAACTGCTGCCCTGGCGAGGTTGAAGCCAATTTGGAAAGACAGGACCATCAGTCTACATTCCAAGGTAAGACTTCTGCGCTCTCTTGTTATCTCCATCTTCCTATATGTTTGCGAAATTTGGACCCTCACAGCAGACCTACAACGAAGAATACAAAGCATCGAGATGAGGCGCTACAGAAGACTTCTGGGCATTTCCTATACACAGCACATCACCAACGATGAATTCCGACAGACCATCACACAAGCCTTTGGACAACATGATGACCTGCTCACAGTGGTGGAAAAACTGAAACTCTGATAGTATGGCTACGTCACCAGATCATCAGGTCTTGCAAAGACCATCCTGCAAGGCACAGTACAAGGAGGTAGAAAAAGAGGGAGACCGAAAAATAGGTGGGAGGACAACATTCGAGAATGGACTGGTTTGACACTGAGCGAAACAATCGGGGTTGCTGAGGACAGAGAAAGATATGGAGTGCGCTGGTTAAACGAATTATCTGTGGTGCCCCTACGACCTACGAGTTACGGGATAGGGTAGGGTAGGATAGGAATTCAAAAGTCGTTAGGGTACCATAGATGATCGTTTAACCAGTGTACTCTATCTGTCTCTGTCCTCAGCAGTTCTTATGGCTACACTCAGTGTCAAGTCAGGCAGTCCATGCTCGAATGTTGTCTATCCACCTCTTGTTCTGTCTCCCTCGTTTTCTGCCTCCTTGGACCGTGCTTTGTGGAATGGTCTTTGCAAGGCCTGATGCTCTGGGGATGTGGACATATCATCGGAGTTTCCGTTTCTTCACCACTGCAATTAAATGCATACATCCAGTGCAGGTAATTATTATTGTCAAGTAAACTCTCCCACACACTGTAATAAGGCCAACAATTCAGGCGAAATAGGTAATGCTAACAAAAACATGAACACTGTTATTGTGCAAAATTTGAAGTAAATTGATGCAATATTTCAAAAGATGCAAAACTTAAGTACACATACACCAAGTTCATATATAGAGAAGACAGATTATACAGAATAAATACATTTATTAAAAAAACACCAACGAATTACAATGAATTAAATGTATGAGGATCTTATTCATTTCCTTATTCGTTTAAGAGGAAGAAATTCAACTGTTGCGTTTGGTACTGTGTAGCCTATAGGCAATATAATTATTATGTTTAAAGTTTATCTATTTTAGTCTATTTGTTTTGTCTAAATAGACACAGTTTGTCACTCGATTCCTGTAAAAAGACAACCCGGCTCATGCGTTTACAAGACAAAATGGCGAGACGGCAAGATACGCATGTGACTTACGTCCAGATTGATGGCCTGGTATGTGAAAAAGACTGATATTTATCCCTTTGATTGTTATATTTTTAGAATATGTGCAAGTGAATCTACTCGTTTATTATGTTTAAAAGAAATTGGTTGTGTAGTTGATGATAATTGACCTACTCCTAGGGCTAGGGTCCGACAATTCACCATCTGTGAACCTTAGCCTTAATAAACCACAGGCCCAAAACACTTTTAAATTAAACTAAAGTCAAAGAGTTAACTCTTACTTCCAAATTATATAATACTTTACTTTATAGTATGTAACAACTCCCCAATAATGGTTTACTCACAATTTAAAGTTTGTTTTGTGTTGATTACTTGATTGATACGATTGAAACTTGATCTTGTTTTGACTTTTGTAACAAAATTTTACAAAATTAAGTTATAACTTATAGGACTATTTGTGGGCAAACAAGATGAAAATCGGCAGACCATGAAAGAGTTCAAAGACCATGAAAGATCATGTTATCAAAGAAGAGGGTTAGGTAGGGTGATTTTTGGTACTCTTCAATATATTACAATAAGTACTCAGTTATGCAGAAGGTATAGATACTTACAGTTACAGATATTAGTTATAGATGCTGGAACACAAAGACCAGAACTTCAGAAGCCTCTAGTGTATCTTGCTCTTCTGGCTTGTTGCCACAGTGGCTCGATAGTTGATACAAGGAATATCTCTCGGAATCAAGATAACACACACACACAAACACACACAGCCTAGGGGAATTCATGTACATCATGAACATGTGAAGACAGTCAATGGCTAAAAAACCCAGTTGGAATTATATATTATATTATATGTCAAACTAAAAGTAAAAGTATAATGTACATGATTTAATGTTAACTTCAGGTGGCCATGAAAATCATCAAGCACAGTCAGGAAGAAGGAGCTGGGGGTACTGACCTTGTACAGGGAGTTTTACTGGGTCTGGTTGTGGACAATCGTCTTGAGATCACCAACTGCTTCCCTTTTCCTCGCCATACAGAAGAAGACGATTTTGATGAAAGTATGAATCAGTTGTTTTTATATAATGCTTATCCAGCTGAAGATCTATTTAAGGCGTTGACTGAAAACAGGACTAACTGAGTAAAAGACTTTGGTGTTTATGATAGAATAATAAATTATAATTTGAATCGAAACTATGTATGATGTTTTGGGCCTTACAACACTTGTACCAATGCTTTAGCTCAACAAGTACTTATCAACTTGTACATAAGTAAGGTCATTTTTGCCTGCAATGTAGTTTGCCATGTAGTAATAGGCTGTAGTGGGGTTTTAAAAGTTGTACTTGTAGAATGACACACATGCTATTTCTTGGCCTCAAGTCAAGTTGTAAGGTACATGAAAGTCCAGCATTGTATTTTTGTAGTTATTGAAGGAAATTTCTAGACTCAGATTCTGAATTTATTTTTCTTGAATGGGTATCATTCATGATTTTTAAATTTAAAAACGTCTTCACAGAAACACACGGTCTTTTCTTGTAGTTTTAAATTTATTCAACAGGTTGAAACCCCAAGCTGAAAAAATCATAGTTGAAGAACAAGCAGGATTCAGGGCAGGGCAAAGTACCACTGAACAGATTTTCAACCTCAGAATAATCTACGAGAAATACCTACAGCACCAACAACATCTATATCACGTGTTCGTAGACTTCAAAAAGGCGTTTGACTGAGTGTGGCATGCAGCTCTGTGGGCAACCATGAGAGTGTACAACATCAGCCCTAAAATTATTGAAGTCATCAAAAGCCTGTATGACAAGGCTACCAGTGCAGTCCTCCACAACAGCGCCATCGGAAACTGGTTCAGAACAACAATCAAGGATGCCTACTCTCTCCAACACTCTTCAACATCTTCCTAGAGAGCATCATGTCAGATGCCCTTGCAGATCACGAAGGCACAGTCAGTATAGCAGGCATGCCTACCCGTACAGAATTTCCGTATTTTTTCCGGAAATTTGAACAACTCGGCAAGCACTACGGAAATACGGATACTTGTTTCACAGTCCAAAAATAAATACAACCAACAATAGGAAAACAATCAAACTCGTTGGCCTGTGTTAATGCACCGCGTGACGTTTTTAAAAGACAGCCGAACCCGGTTTAATGCCGCAATGCGCAGTCTTGGTAGGGACGCGTGGCATCGAAGTTTCCAGTAGAGGCACCGAAGTTTGCCGAACCAGTTTTTGCGCAGTCGCAGTGACTCAAAAGTACGATTTGTGCCAACCAGGTTGGCATCTCCGCCGGTGGTATGAACGACATCAAGCGGCACTTGGAAAGCCCACAGCATATCAAGAATTACGAGGCTTTGGAGAAGAAAAAGAAGAGTGTGGCAGCAAATCAATCTATCACTGGATTCTTCGCATAATATCAAAAAAGATGAGTGCAAAAACAATAGGTAGTAAAAGCCAATCCCTCAACACAGTGCACAGCTTCAAATATTTAGGAGCCATTGTGTCAGACAATGGGTCTCGACAGGAAGTCCTCTCCAGGATCGCACAAACAACTGCTGCCCTGACAAGGTTGAAGCTCATTTGGAAAGACAGAACCATCAGTCTACATTCCAAAGTAAGACTGCTGCGCACTCTAGTCATCTCCATCTTCCTATATGCTTGCGAAGCATGGACCCTCACAGCAGATCTCCAACGAAGAATACAAAGCATGGAGATGAGGTGCTACAGAAGACTTCTGTGCATTTCCTATACCCAACACATCACCAACGACGAAGTCCGACAGACCATCACACAAGCCATTGGACAACACGATGACCTGCTCACAGTGGTGAAGAAACGGAAACTCCGATGGTATGGCCACGTCACCAGATCATCAGGCCTTGCAAAGACCATTCTGCAAGGCACAGTGCAAGGAGGTAGAAGAAGGGGGAGACCCGAAAAAGAGGTGGGAGGACAACATTCGAGAATGGACTGGTTTGACACTGAGCGAAACCATGAGGGCTGCTGAGGACAGAGAAAGATGGAGTATGCTGGTTAAACGATCATCTGTGGTGCCCCTACGACCTTCGGGTTATGGGACAGGATAGGATAGGATAGGAGTAAAAGTAAATACGGAAATCATAATAGTAATACTGAAATTTGAAAAAGCTAATACTGAAACTTCAAATTGAGGGTAGGCATGCCTGGTATAGGGGGAAGAGCAATCTCCAACCTTCGTTTTGCGGATGACATTGATGGATTGGCTGGAGAGGAACAAGAACTTGAACAGCTGGTACAAAAGCTTGACACCACCTCCAGAGCCTATGGAATGGAAATAAGTGCAAAGAAGACCAAAACGATGACCAACAACACCAATGGCATCAACACGGACATCAAAGTCCAAGGCCAATCCCTCAACACAATGCATAGCTTCAAATATTTAGGAGCCATTGTATCAGACAATTGGTCCCGACAGGAAGTACTCTCCAGGATCGCACAAACAACTGCTGCCCTGGCGAGGTTGAAGCCAATTTGGAAAGACAGTACCATCAGTCTACATTTCAAGGTAAGACTTCTGCGCTCCCTTGTCATCTCCATCTTCCTATGCTTGCGAAACATGGACCCTCACAGCAGATCTACAACGAAGAATACAAAGCATGGAGATGAGGTGCTACAGAAGACTTCTGGGCATTTCCTATACCCAACACATCACCAACGTTGAAGTCCGACAGACCATCACACAAGCCATTGGACAACTCGAGGACCTGCTCACAGTGGTAAAAAACTGAAACTCTGATGGTATGGCCACGTCACCAGATCATCAGGCCTTGCAAAGACCATTCTGCAAGGCACAGTGCAAGGAGGTAGAAGAAGAGGGAGAACGAAAAATAGGTGGGAGGACAACATTCGAGAATGGACTGGTTTGACACTGAGCGAAACCATCAGGGTTGCTGAGGATAGGGAAAGATGGAGTACGCTGGTTAAACGATCATCTGTGGTGCCCCTACGACCTCCCGAGTTACGGGATAGGATAGGATTGGTATAAATGTTTCAGTGCATTACCAGATGGAGATGATGAGGAACCTGCGCCATGTGAACATTGACCACTTGCACGTGGGTTGGTACCAATCTACGTACTTCGGTTCCTTCATTAACCGCCCTCTGCTGGACTCTCAGTTCAACTACCAGCACTCTATAGAGGAGTCTGTGGTCCTTATTTATGGTGAGTGTTTTATTTATTTATTTATTTTTGTATGGGATGGGTTTGGAGAAGAGGAGGGAGGAAGAAATGGTTTTGCATGAGCAAAGATAAACTGAATAGAAAGAATTTGGAATTGTAGACTGACAAGTTTGGTTGCGTTGTGATGTGACCTTGAAGATTATACTTTTTATAGTTATAAAGTTTTCTTAGGATTTCTTGGTGTGAAGATTCTCATAGTTTTATACATCATATCATCACTATGTGTGCAAAATCTAGTACCTCCTTTGTTCTTATTTGGGAAACTATTAGTATTAACAAAAACTTTTATTTTTCTAAAATATTAACATCTTTAGTAAGTCACGATGTGTTTGTTTTATTTTATAAATTTCTAACATTATCTAAGCATGTTCTAAATGCAAAATTAAAAAAAAAAATTAAAAACAAAATCTTTTATATGGTTTTGACAGAAAATGGTAAAACAAATCGGAATACAGGACAAACATGGAAAAATGTGAATATCAGCAAAAGATGAGTTTTAACTCTTAATCTCATATAGCAAAACAGGACTTTGATCTTCTCCTTCATGTAAGGATTTGACCAAAACAAGCCCAAAATAGGTGCATGCATTTAAAATGCTCTATCTTCTGCATGAATGGTTGGTCAGAACTTCATGGGACTTGGTCAGTGTGTAGATAATTGGTAACTATGCAAGTATTGAGTAAGCTTTAGTTCTGTCAGTGTCATCTGTCTGTGTTATCTGCTATTTTACCTGTGATTATAGGTAATTTTACAAGTATCAATTCTTCGGATGATGAAAAATCCGATCTGAAGTCGGAAAGATCGATAGTGTGCACGCCAGACACTGACACATCACTCTGATTGTCATTCACTAACTGATCAGCCCTTTCATCTACTAACTGCTGCCACAACTGCCCATATATAGATTCTTTGTTGGAATCAGATTCTGCCATTTTTCGGGTATCCCCGCTCCCGAAAACGCGACAAAAAACTAAGCAAAAACTTCTATTAATACGTGTTGTCAACACAAATGCAGTTGACAGGAAGGAAGTACGCTGCCTTTAGAATCAGCTAGTGCACATGTGCGAATGGACAGGGTTTCCGTTAAGCGGGAGAGACGTGCTAAAAATAGACGGTAACTAAGCGCGCTTTACTGCGCTTCATGAGCCGTGACGAGCCGCGCTATACCGCGCTTCATGAGACGAAGAGTTAAGGGCATGCATGTTTTATATGCTATGTTAAATTATCAACAGATTGATGCTAATAAACAGCATGGAAATCCATTTTGTTGGGGATTTTGTATAAAATTTATGAAAGAAATAGTAAAATATTTGAAACAGTATTATAGCTTTCTGTTTTTTACCTTCCACAGATCCACTGAAGACCTCTCATGGCTTCCTTTCGCTGAAGGCGTACCGCCTGACACCGGCCATGATGAAGTTCTACAAGGACAATGACTTCACGCCTGATGCCATTGCCAAGCACAACATCAGCTTTGAGAACATGTTTGAGGAGATCCCTGTGGTGCTAAAAAATTCCCATCTGGTCAATGCCCTGATGTGCGAGCTCTCTGACACCACCAAGCGTGACCAGCAGTACAACTTCTTGGATCTTGGCACAAGGTAAGACTGGTTCTTTTGTTTATTGTTTATTTTAGTGTTGGCGAAGTGGCAGCTTTCACAGTTCGTGGTTTTGCATTGCATATTCATTGAACATTAGAAAGAACCATCAACTGATATTTTATTTACTGCTAGAGCTTGAGGAGATCATTGTAGTTTTTACTAGATATTATTGTTACTTGTTTTGTTTGATTGTAAAGTGAACATAAGCTTCACACTTTGGAAAAAGCTAGAGCTATATAAGTACTCGTATTAGGTAGCGGCAGTCAAAACTTGGTTTTGAAGTGAAAGTGTATGTTTTGTGATGTCTTGAAGGAAAAATTAAGTACAAGCAAATCACACAAAAAAGTGAGTGGATAAATAATAATAATAATAACGGATTTTTATATAGCGGGTACTCCAGTCTATGACCAGACTCACCACGCTTTACATAGTCATTACATAAAAATACATGCACTCGATCAAACATCGCTTTTGCTACGATACACCAAACGACGGAACAGTAAAAGTAAAAACTATTTACAACTATGTACACAAATGACAAAAAAGACAGAAATAGAATAGCAAAAACCTATTCACAGCTATTTATATGCCTGGATACCTGTATTAGTTTCTGAGATATTGATATTTAGTATATATACGCTGTCCCACATAGTTATATCCAGCCCTTTTAGCTTTTCAGGATGTGTTATCAGCAACCAGGAATAGAAAAAGCTCATAGTTCTAGCCCTCTAATCTCATTTTAGATTTTAGTCTGTCAGCAAGCATGCAAACTTAACGAAAAACACAATTGAAACCATCGCAAAATTGCACGGGTGGGCAACTTTGGGTCATCACAATTCACACAATATTTATAGCGGCTGTCTGAAACTTTCAGATATTTCAAATAAATTTGTGTAGAACATGTCCTTTTTTTTTCATACAGCTTAGTTCAATACTTTTGGAGTATAAGAGCCTCAAAATGACAAAAACCTCAATTTGCCGAACGAAAAAACAGGAAAATTACTGTACTAAACAATACTACAATACCAAGTTAACTGCCAACAGAAAAAAAAAAACCAACAAATTATCAAAGTCTTATCAAAATTAATTTTGTAATAGAAATCAATAACTATCACACTAAGCATTATGCTACCCTATAACGGACAGAATTTTTCAGGTTAAGGTTGGAAGATCTTTATCATATGTGAGGCAACAAGAGATGGAGCTGCCTCAGGGTAGTATCTTGTCTCCCTTGCTGTTTAATATTAAAATAAATAATATTGTTCGTTCAGTGAAACGGGGAATTGACAATTTGTTTGTTGATGATTTTGCATTAGTAGCCAAAGGTAAAACCTTGGCATCTGCAGAACGTCAGCTACAGTTATGTGTCAATGTTGTTGAAGACTGGTATTACAAATGGTTTCAAATTTTCTGAAGCAAAAACTGAATGTATTCACTTTTCCAAGCACCAGGGAATTATTCAAGATCCTAATATTGCTCTCAATAAATCTCCAATAAAGACGGTCCAACAAGTAAAATTTTTGGGTGTTATTTTTTATAAAAGGTTATCCTTCCTTCCTCGTCTGAAAGATTTGAAAACTAAATGTCAACAGGCCTGCAATTTGTTTAAGGTTGTCATTGGTACAGACTGGGGAGCTGACAAGAAAACTTTATTGCTGTTATACCGTTCTTTAATTAGATCCAAGTTAGACTATGGTCGCATTGTTTATGGTTCTGCTAGAAAGTCTTATCTTAAAATGTTAGATCTAGTTGCTCCTCAGGCACTACGCATTGCTTTGGGTGCGTTTCGCACCTCCCCTTATAAAAGCCTTTACGTGGAAGCTAACGAACCTCCGCTGGAGCTGAGACGTACAAAATTGTAATTGAATTACTATTTAAAATTAAAAACTGATCCCATGAACCCTGCTTATGCTCAACCCAGATTTTGTGCAGAAATTTGAAGCCAAACCTAACACAATACCTCCGTTTGGCATCAGAATGCAGGCTCATTTGAATAAAGCGGACATTGATGTTGCTTCCATCAACCATGATGAGCTTCTGCGACTGAAGTTCCTCCATGGAAATTACGTAACCCAAACATTAACTGGCAATTGTCTGCTTTCCTCAAAAACAATACATCTGAAACTGTCTATAATCACCTTTATTTAGAACAGAGTGCTCTATACCCAGGATATGAAAAACTTTTTACAGACGGGTCAAAGAAAGGAGACTCAGTTGCTGCTGCGTCGGTCTCTGGGAGACACCTAGACCAGCCTTTACAGCAGTGTCTACCTGATTTTTGTTCTGTTTATACAGCTGAGCTCAAGGCAATTCATCTAGCTGTGAAACAGGTTTATGAATCCAAAAGTCCTATCCTATCCTATCCTGTCCCATAACCCGAAGGTCGTAGGGGCACCACAGATGATCGTTTAACCAGCATACTCCATCTTTCTCTGTCCTCAGCAGCCCTCATGGCTTCGCTCAGTGTCAAACCAGTCCATTCTCGAATGTTGTCCTCCCACCTCTTTTTCGGTCTCCCCTTTCTTCTACCTCCTTGCACTGTGCCTTGCAGAATGGTCTTTGCAAGGCCTGATGATCTGGTGACGTGGCCATACCATCGGAGTTTCCGTTTCTTCACCACTGTGACCAGGTCATCGTGTTGTCCAATGGCTTGTGTGATGGTCTGTCGGACTTCGTCGTTGGTGATGTGTTGGGTATAGGAAATGCACAGAAGTCTTCTGTAGCACCTCATCTCCATGCTTTGTATTCTTCGTTGGAGATCTGCTGTGAGGGTCCATGCTTCGCAAGCATATAGGAAGATGGAGATGACCAGAGAGCGCAGCAGTCTTACTTTGGAATGTAGACTGATGGTTCTGTCTTTCCAAATGGGCTTCAACCTTGTCAGGGCAGCAGTTGTTTGTGCGATCCTGGAGAGGACTTCCTGTCGAGACCCATTGTCTGACACAATGGCTCCTAAATATTTGAAGCTGTGCACTGTGTTGAGGGATTGGCCTTGTACTTTGATGTCCGTGTTGATGCCATTGGTGTTGTTGGTCATCATTTTGGTCTTCTCTGCACTTATTTCCATTCCATAAGCTCTGGAGGTGGTGTCAAGCCTCTGTACAAGCTGTTCAAGTTCTTGTTCCTCTCCAGCCAATCCATCAATATCATCCGCAAAACGAAGATTGGAGATTGCTCTGCCCCCTATGCTGACTGTGCCTTCGTGATCTGCAAGAGCATCTGACATGATGCGCTCTAGGAAGATGTTGAAGAGTGTTGGAGAGAGTAGGCATCCTAAAGTACCTCGTTTTTAATCATGTCTGATTCACTGTCAGCACTTCAGGCTCTTTCCACGAGAAAGATATCACACCCTTTTCTGGCAGAGATCCATAACCTCCACACACAACTTGATTTTGAGGGTAAAAAGATAGTTTTTATGTGGGTACCTGGTCACATGGGCATCCACGGCAATATTGCAGTCTGCATCTTTATTTCCCTTCAGAGATTTTCCTGTTTGTTCCTTACTCTGATCTGCGTTGTATGACTGGATCTTATTGTAAACGGCTGTGGCAGACTGTGGTCTAACCATATCAACAACAAATCAAATTCTTCCCGATTTGTCAGCTTCTTTGCCTAACTTTGCATCCACTCGCAAAGAAGAAACAGTTTTGTCTCGCCTTCATATTAGGCATACTTATGTAACCCACAGTTTCCTTTTAAAAGGAGAAGAACCACCATGGTGCTTTGCATGTGATAAATCCTTTTCCAGTCGCCATTTCATGTCTGAATGTGCTGATCTGCTTGATAAAAGAGAGGAACATATTTTGGTTCAATACCTTTCAAAGAGATTTTTAAAGTATGCAGTGGTCAACACCTGTTTCAATTTTTACATGGTGTTGGTTTGTTTTATTGCATACAGATCATGTCGTCTTGTTTTGTGTTGTTGGTTGGATTTTATTGGCAAGACTGATTTTAGTGATTTGATTGAATAAAGAACAGATTTTTAATACACATCAGATTTAAAGATTTTTCAAGAGGTTGCGTGTGAAAGTTTGTTTGAATATTTAAGAGTAACAGCTTGTTTTTTAAGATTTGAATCATTTTATATTTCAAGATTACGTCTCTCTGGTCCTGATTTGGCTCGGAAGAGTCCGCTGGACCTAAAGCAACCACCATGTAATGTAGTATCATTTAATATTATATTATTTTTAGCCTATTTATTGTTTGGCAATTGTAATTGTTTTGATTTTTGTTGTTTTTTTGCAGCACTGTCCTGGAGAAGAATCTGCGTCAGCTGATGGAGTGTGTAGATGACGTTGCTATGGACACCAACAAGTACCTGAATTTCCAGCGTCAAAATTTTCGTCAGCAGCAGGCAAAGCAGCAATATCTGCAGAAGAGGGTCAGTTGATCCACTTTTCTTTTCCAGCTGTAAATTCATTATTTCCATCTTTTCTTATTTCCCTACAAACATGCAGATATTAGTTGTCCAACGTTAAGGAAGTTCTGGTCTATTACATATTTGCATACTTGTGTGTGTGTGTGCTTTTCTCCAGTTTTTATAACATCTTTAAGTTATATACTATTATTTAAATTTTCTCTGTACAGCAACAAGAGAACCAGGCGCGTGCCTCTCGGGGTGAGCCCCCACTGCCTGATGAGGATATCAACAAGATGTTCAAGCCCCTGCAGCCCCCTCCTCGTTTAGACTGTCTACTGGTAGCCAACCAGATTGACCAGTATTGCGGTGCTATCTCAGAGTTCTCCTCTCAGAGCATCGCCAAGCTCCTGATGGCTGAATCTCTTCAAGAAAACACTGGGGCTAGTGCAGCCACCAGCGGCAGCAGTAGTTAAAATGTCCAAGGAGTAGCGAGTTCACATTGAAATTGAGAAAGTTGTTTTTTAAGTCTTCAAAGTTACCTGTAGATTGGTGAAAAGATGAACGACGAAAGGATGACACGTTGTGACAGATGTATTAAAATTAGATTAGCAGAAATGAAGATGCATCACCCCAATCCAGTTCATGATGTTTATTATTCAGTGATAGGTTTAAACATTTTTGGTTTTGAAGAAGCTTTTGCTGTGGACATGTGGTTCAGAGAAATAAAATTATGGACATTTCTTTTACTCTTCCTTCTCCATTTTGATTGTTGCGTTAGGTTTCTGTTTAAACATTAAATGTAGCACATAGCTGGAAATGATGAGTGTCAGGGAGAGAGGGTGAAATAATAGATGCAAGGTGCATTCTTGAACAAAATCGTATTTTTCTACAAAATCACACTTTTAATCGGTTTATCATTTTCACACAATTTCAGAAGCGCCTTTTTGTTTCCCCACAAGGAACAACACAATACACACTTCATTGTTAAATTTGTAGGAGATTAAGCATGGAACAATATTGTACATCTATATTGTTACAGTTCCGATACATGCATCAACAGGCCAACAAGCAGACAGTTAAAGGTTTATCATACCGCAATGCTGACAATCGGGTCTGTTAAAACGGGATCTATTACTAAGGTTTAGGGAACGAGGGATCCCACTAAGTAGAAACGTATCAATATCCTCCATACGTGCAAATGAGGACACAGTTGTGCTGTTAAAATACTCCTAACCAATGTCCTCTAAGTAACTTGTGGGCAGATGCTCAGGATGGGCATTGGACAGGATATTATATTCACAGTTACATGCAGAACCATGACGTTACAATTTCAGTTCTGAACTTTTTTATCAGTTGGAGATGAAATTCCGTTTAATTAAACACACAAAACAATGCAAAGGTTCTCCCTCGCATCGTACATGCTGTACAAACCAACACATTTGTATCGTATTATTATTTAAAAAATTCCATCAACCTAGGTAAGAATTCGTTCAAACTGGGAAATCCCTCAACAAATCCAAATACATTTTTCATCCTTTGTTGAAAATAAGACTGGAAACGTTCAAAACTAAACATATATACAAATAATAATAATGATACAAACCTTCAAGTGCGCTCTTTATCTCAATGCATTTCAAGGTACACTTCACTCGCACACACACACAGGCAATCATTTACAAATGTACTATGAAAAGGAACACCACAAAATGCAAATATACAAAATAAAAAAATAATGAGCAGAAAACAAAAAAGTACACTGGATGCAAACAACCACTCCAGGGTTGGGATGAAGGGGTGACAAAAACAATGAAAAGCAAACAAACTGGGTCAATAATAAATTAAACATATAAATAAAATAATAATAAATACTTTACCAACAACTAATTTTTGATCATAATGTTACTTCGAGAATTTCTGCTCAATTGTAAATCAAATCTTTGTGAAAATAAATAATACTAGAAAGGCAAAGCCCAAATGACTCGCATGTTCCTTATGGAACTCGCAATATTCAGAGATGCCAACCCTCACGGTTTTGCCGTATTATTTTCCGGAGGCAAATAGTTTTTACGGATTTACGCTGAAGACATTTTTCTTAAGGCGAGAATAATTTTTACAACATATATTTCCAGCTGATGATTATGGCAAAAGGACTTACACGTTTCAAAATGAATACACTTAGGCACTGTCACAGTATAAAATTATGCAGCATATTATATAACGACCTTATAAGGTAATAAATCTATTTGATTAGTTTAACTTATTGCATATCGTAGTTCACAACCTTGTTAGCTGCGCTGAAGCAGCAGCAGCAGACAAAACAATGCAAAGAAATCAATGAGATTTACCTTTTTAAAAAAATTTTTTTATGCCAATACACGACCTCAAAGCGATTTATTTTAATTAACTCTAACATTGTGCTGTACATGATTCTGATTCGTAGCAGGTTGATGTTAAAAATTTTGTGAACTGACATCGCTTATCCTTCTGACTTCGGTCGGGGTCAAGTTTTACCATAGATTATTATAGAATTCTTTTGCGGAGCTCAGTCATCTTTGATTTTTCCGATATGATTTTTAATAAGAAATCTCAATCCTATACCTTTGCTCCCTCTTGTCTACTGACAACATTTTTAATCTACTGACAATATATAAATTTCTCACTGACAGATTTTTCTGCAGGTTGGCATCTCTGAATATTTAACATCAAAACTAGTGCCCAGAAAAAAACTAAATCAAATGGTGGCATTAAAATTTAAAGTAATACCGGTTTATGCTCTTGACCTTGAGATGACATTGACCTCCAGCTCCAAATACACTCATGTACTATCAAATAAAGTGCACAGCAAAGTTGTATTATGCCAAAAAAAATGGTGACCTTTGGATGACCTTCACATTCAATGACCTATAACCTGAGATTACCTTGACTCTCTTATGATCTCTCATGTATATATCTGATCAAATAACCTAATGTTGCATACTATTGGTTAAATAAACAGCCATTCCAGATGACAATGACTATTTTTGAAAGATATATATGAAAGATCAATCTATTATCTCTAAATACAAGTTTGGACTTTATATCTCTCAATTTTTGAAAGTCAAGGTCATTTCAAAGTACCTATACAAACTGACTTTGGAAAGCTCCAAGGATTTTGACCTTGGAATGAGGTTGACCAAATGTGCTTAGTATTGTGTGTCTCATTGATATCTATCATGCATCAAAGAATCAAACATTCAATATTAATAACAGACAAAAAAGTGACATTTTGTGAAAATTTGTCATTTTTGGATTAACATTTGATGACCTCTTGACCTTGAAATGAAGTCATTCATTCACTGATCAATATCCATGTCTCATGGGTACACACCATCTTACCAAGTGTGGTTGTAATAGTTAAAATAGGCTCCGAGTACTTAGCCACTTTATAGTTTTTGTATAGTTTTTGCACAAACAGACCACCGGCCGGCCGGACATTGTTTTTCAATACCACTTTTGGACTATTTTAATTTATGTCTCATTTCTCCAGATTTGCAAAAATTGTTATTTTAGGTATCATAGACTCACACTGCTATGCATGCAAGTCAAAAATAAGTATAAATTAACCCACCGACAACCACAGTAGATTGTTCTTTTAAAAATACAGAGTACTGGTGAAAATGTTGATTTTTCCAATACACTCAAGCTCATTAACCTTTTTTCCCCTGCATTTATTTGAAATATCAAAGATTTTTTATTTCCTAAAATGCTCCGCAATAACATAGCACTATGATGTTTTAAATTTTGTTAGTAGCAGCTTGCTGTTGTGGTGAGGTAATTTTTAAAAATTGATATATTATTTTTTTCTTTTAAATGTGCACGTGCTTCTCAACTAAATGAGCATGAATGGTACATGCATGAAGGGTACTCAAGGTATTAATCAGAACAGTCAACAGAAGTCATACAAACATCAAGCAACACAGACAGTATCCATGTACAAATTAAAGTTTAAACTAAAGCTGAGAGTGTTAAATACTAACTTATTCATTAACTTTTTTACCTAGGTATTGGTAGGCCGTGTTTCTTATGGTTCACCTTTACTAACCGAAAATGTATCTATGAAAGAGGAAAATATAGCGATATTTTCAAATCAATAATAAACACATACAAAATAAACAAGAAAATTCAATTAGCCTTACTCTGCATATAAGGCAGTAATTGAAACATAATGCCCACACACACACTGAAACTACAACCATGTTCATGTTTTTGACTCGTTCAGAATTGAGGTTCACTTCACCCTGCCATGTTCTTCATGTTACAGTTTACGCTCAGATTGTCACAAGACCACACTGATCATCTGTTTTGTAGATCATCAGCACAATCACTAAACGCTTTAACCGTTTTTGTATATTGTGTGTTAGTTTCTATTTATTGCTTTCATGAAAAAGAATGTCGGGTGACACTTAAAACCCAGTTGCTCTCCTTTCACACTTTAGTTTTATACCTGGTCTCATAAAAAAAGAAGTCTGTTTGATTATTTCTACTACATAACCTTTATATCTTTTTCATTGAACAACCATTCTTCGTTCTATTACACAACCTTTATCTTTTAATCGAACAACCATTCCTTTTTTCACATCACTTCTTTCAAAACTTAGTCACAGAAATCGTCATTGGGCTCAAAATACATGCAACAGATTCTCATTCAATATGAAACAATCAACAGTCAAGAAATGTTGACCAGATGATTTAATTGTCACTGCCTAAGGCTTTCAGTGGAATGTTAGAAACCACAGCTGCTTATTCCTGCTGGCCAGCTGGTGGTGGATCTGCAATAAATACATAAATAATCACTGAACACGTAACTCTGACAACAGAACTGTTCTCCAAGATGACCTGTATAGCACGTATTACTTCTAAAGTAGTTTCCAACTTTAAAAAGTGAACACCGTTGTACATTCTCACTCTCTATCAGCCAGCCTGGCAAGAATGAGGTCTCCCTATTAATCCTTCTGTCCTGCTTTTAAGTTCAGTGCAGTTCTTTTCAAAGTTTGTTCATTTAATTGCATTGACATAGCATATTTAACAGCGCTATTCAGGTTAACAACTTTCAACTGTTGTTATTTTTTTTAACCAGCACAACCCAATGTCTCTTTGTCATTCTATTCCCCTCCCAGTTCTCCCCAGAAATCATTTGCTTTGATTTAGCAAGCTCTTATATTCAACAACCATTTATTTACTATAATAATAATAAGTATAATGGTGGATTAGTATTTTATTTTTTTCACTGATAGTTCCATGTTGTTACATAATCTTACTTTGGCTGCTATCATCTGTTCGTCCCATCTGGTTACGAAGCTGTTGAACAAGTTCTGGGTTTTGCTGCTGAATCTGTGAGGCTAGTTGATGGCCTCTGAAACGTACCAACAAAGTAGAGGGGCAAAGCCCATATGGCTAACATGCTCCTTATGGAACTTGCAATAATTATCATAAAAATTAGTGCCCAGATAAAAATAAATGAAACGATGGCTTTAAAATGCAAAGTAATACCAACTATGATCTTTCAATGTTCTTGACCTTGACATGACCTTGACCCCAATTCCAAATACACTCAATCATATATGATTAACAACAACAACAACAAAAACCCAGCAAAAGCTGTATTATGCCAATAATACAGTGACTTTGGGATGGCAACCTTCAGTGACTTTGACCTTGGGATAACCCTGACCTTTACATGACCTTTGATGCTCAAGTATGATCAATTAACCCAGTGTTGCATACTAAGGGTCAATACAGATCCATTCTACTGTCACTGAGACATTTTAAAATGTTTTTGGTAAGGCCTGAAATTATCTTGACCTCCCAGATCAACAAAAAACAAAGATCAATTTATTACCTCTAAATACAAGTTTGGACTTTATATCTCTCAAAGTTTGGGGTCAAGGTCACTTCAAAGTACATAATTATAGGAACAAAGCAAATTTGACCAAATTTACAGTTTGTCTCATGGATATCTATCATGCATCAAATTCAATATTAATAACTAAGAGAAAATGTACAATTTTATGAAAAATTATCATTTTATTTACTAAAATTTGTTGATCTTGGGACTTTAACCATGAAGTGAAGTCTTTCATTCATTGATCATTTTCGAGGTCTCATGGCTATACACCAACGTACCAAGTTTGGTTGTGATAGTTTAACTAGTTTCCTAGATATTAAGCCACATGCAACTTCACACACACACAAAAACAACTTTTAGCATGTCATTTTTGGACTGGTCTAATTAGGACTCATATGGAACAGATTGTAAAATTCAGGAAAAAAATTGAAGTTGAGAGAGGGGTGGAGGGGGAGGAATGGAGGATAAATACATAGAATGCATGTCAGTCAAAAATAGAGGCTATTTTTTTTTTAGCAAGAAAACTGTTATTACTTAAACATACAAACAAAATAAAATGTTTGGGTATGATCGCTGGCAACAAATACAATTGTTCTGCATCTACTAAAAATTACTTAAAATTTATCATTTGCAGCAGAAGTAGGTATTAACCCTTTACATGGCAATCACTTTCTCAGGTCTGCCTGTCAAAATTCTCCTGCTGTAAAATACTTCTGCGAAAATCAAGGACAGAACCACAATTGCAAGTTGAAGTACTTTCCTCGTCCTTGTATCTTTGACTGGTTCACCGCTAATGGGAATACATATGACGGACGAGATCGTCTGCACACCAAGGCCTGAAGAAATTACACTTTAATCTCTAAATTTATTATTAATAAGCATACTTACCATGACTCAAAAATGCAATTTTATTGGCGTTGCTATGTAAATGCTCATCAAAACGAAAGTTCAGCAAGAAAAAAAACAACCACAGAGTTGCTTTCCCTGCACTACTAAATCACGTGCGTCCCTTTCTTCCGTACCTGCCTATAGCCACACACTTCAGGTCTTATTTAGTATAGCGGCAAGGAAGGAGGAAAATTAAGGTTGAGTCATGGTAAGTATGCTTATTAATAATAAATTTAGAGATAAAATTCTAATAATAATTTCACATACTACACCATGACTCAAAAATGTAGAGTAGCATGAAAAGGACGGAGGGAAGCAACCTACCTAATCAAGCATAGAAGTGACCAAAGACTGCTGAGCAGCAACCAATGAACTGACGCCCAAGCTTGCAAGGAGCCATCGTCTCTACTACAATGCGTGACCCTCAGAAGCTTATGAAAACCTCTGAGGAGCTCCAGTAAGCAGCCTCGAACGCAGATCGACTGTATTCTGACTGAATGTTGAACTGCTAAAAAAGCTTGCCATTCCCTGATCTCATGAGCCCTGGCTGAAGAGAGAGGGTATAGCACAGCTCCCCCTTTTCTTTTTTCCATAGGGAAAATTAGCGTATGCCCTAGGTACAACTACAACTGTCGCTATCCTTCTCGCTAGGGTAGGTTTTGTTATATTTCTCAAAAACCCAAGATATACGAAAACCCTAGGTTGACAGAGAAAAAAAACCTCATGCTCGCTGAGTAAATCTTTAGATCTCTTCAGATACTCGCGTATACCTCTAACCTGACATATAGCCAAGTCTCTGTCCCATCTACACAACAGTTGAGAGAGAGGACAAACAAACACTGCTGGGGAAGTATCGCCGGGACACTGGCTCTGAGCTTTTAACTCCGGCAAGAATCGAAGTGAAACCGAGCTGACTTGCTCAAAAGCTACATCTTATGTGTGTGTGTGTGTGTGCGCGTGTTTATATTATCTAATTACATTTTGTATGTATTGTTTACCATGTTTTATATTGTTATTGTTTAGTCATTTTAGTTCTTAGAAGAAGTGTTTAAGTGAATGTAAAGCGCTCTGAGCTTTCATTAGAAAGGGCGCTATATAAATGTTAATTATTATTATTATTATTAACTGCCTGGGGGCCGGGAAGCACATGAACCACACCACTGCGCTATCCAGAGGTAAAGACAACCAAAAAGACAGTTTCAGTGTGAAATCTGAAAAAGAGGCCTTGTAGAGGGCCTGTGTGTCTCTTCCAGAAGAGAAAGCAACTTCTTCGATGCCCCGGATACTCTTAGAGATCGCTGGACAATAGCCAAGCGTGAAGACAAAGAATGCTGTGGTGGCCGTGCGGAATACTGGACCTTGGTTGCAGGAGCAAATGTAACTCACCTGGGAGAGACGTAGCAGATCCGGGTACAATGGCTGCACTGGCCAAAAAAGAGGCCATAAAAATGAGGTTCGGGGATTCATTCTTAGCTTTCCCCGAGAACCTGTTGAAGCAGGGCAAAATGAGGGAATGAGTAAGCCTCTAGCCCATCCCAAGAAAAGGATAGAGCATCCACTGCCCAAACTATGCTGTCCTGAATAGGCGACACAAAAGGGGGTGCCTGCGGCTGTCATGAGTGACAGTTAAAGGTTTGAACCCCTTTGCCCATACAGGCAGAAGAACTGAGTGGAACATGGTCCATTCCATGTTAAACACACAGCAGACCTGCCTACCTTATGCATTACTGATCAGTAGTCTTCCCTGTGAATTTCAGTAATTTTGCATTTTCCTTCAGTAATTCTACAGACATGAGAAAACGCTGTGTTTCTGAATAACCAATGTATGAATAAATTCACGCACGTTTACTACTTAAAAAGCACACAAAAACAGTTTTTAAAAGGATAGCAAAAGAAGGAAACAATATCAAACAGATTTTAAAATGATTAATTAGTATCATAAGAGACCATGGCATGCAACAAAAGATAAACCTGCACATCCCTGACCCGTTTGAGATGAAGGATAACTGTTCCACAGGAGTTTTATTTACATTACCGGTGATTGACTCAAATGTAATTTTCATGATAAAGATGTGTAATTCACATGAATAGGCACTACACATAAATTAATTCAAAGTTTGCCTTTTTTTTTTCTTTTATTTAAAAGTTTCATCAGCTGTCAAAAGGACTTGTTACTGTGAATACGTTTACTTTACCAATAACAATAGCACATTGTGAGGTTCATTTAATGAGCCAAAAAACTCCACCTTCGGGGAAGACAATCCGATAGAGTGCGCCTAGGGTAGTGTACTTTCGGTAGTAAATAGGCCTACGTGATCGAGCCCCGTAAATAACTGTACACCGTGTTGCGTCACGCCATGTGGGGCCGGGTAGCTCAGTTGGTAAGAGCGTCTTGCTAGTAACCGAAAGGTCGCTGGTTCGAATTGGTCAACGTGTGATCATATTATTTTCCCCTTTACCAACAACTGGCCCGCTGGTGTCAGTATAAATCGGTCCAGTAGTCACCTATATGCGAAAGTGTCGTGTGACTATAATCTACAAACAACAACAACGTCACGCCATCTGCTGGAGTACCGAACTCTATAAAAATTTGTTATTATTAATATATATTATATGACTAGACTATTAAAAAAAATATTATGTATGATTTCAGACTTGAGTCGTATGATCGAAATGACAACTTTGGCAAAGGAGACATATATAGCAACACCGGAGTTCAAAATGGAGTTACCACCTATCACTACAAAGACTTGCATATAGAAGTACATATACCTAACATCAGCACAGAGCAGGTTGCAGCGTTTTTGAATCCCATGAGCAAAGATATAGACAAAAAAGCTAAAGATTTGTACCAGAACAAAAAAGTTAGAGCTTGCATCCAGTCATCAGTTACTTACATTCATGCTTACGTTCGGGCTGAAATGAAAACTCAGTGTGAATGCGCTGCAGGCATGGGGCCTTCTGCACACTGTAAGCATGTAAGATGTGTCTTGCTCGGCCTGACAGACTTTTCACAAAATAAATCGTTTGTAGTACTGACAACATGTACATAATCACTCCAAACATTTCACCAAGCAAAAAAACATTTGGGGTCGCCAATGAAAGCTGAAGATATATACCGACATCAAAAAAGACTTAAAACTGTAGATTTTGATCCATGACATGAACATGGAAGTACACGACTATTGGCGCACCTATCGGCTGAACATTTGCATATTCAAGGGAAATAATTTAAATATTTTGGCCCATTGCAGTTGAAATCGACCACACTGGAAAGACTGTACCCTGTACAAATTTTGCAGTGTTTTTTTTTAAAAACTTTATATTGTGCCAGCTGCGTGGAGTAGGCACATTTGAGATGGTCCAGCTCTTCTTGCCCGACATATCTGGTGTCTTCATGCAAGATTTGGGGACCAGCCGCTTACAGTCGTTTGCTACTCCATGCCCAACTGAGAAGTCAAAGTCGCCCACAGAACAGTATGTCAGTATAAATTTATTCTGGCCCACATTTTTTGAAGCCACAAGACAAGGCCAAGTCCTCGTGTAATCCGAACGAAACACTTGCAACTGCGCTCTTTCTTCTTCTTCTGTACTTGAGCAATCTCTCCACACTCAGATTCTTCTGATTCGTGGTCTGTCTCATGTAAACGTGCAACTTTAGCCCGATTAGAACTTTCTCCACTCGCCATTTTCACTCAAGACCAAGCGCGACAATCTAAGCTTGTAACGTTCGAGCATGTTCATTGGTTAACGACGTCCAATCGCAACTCTCGAAACACTTGCTCTCATGCAAGGGCGGTTACTCGATCGGCTTCTAGGCCTAGCAGACAACAATTTAACAAGTTTACACGGCTCTAAAAATTGCGTAGTTTTTCGATCGTTTTCTCCGTAATTTTGCATAAAATTTCGTACTCCCGTATTAGAAGGTAAAATGCCGTAAAATTCCGGAAGATTACGGAAGGGTAGGCAGGTCTGACACAGTGAGGGCGACTCAGCAGTTCGGCCAGTAAATTTACCGAATCTTTGATATGTTTGGCCACAAGAAAACAGTTGTGATCTGCCAACCACACAAAGGCTCTCCACCTGCTGACAGAGAGCAGGAGACTGGGGGTATCCCCCTGGTGGTCGATGGAAGAGACCACTGAGGAACTGTCCGAGCGGACGACAAGGGGGCCCCGAGGAAAGGAAGGCAGAAACCTGCGAACAGCCAGGCAAACTGCTTCCAACTCCGCTGTGTCCAAAGAGGGACCAGATTGGTCTGCTCGAGGCAGAGATTGTGGAAACTCGCCTTGGCCAACCAATTGTCGAGGTAACACAGCAGCTCAATCAAAGCTTATTAGATTTTGAGGTTAGGTCAGCCAGGCTCGCTATAAATAGATTAGCCGATACTTCCTTTCACTGGAAGGAGGGTTGCAGGCAAGCTATAAATAGCCCGCAGCATGCGAAACGCAGAGGCATTAAAAAGTGCTGCTCACATAGGAATTGAGCTGGTGTGGTAAGTGGAGAACCTCATCCTGAGCCCATGTACCACAACAGCGAATTCTTTGACATACCTTGTAAACACCCATGGACTGAGCAAGAGTGAAAGGACTGAAAGGAAGGGCTCTGAACTGCTAAATTAGATCCCTCTGTCTAGCAAATTTGTGCAGAAGGGCTGCAATCACCAAGTCCACAACCGCCTGAGCTTATGGAGCTCAGGGGGCGGAAAGAAGGGGGTAGTGACAAAGAGGGGGGCATGAAGGGCCCCGCTGAAGCTTGAACTTCAACCGTATCAAATCTTGTACCCAGCTGCTTGTGGAGGCGAGACCTAGCCAAGATTAAAACTGGTGAGCCCGGCCTTGTTGTATCAAATTTTATTCATCAGATTAACATAAGTTGTACTGATAAATGAGCCCGGCCTTCCAAAAGAATGGTTTCAGCAGCTGAGGCGTGTACAGTTGGGGCCAGTCATTGGGGAAAACCCCTTTGGACTGAAGTTTGTCACCTCCCCTAAGCCACACATCTGCTGCAATGCGAATAACCGTGGTAAAAGCTTCCGCGATGACTGTCTCTGGAAGCAGGAAGAACGGAAACCGCAACCTTCCCTAGAAAAGGAAGGCGGGGCCCTTTGAGCAGCCTGAGCCCAGAAAGAGAAAAGGTTCGACTTTGCCCGCTCCGACTCATCACGAACAGCCGCAGGAGAATAAAGACAAAAAAGAGAGTGGGCCACTAAAAAGGTCCCACCCTCACAGGAGAGGATAAGTGCAGCAGCAAACGTGATGCCGACTTTTAAAAAGTGTTGCGGCGAACAAGAAGCACACTGACATAGGCAATAGCCTAAGATTTGCAGCCCTGAGCGATGAAGGCATTGAGGGCCTGCAGCAAAGACTTCAACGAACGAACGGAAACCTCTTCCCTGAACTCCAGCTTCCCTTTAAAGAGGGCAGAAGAGAGAGCAGCGAACAGGGCGTCACCAAGAGAAGAACATTCTAGAGCCCTAATAGCAGCCTCCTTTATCTGTGTCAACCCCTTGATAGGAATAGGGATAAGTGTGGGAGGCTTGGGCGTCTGGCCCCTCAACAGAGCAAGGTCATCCTGGGAAACAGGAAGTGATGACTTCGGTAGTGTAGACCATGAGAAAAACATCCGAGGACCAGTGGCCTGTGAGTGCACACCCACAAAAGTGCCCTAGGAAACTGAGGAGTGGAAAAAGCCTCATCCTCTTTAACTCTGAGAGCCTTAGATAAGGCCCAATCCACAAAATATTTCATGCTAGGTGATTCTTTGAGGGAAAGTTGAGCACCAGCCTCCACGAAACCAGGGCCTTGCCTAAAAAGGAATAGGGTAGAGATTGAGAAACACTAACCTCCTTCAACACCAGAGGGAAGCTTGCTGAACATCTTTAAAAACAGCATCCAATGAAGAAGACTATCAGCCGTGTAAACGACAGCAGGCTCCGGTGACAATGCAGACAAGTCATCGTCCTCCCAAGAAACATCATCAGCATCAGGAGAAAGCATCAACAGATCATCTCCATCTGTGTTCCCTATGCATCAATCGGTATTGGCGAAACCGGAAGCGGAAGTAGGGGCAACAGCATGCACCCGATCCGGAAGCTGGCACTCTGAAAGTTAGCGGAAATCCGTGAGCTGAGCCGGATACTGAACATGTATGACAAAACCCAGTAATTGTCTGCCCGGAAACGGAAGTAGGCAGCGAGGTCATCGTACCATCCGTATCAGAAACCAGAGCCCCCAAACCATGACCGAAGTGGAAGTGGTATACATTGGGGGTTGGAATGAGGGTCAGATTGAGCCGAAAACCAAGGTTGCCAGGGACTCCAAACCAGAAATCGCGTCCACTGTCACAGCTGGACGTAACACTGCAATAAGTGCTCTTAGAGTCTTGAACTTGACATTAGCCAGAAGTCCCAACCCAGGCTGAATCCTATCTGAGGAAACAGGCGGGAAGGCAACAACAGGGTGCTTGTCAGGCCGTGCTGGGATATCCCTGCCGGGAAAAACGGAAGTAGTCCTAAACCAGAGTGACTATCCGTGTGTTTCCAGTCCAAAACCTTGTCCGGTAGTGAACAACTATGAAGCGCAATGCAGCCATTCCCAGGTATATGAATCAGAATAGGCAATGGAGGGCCGTCACAACGGGATGAAGACGTCTCATCCATCAGGGAACAAAACTGACTCCAAAGGAGGGGACAAAGTTGACAAGGGAGGGATGATCGAGTGTGTCCTAGAAACAGCTATTTTGTGAGTGGTGTGTATTATTATTATTCAATCAACGGATTAATTCTACAAAAGTACGTGAGTAGAATTGTATTTTGATTCTTGTTGATTTCTGTATTCGTGCTAATTCTTGTTGATTCATGTTTCTGGTTTAATAGAGGGTGTGACAACATAGTTTACTGTTATGAGTTAGCAAAGTTGTGAGATGGGAGAACACGCAGATTATTAATCAACCATACAAGCAATTCTCAAAATATCCCTTTTCGTTACCAGCTTACTCTCAAAGGAGAAGAAACATCTCATGACGAGAACCCATGACTGCGGTAGCAACAACCCACCACAGAGCTGCTAAGTCACAAGGGAAGAGAACTACTACCGTAAAGTAACCAAAACTCCAGGTACAACATAGAGCTAGGCTACATAAGCAGAGCAAAAAGGTACAGAGCAAATGCCAAATAAGACCTGAAATGTGTGGCAATTGCCGTGAGCGCTATAGGCAGGTACAGTAGCATGGGATGCGTGGAATTGTAGTAGTGTAGGGGAAACAACTCTATGGATATTTTTTTCTTGTTCAATTTCGTGTTGATGAGCATTTAAATAGCAACACCAATAACATTGCATTTTTGAATCAAGGTATAGTACGTGGAATTAAAACAAACTTACGCTTGTAATAAAGATGTCAAGCCGCCTTCTCCCCCTGACTGGTTGCTCATTATACTCGACAACCTAAAACAACCGATGGAAAACATTATTTTGATAATGTGCAGTAATGAAAAAATCAGTTAACAATAGAATTCATGTTCACAGCAGCAAGCCAAGAACAATCCGGGTGGAGAACAGCTGAATCAAGAAATTTCTTAAATCTGGCTGGGACCCAGGGGCCGCCTTAGGCCCCAGTGGGGTCAAGGGGCCAAGCCCCGGTAGGGGGTCCTGGAAGAAAATGAATTTATGCAATTTTGAAAGTAATTTAGGGCCTCTACTGAAAGCAAAAAGCACAAAGTAAACATGAATAGAAACAACAACAACAAAAAAAAAAAAATGTTTCATAAAAGACGAAAAATAAAAATCTCGGAACTCAATATTTTTTTCTCCGAAATGCAAATGCCTTCCGCAGAAATCCGCTGAAAATTCTCCACCTTGAACAATGTCTGGTGAAAGAACAAGCATGAGTGTCAAAGAATAGAGATAGAGGTGGGAGAGGTGAGGATAAGGATTCTAACAAAAATGAGTTTCTTCTGGCAAAATAACATTTTTTGATTAATAAAACCAACTGTACTCTCAAAATATATTGCACAGTCCCCCACCACACACCTCCCTGCAGTGCCCCCATCCCTCCCCTCCAATTCTTTTGTTACATTACATTACATGATTATTGCTTTAGGTCCAGCAGACTCTTCCAAGCCAAATCAGGACTGTACAACCCCTGATCCGCATAAAAGATCTGCTGAAACAACCATAGTGGTAAAACTGAAAGCTCTCCACCAACCAGTCACTTTACAATAATGACATCCCACGCAGGGGACGCTGAGGCTGTACTCTAACCTACCGAACCCCCGTCTACAAAAACAAAATAGAATACAAACATCATTATAAATTATCAACAAAACACATACATATAAAATGCCTACACTGCTAACATCATAGGAAGCCCCAGTGACCACCTGGCAGAAAGCGTCCAATATTCCCAAGCTGATCCAACAAACCTCACACACAAATAAGGAGTCTTGTCCCGGAAGAATTTTCAAGAAAAAGGGTAGGTGACGGGTCTAGCGAAGAAGAAGATAGTATAGCAGATTGATAGAACTGAGCAGGAATGAGAAAGAGCAAATGAGAAAGACAGCAACAGTGGGAATTTAAAGCACTAAATTTCCAGAAAGTGGGGAAACTATTTATACTGAAACCCCCGGCACCCCAACAGGGATAATTTTTTTGTTAAAGAAGCCCATACACCCTTTCCCCCCACCCCCTTCCAACCTCTCTCCCCTCACCCCTCCCCATCTTCCCCACAGCAGCTGAGTAAAGATAAGTATGTAAGTCATATCAAGAAACTAGAGATGTAATCAGAACTCACATTTGCTGCATCTGTGGATTAGACATCATCGACGTTGCCTGGAAAAAATGTTTCCCACCAAAAAAAAAAAAAACGTTAATAAGAAAGAGAAGACAAATAATCATTTTGTATAAATTTAAATGTGCCACTGAATTTTATTTTTATTTATTATTTTTATTTTCCTTGAATGCAGAATTATTTTAATTTTTCTGAAGTGACTAAGACATAATTCCATAAACCAACATGAAAAAGGCCACCAAAGCTCAACATTAGAGAAATTGAGCGTGCGTTCGTAATTGCTTTCCGTAACGTAGCCGTAGAGCATCGTTGGTGTATTACTACAGTAAATGCAAATTAGTACCCTACGACTACGAAAATGATACGTACTTTAGAAAGAGGGATTGAGCGCAAGTCCTTATATACTGTCCGTACCGTAAGTGTAATCGCGTGAAAACTCACATTTGTAATGAGAAGGGAGGCAACACTATGCGTATGACGTAATTATTACATTCAAGCGTGAGGTCCCTTTCTATTTGCGGCCGCATGGCCGCCATGTCACTCTAAACAAGACATTCGAGTTGGTTGCGTGTAGATCTGTAAAAACACTTTCCTCACTAACACATCAACCAAAAGTTATGATAACTTCATTCCTAAGACAATGAACTATCGAGAAAATAATACATTACAGTTGAAAAATTACAAATGTCGATACAAACTACTTACGATTTCAGCGTTCGTATAAATCCCGTTTCTCACGGTCACTCGTAAGGCAAATAGGCCAGACAGCCGTAACCCACGCACTTTAACCTTTGCACTGCGCAAAAAGCTGTGACGTCAAGACCAAAAGTAGTTCTCGAAACGATAGGCTTACGCTACTCTCATCATTACGAACGCACGCTCAATTTCTCTAATAAAGCCAAGTAGTTATAATGCAAATTAAATATAAAACAACAACACAGGGACAATTAAAAGAACACAGAAACACTATGTTGGAAAGTTAATAGAACACAGAAAAACTTACCATATTCATAAGTTGAGGGTTGTTGAGTAGGGAGCCTATATCCATTCCTCCCATGCCTAAACCTCCAGCTGGACCAGCGGAAAATCCAGCCTGGAACAGCAAAGACTAATACATTATTATTTACAGTTTTAAACAAAACAAATAAATGCGGACATAAAACATGCCTATTGCGTGCAAAAAAACCCAACAAATCAACCAACGATGATGATACATCTTGTAAACCGCCAAATTCCATGTGAATGTGCTCAATGTCTAATGCCCAATCAAACGGCAAACATACCTCTTGGGTAATCCAATTTTAATAAAATCTAGAAGCTTCAGACGGATTGTGCAAACCAAATGTAACTACTTTTCAGTATAATACTGCTGCTAAACCAACAACTGCTGCTTCCATTGCTACTGCTACTACATCTAGTTCCACCACCACTACATCTAAAAGTCAAATCAAGACTGCTGTACTACAGACACAAATTCATGTTAAAGAAAAAAAATCCCTCAGATTTCTGAAGCAATCAGTTACTTTCTACATATACTACAGTACACTTACTGCTGATTTTAGACACTTTTACAGTGGTTTATCCAGGCTCTGGTAGCAGGTTCAGTTCACTACAGAGGCAATATCTCCACAGTCACTATTATTTTTCCCGTACCAATACTTACACCAGCCACTGCTTCTCTCAATTTCTGTTCAGCGACTTCCAGGTTGTTCTGATAGCTCTGGTTGTCAGGATCAAGCTCTAGTGCTTTGCGGTAACACTCACGCGCAGATTCATGATCATTCAGAGCTGTGAAGGCAATTCTGAAACCGAGATTGTGCAATAAGCATGATCCTTGTTTAAAGTACAATTATTATTATAAAGAGAGTAATGGAACATTGAAATTATTGATGTGCTGAAGAAAAACCAACCATTTTGAAGGTACATAGCAAAAGCCTACCCCATTCTGCCATATGCTTTGCTGTAGCTGGGATCTATATTCAGTGCTCGGTTGCAGTCCTCGATGGCCAGCTGGTGCTTGCTTAGTTTGCTGTACGCCGCAGCCCTGCATGGCAAACCAAGGACAAAAATTACCCAAGGGTCAGTCACACTAAATTACCCAAGGGTCAGTCACACTAGACCTTTCAATGTCAATATCCCTATACACAAACATTCAAGACACCGCATCTATGACCATAGTGTGTATCTACTGTCAAGAAAAAAATGCAACCTTGCAACAAAAACAAGAGCACCACTAACTGATGATGATGTTTCATGTTAAATGTTTTTGTAAGACAACAATTTATTCATTACACTGATGCCGAGTCTACTACTGGCAACCTGTTGACAATCTGAGATAATGCTTTGCTGACTTAAGCATGCTACAGTATACATTCAAGGCCTGGGCACACTGACCTGTAGCATCTGGCCACACTTGTGTTACGCTTATATATTTCCTTGCGTAGTGGCTAACGTAACATTTCACAAGTATAGCACATTTTTGATTTCTTCTGCAAAAATAGATAAGCCAGGCTTGTGAGGACCAATCAGAAGCAAGAGTGTGACGTCACAAGTTTAGAAGTCAACCTAAACTCCTCCCACATGCATGATTACACGCAACACAGATTGTCTGCTACACATGACTTGATGAGCTAAGGAGGTTGAATTCACTTGTTGAGTGTCGATCTTAGTAAAGTTGTTTCATATTATAGTCAAATCATGAATGAGTACATTACATCATCATGAAAAGGTGCCTTGTTGTCGTGAAATGACACAGCTACACACGTTTATAAATTCAAACCGGGCTGAGACAGGTAAATATGGCACCACTAACTCCGACCCAATGTGTAAGCCATAAAACGTAAGCCAAATGTCGTCACTAAACTCATAAGGTGTGGCCATCTGTAAAAATTGTGGTCAGTTAAAAATCTCATAACCCAATGCATAAGCCCTGAAATGTAAGCCAAACGTGGCCACTACTTTAGCAACAGTGTGAGGTTCCTGTTAGTCAGTTATTAACACTACAAAAGTTATTCAATAAAGCACTGTTCTAGTGTTTAGGTGATCATGTGTTTTCCATCCTTCTCACAATAGTTTATGTTCAAAATTAAGAAAGAAGAGCGCAGTTCCTCAAAATATTTGCTGGAAAACTTGATGTTTGTGTAGTTTTCCTGTCTATTTTGATATAATATTACTGACCTATTACAGTAGTAAACAGCATTCTTGCCATCGAGCTTGATTGCTTTTGTGTAGCTTTCCATTGCGTCAGAAAACTTCTCAGCCTTCATAAAGTCATTACCTGTACAGAAAACAGTAGTGCCATCAGTCTAGCTATATGTAAACTACATAAGAACAGTTCACAGAATGTATACTAACTTAAAAAAAAGAAGTAGTTTCAAATGAATTTTATGTAAATACTTTCTTTGAACAAATTATGTAAGTTATACAGCACGCTTTGAATATAGTAATGTCAATCACTTAATAATAATAATAATAATAATAATAATAATAATAATAATAATAATAATAATAATAAAGATATGTATGTATAAGGCGCTTCCTTAGTAAGGAAAAGTTCGAAGTGCACCCTCACGCACTCGTTAAACATTAGTACAATATTATATACATACATGGCTGGGGGAGAGGCAATAATAAACAATGTGATTCCCCATACATGCACACACAAACAGGAACACACACACACACATGTGCACGCATGCACTAAAAGGATTAGGCGATATGGAAGAAACAGTTTGCAGATCAGGAGGAGACTTTAGAGAAGTTTGCTATAAGGTGTTGATATTCGGTATGCTGCGGAGAGAAAATGGTCATGATTTCCAGGCCATTGATCCAAAGACAGAAAAAGATCTAGAACCAACAGAGGACAGTTTGTGGCGGGATAGCCTGAGAAGGAGTGTGTCGGAAGAAAAGCGCATGTTGCGAGAGGGAGTGTAGCGTTGGATAACATCGGAGGTATGAAGGATCGGAGCCATGGAGACACTTGTAACAGAAAAGACAGATTTTGTAAAGGATTCTTTGCAGTATGGGAAGCCAGTGAAGTGAGCGAAGAAGTGGAGTGATGTGATCAGATTTTTTCTTTTTGATAATGAGGTGAGCGGCAGTATTTTGAACAGGTGCAGATGGTGGATGGAAAAAGCAGGCAGACCAGTAAGAAAAGAGTTGCAATAGTCGAGTCAAGAGAGAATGAAAGACTTCACAAGTTTAGAAGTTTGAGAATCATCAATCATTCACCACAATATTTATCCTGTCAGAAATACTGCGCCTGTCCAACAAAAAATATACTAGAGACTAAAAATATACATTATTGTTTTCGTACCTTCATTTAAAATGTTCCACCTGAACTTGAACCAACTACATACAGCAAAACTGATCATTTGTGCTACCTTAAGGCGCGGCATACTCTGACAAGTACATGGTAACAGTAAAAAGAACTCACCTTTGTTTTTCAAACATTCTGCTTCCTCTTTTTCTTCTGGAGTTGGTTCGTGTAATGATAGGCTGGAAAAGTCTGAATCAGCCTGGAAAACACATTTTTAGAGTCATGTGTAACACCGTTCAAAAGATTCATATGCATCCTGATTATTTTGTATTTAAATGCTGGTCTGTAATGAATCTGTTTCTTGTGCTTGTGACATAACTTTCTGTCAAAATGGCAATCAAAATTGAAATTATTATTTCAACCTTTTTTTATCCTTAATGCACTATTATTTAACTGTAAGTGAGCCAACCATCAATATTTAGGGGACACTGTGTTCTGTAGACAAATTTATACCACTAACTTCCACATCCATTTACTCAAACTAGAAGGGCAAAGCGCTTAAAACTCACATGCTCTTTATGACACTTGCACATGAAAACAAGTGCCCAGAAAAACTGAAACGGTGGCATTACAATGCAAAATAATGCTGACTTTGATCTTGACCTCAAAATGACTGTGATTTCTGACTCCAAATGGACACTAAATGTACAATCAAATATATTACAGCAAAAGTTGTATTATGCCTAAAAACAATTAACTTGGAATGACCTTTGTCGCGGGACTAAAGTTAAAGTTTATTTTGTGTGCCTGTGGTGTAGCTGTGTGTGTTTGTGGCGCTCCAGTGTTGACCGGTTTGGAGTGAACTGAGTCCTGGCACGTGCTGGGCGGCATTGCGTATGGTTTGCAAAAGTAATAGATGAGTGGTTTCTCCAAATTCATAAGTTTTCTTTTGTGTCATTCGGTTAAAACTGTGGCAGATGAGGTTTAAACGTCTCAGTAGTAACATCTGGTTTGATGTTCACATTGTGGAAACCATTCTTGGATTCCCGGTCATTTGTAACACCTCTGTGTTGTTAGGCTGTGTTGTGCCTAGGTTATTGTCACCGGGGGAATTTCATTCCATGTAAGTAGATTAAATTTTATGTGGTTTTTGTTTATTTGAGCGTAGCTACATTTTCCTGTGGTTATGAATCAGTGGCTATGGTTCGAGGTGGGTGTTAGTGTAAGGAGGGGAGAGTGGAGTGGTTAGCATTAGAAGACTCTTTCTCTATTTCACTCTTCTACTATGGTTTTCCTTACTTCATATGTTTCATTCAACCATGTTATAATAAAATGTGCTTTGCTGTTGTTTTGTTAGTATATAGTTGTTGAGCGGCTTCTTCAACTGTGTAATGACGTCATGTCAGTCCGCCATCTTGGCAATATGGCGGCCTTTGTTTACATTTGCTTTTAGTAAAATACTTTGGAACTGGAATGAACTATGTGGAGCTGTAGAACCATACATCAGTGGGCACAGTATAAAGTTGTAGATATTTTCGTTGGGTTATTTCGGAATGGATCAAACTTTCCTTGAAAATAACTTGGCCTTTTAGGCCCGGGGGGTATTTTGTTTGTTTGTTTGTCAGCTCGGAACCTTGCCATTCGGCTGTCGAATCTACTGCTTGTCCATTGATTCTTCCCTTCGCCACTGTTATCCATTGTCAAATCGAGGAGGAGGAGGGAAGTCTTGACTGGTTTGGGACCTCATCATTACTCAGCTGATGCCACTGCTGAGGTCAGACTTCAAGGGCGAGCATCCGTGATCCGAGGTGTCACCATTGCATCCTTCCCCTCATAGATCGGTGACCTCCAGCTACGTCTGGTGCTGTACAGAAGGAAAGGGGAGGAGGATCATCTTCACTTCAGTCTCACCTTCATCGCTTTCCCTCCTTTCAAGCCATCACCTCCCTACGTTTAGGGTGATGAGAGGAGGGGAAGATCATCTTCACTTCAGCCTCACCTTCATCGCTTTCCCTCCTTTCAACGCCGTCACCTCCCTACGTTTAGGGTGACGAGAGGAGGGGAAGATCATCTTCACTTCAGCCTCACCTTCATCGCTTTCCCTCCTTTCAACGCCGTCACCTCCCTACGTTTAGGGTGACGAGAGGAGGGGAAGATTATCTTCACTTCAGCCTCACCTTCATCGCTTTCCCTCCTTTCAACGCCGTCACCTCTCTACGTTTAGGGTGACGAGAGGAGGGGAAGATCATCTTCACTGCAACTTCACCTTCATCGCTTTCCCTCCTTTCAACGCCGTCACCTCTCTACGTTTAGGGTGACAAGAGGAGGGAGAGATCACTTACTTTCAGACAGCGTTTACCTGACGTCTGCAATCATCGTTTTTTTCGCGTTGGTCTACCTCAGTGTTCATCGCTAACGAGGAAGGGTGTAGGATCGTCATTATTATCTTTTATATAAATTATAAGGATCCATTTATTGTTTAGAAAGTAGTAATTATTGGGTCACAGTATTGAATGATAATCTGTATTATTGCCATCCATGTCATTGTAACACCATTTCTGTATCATCATCACCACAACCCCATCACCATTACCATGTTTTGATCATTTATATCAACTCATGTATTCTTTTGACTTGGGCTTATCTTTTTTATAAATAAATGGTTGTTTGTCTTGTCAAATCTTTCTTTTGGAGTTCTTGATTTCCTCTGCGTGAGAGGATAGGCTTATACCCAGGGGGGGTGAGCGCGACAACCTTGACCTTGAAAAACCTGAGAGTCGATCATATCATCACACAGAAATAATACTTCTGTTATAAGCTATCATTCAAAGCAAAGATACCTCGGTCAACTGCGAGTTGAAGATATCCAAGAGATTTCTTGGCACTCTGTACTGGGCAACCTGGTTTTGGTCACTTGTGCTCAGGCCGTACACTGTTTCCAAGCACTGGATAGACACTAGAAACAAAGGTGAAATATAGCAAGAATTAGATAACAAAACAAATAGGCATAGACTTTACCTGCTGCATGCACACATGTTAGTAAAAAATAACTGCCGATTGGGTAAATAGTAAGAACTTGCTAACTCAATGCCATATATATATATCTGTATCATCATTTCACATAAAGTGATGAACTATGTTTAACGATTTCAGAATTCAGCTTCTCTTGGAACAAAAATAGAGAAACTTCGCAAAGTTGTTCGAGTGAGCAATTTGATCCATTGGCTAGTCTACACATTTACAATTGAAATCTACGTCATAACAAACATTTAAACTTTGGTATCATAAAGCAAATTCAAGGAATGCGACATGCTGATTCCTTGTCAAATACAAACTTTGAACATGATCTGACCACTGAAATGTACCACGATTTCAAATCCCATATCATATGCCACACTTTCCAAAGAAGCTTGCCAAACATGATCTTGTAGTTGTATAAATGTGAATTTCAGTCAAAATTACTGCTTAGCATGCTTCGCATGAATGCTTCGGCTAATTACTTATTACTATTTAATACTTTTCTACCTGCTGGTAAGTACAGGCAGGTCAAAATTAAATGTTAGGGGAAGTGGAATTAAAAAAGTAAAATGATAAAATTATGAAAGAAGGCAAAAATACATACACAAAAAAATTTCTTTCTATCTCCACTAGAACCAGAGATGCAGACCTTTAAATACAGTACATATTCAGCCGTTTTTGTCAAATTTCACGACAAGTTGATTTTGAGAAGCTGTAAGAAGCCACCATTTCCATAAAACATGTTCAAATTAATACAATTTGTTGCATTGTTTATGTACATTAACCCTATTTTTTTTGAGGCCATCAAACCCATAAGCCTGACTACTGGCATGACCTAAAAGTTGCCGTTTCTGCAAATTTCAGCTGCGGCCGTAAGAGCATTTATGTGTGTAAACTTCAAATAGCTGTAGAATGTAACATTATTTATTGTTCGATTTTCAAAATTCGAAGTGTTCTGTGTGTGTTTTTTAGAGACTTTTAAAATGAAATGCAGCATGACAACATTCCTATATATATTAGGAAATAACATTTGCCCCTCCCCCTCCACACACACAATTTGCAAATGACACATTTCCAACCTTGACTGGTGCTTCTTTGCATTAGTTTCTAGCGCCTAGATCCGTAGGGTAGGCGCCTTACAAATGCTAATTATTATTATTATTATTGGCAGTTTTGAAGATCATATTATTCATATGGGCCCTTATCTTGGCTGTGGACATTTATAATAACACTACTAACATTTCCAAATGCATTATTTTGGGGTAAGAAGAGTAAACAAAGATGTAAACTTCACTTTTGCTGATTTGCATTCAGTGTAATAACATTTTTACAGTCTGAAATAGGAGTTTCCCACACCACTGTAATGTTTATTGGGTGGATTACCTCCCTTGGAGATTTGTTTATGAAACTTTTGCAACGGATATTTTATTAAAAGTTGAACATCAAGCGCTACAATTAAATCAGCAGTTGTCTGAACTACTTATTGACACGTTTGATATTTTATGGTCCTTGTATTTATTGATTAAAATACGTAGTTAACTTTTTCATCGGGCACACCAATGCTACGTTTCTATTTTCTCAACAGCTCAAAAGCAAGAGTGCTTCAGCGCCTTGATTGTGAAAAATAAAAAAATTTTAGTGCAATTATTGCTGTTACAGTTTATATATAACCTTCTAACAACATTTACAGCAAAAATACATCGAAGTACGTTTGATTTTCCAAAATCGCGCCTAATCTGACTCCAAATGTCTCAGGCCGACTCATTCATGTTCGCTGCCATTTTGACACAGACTGAGAAGAACAACCAATGGGTGTTCTCGTTTCATACAAAAGCTATAAGGCCCTGCTGACATCACAAGGATACTGCGTAGACCATTAGAAAAAGCGAAAACCAATGTTTTCAAAAAGAATATGCTTTGCATGGTTATTTGTGTGCTTTTTGGTCGAAAATGACTCCAAAAATTAGTTTTTTTGTGATTTAGACTAAGATTATTTTTTTTCAATTACAAGCAAAATTAGTATCAGTTTGAAGGGAATGATCTGCACTCTCTTTCTGTGCTATTTTTAGCTGTGTACATTGAATGGGGAGACGTAGCCAGCGCAAGGAATACACCGTGTGGTTTTTTAATCACTCGGCAAGCCACGCTCACAGCAAGAAATAATCACCCAGAGCCTTTCTTTAAAAAATTGTCAAAAATCACTCATTCAACATACAGCAAACAGAAATACATTATTGGAAAGGGTAAAACTTCAACTTTTTTGCAGTACAAATAATGTAGTAGTGCATGCACTATTTGTTACATAACATTTGTTGGAATGCAACTGAAAAACTGCTGCTGAAGCCTTTGTCTTCACTTCAAGACATAGCCTGCCTGTACCTACTGCTGGATAGATTAATACATATATATATATATATTTTCTTTCTGTCGATGCTACTATACAATTTGATGTTGATCAATGATCATCATACATCACATTCACGTGACATTTGCAAGCGCCTTCACCTTCTACTATGCTGGAATTACATGCAAACAGCCCACACAAGAAAGACCAAGACTCTCAGCAAACCTTCTAAACTTTCTACTTGCTCATCATCAAGTCCTCCCGTCTTTTTCTGGTCTTCCAGGAACGTCAGAATTGAGAATACTAGTCGCTTTACGTCTGCCATGACTGCAAACTGTTGAACCGATGGTAGGACTGCAAACAAAATATTTATGTGAAGTTATGCATAATGTACTATGGTTACTGTATTTCTTTTGACCACAAACATCAAGATCAGCACACCAAGAAACATTTACAATATGAAAATGAGTGTTATGGTTAGGGTTTGATGTTAGGGTTAGAGTTTTAGCTAACCTAAACTCTAATAGTAGTAATAAATTCTGGTTCTGGTGAGGAACGTTGCAACCAAGGGCAGGGGCAATGTTGTCAGCCAGGGTCTTCAGGACCATCCATGGGATGCAATCAGGACCCGGGCCTTTGTTGGGTTTTAGGTTTTTAAGAAGTTTGGCTACTCCAAGCTCTGTTATATAGAGGGGGAGGCCAATGGGGGCAGTTTTTAGAAAGGGTAGGACAGTGGTGATTAGTTTGGTGAAGGCTGATTGGATTGGAACTGCTTTAGGAGGATGTTTGCTTTAAGATTGGCTGTCGCTGTTAAGTTCACCATGTTCAAGGAGGGGTACACCAGTGCTGTCTTGCTTTTTGGGCTTGATGTAGTGCCAGAAAGGCTTGGTAGTCCTGAGATCTTTCGTCTGCACATGATAAGTGGAACCAAATTCTGCACGAGTGGCTTGCTATGCCCTTACAGTTTATTATAAATCGAGATTATAAATTATAAATTTAGCTGTGTACATTGAATGGGGAGACGTAGATGGGTATAAATCGAGAGGTACAAATGTTGATTTTTGTTGGGTTCCATCTCATTCTGGCTTGTACTGGAATGAGCAGTCAGACAAACTTGCCAAAATTGGAGCTAAAAATACAAATTCGATATCAAATTGTAATATTACATTATCTAGGCATGAATTGCTTTCATTAGTAGAAAGACATTTTCAAAAATCAGTAAACAAACATAACATTTTATCATGTAGTAGAAACATTTCAAAAATCATATATAAAATGCGTTTGAATTCATGGAGCACAAAATACATTACTGATATTCATTGTATATGTCAGCAACCAATGTCTGTACAACATTTATTATTTGAATGTACAACATTATTACCATTATACGAGGCAAATAATGTCTCGATCAATGAAACCGATAGTATGACAGATATTTTATATAATCATACACTTATTGAAAAAATTGCTTACATTATCTTACATACTGACATAAAAAACATTTTTTGATTAAGTACATAAATATGTGTTTATGTTTATGCATGTGTGTTTGTGTCTATGTCTATGCATATATGTTTGTGAAAGTCTAATATCATTTTATCAATGAAAAGACTTTAAATAAAAATCTGAATCTGAATGCCCTTACAGACTGGTTTTTGGCACAGTCTGCAGGGGTAGATGGTGGTCAGGAAGGCGAGGGAGAAGTTGTGGGTGGGGTGATCAAGTACTGTAGACAGCTGGTTTTTTTAAGTGGGTCGCCAACATTTCGATGGAGCAGGTTTGTGTGACCATGGTGTTGGGGTTGGTACCTTGCATGCTGGTTGGACAAGGGACCACCTGGGTTGTTCTGGGTAAAGCACAAGTTGTTTTGGGAGTAACAGGACACCCCGGATCACATGAGTGGAGGAAAAGAGGGAGGCATGATGGTCTTGAGGTGAGATTGAGCGGGTAAGGTGGTATAATTATGATTGGCATCTAGCTACTAACATGTACGTAGCCATAAGTGTAGACAGTGGTATTTTTGGTGTTTTATTTCCGAAAGAAGATCCCCCCCCCCCCCCCCCCCCCCCCCCGCCCAAAAAAAAAAAGAAAAAAGTTTAGGATCGGCCCAAACAATTTGGGGGGCCTAGTGAATGCACACTGTTTCACTGGGACGCACATTGAGAACTACCACTACTATTCATACTCAGAGACTAGATAAGTAGCTTAGGAAACACTAGCTAATTAGTAATTTGCTGGAAAAATGTAGACAGAATATAATCAATGAGAAACATAACTTTGTTCCACGGAATTTTCACTGGCTAGCACAAAGATCAATGATCAAAATAGCGCACTTCAGCAGGTCACACTTGGGTGAAGTTTTTGTTGAAGAAAAGTAACAGGTTCCAAATTTGCTGCAGGTTTTTTACTAAGTACTATTTCTAAAGTCTACACAATTAATATAAAAATTGCTGCACTTTATTATTTTCTACAAACTAATTTATAGTCTAATAGTTGTGGATAAGTATCGGGTGATGATCTTTAGGATTGGCGGCAAATCATATGCGAGTATATGTTGCTATTATTAGTCTTAGTATACATTTCAGAATAAATAACAAACCAAATCAAGCAACATCCATTGATCCAACGATGCTACACCTGTAAGCGATAATACAACATCGACAACGACAAGGACATGATCATGATTCCAGGTCAAAATTTATGTCCTACAACAAAGAAAAAAGTGTGTTTTTTCGCTGATCACAAATCAAAAGAATCTTACTATTTCTTAGAAATACTTGATGAAGGTTTCACCTCAGAAATAATGGTTTTATGCTGACTGGCTCTTCCGGTTGTTTCACTCTGTTCGAAAACGTGGTAGGCCTATGTCGTAATTTTATAGTAAACTGATTAAAGTTATCATGTATCATAAATACATTTGTAGCATACACATTGTGACAAACATTTAATTGTTCTTAAAAAGTCATTTAATCAAGTAAAATGCACAAATTAATTTATGTCGTAATGCTTTTACTTCCCGCTCTTTGGGGGGGGGGGGGGGGGAATAGGAGGGATTAATTATAACAATGCTTTTAAATAAATAAGCAAATAACTACAATTAACTTTCTTTAAAATTAATGCTTTGTGCACATTAGTTTACGTTATGTTTCAAATTAATTTGAACGTACTTGAATGTATTATTTTCGGAACTTCCTTTTGAATCGCAGAAATCGGAGTACGAATTTGTTTTTCCCATTGACCTGAAGCCTCATGTTGGGAAAAAGGTTTAACTTCCGGAACGTGGATCGACGTCGAGCCTCAGCTAATCAATTTTATTGTGGTTGGCAGTGATAATTTGTTTCTTTTATAGAAGGAATAGAAAAAAAGACATCGTGCTTAACGATGTCGTCAAAAATTGATACTCGGGTGATTCAAGTCACCAATATTGCTCCGTCAACCACTAAGGATCAACTGAAAACTTTGTTCCAGTTTATTGGACGCATTCGTGAGATCAAAGTGTTTCCACCGGAGTAAGTGCGATGCCATTTCATTTATATTTACTTTCATTTCAATTTTATCGTGGCTGAAAACACTGTCATTTTGTGCATTTACTTGCGCAGTTTTTGAGCATGAGTGACATGAACTTGTATTGTTTTGTATGAACAGCTGTAGGAAAGTGGAAACACTCAAACAGATCTGCAGTATGAGTTTCACACTGCGTAGCAGAAACGGTTTATAGGCGTTTCGCCGGATGGTCGATTCGCCGGAAAGGCCTGGTCGATTCGCCGATGGTCGATTCACCGATAGGTCGATTGTAATTCAATCACTTGTAGACGGACCGCTAGCCCTAACCCGTTTCGAGCGGTATATGTGTAGCACTGCCTTACCCTACCCGTCGAGGCACTGCCTTAGCCCTTACCCTACTCGTCGTTCCCAGATCCTTTTTTTCCACTTGGACGTTTCGCCTGAAAATCTGATTGGTCGATTCGCCGGATTCGGCGAACGTGATTTCCGGCGAAACGACCATGTACCGCAGAAACTAGCCCTTGTCTGTCACCACTCTGCCGTTGGTCGCCAATTTCTTTTTTTTTTTTTTTTTAGCTACTGAGAAACTATATGATGAATGGTCTATAATAGTAAAGCATCGAAGAGCAATTGTAAATGAAAAACGGTTGTTTCCAAATAATATTATGAACTATGTCAACTATGTGTGTTGCGGAAGCGCGTGCGGCGTTAATTAACCTTCTGGTTTCTGCACGAATCACATTGTTCACTTTTGTCTTTCCCAGCCACTGACTTTTTTCCAGGCATACTAAATTCAAATCTAGGTCAGTGCTTTTTTCAGAGCCGCAAAACTGGGCCTCACCAGCAAGCTTTGACAGATTAGTTTTTAGCGAATACTCGGTATACCGTATAGCCATACGTTTTGAATCAATCCAATGTGTAAGGAAAAGAACAGAATGACACTTTTGACAGCATCTGTTTTGTATATATTTTAATGATTAATTATTCTAGAAAAAATAGTTTTAATGATTTATATTTTTGGCCAACTTTTGTTTTCAGCAGGTCTTTCAATTTTGTGTCACTATATATGGGTCATTGAACTCATTCTCTGTAGAATGGTACATAAAGTGGTAGCAGGTCGTTTCGGCGGTAATTTTTTCGGCGACACCGCCGAAACATAGATCTACCGCCGAAAGGGCCAGCCGCCGAAACGCCCCAAAAAATCACTCACACAAACATATAAAATAAATAATAATAACTATGCAATGTGAATACGCATTGACTTGTCAACGGTCACTCAACCCTAACCCCACCTCCCCACCGCCCCCCACCCCTTACCCCTCTTCTAAAAAATCCCCCACATGTTCCGACTACTACCGCAAACAGGAAGTAGCAGTTTGTACGATCTTCCGCAGAGTCGTACAGTCCGCAGATTCGTATCCAATCAAGAACTTAATCCCGAGTCAAGACCCAAAAACTTAAAAGTTCTAAAGCAGGTCTAGAACGAACTATCGCCCAATTGAACTGCCGCCGAAACGACCAACACCGAAACGACCACACGCCGAAACGACCAACTGCATCGCCGAAACGGCTCATCGCCGAAACGACCTGTATTCCATAAAGTGTGACATGACAGCAAAAAAAATTTTTTTAATTCTAGGCTGTGATCTATGCACAAAATATATGATAGAACTTGCTCTTCAATTTCCTGTATTTTTTTTTTTTGAATAAAAAACCTCTTGGGGATGCAAACTACCCTCACCCAAGGTGTGAACGGTTGCTACGGAGTAACCAAAGTGGGTGCAAAAAGTTAATTAATTACTATAATAATATTGTTAATATTGTTATATTGATAGATTGCATTAATGTTGTGATTGCAATAAATAACAAACGGAAAATGTGTCTAAAAAAGTAACATCAGACACATTTATAAGCTTTTCGATTACGAGCATCCAACGTTGTACGTATAAATTTTAAAACAGTTTAGTGTACTCAGACACAACATTTTTAAAAAATGTCATTCACTGCTGAAAATATTCAGCATTAAATGAAGTGCACTGGGCCAAAAAGAATTTGGCATAGGTTAATATGGGTTACTGATATTCCTTGAGGCCAAGAATGTGTAACGGTTGCTACATACTACATAGTAACCAAAAAATTATTTTTTGCAAAGACAAAGCAATAATTTATTTTTTGCAATTGTTTGGTGTGTGCGTGTGTTATTAAGATTATGTTAGCACAAATGCACCCTTAACTAGCACAGTAGAACCTCCTAAAAGACCCTTGTTTTAAAAATATACATATTTTTGTTTTTTAAATGTCTCTGCTGCATCGCTACTTGTTTGCGAACGTTCGATCGATCAATATAATATTCTCAGAGTATACAATTTTGTGTGAAATAAACTTACAATGTGATTATTAAAGATTTTTTCTGTTAAAATAAATAGACCAGTATGGACATTTAAACATAAGCGGGTATAGTTTAGCTGAAATGAATGGAAAATAGGGAAACTGGTGCACGTTTGCATCAGGAAGTGACGAGTTTTGTTACTTAGTTGTAGCGAAATTAACACACAAAAAAAAAACTTGTTCTAATAAATAAACAAAGAACTTAAATAGTTGTGAAATGTTTAGTTCAAAATGTTCTACGTTTAATTAAATTTTCGGAAATACTAGATGTTATTTTTCTTGTGTAATGGAGATTTGAAAAAAAAACTTTTTCATTTCGAGATTTGATCGATACTGTTTAAAAATAGAGAGCAATGAAAATCGCCTAATATCACCACTTGCTGGCCGGAATTAATCGCTCTACGCATGTTTTGTAAAGTCTCCGTCATAAAAGTTATCATAAAACCATTACAGACCTGAGTATTTTGTGTTTAAATGAACGAAAAAAAGCAACAATTTCCTACCTTGATCACTCACACCGACTCAACCATTTCTTTTAGGTTTTGAAGCTAGTTCAGCCAGGCTAGCTATAAATAGCTTTGCCAGTGCTCTTCTTTCCTGTCCTTTCACTGAGTGAAAGGGGGGGTGTAGGCAAGCTATAAATAGCCCGCAGCCAGCAAAATGTGGGATAACCTAAGAGTGCTGCTCACATAGGCATTGAGCTGGTGTGCACTTCAGTGCGTCAACTCTGAACGTTCGCTACACAAGTACCCCACGTGGAAACGATGCTATATTTTGCGGGTTTTCGCAATACGTCACAACATGGAGGCAAACAACTTATATCTTTATTCTTCCGCGATCATAATGCATAAAATAAGCCCAAAACAAAATGCTATCAGCTTTGGATTCCGTCAATAAACCTCTTTACGGATGTTCGTTCGCTACATCTCAAGTTAGTAACAAAAATTTTATGAAACATATTTTTATTAATAAATCTTTTTAACAAAGTCTGCATTCGTTGAAACAGTGTTGCGTATGAATACAAAGTATGTGAAAACAAGTAGGCCTATTTGTAAAATACAGCTATCGTTTGTTTAGTCAGTTGAGGTTTAAATTTCCGAAGCGTTAGTAGTAACGAAGCGTAGCGAACGTTCAGTTTTTTTTATTGCGCAATCTTTTGCGAAATTGTAGCAAATTCAAAATTTTTTCCTTATGGATGGACAGCCTACATTACTTTCTGTTCAAAAACGGTGATTCATTTCTTTAAAACTTTTTTGATTGTAATTGGCACTGAACTTTTTTTTGAGTTGTCATCCATGTCACAAAATGGAGGCTGTAATTTTAGCTAATTTGCTGGTAAAACACTTAATTACAAAATAATCACAATGACCAACACCAAATTTGTTTTAAAAAAATATTTATTTAATTTATGGATTCAAGAAAACTATAACAAACAATACATAAAGACCAAGTCACCAACACATAAAATTCTATAGACTTTCAAACTAGGTTGGTATGCTGAGTACCATTCCACAGAGAATGACCCATATCTGCATTATTTATGTATTTTTCTTGAATTTCTGTCAGAGAAAGGAAAATATATCAGTTATCACTTTAACAAAGTTTATGTAAGAAAAGACAATATAACACTTTGATTTGTATTACTTATTTATGAGAAACGAATAAACATATCACTTTCTTATACAAAATCTGGGTCTATTCTATTCAGTGCCCGAACCCACTTCATTCAGTTCTAAGCCTAAAAAAAACATCCTCTGAATCAATATTCATGAATATTATAATTTATATGCAGAATCCCATAAAAACCTATCCTCAATTATGGTTTCAGTGGTGCACTTTGAAAAAACTAAATGAAAACTGTAAAAAAAAAAAAAAAAAAAAAAAGCTTAAAATGCAGATGAAATAATGCATGAAAGGAACCAGAAATAGGCTTTACTTCCTGTCAAAAGTTTTCTACCCTGGTTTCTAGTCAAGTTATAGCAGCCAACAACGTGTGGCAGCGCAAAATTCAGGCCACTTTATCATTGACTCGGTGCGTGACGTTAGGGAATAGATTGTGCGCAGCGTAACACTGCGACATCCTAATGCCAAAAGTTAAATCAGAAAAGGCAGCATAAAGGCAGTGATGTCGTTTTCGTCTGCAAATCGGCCATTTACTGATAAAATTTCAAAATGTCCGAAAGAGTCATGCTCTGATCGGCCCGCTGTCCTAAGATTTTACGCCTCAATCGGCCACTGTTTTCCGTTTTTTGTTTGCTTGTCTCATGCATGTCTGTTTCGTTGTTATTGCTTCTGGCCATATTATTAATTTCCTATTGGATATATATAAAGGTGTTGTGAGTTATTGTCGAACATCGCATATCGGAATCGCCAAGCAGACGACACATGCATCATCAGAGAGAGTTAGAGTAACTCCCCTTGTTGCGAACGGCGTGCTTCCGGCAATAGAACTTTTCATTTTCGAAATGCCGCTGAAAAAGAAACCGAAACTTATCAGCGGCCTCTCGTTTGGTGTTGGAAAGAGGTCAAAATGATGGCCGAAAGATTTTCAGAATGTCCTAAAGGTTTGTGACTGAATCGGCCTAATGGCCTATGCTGAAAATTTCTAGCAACATCACTGTAAAGGAGTTTACAATGTGGTCTATTTCTCAGCAGGGACTGCTGCGAGGGAGCGAAAGATCAAGTTGTGTGATAGTAATAATAATAAACATCCAGTGCAACGCGGGGAATTCCTACACTGGCTAGTTAACTCTTGAAATGAAGTCATGCCATATCTATGTTTATGTCTGTGTTTACTTTTTTTTGTATTTAACAGAAAATGAGTACCAAGGGAAGTAAGCAATACACATACTTGAAAGGGGTCCTTTTAGAGTAGATTGCTTTCCTTTGACCATATTTTTGACGAAGATATTTTTTTAATATTTTTCTCTAAGACTCCAGTTTTGTTCAGAAAATTTTGTTTTACAATATTAATAGTTATGTGACAAATGCCTCTTCAGATTGTGCTTTCATGATTATTTTTGTGTAAAATTCATTTCTACAGTGTATTTACATCATAAAAACAAGAGAATCAAATATTTTCATAACAAAAATGGGTGCAACATATGGGTATGGTGCTTCTTAAAAAAAATTTTTTTGTGGCAAAAGTGATGTTTTTGGTGCAAAATATCTGTTTTCTGGAGGATTATAGCAGATTGGTGGTAAGTGAAATTAAAAATACATACTTTAAACTTTCATTTGCAATTTATTTTATGTTTTTATGTTGTCTAGTACATTTGGCGTGATTTTTTAAAAATAGCCTAAAATCCTGCGATTTCAATGAGTTAAAATGACGGCTTAGTCTTTGCTATGCAATTTGATGCAGTTTGGAACAGTAAACCGGAATGTCCTTGAACAGGGTTCGTACGCGGTTGGGAAAGTTGGGAAAGTTTGGGAAAACTGAGGTACCCTTTTCCCAGTTGGGAAAGTCTGGGAAAAATGGCATCAGGTTGGGAAAGTTTGGGAAAATTCGTTTTGGCTGGAAAACGAAAACGATGCTTAACGTCCTATTGCATGAGCGTTAAGGACGATCACCACGTCGCCACCCTGACAACAATGGGTATGCGCTGGGCTCTCGCCTTTTCATGTGGAAGTGACGTTGCATAAGCTAAATTTAGATAGCTACAGCGCGTGTAGGGAATTCCCGCTAGGCCTATATCGACTTCTCGCGATTACGGAGCCCTATAATACGGCATACTTGATGTAAACAATCTCCAAGGTAACAGTTACGATGGAAGCTGGTTTGCCTTCGTGCTTATCGATAGTTTTTCAAGACGACCAAAGAATAATTGGAACAGTCGAGACTGACAATGATGTCGCATTTTAAAGATGCTACATGGCAATATATATAGGGAGAACAAATAGGTTGTAATAGAATTGTTTTGAATTTTCATTGTGAATGTTACTGGTTTTTTTTTTTATCTCATCATCACTGACTATTTGCCCTGTTTTGGTATCATGTAGCAGTCCTGTGTGGTCCTCGACATCTCATACAGCAGTACTCTATGGTCTTTGCCATCTCATGTAGCATCTTGTATGGTCCTCATTATCGCCTGTAGACGCCCTGTATGGTCCTCGCCATTTCATGCAGCAGTCCTGTATGGCCCTCGCCATATCATGTAGGAGTCCTGTATAGTCCTCACCATTTGATGTAGTACACTAGTATGGTCCTCACCATTTCATGTAGGAGACTAGTATGGTCCTCGCCATTTCATGTAGGAGACTAGTATGGTCCTCGCCATTTCATGTAGGAGACTAGTATGGTCCTCGCCATTTCATGTAGCCATCCTGTATGGTCCTCGCCATTTCATGTAGGAGACTAGTATGGTCCTCGCCATTTCATGTAGGAGACTAGTATGGTCCTTGCCATTTCATGTAGGAGACTAGTATGGTCCTCGCCATTTCATGTAGTAGACTAGAATGGTCCTCGCAAATTTATATAGTACACTAGTATGGTCCTCACCATTTTTTGTAGTAGACTTTATGGTCCTCGCCATTTCATGCAGCAGTCCTGTATGGCCCTCGCCATATCATGTAGGAGTCCTGTATAGTCCTCACCATTTCATGTAGTACACTAGTATGGTCCTCACCATTTCATGTAGGAGACTAGTATGGTCCTCGCCATTTGATGTATGAGACTAGTATGGTCCTCGCCATTTTATGTAGCCATCCTGTATGGTCCTCGCCATTTCATGTAGGAGACTAGTATGGTCCTCGCCATTTCATGTAGGAGACTAGTATGGTCCTCGCCATTTCATGTAGCCATCCTATATGGTCCTCGCCATTTCATGTAGCCATCCTATATGGTCCTCGCCATTTCATGTAGGAGACTAGTATGGTCCTCGCCATTTCATGTAGGAGACTAGTATGGTCCTCGCCATTTCATGTAGCCATCCTGTATGGTCCTCGCCATTTCATGTAGGAGACTAGTATGGTCCTCGCCATTTCATGTAGCCATCCTGTATGGTCCTCGCCATTTCATGTAGCCATCCTGTATGGTCCTCGCCATTTCATGTAGGAGACTAGTATGGTCCTCGCCATTTCATGTAAGAGACTAGTATGGTCCTCGCCATTTCATGTAAGAGACTAGTATGGTCCTCGCCATTTCATGTAGGAGACTAGTATGGTCCTCGCCATTCCATGTAGCCATCCTGTATGGTCCTCGCCATTTCATGTAGCCATCCTGTATGGTCCTCACCATTTCATGTAGCAGTCCCGTATAGTCCTCACCATTTCATGTTGGAGACTAGTATGGTCCTCACCATTTCATGTAGCAGTCATGTATGGTCCTCTCCATTTCATGTAGTAGACTAGTATGGTCCTCACCATTTCATGTAGTAGACTAGTATGGTCCTCGCCATTTCATGTAGGAGACTAGTATGGTCCTCACCATTTCATGTAGGAGACTAGTATGGTCCTTGCCATTTTATGCATCAGAGTTGTGCTGTCACTGATTGATTAACATGTTTATTTCAATTTTGAAACTGTATGATCAGGTGTATTGATAGTAATAATACAACCATTTTTAATAAATTATTTTATAGAACTTAATTAATTTAATAAATAAAATTTGAAATAAGAAACAAAGAAAACTGAAAAAAGAAACCTTTCTTAGCCTTGTTGTGTCTTTAATTTTTTTGTAGACTTAATCACTGTTTATGTCTGTTTTGTGTGTGTTGACTTGTTGCGTGTGCTTGGTAGTAATAAAAAGAAACGAGTACCCTATTCTCCAAAGAACAAAAACAAAACAAAACACTACAAGAAAACACACACACACACGCACACACACACACATGTATATACAGACATTGATTGCTCTAAAAAAAATTCAACTTAACCATGTTTTTGTTTTACATCACAGAGCTCTTCTGGGAACAAAACAAACGAGCCTAGCTTATAAATGCTCAACATGCACACACTCACGTTAAGTATCAAAACAATGAATTTATAATTCAATAAAAACACACACATTTAAAAACAAACACACACATACACAATCAGCAGCATCTACATTGACACACTCAAAATAAAATGCTACTATTAAACAGTGTGGAACATAAATCCAAACAATGACTTTAAAAAAAAAAATCAATGTATGGATTTTTTTAAAAGTCAATTCACTTTATTCTTGACCCAATAAAGAATGCTGGGTATATAGAATTTATAATTAGAATATAATATATCTCACACCAAGAGATGGATTACAAGTTTACATTATTATTGACTAACAAACACAAACTAAAAAATAATAATAAATTTAAAAAAGGTAAATAAATAAATAGATGAAAGGAATAAAAATAAAATAATAAAGTAAATTTAAATATATGTAAATAAATAAAATAAAAGGATAAATCAACATGCTATCTAGTACAAATAGAACAAAATTTAATCATCTAAAATTTAAAAAAAAACAAACAATCAAATTGTTTTCAGTTCTGAGAAATATACATTTCATAAGCTAGTTTTCTATATATTAAACAAAACAATCATTGCTTTAATGATAAATATAAACAATCGGAAATACAGTATTACAGCATGCGTGTAAAATAAATGTACAACTCAACTTTGCTTAGGTGCGTAGGAGAAGGACTTTAGGCCTACTATAGTATTCCCGCGAGTCGAGTTGAGTTTCCCAGCAGAGCAATCTAATTTTAGACACGCGAAGGGTTTTCCCTGGCGCACCTATCTAATTATAGAGAACGCAACGTCACTTCCACATGAAAAGGCGAGAGCCCAGCGTATACCGACAACAATGACCATCATCATCATATCAAAAATGAGATCCAATGGATCTTTTAATGTCTTATAGCAACAAGGGATTTTGTTTTTTTTTCATACATGTCAAACACATGCACTGACCATAAAATTTTGCATAAAGAAAAACGTATTTTTCTATCCAAATCCATAAGAAATTTTCATAATACTTAGTTTTGACCTTTTTTAAAATTGTTATAATTATTTGTTAACATTCATTATTCAATTTATTATAGCATACAATTTTGAAAATAAAGAAAACTATCTTTGAAATCTTAATTTTTTTAGGGAACGGTTTTTGAATTACCTCCCTTCTCTGGCAGATTGTTTTTTTCACAGTTATCTTCCTAAAGACCTTTAAAGATTTTAATATTTTTTTAATTTTTTAAAATAATATTTTATTTACTTTCTTAAATTCAAAGCTATTAAATATTTTCTTTCTTATTCTCTCGGAATCTTTAATGTCTCATTTACAATTACATGCTCAAAAACCACCATCAAGAATGGGGCAACTGAAAAGGCTTGTCAAACTTTTAAGATGGAATGCCGTGATTTTCTCCTAGCTATAGTTAAAAAGATCATGGACAAAGCCCCAAATAAATATCAAATTGTTAGAAATTTAGCATAGATGAGTCCTAAGCTGCTTCTGTCAGAAGAAGGCTTGTCTGAATTTGAAACAACTGGAGCTGTCACTAAGAATTCTCTGTAATGCTGAAAGAGTAAAAGAAGTCAACTGTGATCAAATCAAGTCCCAGTTCAGGCGATTTCGTGAAAGTGTGCTGTCAGAAAACAGCATACTACAGTTTCAAAACTTCGACCCAAGCAATGACCGAGTAGATGAACTGTTTTTCAAACATCTGGCTTGTCGAAAGGAGTTCTCTCTTCTCTGGGATGTAGTCCAGCAGCTGCTGATCCTCAGCCATGGCCAGGCGACGGTAGAGAGGGGGTTCAGCATTAACAAGATGACCATGGTGGAGAACCTAAAGAAAAATAATCTAGTTGCCAGGCGGCTGGTGTTAGATAAAATAAGAAGAGCTGGTGGCCCTGACAAAGTTGCAGTAACTAAAGAGATGCTGGTATATGCATCTTCATCTAGGAGTAAGTACCATGCCTATCTGGAGGATGAGAGGGAGAAACATGCCACAGAGATGAGAGCACAAAAAAGAAAGGCTGCGACTGAGGAGGTGGATATGCTTAAGGCTAAGAGACAGCGCCTTCAAGAGGACATCACTAGTTTGGAGGCTGCAGCTAGGGCTGATGAAGCGGAACGACTTAGTGCTCTATCTCTGCTCTCTCAATCTAATGCCCTGAGACGAAGGGCAACTAAGAAGAAGGCTGAAATAGCCAGTGTAAATAAAGACATAGCGGAAAAGAGCCAGGCTCTCCTACAATGTCTGTGATGAGTATGATGTTGACTATGTAAATTGATTTTATAATTTTAAGCTTACTGCAAATAACACAAGACATTTTTCTTAAGCTTTTTTAAAAAGATTTTTTTAAATCAATAATGTTTTGGATTAAGTGAAAGTTTCTATCTAATATAACCATGGCTTTCATTGTGATTGTGATCTTGTAAATTTTAAGCTTACAGTATATAAAACTAGACATTTTTATAATTTTTAAAAAAAAATTTTTTGAACGTTTTGGATTAACTCATTAAGTGAAAGTTTGGTGTATTTTAAGCTTACTGCAAATAAAAAAAAGAATTTTCCTAAAGCTTTTTTTTTTAAAATTAATTTGTTTCGATATCTGATCTTTATTATATGCCGACTATGGTTGAAAAATTTTACTCATGGGTTGGGAAAAGGTTGGGAATTTTGTTTTGTTGATTCAGTACGAACCCTGCTTGAAGAAAACCTTTGACCTTTTCAAGTTATCAGTACTGTACTTATTTGCTTGGATAACCCTGCTAGGTACATATATCGTAGGTAAAAGTGTTCTCAAACAGGCAGTGTGTACGGTATGAGTACTTCTTTCGAAACACAAAGTGGGACAGTGGTTAAAGGGAAGTAATCAGATAAAATATCAGGCATTCAGAGGATGCTGTTAGTCAAGTTGTGATTGCTTCCCTTTGACCATTAAAATTCGTTGATCCTCATTTTGTAACGTTTTAGGTTAAACAAAATACTATCCTCTGAAAACAGAGTTTCAGGGACTCACAATGACATACAGATATGGCTACACAGAAAAACATTTTCTGGCAGAAATTTGAGGTCCACATGTTAGTTCTGATGTTTAGTAAACAATAACACCAAATTTTGCAGTACCGATTACCGGGTTTGTGTGCTTTTTGCGAAACCATAATTTTTATTTTTTTTAAAGCTAATTATATCCATCATTATAAAAGTTTTTATACTTATTACCCCCCCAAATTTTTTTTAATTGTATCACTACGAAAAAACATGGAAAACATTTTCAGAGCTATCTCAATAAATAAAAGAACAATGCACAGATATGGAAACACTGCAACAAGTCAAATTTCATCATAGCAGATCCAGAATTGCTTTAATAACTCAGCAGTTAAGGGGTTCAGTTGAGGTAAAAGGAAATGGTCTACTTATTAGTTCCCAAGCTGTGTAAAGCTCTGGTGCACTTGTGCACTTTTCTCTGAAACTAATGGACTAATTTCTGTTAAACTTGGTGTTGAATTAGAAAATATTGAACACTTCCAGATCACAAAAATGTAAGAGTATGACTTCATCAGTTATTGTCCTAGGGATTTGCAAAACCGGTACGACGTCACAGTAAACAAACCCACTCGAACGCAAACCGGTAGGCCAGTCACGGAAACCGGTATGACCCATAGCAAAGCTTAATAATGCGTCACTATTTTATATAAGTAGATGGCGACTCCAGTGTTAATGCACTTTCTGTTTCATTAGAAACATCTTCGTCTTCACATAAACTTCTTTTATCGCCCCTCTCCCTCCGCTCCTAGCAAAAAATGAAAAAAGATTTTTGCTTCTTCATTATTAGTTTTTTTTTTACTAGCCTATCTGCCACTGTCGCAATACATACTGATGAGCACGAGGGAAGAAAAAAATCAAAAAGTGCGCGAGTTTAATTTATACGTATTCACGATAGCCTTGCGCCCGCCAATGTTATATCATTCTGTATTAATTACCTCAAAGAATATGGCAAGGCTACTGAACGCATTCGCAGGCCTCTCGTCTACACTCCCTAAACACATAATCAGCGTGGCTGGCTGGCTGGCTCTCTCTCTCTCTCTCTCTCTCTCTCTCTCTCTCTCTCTCTCTCTCTCTCTCTTTATTTCTCTTGTTTTTCTTTCTCTTTTTCTTTATTTTTGAAACCAAACAAAATAAGAACCGGTAGGCTCTACCGGCTACTGATTTTTCAACCGGTATTTTTATTCTCAAACCGGTAAAATACTGGTAATTTCCGGTTAAATCCATCCCTGCTTCATCATGGTGACATCATCAGTTTTTTTTCCTAATTCTATTTTCTCCCATCTGAATGCCACTTTTACAATAAAATTTAAAAAAAAATCCCTTTGCAATGAATGAGAATGAATGCCTTGAGCCTTAAAGAAATATAATATTGAGTGACATCATGGTGACATCATTATTTTTTTATTTTAAAGAAAAATCCTATTTTCTCCTAAACTAGTAGTAGTAGAGGGATTTGGTTCAAGTTTGGTAGATATTTAGACTTTCCTGCCTACACCATAAAAACAAACTTATGCAAATCGAGTGGTGTAAGTTTTGTATTTTGTTTTTACATACAGGGTGTGTGTGAGACAGCATGTGAGGGAACGCTGCAACCATTAGGGTCCAGCACTTGTTCTCATTGTATTTGTTGTATTTGGATTGCAGAGGATCTGATCAACAAGTTGTGGCAAAGGTTTGCTACATTGAATTCGATGACTCCATGTCAGCTGGTGTGTCACTGCACCTTACGAACACTGTCTTTATTGACAGGGCACTTATTGTGGTGCCGGTTATGGATGGTAAGTATTTTTCACATGGCTAGTATTGTTTTAGTATTGTAAATATTGTTTGTTTTTTTTATTTTTATGTATTGGCAGGTTATAGTTAAAAATTACAGTTACACATAAACTTATGAAATGTGCTGAAACAGAAAGCAGAAGACTTATCAAACACAATACAAAAAGAATGTTGTGTCTATCTTAATACAAGCAGAGATACTGACAAATCTGTGAGCAAATAATTAGGACATTGTTTGCCCAATTTTGTAATTTCTTCCTTTAATGGTATTGCAATTTCTTCCTTTAAATTGTTATCTTCTTTAGATCAAAACAGGTTTTTGCTTTTATTAAAATGAAAGCATAATACAATTAAAATAAATAAATTTTGTGCACTGTATAATGCACTTTTATTATAGACTCGCATATAATCAATGTGAGTCTATATACTCACCCTCAAACATTTTGTTGTCTCCTGATCTTTGCTAATCTGTGCAAGATGAGCCCTAAATAGTCCAAAAATGACATTTAAAAAAATTAGTCTGTCCATCCGTCTTTCAGCCATTTGCCTTCTGTCTATCCAAAACTTGCAAGTGGATTAATATCTTAAACTATCACAACCAATCTTGGTAAGATGGTGTATCTATGAGACCTTATAAATGATAAATGAATGAATGACTTCACATCAAGGTCAAAATCACCGAGTCAACAATTGTTAGTTTAAAAAAATGACAATTATCAACTACATTTCTTAGTTATTAATATTTAAACTTATGATTCTTTGATGCATGATAAATGTCAGTGAGACACACAAAATAAGCACATTTGTTGAACCTCACTCCAAGGTCAAGGTCTCTGGAGCTGCCCAAATTTGATCAAACATTAGCATGGGAGATCAATAAGAATGTTAAGGTCATCCCAAGGTCAAGGTCATTGAAGGTCATAGTCTTCCCAAAGTCAGTTTTTGTGTGTGCATAATATAACTTTTACTGTAATTTATTTGATAGCAAATGAGTGTATTTGGATGTTAAGGTCATCTCAAGGTAAAGAGAATAGAAAGATCAAAGTTGGTATTACTTTGCATTGTAATGTCACTTTTCATTTATTTTTTTCTGGGCACTTATTTTTAATTTTATGTTAAATATTGGGAGTTGCATAAGAAGCATGTGAGTCATATAGCTTTCGCTGTAAACTTATCTAGATCTTTTTAGACTTAGAAAAAGAAAATTGGTACCTTGAAAAGGTTGTGATGGCAAGGCACAGTGCAAGGAGGTAGAAGAAGAGGGAGACCGAAAAAGAGGTGGGGGGACAACATTCGAGAATGGACTGGTTTGACACTGAGCAAAGCCATCAGGGCTGCTGAGGACAGAGAAAGATGGAGTATGCTGGTTAAACGATCATCTGTGGTGCCCCTACGACCTCCGGGTTACGGGACAGGATAGGATAGGAAAAGGTTGTGATGTGATTAAACGTCTTTATGAAAGTAGATAAAACCTGGCCTTCAGAAAAACTCCTTGAATGGGACAGATAGAATGTTAACAGGTGAGTGATGGACTAGGGCAGGAAAATTAGGGTGAAAAATTCCGAACGGAGACAGGTGAGTACACTTTTGCAACAGCAGAGGAAAAGGAAAAAAGTGAAGTGAAATCGGAAAAGAAACGAGGACACACACACAGACAAACAAGATCATTTTCTTTGCAAGTTTTTTCATTGTGTGCATAGCAACATTTGTTGTTATGCCCTGTGGGTTCGGGCACTGATTAGAATAGACCCACCGTTTCCTGGCGTGTCATAATAGGCGACTAACAGGGGTGATGTCAGTACGCCATCGCTGGGTGAAGGTCTTCTACACAGAAGTCACCGGAATGGGGGAATCTCATGTTATTACAGGTTCAGTGATCACGTGCTCGGGCCAAGGCGAGCCACATTGTACTCGTGGATTTCGGCTGTGGGCTAACAAGGATTGGACCCTGCCAGGTCTTTCTTGCCATAGACAACACCGTATGATGAAAAAAAACACTTGTAAACACTATACCGGACTGTGCTTTCCGTTGGCCACCAGGACGAAGGGGCTGTGTTACTATGGGACAACTTATCAAGATCCGCGTGAGAGACATTATCATCATAGGAACCTGGAATGTCAGGACCTTAACTGCGGAGGGAAAATTAGAAAACTGGCCCACACGCTGGACCACTATCAATGGAAAATTTTAGGTATCAGTGAACTGCGCTGGAAATGCCTAGATGAAACAATGACCGACAAAGGCTGCGAGCTTTATTTAAGCGGTTAAGATGACAGGCATGAACACGGCTTTGGATTCTTGGTCCACAAAGACATTCTTGCCACTGTCATGGGTTGCCGCCCAGTCTCTAGTAGACCCTTTAAACATCACCATCATCCATGTCTATGCCCCAACATCAGACTATGACGACAGCAAAGTCGTTGACCAAGTGCCGAAGAAGGACATCGTCATATTGCAAGGTTGCCCAAGATGCACACCACAACTGGGGAGATACATGTGGACTCCACTGCAACAACGAGACAAATGACAGGGGTCTGAGACTCTTGTTTTGCCAGATACAACAATCTGATACTGGCAAACATGCTGGATCCCCACAAAAATCCAGACAATGGACATGGCACAGTCCCAGCGGGGAGCATCACAACCAGACTGACTACATCATGGTCAAGACACACTTCAGATCAAGCATAAAAAATTGCAGGACACGCATTTTTCCAATAGCAAACTTTGGAAGTGACCACGATCTCGTGAAGATGTTCTTCCGGCTCCACTTGAAGAGAGTAAACACAGCAAAGTACACCAGACTGAAGTTCGACCTGGACATACTGCAAGACAGAAATATTCCAAGCCACAATTGGAGGTAAATTTGCACCACTGCTCATTTTAGGAGCTGGTGAAATAAAGTCAACACCATGACCACCACTTTCAACTCACCACCCGTGGAGATGCCCCAATGACTTTTGATTTATGGGATAGATAGGATAGTTGCCACCACTGTTAGTCGTTATATTTTCTAGTGATACGATAAGATATTTGTATTAGTACTATCTCAGTAATATTACCTTTATTTCAATAACGATTTTGTATAATTTGTCTTATGCAGGCAAGATCCCAGATGAGAAAGTGGCGATGCAGTTGACACCTCAAGCAGTGGCCAAAATCAGCCAGGGTCAACCATCTTGGCCTGCTAACGTTGTTAGCCAGGTAGCAAACTTAAAAGTCCATAAGAGCTCTAGTGTTTCTGATTGAACACAATAGCATGTAAATTATGGCCCCCCAAAAGAAATCTGGAATTGACCCCAACCTCGAGATAACATTTCAGCACTCTATGTCTAATAGACAAATTTTGCATGAAATTGTGATAGACTTGGAATTTTATTGCACAAGGCCAAAATTATTGTTTTTGTTTTTGTGGTTTGTTCTTTGTATTGTTTACTGTGAGCATTGTTGCTAAGTATGCGGAAGGAAAGTTTAGCAAGAGAATCTTTGTTGCCCGTGCATTAAAAAATCTATCGGCAACACTGGAGCTCTGGAGTAAAACAAATGAACTAAAAAAGTAAAATACATAAATGTTGATATATCTTGAGCACTCAGGGTTTTATTTCAGTTCTTTTGAGCTGTTGTGATCATAGAAGGGTATTTTCTTATGCTGAAGGAGTATTGTACTCATAATACCAACAATACCCATCGTAGATATTAGAAGGTCCAAGTTCATTTATTTAGTTTTAACTGTATACTTTTTGTGACAATTTAAAACAATGCAATGGGAGAAAGTAGTTACAAAATAAAACACAAATTTCCAATATAATATTGCTTAGGCTTGTCACTCTTCAAAACATCTGCAACTCACATTTATTATTCATTTATTGGTAAACATATTAAAATACATAAATAAATAATAATAAAAATCTCAGCCTTTACTGTCGAGCATCATTTTCATTCAAACCCAAGTAGAGAAAATCTGCAGTTACTAAGAATTTTTTTAATTAAACCTTTTTTTGAACATGTATTCTATTTTCGTTTCTGAATGTATGCATAATACATATTTAGAGATACTTAGTTAAAGAAATGCATACTCAAGCAGTATGGTGTAGAAGTATGTGGTATGACCTTTCATGTTAGGCATGGGTCTAACGTTCGTCGGGTTTTACGATGGATGTATTCATTGAAAGTTTGATCAAATGATTAACATGATGTGTGTGTTTTGTGTTAAAAGTGTTGGTTAGATTATTTTGCTGGAGGTTGACACTGTAAGTTCATCTGATATCTGATTGTTAGACGTTGGACTCTTCTCTTTGGATGGACACAGACCGTTCAACTCGCCTTCAGCACGAAGTTAGTTAATTTATTGTGATTTTCAGTTTAGTGTGGACACTGATATTTTTTTGAATGTCAAAGTTTATTTTGACCCACTTTCTTGTGTGGCTGCTTGAATGTCAAATTTGTGTTTACCTCATGATTAGTATTCATGTTCTCCGCGAATCATTTTCAGATTAAAGCAGTAACATTGTTAATTATGTCACTGGTATTTTGCTTTCAGCCAGTGTGGAAGGTCTCGTGTGGATATGGGGACTATAAAAAAAACAAAAACCATGCTAGTATAGTTATAGTTGATAGTACGAGTTTTTCCAGTGATCGACTTCAAATAATATGCAAATAGATTTTATGGAGTATATATCTGCAAGAACATTATGTTTCTATCCCTCCATGTGGCATACAAGGCTTATAGTATTGCAGTGAACAATATTAATTGATGAAAGATTTTTCCTTCTATTTTTAGTATTTGTAATGTGCTACGTGAGGTTATTTTAATGAGAGTTTTTAAAGATAATCATTTGTAATAAGCATGTGTGCCTTAGAAAGATTTCTGAATGGCATGGTTTATTTAGAATTTCTGATGTTCAGATGGACTGTTTTCAATTTTCTGTAAATCAAAATCTTTGTTATAATCTAAACACAATCTCACATTTCTTTCCTTTCTCTCTGTCTTTTTTTTTCCTTCTTCTTCTCCCTTCTTCGAATTTCAGTTGACTGGATCTGGGGCTGGGCAGATGATCACTACCTACGATCCGAGGCTTAATGCCCTTGGCCTTCCACAATACCCTCCCTTGCCAGCCGCTCTGGATGCAGCCAAAGTGGAGGAGATTCGTCGCACCGTTTACATCGGCAACCTTGACCATAAGACGGTAACACACTTTAGTCAACTTGTGCCATAGGTCATTGGTACCATGAATCTGATAAGGTCTCGAATTCATATTCAGTGTGAGGGTTAGGGCATGGAAAGTGCAACGCACACATACTGTTGATGAATCTTGTACATTAATGGGCTCAAAGTCTTGGGATTTTGTTTCCAGACACATTTTCAACTTAAAAGTCTGGGAATGTTTGGAGAACTACCAACAACCGGTGGTGTCATCCAGGACACACAATAGGTAGCGGGAAAGAAAAGAAAGATCTGTGCTGAAAATAACATGTTTTTATTTCCGACAGTTTTTTGTGTCTTTTACCCCTTGCCATTAAATTTGTTTCCAAAATGTGCGTGGATTGAATGCGTGCACGTGAATCACAAATTCTCTCTCTCCGGATTTTCGGCCAGCTGTAACGTGACCGCCATTACTACTTGCTCTTCAACTTTCTGTAAAGTGTCCCTTTCGGCGTAGAATTCCCTAAAAATAGCTTCATTCAACGATCAAAAATCTGTCGACTGCTAAAGAAAGAGTCCCTTTCCTTTCTAGAAGGGTTATTTTTCCGATTAAATCGATGGTGGCTTTTAGACATGGACAATAAAAAATTGCCCAACTTTAACCTTTTGTAAATCAAAAACTACTCAACCGACCGTAGTCATAAAAAATGCGCTAGAAAGTCCGATTTCTTGTGAATCCTCCGACTATGTAAGTTTCCGTCAAAGATTCATGCATGAGGAGCGCGAGCCAATAAAAACCGAGTACTTGCAAAACCGGTCAGATCTTTTGTGATTATAGCGATTCTTGGCGGAGTGTGTTCAAACGAAGCAATGGTGACGTACATTTCGAGATAATTTGTTGAAGAAATCAAACCCATCCTTGATGCGTTGATGTTTTTCTATTCATTTAGTGTTTAGAAGTTGATCTGCTGATAAATTCTGTTGAATTTAGCGTTTTGACTTTGAGTGCGTAGTTTTCATTTTGATGATAGTAGTTTGTGCTGGGTCATTTTGTATTGGGTGTTGAAATGGGAGTGCTCGATAAACGACCAAAGTTATATTTTGCCTTTCGCCGTACATGTGATATATTTGTTTGAAACTAATCTTGAATTATTACTCTGATGGTTTAAACCCTAACCCTTACGCATCACCATTCCTTCTTCCTTTTTCCCCCAGTTAATCCGAATTTATGGTCCATCAAACTAGTGTGATTACTAATTTATTTCTCATGACAAGCAAGGTGAAATAATAAAATTAGAAACGAGTTAAAAATAACCAGATACATGACTTTTGTTTTGGGACAATTAAAGTTTAAAGTAAAACTGAAAGTAAACAGGCCTTCGAGGTTTCAGTACAAAATGATTATGAACATAGTATTAAATTTTAATTTTTCCGCTGGAGAACCTGGAGACTTTGTCCACTCTTTGGGGATTATTTTAAACATTACACTGAATTTTACTGATGTCTGTAAAGATTACACTGTCATCTATCTACACACCAAACATTTTGGTTGTGTCTTAAATAGTTTCTGAATTATTGGCATTGAAGTGCAAGAAACTGGTTTTCCGCTTGGCAAATTGAAGTTTTTGTGATTTGTGAGGCTCTTATACTCCAAAAGTATTGAACTAAGCTGTCTGAAAAAAAATGGGCGTGTTTTACACCAATTTATTTCGAATATCTGAAAGTTTCAGACAGCTGCTATAGATATTGTGAGAAATGTGATTACCCAAAGTTGCCCTCCCATGCAATTTTGCGATGGTTTCAGTTGTGTTTTTTGTTAAGTTTGCATGCTTGCTGACAGAAGCCATTTGAGATTAGAGGGCTAGAACTATGTGTTTTTTCTATTCCTGGTTGCTGATAACAGATCATGAAGAGCCGGAGATAACTATGTGGTAGTAGGTACCCACATGCTGCTAAAGTTGCCCTATTTTACAGTTTTGAACAGAGTCGCGACAGAGTATATACTAAAATATCAATATCTCGGGAACTAATACAGGTATACACTCACTTTTTTGTGTGGTTTGCTTGTACTTAATTTTTTCTTCAAGACATCACAAAACATACACTCTCACTTTAAAACCAAGTTTTGACTGCCGCTATCTACACACACATACATACCAGAATTTTTTTTTTAAAAGGGTGGGTGTGTTTTAAAAAAAAAAACTAGAAAAGGAGTTTTAAAAAAAAGATTTACAATGATAAAAGTTTAAAAAAAAAAAAAGGCTTTCTGCAAAATCAGCCTCTTGTAGCTTGCATTGTCGCAGCGACCGCTTTCTTCTGAGCAATCACAAATGTGGATGGAGATATTGAGTGCGCACAATTTTCATTTGAGGTACTAGGTGTTAGGATTTGTGTGACCTTTGACCATATTTAATATTTATGAATGCCTCACAGGGCTTCAAGAGTACGTATTTGGTGTAGGGTAGGGTTGGGTCTATTGTATCAGCCTAAAACCAAAAACCTTTACTGAGCAGCTTTGTTATGGGTTCTCCCTCTGCAGCTTTGGTAGATGCTATTTTTATTAGTGCTAGAGGAATAGCTAGCAGTTGCTATTAAATTATTAATAGACACAAAAACTAGATTTTATTGATTAAAAAACCAACAACTATACTTTCGAAAGAGTTTTTTATTGTTGTAAGCTAATTTTTTTCAGTGAGGCTACACTCGCTGTGAATGTTAAAAGGATCTGTTGAGGGGGCGTGGTCAAACTGGATCTATTTAAGTACTAAGTGTTAGCTTTATAGAGAAAATGTTGTTTTGCTCTTTTATGTTTACTTATGTACTGGTGTTTTCAGAATGCAGAGACCCTGATTCAGTTCTTCTCTTCAGCTGGGGAGGTGAAGTATTGCCGCATGGCAGGAGATGAAACTGCTTTTGCCCGTGGGGCTTACCTGGAAATGACTGACCAGCGGGCAGTGGCCACCTGTTTGGGCTACAATGGTGTCAGCTTCAATGGCCGAATCATCACGTGAGTACCTCAGAATATTCTCTCTGTGGCTTGATATTTGTAATGCTTGGATGCTCCAAAAACAAAACTCCCCAAAACATAATAATGTACCTGGGACACTCAAGTTCTAGCTAAATGTTGTAATGTTCCATTTGATACTTTGAAGTTAAATCCCAGTTGTTATTTTGGCTCTATATTCAAACCTACTGTTGTTTGAAATTTACCAATTTACAAGCTGTTTGAAATTTACCAATTTCCTCTTATTTGTTTTGGTAAGTTATTTTATGTGCAGTGGGTAGTTAGTTTTCTATAACACTATGTAACATTTCTTGCGAAATTGCTGTATGATGCTGTACTGTCTTGTGTATAATGATGTCAATGATACCAACATTGTTGTATTGTACTGTGTTGTTATTGAGAGTGTCAGTTTCTCCTTTGGTATTGGCACTTAAGGTCAGACATGGGGGTGTAGTATGACCCAAAAGTAATCAAAGACTATGCCTGAATGTTATTATTTGGTTTTGAAGTATATAACATGACAAACAAAATGTAATTACCAAATCCTCCTTATGGTTGCTATGGAAACAATCCAAAATGGCCACCAAATACATAAGGTTTCACAACTAATGACTTCAAAAGTACTTTATGAAAACAAATTCTGTTTTCACAGTCATGTTAAAGAACACAAGTACTTATTTTTTACAAAGAGATTTGTGGATACATTGATTTGATATTTTCCTGCAATTTTTATGTAAACTAATAAATCCAGAAGCATTTTTTAACACTATTTTCATGAACCCAGAGCCAAAAAAATACTACTTAAAAATGGTGCATACAAAAATCCCTTTGTAAAAATCAAAACCACTATGTTATATATCAGAATGCACACTTATAAGGAAATTGCTGCATTCCTTACAGAGTTATCGCTGCATATCTGCGCTGCAAAACAGTGACGTTGAACAAAACGGAGAAGACCAGACTGAAAAATAAGATACGGATACGGAAATGTCCATATACAGTTTGTTCATGATGGTCATAATTTCTGTGGCTCCTTCATTGAAAGCACACATTGCCCTTGTGACGCTCCCCTGTAAACGGTGCATGCCCATGAACGATATCTTGGGGCAACGAATCCAATCGTTCCATTCAAACACTTGTCGGTGTCTGAGTGCCACCGTGGGTAATCTTGCGCAGCAGGGCTTGATCAGACATGCGACGGTACAAGGGGATCTTGTTGTGTGCCACCAGCACAGACAAGAAGGTGTGTGAGCGGTGATCCTGATGACTACCAGGCTGTTCACCACGAGCTAAAGCCTGCTGATACCAGCACCAACTGTTCTCTCCTGTCTTACACTGGTGATGGTGTGGCTCTTCATCAGTTGACATTGAATGTCACAATCCAGACCACACAGCATTCCTCATCTTGTCAACGTGTGGTATGTTGTCGAGGATGGCACCCCTGTAGAAATTCTGCCGGCTGTCGCACTTGCTCGCTGTCAGCCACCCAGTTTTTGCTCTTTGGACAGCTTGCGCAGAGCAGTCCCCATTGGCTTGTGTGCATGGTTAACACACTGTAGCTTCTTGACCTCTGTGATGCCATAAGGCCTGGCATCACAGACAGCTTTGTGTGCGGAGGAGTCTCCATCGTTGAGCATTTCAACATAGCAGAATTTCAGCTTCTCCTCCTCACATAATCTTAGCAGCCTCTGTTCCAATGCCTTGCTGGATGTGGTATGATTGATGCAACAGTCAGTTTGGTGATCTGCCTTCCACTATGCCAACTGATCATCTGTCAGGGCGGCCCTTTGAGTTTGCATGCATGGCAATTCTTTGAAAGTACATAATAGTCTGCAACGAGACCCGTCAGCACATCAATACACACACCCACTCCAAAAAATGATGTAAAACTCAGTTTCTGCAATGTTCCATCAAAGCTGACCGCAACGTTAATGAGTGGAACTTCTCCTCTGTTGAGAGCATCCTCTATATCTGGACCAGTTTCTGCATAGGCTTTGCGGACAATTCTTGCTGTATTCTGCGGCAGCTCTTCCCATGCATCCACTTCATACTCTGTTGACAGTCAACAGCACCATTATATATATAATAAATGCATAAAGGGGTAAAATTACAGAAACCTACAGGAAATAGTTACATTATTCTTTATAATTATATATGATTCGACAGCCACACATGAAGTATAATTACATGCATGCATAGGCCATCACTACTGCAGCTTGCAGTCACTACCATCATCATTATTATTATCAAGTCACCATCTGTTTATTAGAAAACAAGCAACAAGTAGTAAATGAACAATAATTACCTGTCAGTATCTTGTCATGCCCTTGGTAAATGCTTGGGTGCATATTGGGGGTGCCAATAAGAGCAGAAAAGGTGTCAAGGGATGTGTGACTTTTGTCTATTTCATGGCTGAACAGAACCATTCTTGGGTTGATCTCATAGGCAACATTCTGCTTTTCACTGTCATCAATTCAAAGAGAGATGAAACAGATGTTTGATTTGGATGCAAATCGTGGTTTTCCTTTTCACGCATAGTGATCTTGAGACCACCTTCTTCAAGGTTTTCTGAACACAACAAATCTGACACAAATCTGGTCAGCTGTTTGATGTTGGAAAGTGTCCAATTGAAGGTTGTTCTTGTTGTAGTCCAGCAACACTTTTCATTAGGTCCATTTTTACCTTAGATGCATTTGTTTTGATAGAACTTTCAGTTTGTCAAGTTTCTGTCAAACTGTCTGCTGCTGGTTCTCCATCAACCTCCTTTTTTGCCGTTTACTGTCCAGCATCGCTAAACGAACATTATGAAGCTGTTCCTTCCTCTTCTTGTTATTTATTTGAGGCATCACAACATTAATAAACCTATCCAAGCACAAGAAATTTAGGAAAATTTACAGGATAGTGTTGAAAACTCCGTCAAAGCTAGCCTCAGGTAAGTGACATAGTGGACTGCCGAGATAGGTCGGATTCAGTTTATTCATAACAAAGCGGATTGGTTGGTTTCTTTTTCGTAGTACGAGACTGCCTTATGTGGCATTCGGGTGCTGTCAGAAAATGACGAAAAGTAAAGCTAGAAATGCGAGATTGTGTTAACGGGAAAGTTTAAGAGCCCAGCTTTTTACACATAGGCGACACGATAGGGTTTTCTATCGATTTGACGCCGTTGTCCAGGCTTGAAACTTGCCATTTTTCTAGTTTTTTGCCGAAACATGAAGCGTCCTGCAGTATAGGTCATGGTAATTAAGAAAATAAAGTGTGAAATAGACATTTTTATGCAAAATCAAGTGAAGTACTTTATAAAACAGGTATTAAAAGAGTCCAAAAATGCCATTACCTCAAAATCATGAAAAAAATGATTTGGACCTAATTGCATCCCACGTGTCTGGCCTTAATACTGCCTATGCAGGATTTTGAAGTAAAACTGTGGTATTATAGTTTACACTGTGTTGTAGAGCATTGCAAATGTTATGGCATTTTATTGTTGCTCTTTACAATCTCTTTGGGGTTTTTGCTACATTTTAGGGTGAGCCATGCCAAGACGTGCATTGCTAAACCGTTGAGCAAGTCGCAGGAGGCGTCAAGGCGGGAGGTGGAAGAGGCCATGAAGAAAGTTAAGGAGGCGCAGTCTCTTATCTCTGCCGCTGCTGATGGTAAGAAATGGATGCCTTGGGGAACTTGGTGTACTGATTGCCAGAGATTGGCTGTATTTTCCAAGAAAATTATGCATATATATATATATATATATAGATAGATCGATAGATAGATAGAAAATGCCCAGAAGTCTTCTGTAGCACCTCATCTCCATGCTTTGTATTCTTTCGTGTAGATCTGCTGTGAGGGTCCATGTTTTGCAAGTGTATAGGAAAATGGAGATGAAAAGGGAGCGCAGCAGCCTTACCTTGGAGTGTAGAATGATGGTCCTGTCTTTCCAAATGGGCTTCAACCTTGTCAGGTCAAAACCTTGTCTTGGAAAAGCACTGGGGCAGAGTTTGTGACCCCTGTAGGTTTTGCACTTGAGAATACTGACGGTGGACTGCGTACGTTTTCACATTGATAACAGGATAGCCAATTTGGACAGTCGGTTCAGTTCTGAGTAAGTTACTCTACAAACATCATTTCTTCTTCAGGCTCTTTCCACGAAATGAAAAAGAGATTCTGATGGACCAAAGCAAGTGATTGCACATAATATTATTTTGATGTTATTTTACTCTGGATATGTTACAGAGAAATATCCTTCATGAAATAAACAAATTTCAGTTGAAGTCCCTTTTTGTTATGTTTTGCCACTATATCTGTGCAACATATTTCACAAAGTGTCGTTTTTGAAGTACCATATCTTTGTTATATGACTTTTAATTACTCGTAAAAGTATTGAGGGTAAAGCCAGTACTATAGAGATCTACCAAATTTCAGGCTTTTACCATCAATACTTCAGTTTATATGTAGCTTCAAAATTGGCAGTTTGTGCAATTTTGTGTTTTCCCGCTGGACTTTTTGGATTTTTAGGAGGCTGTATGTCTGAAATAGTCACACAGTCCTCACATTTTGCATGCTGTCATATATGATACTATATCTATATGCCTTCTTTTATAATTGGACACAAAGGTTTGGAACAGTGGATTCAATTTTCAAGTATGGCTACCAACAGTAATGCAAAGACTGAAATTGCTAGAGAGACCCTGGCATATATTAGGTAGGACCACCCCAAACATTTTCACAAAGTCAGTAATGGTGATATATGCAGAGCTGCCAAGTGCTACGCTTTGGGCGTAGTTTGCAACGCTAGAGTTGACTTGGCTACGCTGTTACGCCCGGTCTCGATTTGCTACGCCCGGTCAAATTTTGTCTAGCATACCACTTTTTGACAAGAAAGTGGCTGTGTAAAACTCGCAGAGCAACAGCAAGTCGCCGTGTGACCGTTTTGTATCTGCCGCACGCACGCGCACTGCGTCTGTGTTAGCCAATCGGAAAGCGCAGTACAAAATTACCGGAAACGCTTAACCGCCATCTTAGTTCTTCATGGTTTTAGACCGTGTCAGAGTGTGCCGATTTTTACCATTTTCATTTCAACATGTCGAAGCGACCTGCTGGAGCGAGTACAACGAATGAACCGCCCAAGTCCAAAATGCGTCATGCTTGTCAGAAATACCGAACGAAATACAGTGAAACACATCCGTGCATCATTTCTTCAAAAGTCAGTGCCCAGCACGTGTTTTGTAGCATTTGCTACATGGACATTAAAATAAAAGTAGGAAGATTGTTCCAAAGATTTGCAACTCTGTTACTAAAAACATTTTTCCGAAGGTTAGTTCTTGCATACTGGATAAGAATTTTGCCCTCACTTTTTCATATGTCGAAATGACAACAGCAAAACGTTGTGGAGTATTCTTTCAAAATCAATAAAGTAAATAAGCGGATGACCTTGTTCAGGGTTAACATTTTGTTGAAATGCTACTCCCAAACGCCATTTTGCTACTCCCAAGTTGCCTTTTTGTTACTCCCGACCAACAATAGCAGTTGGCAGCTCTGAGTATGCTTAATTTTCAATGAGCTCAGCTCAGCTCCTCATATTTTTGTCCTTTGACTGTGGGTACAAGGTTTTATTACAGGAGGCACAATATCTCCAGTGTGTGTGCATGGGAAGCAGTACTGACAGTGCTAGATCAACACCTGCGATGTGATCAAACGTCTGACATCGTATTGCCACGGTGCCAGTTTTCCTTTTGCTTGCAATTGGCACTGGCCATAGTCATCTGAAACATTCTCATCGTTATCATTTAGGACCTGAAATATTGCAGGAGAAAAAAAAAATTGGTTGTTGTCATCGCCGTCTGCTTTCTCTTTTTTGTTTTTGTTTGACTAGCCGCCTATCTTTCAGACAAGACCCGCTCAAGGTCCAGATCTCGCAGGAGGTCCCACTCCCGGGGTGGCTACAGCCGATCCAGATCTCGATCCCGCAGATCCAGGTCCAGATCCCGAGGAGTTCACCGACGCCGTTCACGGTCACGCTCAAGGAGAAGGTCGAGGTCTCCACGCCGCATACGCCGCTCAAGGTCACGCTCTCCTAGACGCAGGCGTTCTCGCTCGAGGTGGGTGGAGTGGAGAGCACTTTTTTTTTTCATTCTTTACTTGGTTTGTAATGCCCCAGTAGTAGTTTTCTTTGAAAGCCTTTTTTTTTTTTTGAAGACATGTTTCAAATATCTGATGGCAGTTAGAGATAATTTTTCATTTTGAAAGGACCTATTGTTGTGGGGAGTGGGGGTGGTTGCATGCAAAAATGCAAGACTTTATGCATGCTTTTCCAACGTTAGTCAATACAAAATTTCGCACCCTTTAACCCTGGTTTACCCCATCCCACCCTACTGCCTGTCCACTCTCCAAACAGTTTTTAAACTGAAATTTGTGTTTAAAAAAATCTCTGTTTTATTGTTTTGTTTGTTGCGGGGGGGGGGAAGGGGGGGATAGTTAGGGGGGAGGGGGGTGTCTATGTGGACGTAAGTGTTAAACTCTATTTCAGTTTCAATTATGTTATTATTTTGTTGTGTATTATTAAATTTCAAGTATCATCTAGTAGTTTGTGTGTTTTGTGAGAATAGTTGTAGATCCGTGAAGAAAATGTATTATCTTGTATTTTTTAAGGAAATTATTAACCAAGTTTTCTTACTGATGTCTCTTTTAATTCCTGTGTGTCTGTGACTGTGTTAAAAACATGAAAGCGCCAAACCTCTCTGTGTACTGGCATGGTTGTGTTTCTTAAACATAATGCTGTGAATTAATTTTTTTTTCAAAAAATATATATTTGGCCCACACTGCCAATCTTAAGAAGTATGCATGTGATTAATTGTTTGTGTAAAAAAGTTATTTAAAAAAATCTGAATCTATTTGACCTTTTTTTTTATTTTTAAAATTCCCTCCCTGAATATTTATGAAGTGATTTTAAAAAGAATAAAGGAGAAACAGTGGGGAGGGAGTGGGTGGGTGGTTGAAGGAGGGGGGCGGGAAGGAGAAGAAGAGATGAGAGATAATTAGAAGTGTGAGGCAGACCGGTAATCAAGAAAATTGATTTTGATCTGTTAGTAATCAGTCGTTTCTTTCACCCACCCCCTCCCTCCTCCCCATTCCCCATTTTAAATATGCAGTAGACAAAAATGGAAGATATCAAATGGATTATGCAGCTCAAGTTTGCTGTGTATATTTTTTTTATGTTTTTTTTTAATACTGACAAAGGGCTCTTGACTTGATTATTGATACTGCAATTAACCAAAGGGGCTTGGATTTAATTTAAACGTAGTACGTTAGCGATGTGGAGTACATAATTGGAGGGGTAGAATGTGATGCGGATAAGGAGAGACAACAAGATCGAGACTAGTTAATGATTTTCTAGGTTGTTAACATGCAGGAGGGCGTTGGATTTTGTGTGTGTAGGTCTGGCATTGTTGTCATTCCAGCGCGGGAGTGAGTATGAACACTGACATGGCACACGCAGACTTCCGTGTCTTATAACACACACTTTCATCAACACTGTGCAGTCATCCATTTTCTTCCATATTATTGAAACCTTTTGTCATGTTTTATAACCTTTATTATTCTTTTCATATTAATAGGCATAGATTTGATAAACATGTTATTAGAGTCTTTGCTTCAGTTGATTTGAGTGTTCAGAAGGCAGGTCTGGAAATATTTTTGGAATTTATTTTGTGCTATCTTTGAGTTTTTGCTGAGGTTTTATTGCAAAACTAGCAGCATCCTGGTTTGATAATTGCATGTTGTTTGTAGAACAGTTTTAAAATTTTGTAAACTCTTCTAGATCAAATTAATTTCTGGCAGTAGATGGGGCATGGTGTTTATGAAAAAGGTTTTGATATTTTTGAAACGGATATTTTTTTATTTTTTTTTACAGCATTCTGCAGCTTATTTGCTTGAACTTGTAAAAAAAAAGAGATGATTCAGTAACCTGTACCTATGAACGCATGTGAAACAATTGAAGTAAATGCTCAGTCGAGTGGATCCCTTTGCTCCTCGTCCTGTTTGTTTATGTTACTGGATCCATATGCTCCCATTTGCTTGTTATTATTTACTGTGCACTTTCAATTTTGTACATCTTTCCTTTCACTTTTTCTTCTTTTTTTTTTTTTGTGGTGGTTGTGCATTTGCAGGATTCAGGCCCATAAGCCTTTTGTTGTATTTTTGACGATAACAAATATTGATGAAGAGTGTTTTGAGTAAAACAAACCGATACCTCTTAAATTTTACACTCTGAACAGTACTCCTCTTCCATCTTGATTTCAGTCTGTTTCTGTTATAAGACTGATCACTCTTGAAGCGCAAACATTCTCATCCAGTTTCAATACAATGCAAGAAACATATGAAGCTGTTGGCTGAAAGTGTTTGAGCTAACCATTGGCTAAAGAATTGCTTTGATTGTGTGTTCATTACTATTTTTGTATGAACTTTTTACCAAATTATATTTATGAAAAAAGGGGAAAAATACATGTCGGTTAAGGCAGAAATTGATGGATGACACTTATGGTACTCGGTACACTTAAACTAGTCTTCTTAATTCTCAGGCCTGATTTATTTTTACATGTTTTTATATCATATTCATATTGAATATGTGATCTGGATAATTTAATTTAACCAGTTGTTGTTTCTAATCATTTTTAGCTAGGCTTGACTTTTCTAAGCTGAGGTCTCTGTGTGTGTGTGTATTATATTCCTCTGTGTATTTTGAAACTAATAAGAGGAGTGCTGTTATATTTGCTGTGCAGTTATGGTGGTTCCCTTCGTTTATTTCCCTAATGTAACTGGAAACTGTTAAAAGTTTTCAGATTTTGCTGCATTTCTCTACGCTATTATTGTTTGTATGTTTGTTGTACTTTTCTGTTTGTGGTGACTGGTAAGAAAGCTGATAGTGATAATCCGACATTATGGTTTAGTGGAAATGGGGCCGTAAACATCAGAATCCTTTTAAAAATTTAACTACTAACAGTTTTGTCTTAGCAGAGAATTTATCTTTGATTTTGCCTCTTTTATTTGGATGGCTGCAGCGTTTTGGCTGAGTGAGCAACCCGTAATTTCACTCACATGGGTTACAAATACTATCCCAATTCCAAATAAAATTATATATATTGTTTCTTGGCTAATCCGTGTCTTTTTCTTCTTCCAAACTTCTGAAATCTATGGTGCAGTATGTATGTTTGTAGGTTTTGCTGCAAGTGTTCTAGTTATGTTTTACCAATTGTTTAGTATTAGTGGCATATGAAATATTTTGTAACATTGATTTTTAATGTTGTGGGTCAGTCAGTTGCAAATTTGATATATTTGTTATGGTTATGATGTGTTATCTAGTGAAGCCTGATGTTTTTGATGATGATTCAGTAACCTGACTCATTTTACACAGTAGACTGTTGGAACCATTGTTTTAATTAACTACATTTGGCTGATGATTAGATGCACTTCCATCTCTTCATACCCACAAACGCACTCCTATTCACAATTTTTGGCAACCAGAAAGTTGGTGTTGATCTGCTTTTCAAATACGATCATGTGTGTTTCACTTTATCATTTTCATTATTTTAGTCGTTTAGTGTATTGCTTGCAGTGTTTGGTTTTATTGAAAGGCTTGAAACTAAAAATTATTCATAGGCTGCTTTATTTAAAACCCATCTGAAGTGTTGTTTTATTTTTATTTTTATTTTATTTTCCAAATATTATTTCTATATATTTGCTAACTTTCCATGCTTGTTCTCATTAACAGCTAATGATAACATTCTTGTCTTCTTTTTCAGAAAGTGTATGATACAAGGTTTGTTGTCACAGGCATGGACAATAGTCGTATACAAAATGTTATGATTTGTATTGGGACTTTCTTTGTTCATTTTTGAATCTTTTGTCTTTCTTTGTTTTTTTACAGCATTCTGCAGCTTATTTGCTTGAACTTGTAAAAAAATATATAATATTCAGGATTTTGGCGTTAATGAGGCAGCTTATTTTGCATAAAAGAAAATATTTAATTATTGTTGTTTTTTTTTTGCAGACGGAGGCGTTCAAGATCCAGAAGCAAACGAAAATCTCGCACCAAATCTCCCAAGTGAGTATGAATAGAATTTGCATTTAACAAACAATTAAATAAATGCCTCTACCTTCCTTCTCCTCACTGAATGTTCTTGCTCTCCAGTTGGCAGTTGCTCAGAAGGCAGTTGCAGTTTGGTATACAGGTAAGGACATTTGTGGTCAGTCAGATCACTTCATGTTATATGGCACTGTGCACCAGAAAGTTAACGAAAGCTGTGATTTTTTTTTTTTTTTTTTGTCTGGAAATACATTTGAATAGCTTGCTATCTTGTGCCTGTTATTTTAGTAGCGTTCTAATCCATGAATGTTAATAATAGCTTGCTATCTTGTGCCTGTTATGTTTAGTAGCGTTGTAATCCATGAATGTTTCATTTAGTTTCTTACATTACAGGCGCCGCTCCCGCACTCCCCCCAGAGCTTACTCATCGCGACGCTCTCGATCCAGGTACAAACATTATTTCTCAATTGTGTTCTTTGTCAGCTTGTACATCTGTGGTCTGTTTTAGGTCCTGTTGGATAAACTGTCATTCCTTTCTTGTTCTTACGTCCCAGTTTCTTTCCATTTCAACATGAGTGATTTTGTGTTTGTTTTTGATTCACTAAAGTTTGGTCCTGTCTATCATAGATTCATACTCTATCCTGTCCAATCTAGTGTGATACATTACAACTTACTTTTGATGTGTTATGTTATTCATGCATGTAAAAGTTATGAAAATAAAAATATTAAGGGGACAGGGGATTGTTCATTTTGCATAGTACTTTTTTTTTTCTTTTTCAAAGGAAAGAACCGTTTTCAGTGTGAGTAACAAGTTTGTACTATTTGAATGAATGGTTAACAACGCTAGTGGCACTTGATAAGAATTTTACCACACAACAGCAGGCTTATATATTTTAATTGTTCCTACGGCTAGAGTCTATTCTATTTAGCTTGATCAGCTCTCAAACTTTATAACTATCTGAGGTCTCAAGTATTGACATTTTAAAATCCAATCCAATCATATATTTGGTTTGCCTAGTGATACTGGTTGTGTGTATATGCATGCCAGTATGCAGCAATGAGTTTTTATTTTATATGTGGTATGACTTTACTAAGCACCACAAAAAATGTCCATTTGAACTTCCATTGTCAAAGTTAATGTAACATTCGCCCTAAAATGTTTTGTGTATATAATATGATTTGTAAGTTTTACTTTTTGACCAGTGATTGTAAATGATGTGTATAGCACGTATGGTGAACTTTGTGTGTGAAGGAATGAGTACTGGAGCGCGTGCATGATTTATTTTAATTTTATTTTAAATTTAGCCATTGTTAGAAATGAGTGTTGTGTGATAATGGTGGTATGAATATGTCATGTTTGTAGTGAGCGTGTCTCTGTACCTGAGGTCAAGAAAGCAACAAGGTATTTTCTTGACATTTTTTTTAGTAATTTTGTTTAATATTATTATTATTATTATTATTATTATTATTTGAATTATTTACTTTCAATTATAGATTAATAATTAGTTATTCATGATCTTCCCATTTTTATCTGAACTCTCAATGCTCCCCTCCCCCACATCCACCCTCCATGCCTGATTTGATATAAAAATGGAGGACACAAAATGACAAAAATGACAAAAATGTTTGAATCACAAAATTTATTATTTCTTGAATTTTTTGGCTATATAAACAAATCTGAGCATTGTTTGAGAGTTTGTTTGAATGTTTAAATAAAAATTAAAAAAATTAAATACTTTTAAATTTGAAAAAAGTGAAAAGACTAAATTTTTAAAAAAGTTGACATCTGAGGGAAAAAATTCCGAAGAGGTACAAGGAAAAAATTGAAAAATACAAACTTCATTGACACATTTTGTAAAACAAAAATTAATAAATTTGTCAAAAATAATAAGTTTTACAGGAGAAAAGGCCCAACTTTCAGAAAGGCCTAAAATATTTATTGTTCGAATTGGGCTTTATTCTGTTTTGTTAGACTTTCAACAAGTATTACGTGTGTTTTTGCATTTTGCTGCTTCATTATTATTTTATTATTAATATTTGTCTATCGCATAAAACCTTTTCCACCCATTACATTTTTTAACATTTATTGTGTTGCTGTATTTTTTAGCATTCTGAATATCGGGCATCTTTTATTTCTTTATCCCTACATTTTGTTCATACTTGTTTACAGACATTTTGTATAAGTAATATGTATGTTTGGAGTGTAATTGACTATGCAGTCATCGACTGATTGTTCAACTAGTGTGAATAGACCGTCTTCGGAAATGGGAGGTACTTAGTGTCTTGTCTTTTTGTTTTGTTTTTAGTTGCCTAGAGTTATCAAGGCGGACATCATTTTGTCTCAGAACGCTATGAAAGCTACCGTGAGCTACCAGCTTTTCTTTGGAAAGAGGGGTTGCCTGGCAGTTCAAGGCCGAACTAGCAGAGTTAGCTAGGATTGCAACTGAAATCAACCTCTTAGTTGATCCGGGAGGAGGAAAGAGCAGAAATTGTAGGCAAGAAACGTTGCTCATGTCCTAGACGGGTGAGTGCCGGTGACAAGAACACACCCACCATGCACTTAGGTCCTTCTCCCCCATCCCTGGCTGCCCAGGATTATGCTCAGTTGTACGGACGTCAGACCATGCGCCCAAAGGCTGCGGGTGGGCATCTCGGGCTGTATCGACCAGCGCCTTGAGCAGCTCTTGAGCTGGTAAAGCGCTATATAAGAACGATTAATATAAAGGATGTCCGCCTCAACATTAGACAACTCTGGCGCAACATGCGGGCAAGGCAGTCAAAGTTGTTTACCTTCGTATTTCCGAGAGTGGTCTATTGTACGCAAGTCATTAGAATATGTGAAAACTTTTTCAATATGATATGAAATAACTCGTAATTATTTACTGGTTTAGCAAGTAGACAATAAAACTTGTTCTGTGTTTTTTTTCCACTGATTTCTTCTTCCTTTTATTTTGTATAATGATTCTTGAACTTCTTTCAAACTTTTGTTTTTCTTTAAACTTTTTTTTTAATGTCGGTAAACATTTCCCTTCACTGATCATTTGTGATATTCAATTGTCATGCCTTACATGATTTTGTGCATAGTTTCAAATTGTTGTTTTATTGAAATAAGTTAACGATCATGACACAAGAACAGTGTGTATTTACTTTGACTGCAAAGCGTGGGTTTTCTTTTGTTTGTGTTCAGTGAGGCCATTGCTGACAAGAAAGCTACGGCTAAGAGGTAACATTACCATGTGAAAATAATGCTCTTTGCTATTATGTGCACATGCTTTTTGTTTTGAGGAATTCATTTATCTATGTCATGCTATAATTATCCCATCGCTATGTGTGTACTTTTTTTTTTCCAGTGCATTCAGTATGTTTGTGGGATTGTAAAATACAGTCTTTTTTTTTCTTTCTTTTTTTCACATAAAATAGTCTTTCTTTTTTTTTTCTTTTCTTCACATATAGTTTTGGAACACATGTTCCTTTTAGTTAGTCTTCATCTTCACTTGTAATTCCACCTACACCTACACCCGCACTCCCACCCCTTCATCCTTGCCCCCTGGCCTAACAGAAATGGACACAAGATTACTACCTAAGTTAACTTGGCTTTCTAGCTCTAAGCAGGGTTCGTTCAGTGTTTAAAGGTCTTTGAAGGTTTGTGGGAAATTGCACTGCCTTTTCAAATCTTTATAAGTCTTGAATAACTCACTTGGGTCTTTGAAAGTTTGTGAAAACTGTTGAAGCGAAGCAAAGTATTTATTTGCATCAATTCCATCTTTCTGTTTGTTCAATCCCGTTGTTAAAACAAAAGAAAAAAATTAACAGTTATAAGCAACAGAAAACATGCTTCATCGCCCTGCATCATACCAGACGTTGTACACGTAGCAGCTAAAGTGTTTCCTCATCGGTAACTTTCGTTTCCGGTGATAGGGACTTTTGTTCTCTGAAAGAATTCTTCTACTCAGCATTGGTAGCTTTTTGATTTCTGTTAATGGGATGGATAATTAGCAGTATTGAAGGATAACTGATTCTTCTGAAAAAGGTTTCTGAAAGTTCAACATCGCTGAAAAATAGTTAGGATGAACAGAAATCATTGGAAGTTGAATAAACAGTTTATACTGTTGAAGAGATGTCTGTGTTGACACCATTTTCTCTAGTGAAATCATTTATTTTGCTCCAAAACGCTTCAAACTGCATACAGCAAACAGCATATTGATTATCTGTACCTCTACTGATGCTCAAGATCAGCACTGTTAAAGTTTTTGAAATCATGAATTTGGTAGATTTTTTTCAGTGTTTTGATGCCAATTGCTGAACAGTTTGAACCTTTTAAGTTGCTTTTCTCTTTTGTAAACGTTTTTGAGGGTTCATCACTTCATGTTAATAGATGTGTCAAATAACCAACAACAGATTTTATTTTGCCAAGTTGGCATATATAGATTTAAAACTCCTGGAACATATCCTGAGGTTGGCATACAATCATGCTACTGTGTTTTGACAGAAAATGTCCGATTTGGATTCATGGTAGTTCATGCTGCGAATTACATGATACACTGCTGGGTTTGTTTATCTGTTAAAATTGTTGTTTAGTGTATAATTATTTTTGTATTCTTCTGTAATTTGCTTCGTGCATGTACTTCTGCCATTGTTATTTTATGGACCTCACAAATTAATAATTTTAAGAACTGCCTTTGTTCCACCCTCTTCTGTTTCTAAATTGAGAGGCAGTCATTACTTGCCTTTTTAAGTATTACATCACAGGGTGTTCATCATCAATTTAAGAATAATTATCCAGTATTCCTATTCTTAATTTTTGTTAATCTGCTCTTTATGAAATTTTTATACTAACATTTAGATTTGTCAGAATGGCAGCAGTACATACATTCAATAGCACAAGTACATTTTTGTCTTTTTGAACTCACATGCACAGCAATGTGAGTCTACTCTATGTATTCACTACCATTCTACTCCCCACCCACCCCTCTACTCCCCCTTTCGCACCTCCCGAATAAAAGACCAGATTTTTGCAAATATATGCAAGATAAGTCCTAAATAGTCCAAAAATGACATTTATGATGTTTAAAAAAAAAATCCGTCCTTCCATCGTGCAAAACTTGCAAGTGAATTTAATATTTCAGAACCTATTTCAACTATCACAGCCAAGTAAGATGGTATATACCCATAAGACTTCAAAATGATCAATGAATGAATGACTTCACTTCAAGGTCAGAGTCACAGGAAGTTATCAATATTGAATTTATGATTATTTGATGCGTGATAGATATCAATGAGACACGCATCCATTACACATTTGGTCAACCTCCAAGGTCAAGACCACTGGAGCTGTCCAAAGTCAGTTAGTATAGGTACTTTGAAGTGACCTTAACCATAAACTATGAGAGACATAAAGTTCAAACTTGGTGTAATTAAAATTGATAGATTGATCTTTCATATTTGTTCCGTTTTGGCATTGATCTTAAAGGTCAAGGTCATTTTAGGCCTTGCAAAAACGTTAAAAAATATAGGTAATAGTACCGTAGAATGGCTCTTTTTAACGCATAGTATGCATCATGCATGAGAGGTCACATGAAGGTCAAGGTCTTCCCAAGTTCACTTTTTTGCATGTGTGTGAGCTTAATACAACTTTTGCTGTAGTTTATTTGATATTACATGAGTGTATTTGGAGCCAGAGGCCAAGATCATCTCAAGGTCAAGAGCATAGAAAGATTAAAGTCGGTATTTGCCATTTTAATGCCACTGTTTCATTGGGTTTTTTTCTTTCTGGGCACATTTTTATGTTAAAATATTGCAAGTTTAGTATGGGGCATATGAGTCATATGGGCTAGTTGTTATTGCATTCAAAACGTTTGTGATAGTTTCATTTCAGGCATTATATGATTTTCATCTTGTGCAACTGGTAGTTTTGGTTTAATGCTTGAGGGAATTTTGAAGGGGTGGAGTAGTGGTTCAGAAATGTGCACACATTGTTTTTGAACATTGTTTTCATCAGCATTAAATGTAAAATGTTCAAAATCTGCACACAGTTCTAATTCAAAATCTGTACACGGTTTCTTGTTTGAGAGGCATGGTGGTCTTATGGTAGTGCTTTGGCTTGCGGATATGAATGTCCCGAGTTCGAGCCCTGGCCAGGCCATTGTGTTGTGTCCCTGGGAAAGACACATTACTCCCGTTTCCTACTCCTTCGGATGAGAGTATAATCCGAGGTCTAGTCTGTGTGTCGCATACATTCCATCATAACGGACTTTAAAGATCCTGACGCTCATGTCCTAGACGGGTGAGTGCCGGTAACAAGAACACATCCAGCATGCACTTGGTCCTTCTTCCCCATCCCTGGCTGCCCAGGATTGTGCTCAGTTGTCCGTGCATCAGACCATGCGCCCAAAGGCTGCGGGTGGGCATCTCGGGCGGTTTGAGTTAGATCCTGTATCGGCCAGCGCTTTGAACTCGTTGGGAAAAAGCGCTATATAAATATCCTTATCTATCTTATCTTATCTGAAAAAGCAAGCGTGAACATAACACATGATGACCTTGGGAATTCTTATCAGTTCTATGACATGCACGTTTTGACATTGACTGTTTTTTTTTCTTGTCAGGTCCAAGAGTCCCACCAGACGTAGGAAAAGTGTGTCCAGAAGCCCCGTGCGTGTGCCACGAAAGCGTACCGCATCTCGCAGCCCAACACGAGGGTCACGTCGTCGCAGCTTGAGTCCACGCAAACGCCGATCCAAGTCTCGAAGTCCTCGGCGCTCCAGATCACCCTTGTATGTACTGTTGTTGGTGGTGGTGGGGAATAGTTGTAGTTGCAGCAGCAGCTGGGATACCAGAACTTCTAAAATGAGCTCTAAATCTCTGCAGTTGATACTTCTCAACTTTTGTTTAGGAGTTGCATGGCTCGTGGTTGCCAGTTTGACAATGAGCATAGTGTCGTGAACACTAAAGATGCTACTTCATTTCATATTATTGAAAGTCTTTGTTAGTTCAGTTCAGTATATAATTTAACATATTTTCACACTTTGGTGATATTAGCTCATGAAAGTCTTCTGGAGTACAATTTCTTATTCAGTGTAACTGGTGTAATGTTGATAAACTTCAGCATATATTTTAAAAACTTTTAGATAAAGCATTGATTTATATGTTGCGTGACATGGTGTGTTGTGTATTTAATACTAGTTATGAAGTTGTGAAAAGCGGCTATGCAATAATTCTGTTTATTTTTTAGGAAAAAGAAAAAGGCCAGGAGCCCTCGACGTTCACGCAGTGGTTCTCGCCACAGGTAGGTAATGATAGTTGTTATTTGTTATAACTAAGGTGCCCTATAGTGTACTTCATGAGCATAGAGCTTTCTTATTGAGCTTTGCTACAGTGTACCTTGCAGTATAGCACAATTAAGGTTAACTGTGAGTGGTATAAGCTGGTTCTTGATGTTTTTAATGCAAAAGAAAGAACTGCGTTGTTTGTAGGATGTGTGCACTTTTGAATACCTGACTGCAGTTTTTCATGTTTTATTATTTTTACAGACACTTGTTTGTGAATTTTGAGTTGACAAAAGTATCGTGTGACTGCAAATGCATCAGCCTGAATGATTTTGCAAAGTGTAAACTAGTTGGAGTAAGGCGTTGATAAAAATGCAGTGTTATTTCTCTATTTAAGCCTATGGTAATAATCTCTCTTCACCAGATCGAAGAAGGACAAGAAAAAGGAGAGGAGCCGAAGCCGGGAGCGCAAGGAGAAGAAGAAAGAGAAGAAGAGCAACAAGGAAAAGAGGGACAGCAAGGAAAAACTGTCAGGCAAGGTGATCAGGGATTATGACGAAGAGGAGAAAGGGTACAACAGTGGAGCTGCTAGCGACCGCGAAGAGGAGACCAAATCCCCCAGACGAGAAGATTATGACAGAGAATCTGACAGAGCCTCTGACAAAGGCAGTCAGCAGGCTGTTGATATGGATACCAGTGATTAGACTTCAAAGATTGGATATATATATAGTGGCAGTTTTATGTTTAGATCGTGGGGAAAAGAGTCCAAGGGATGGATTTCTGATTAGATAGATTGGGGTCAACAATTGAAATACCTACGTTGTTATAATAATAACAAAGGTTTTTATTTAGCACTTTTTCCTATGGGTTGCTGGGAGTTTCAGTATAAATAGTATCCCCACTTTCTGGAAATTTAGGGCTTTAAATTCCCACTATCGCTGTCTTTTTCCTTTGTTCTTCCTCATTCCTACTCTGTTCTATCAATCTACTATACTATCTTCTTCTTCCCTAGACCAGTCACCTCCCTTTTTCTTGAAAACTCTTCTGGGACAAAACTCCTTATTTGTGTGTGAGGTCTGTTGGATCAGCTTGGACGCTTTCTGCCAGGTGGTCACTGGGGCTTCCTATGATATTATTATTTTGCAATGTAGGCATTTTATATGTATGTGTTATGTTGATATTTTATAATGATGTTTGTATTCTATTTTGTTTTTATAAACGGGGGTTCGATAAATTAGAGTATAGCCTCAGCGTCCTCTGTGTGGGATATCTTTTTTGTAAAGTGACCGGCTGGTGGAGTGCCTTCAGTGTTACCACTAGGGTTGTTTCAGCAGATCTTTTATGCGTATCAGGGGTGAGTCCTCTTTCAGTGAAGTTGTGGTCTTGATTTTGTGGTCCTGATTCGGCTCTTTGCAGTCCGCTGGACCCTGAAAGCAATGAATAACTAACTTTTTCCTAAGAGTAAATCCATTAAAAGCGCAATATATTTGTAACATTTTTGTTTTTGTAGTAAGTTTTTGTCTGAATTGAATGATGCAAAACACATTGTGGTCACTCAATGATTCAAAACATTTTAGGTTCCAGTTTAATTGTTATTCTACTTTTAAGGTTTTTTTTGTTTTTGTTTTTTTAAATTAGTATTTTAATCTTAATTTGAGATTTGTGACAGTGTTTTAAGAATTAACGAACAAGTCGCATTAAAAAAAATAGGGAAACAAGTTCATGTTATATAGATTTGCATGTTTGTATATCAAAGCAAGTCTATTCATTTTCCTGTCGTTGTAGAATGTGGTTCAATGTACAAATTTGCATTGCGTTTTTTCTTTAGTTGTGAACTTTTGTGCTTTTTTTTATGGCAATGTCATTTTGTTTAAATTTTAAAAAATTGGCGAGATATTTTCATTGTTATATTGTAATTTCCTCTTCACTAAAGTGACCAAAGACCAAATTCTGTAGGTGCCAGATCATTTGAATGTGCTGCACTACAGCTGTGGAACAGACTTCCCCCAATCACTGTGAGAGTCTGCCTCAAAGGGGGTATTCAAGAAGTAATAGAAAATCTCCCTGTTAGACTACCAATTGATTATATTGGCACTTTTTTCCCCCTCTCCTTATTTTTCTAAGTGCAGTGAACATCTTACATCAGCATGAGAAGCCGCTCTGTTCTAGTCCCCCGTGTCTGTTCTAGTCCCTCATGAGTATACCGGGGGGTTTCTGTATAAATAGTACCTCTCTTTCTGGAAATTTAGTGCTTTCAATTTCCACTGTCGCCGTCTTTCTTCTTCCTACTCTATTATATCAATCTACTATACTATCTTCTTCGCTAGACCCGTCTCTTACCTTTTTTCATAAAAACTTCCCAAACTCTTCATTTGTGTATGGGGTCTGTTGGGTCACCTTGGGAATATTGGGACGCTTTCTGCCAAATGGTACTAGAGCTTCCTAAGATATTATTTAGCAATGTAGGCATTTTATATGTATGCGTTTTGTTGATATTTTATAGTGATGTTTATATTCTATTTTGTTTTTGTAAACTTGGGTTCGATAAATTAGAGTGTAGCCTCAGCGTTTCCTTTGTGGAATGCCTTTATAGTGGCCGGCAGGTGGAGTGCCTTCAGTGTTACCACTAGGGTTGTTTCAGCAGATCTTTTATACGGATCAGGGGGGAGTTCTCTTTCAACAAAGATGCCCCGATTTTGTGGTCCTGATTTGGCTTATTGCAGTCCGCTGGACCCTGTAAGTAATTAATAACTAACTAAATCTGCTCTAGTGCTCATCAAGTGTAGGACGAGTCTTGAAAAAGGAAATCAGAAGAAGTTTTAGTCACCAACATCCGTTTATTGTATTCACAAATATTGTGAATCAACCCAAGTTTCTTCTTTCAAAACATGGTGAATGTTGATTATTGTGAGATAAAAGTATAATAAAACATTGATTCAAAAGATCTGAATTTGTTTGGGCTCTCTCTCTCTCTCTCTCTCTCTCTCTCTCTCTCTCTCTCTCTCTCTCTCTCTCTCTCTCTCTCTCTCTCTCTCTCTCTCTCTCCAGAGTAACCGAAGTTCAAATCTATTGAACATTTTATTGCAAATAATTTATTTAAATTCAATCAGCAAAAGCCTACATGTGGAACAATTAATTTATTTTTTAAATGCAAAATTGCAAATATTAAAGAATTAACTACGAGAAATGTAAACATAATAATGGTTAAACTATTGCACCTAAGGCAACATTGATGCTGACTGGCGTAACAATCTCAACAAAACTAAATAAAGCCACATAAAACTGACTTTTGATATTACTTGCCTACATATCCACAACTAAATAAAATAATATACCATATAAAACGTAATTTCACCATGTTCACACATTGCTTATATGATTAGACTAAAAACTAAGACAAAAATGTAATGTTAAAATAAAATAATCATAAATCTGGCGACTTTAACTAGTAGGTGCAAGTTACTGGTATGTTAAAACAATGAAAGACTCGGGCTTTTATTTACAATAGTTAAGTAAATAAGTCTACTGTCATAGTTAATCTCTACAGGGTAACATGTTACATACATTAACTTTAAATATACATCTCAACATTTATACAAGAAATCACTTCAGCAATCACATATTACCCAAAATTCTCATTTCACACAATCGCCAACAAATCATTGTATAAATACATCAGTAGTCGGTCAGCACTCACCTGCAAACTAATAAAATAATATGTAGTATTTTAGGGAGAAAGCGCTTCTTTGGGTAGTCGAAGTATGGATAACATTATAAATGTAGAAGTATATTACAATACTTTATATACAATTGACAGGAATTTGGATGCCTTAAAAACTTCATTTCTTCAAATAGACAGTATCTTTTTGCACACCCAAAAATACTATTGTCGTGTCTCACAAAACTCGAATAGTGAGATACAACAGATCACTGCTGAGTATGCGTTTTGCATATAAAAGTGCATGTCCGACTTTATACTTTTCATTAAGAATTAATTGTAACAAAAACATCAGTAACAGAGGAAACAAAATGTACACTGTGCAGTATACATATAAATCAACAGATAATGGCACATAGAATTGTCTATCGTATCAATTGAACATTTTGAAATATTCTATATTAAGTACAGTTGATTACTTTAAATATCTATTAAATTGTGAAATTTGTGACCTTTGCTTATAGTGTTGCATAAATAACATCGGTTTAGCCATTGATGTCCGATTTCAAAATGGAAACTTACATATTCTACTTGATTTCAATTGAAATCTAAATTTCCTGCTTTTAAATTCCCCTCTTTTGTTACCATAAAAAAAAAAAATTTTAAAGAAGAAAAAGATCACTTTAATGGATAAAGGTTGACTTTGTCCTTTGAGGAAAGGAATTTGAAAGGCGCATCGATTAGCCTGAAAATAAAATTATACCATGATGCTACAACTAACTTGAATAATTACCTAGTTGTTAATAGGTATCACATGACACAGGACCTATCCAATATGGTTTTGGGAATGATTATTTTATGTTCATGAATATTCTCTAGACCTTCCTGGGCAAAATGGTGGTCTGGAAAAGGATCTTTCCCGATGCTTCCATGTATGTGACGGTCATGTTTTGAGTAGATGCCTCTGCGAAAACGAAGCCACCAAGCTTGGTGAGGTCAGCCCAATGGAAGAGGGAGGACCCTGATGGGACCTTGTCCTTGTGCTTCTGACTGGCATCAATGAAGTTGGCACATCCAGACAGTATGTAATCCAGAATCTGGCTATTCGCCTTGGTCCTCAGGTGCTGAAAACAAATATGTACATTAAAGAAACAATAACTGTGAGCCAAGAGAATTGAAAAATACAGTTTTTTTTCTCCTTCTGATTTGTAGTCTCCAATGTGCACATCACACGTTTCTATACATCTTGGAATTACCTTTCTGAGTGATAATAATTATTCAATGACCAATGGTTTGGGTTTCTAAAATATTACATGATTATTGCTTTAGGTCCACAGGACTCTTCCGAGTCAAATCAGGACCAGTATAGCCAAATCAGGACCACAAAATCAAGACCACAACTTCGCTGAAAGAGGACTCGCCCCTGATCCGCATAAAAGATCTGCTGAAACAACCCTAGTGGCAACACTGAAGGCACTCCACCAGCCGGTCACTTTACAATAAAGACATCCCACGCAGGGGACGCTGAGGCTATACTCTACAGGGCTTCCAATCTTCCGCCGTTTGGCGAATTTCCGCCATTTAAAAAAAATTTCAGCCGAAAAATTTTACAGTTCCGCCGTAGAAAACTGCGAGGGAAAAATTTCATAGGGGCTCCAAAATATCCGTAACACAGTCTCAGTTTGGTTGATCTGTAATTGGCTGGTTTCGAAGACTGGAAACGGATCATCGTTCTGTTTGCGAATAGGCAAAAATGGCGGGTCGAAATTTTGTTCAACGCGGCCAAAAGTTTGACGATGTTTCTTGCAAAAACAAGTGGAGATGGGACTGGATGGAGGTGGAGGTAGAAGAAGACAAATTGAGTCAACATATCCGAAAGATTCCACGTGTCGGACACGCGTTTTGCGTCTTGTGCTCGAACGAAATCAATTACGGATCAAAAGGCACAGGCTGTGAAGTCCGTAGGCCTTGCCTCAATTACATACTATACATAGTATGTAATTGAGGCAAGGCCTACGGACTTCACAGCCTGTGCAAAGGCACAGGCTGTGAAGTCCGTAGGCCTTGCAGCCTGTGCAAAAGGCAGGATTGCACTTGAAAATCACCTCAAGACAAATCAACACAAAAAGAACGAAAATTTAGACTTGTTTCACTGCCAAATGCCTTTCCTACTACTGATGGCCTAAAAGGTGCAAAACCATTTTTCATCACCATAACTGTGTATGCATTTGACCATAATTTTTTGTAAAAGCAGAACTAGTAGGAGTAGTTTAATATTATGAACATTCTATGTAACACTAACAGAGTAGACCATGAGTGAATTGCTAGTGAGGATTGTATTCTGTATTGTATTCTGAATTCATTGTGGTTTTACTAAGTCAGCTGCACAAGAAAAATATCTTCTAATTGCAGATTTTGGTAAGTCACTTTTTGCTGAACATTCCATTTTTTTTCTTCAGTTTTTGCTTTTAAGATATGAAGCAATTAAGATCGTTAAAATGTGGTAAATTCCATATTTGCCTTAATTATTCTCTATTCATGTGAGACCTTACATCAAACCTTTTATAAATCACTTATTTTCTTTCTTCTACTTCACTCTCACTAATAAAATTGTTTCTTTTATAGCAGACAGTGTTGTGACAGTGTTTGGGGTCGTGCGCTTGTGACCTCGTCACTCGGTCATTTTCCTCCTTTTTTATCTCAGACCATTGGAAGCCCTGACTCTAATTTATCGAACCCCAATTTACAAAAAACAAAATAGAATATAAACATCATTATAAAATATCAACAAAACACATGAAGGCCTCAACGGAAGAACGATCAGAGTCACACATTTCCTGTTTTGAGAAAATCGATTTTTAAGATTTAAAACACCATTATGTAGTACAATGAATTAAAATCACCCCAAAAATCATTTTATTTAAGAAAACATTTATTTCTCAATATAGCAATTCTAAATTTTATGTGAAAATACTGATTTATATATTTGATATTGCTACTCTAAGAGGGGAACCGCTGTTCGGACTTTGATCGTTTTGCTGTTGCATAGCTCCAATACAAGCCAAAATATTCCACATTTTAGGTCCTAGAGACTCATTGTCATAACAGGTTTTCTTAATTGATTTCTACTTACACCTAACACAACAGAATCGAAAGACACTAAAAATATTGCTTTACAATCAAATTTATTACATGAGTGTCATCTTTATTGCAGGTACCACCCAAACCAAAGAATACAAGTAGGGGAGGGGGGCGCGGGAGGAAAATAATAAAAACACACATGTCATGTTGTTACACTCAGTTTGATGTTGGTGTTTTCTATCAGTATCTGATTCAGCCCCGATGCTTGAATTCCTGATAGGGTGTAACTCAGATTCGTTTATTCACACAGCCTGCTCAAACAGCATACAAGTCACAAAGTCCACGTATGAAGTTTTCCACTTTTATTCAGCACACATCAACAACTGCATACAATTCTCAATTCAACTTTCACAGCAACTTTCCAAATCACTATCAACAACTTTTCTCTCTCAACAGCGACTCGGCTCACGATTAAATAACCTCTCTCTTTTCTGGAACAATATGGTACATGGTAGAAATGACGTACTGCCACCAATCGAACTAAAGATCGTCATCACTGGCTTACGTCATTGCACATTTTCTCTACTTCCGGGAACATTCACGACCTTCGATATCCATCCGGAAATTTCTATCAAGAGTAAACACGCATATCCAGAAGATTCTCAACTAATATCGACTAACGCAAATTATCAACGTTATACAAAGCCTCTCCTAACAACAATGCAAACTCAAATCAAAGGTAAATAAACTCTATTATTGAATACTTTGCAAAACGAAACGATTAGATCTATCGTATACGTTTCCGACGTACTACCATCCGCGTTTCAACGTAACATAACCCCCCCACTCAAGAAGAAATTTACCTAATTTCTTTCAACAACGTTGAAACGTAATGCACAAACAAAGTTCAGAATTAAAACTTATTTCAGACTCTCTGAACACTATCAACGTTCTCAGTTCATTCACACAGAGTCAATGATTTTCATCTTCAAATCCGTCTGGATATTGTCAATGTTCACAGTTCATCCACACAGTCAATGTTCTTTACTCACACACTCTGCTGAGGAAGTCCGCACCAACATTGTCCGATCCTTTGATAGATTCTACTCGCATGTTAAAGTTCTGCAAGTACATAGCCCATCTCATGATCCGACTGTTCACAAACTTGGCAGAGTTCAAGTAAGTTAGCGGCTTGTGATCAGTCTGTAGCACGAACTTCACTCCTTGAAGGTACAGTTCGAACTTCCGGATTCCCCATATGATGGCAAGGCACTCTTTCTCCATGGTCGAGTAATTTTTCTCAGCCCTGGACAGCTTCTTGCTGGCGTAACTGACCGGAAATAGTTTCCCTTCGTGTTCCTGCATCAGTATGGCGCCGATGCCTTCGTCCGCTGCGTCTGTTCTTAAGACGAATTCCTTGGAAGTGTCAGGCAGTCGTAGCACCGGATCCTTCGAAAGGAGGTCGCGCACAGTCTGGTATGCCTTCTCCTGAGACGGTCCCCACTGCACTTGGTTTGGACAGCCTTTCCGCACCAGGTCCGACAAGGGTGCTGTGATGGCGGAGTAGTTTGGTACAAACTCCCTGTAGTATCCAGCCAACCCCAGGAAAGATCGCACCTGCTTCTTGGTTTGGGGACGTGGAGCGTTCAGAATCTTGGTGACGTTTTCTAGTAGAAGCCCCTTTTGTCCTTCTTTCAGCGAATGGCCGATAAAGTCTACGTTGTCAGTCCCCAGAATGCACTTACTGGGTCTCACGGTCAGGTTGGCTTCTGTGAGACGGTGAAACAGCTCCCTCAAGGTCTGCAGATGCTCTTCCCAGGTGCGAGTGTGGACTAGCAGGTCGTCCCAGTAACACACGACATTGTCCATCCCTTTGAGCATCTTCTTCATCCCTCTCTTCAGGGTAGCTCCGCTGTTGACCATACCAAAGGGCATCCTTAGGCACTCGTACGTCCCATCAGGGGTTATAAAAGCAGTCTTTGGTATGTCCTGTTGACGCACGGGGACTTGCCAATAACCTTTGCTGAGGTCAATCTTTGAGAAGATTCTACTCCCCGATAATTGGCGGAAGAGGTCTGCTGCGGTAGGCATCGGCTCAGGGTCGAAGACGGTGATCTTATTAACCTTCCTGTAGTCGATGCATACTCGGTTGCTCCCGTCCTTCTTCTTCACGACCACGACAGGGGACGCGTAGGGGGAACTGGACTCCTTGATGATGCCCATCTTCAGCATCTCATCGATGTCTTTCTTCAAGGATTCACGGGCCTTGAAGGGGATCGGGAAGGGCTTGGATCGAACAGGGATATTCGAAGTGAGGTGGACTTCGTGTTCGACCAAAGTTGTAGAGCCAGGGACATCGCTGAAGTTGTGGGGAAACTCGCCCATAAGGTCCTTGAGCTCCAACTTTTGACCTTCCGTCAAGCTCGGTCCTAGCTTAACATCATCGATGCCTTCTTTGCTGTGGAAGTCTCCCAGTTCCAACAGTTCCTCGCTATCAAAGCTGTTGTCGGTCACAGCTGCTGTTGCTGCGTGCACAGTCTCTGATGGCCTTTCCACGTACAGCTTGAGGAGGTTGGCGTGGTATATCTTGGAATGCTGGCCGACCTTCACCTTGTAGTCGTTGATACCCACCACGGTCTCCACTTCGTACGGGCCTTTCCACTGCATCAGCAACTTATTATGATCAGTAGGTAGCAGCACCAGCACTTTGTTGCCAGGTTTAAACTTCCTGTTCACAGCCCTACGGTCATAGTAGTGCTTTCCACAGTCTTGGGACTTCTTCAGGTTTTCTCTGGCTATCTCGAGAGTCTGCTCCAGCTTCTCCCGTAGCTCAAACACATACTGGTAACTGTTCTTCACCTCTGGGGTGTCTACTTCTTTCGTCCACAGTTCTTTCAGGATGTGCATCGGCCCTCGGATGGTTCTTCCGTACAGCAGCTCGAACGGAGAAAAGCCGGTGGACTCCTGCGGTACTTCTCTGTAGGCGAAAAGTAAGGCGTTGATGTAACGATGCCATTGTCTGGGCTGCTCGCTGCACAGTTTCTTCAGGGTGGACTTCAGCGTAGCATTGAACTTCTCGACAAGCCCGTTGCACATCGGATGGTAGGGTGTCGTAGTCAAATGCCGGATGCTCAGCAGTCGGTTGACCTCCTTCATGCAGTCAGAGACGAACTGCGTCCCGAGGTCTGTCAGAATTTCTTCAGGCACTCCAAGCCTACTGAACATGTCCACCAGCGCCTCTGCAACAGTTTCAGTGTCAATCTTCTTCAGAGGCACTGCTTCTGGGTACCGAGTCGCATAGTCCACTAAAGTCAGTACCCACCGATGACCTTCTTCACTCGGAGGTCTTATTTCGCCGATTAAGTCTAAGGCCACCCTCTTGAAAGGTCGGTCGATCAGAGGCATCCTCTGCATAGGCACTTTCGGGACCCTTCCTCGAGGTATGGTCTTCTGGCAAATGTCACACGATCGGCAGAAACGGCTGACGTCCGCATGAAGCCCTGGCCAGTAGAACACCGCCTGGATTCTATCTGACGTCTTCTTGATACCCAGGTGACCTCCCATGATTGAGTCATGCGCTACTTCCATCACTTGGCGCCTTAGGGGTAACGGTACCAAGACTTGACGTAGTGGTTTACCTCCGTTGACCCTCGGGTGCTGGAAGATTCGGTACAGGATCTTGGCCTTCACCTCAAAATAGACCGTACCACTGCCTTTGGTCACGTGGTCTTGGCGGTTCCTGTACTTGTTTAAAGTACTATCAGCTTCCTGGAGCTGGATCAGCTTATCTCTGTCCACGATGGCAGCTTTAAAGTTGTCGGCGACCTTCAGTGGCGTAGACGTCTTGTCTCTCTTGGCCTGGGCCCTGGTAGTAACAGCACCGACGATCTCTGGTCGGCAGGGCTGAGCCGGAGTAACCACATTGTCCCGTAGCAGCTCTGTAAGGTCTCCATCGGGAAACGGCAATGGATCCTCCTCCACAACTTCGACGTGTTGGGTTGAGGCAGGACTCCATACTGGATCGGGGTCGTCGGGTCGTCTCGCGCCGTCGATGTTCCCGATCATCAAATCATACAGCGGCTTCTTCAGGCAAACCGCTTCGACTTCGCCTATGTAGAAAGGAGTGCTGACTTGAATCTTCGCAACTGGCGCTCTCACACATTTGCTGTCGGCCATAAGTGTCCATTTTGAATCGCCAGTGAACTGTTCTTTAGCGATTAGGTCTTCTCTGACGATGACCCCACTGCAGCCAGAGTCTCTTAGAACAGTCACTTCATGATTTCCGACGCGTCCCTTGGAAACAGGCATGTTCTGGACGGTCACAGCTGCGCTGGCGACGACGGGGATGGATTTTCCGTTGGCAAGGAGAAGTTGGCCATCAGTCATGCACTCTTGCACGTCCGCAGGGGTAGCTGTGCGCTTGGTCTCACTCGGAAGAATGACGCTCCCGCCGCACACTTGATGGTCAGATCTACTGTTTTGCCGTTGATTGGAGAACCGCCTCTGCCGGTTGCCCGCCGCTGCATTGTCCGTACTGCTCCGCTGTCCGCTACTCTTGTTTTGAGGACAGTTAGCCGCTCTGTGGTCTGTAGCGTTGCAAGTGAAACAGCCTCTTGAATGCCCTTCCCTGGGAGGTGGCGTGGAGTCCGTCTGTCTCTGGCTCGTCTGGCTCCCCTGGATCTGGTTCCCATGGCTTGCAGTTTTCTGAAAATGTTTCGTCGCCTTGGGTGGCCCCAGCGTCTTCTCATGAGCGATGAGATATCTTTCAGCAGCTTCAGCAACGTCTTTTAGCGTCTCCAACTTTTGTATTTCCAAGTGGATCGCGAGGTCCTTAGGGCAGGCGTTGAGTAATTGCTCCCTTACAATCAGATCATGGAGACTCTGGTAAGTCTTCCCTTTGCCTGATAATTCCACCCACTTGTGTAGATATGATGACAGGCGCTCCACAAACTGCTTTGGTGTCTCGTCTGACAAAGGCCGGCATTCACGGAAGCGTTTACGGTAGCCCTTCTCTGTAAAGTTGTAGCACTGCAATAGGGCCTCTTTCAAGACGTCGTAGTCTTTAGCGTCATCGTCCGACAATCTGGTGTAGACGTCGAGTGCTTCTCCCGTCAGAAGTGCACTTAGTCGAATCGCCCAGTCTTGAGGTTGCCAGTTAGAGCTTTTGGCAAACCTTTCAAATCTCGCCAGATAACAGTCAATCTGGTCCTTCCCGTCGACGAAAGCTGGCAATCTTGGAGCCGTATGGTCGTTGGTGACTTGTGGCGCATGCTGATTGTTCTGGATACGCGCTAACTCTAGCTGGTATTGACGCTCAGCCTCTCTTTCCTCTCTTTCTTCACGACGTCGTTGCTCTTCTTTCTCTTGCCGCTGCTGTTCAATTTCTAGACGCTTCTGTTCTAGTTCTATTTCTTTTTCTAGACGCTTCTCTTCCAATTCTCTTTCTTCACGGCGACGCTGCTCTTCTAATTCTCGTTCTTGTATTCTCTCCTGGGATTTGACGTACTCCGTCAGCTGTTTGCCTTTTAGATTCAGTTGAATCCCTTTCTGCCAGAAGTCAGCCATCTTGATGCTTCTGGAAAGTTCTTTTCAAGAAAGTTCTTTTTCTAGAAAGTTCTTGACTGTAGAGTTCTTTTTCTGGAAAGTTCTTGACTGTGCTGTACCTTTCTAGACTGTTCTAGAACAGCACGCTTTCTGCAGTAGCGCTGATGCTTGTCACTAGTCGCCTTCGTTGACGCAGGCCCCGCTGTCCTCGTCGTATGCGACGCTGCACCACGCTGGTGTTGATGTACACGCTCCTGTGCTGAAGTAGACGCGACGTCCGCTAGCCGCTCTCTAACACTGGCGATGTAGCTCCGAGACTGTCCCTCGACGTAGTCCTGCGGCAGCCACGTAGTCCTGATCTGTTGTTCGCTCACGAAGCAACTCTTCAGCGACTATACGCCCTTGCAGTCAACCCGAACCTATCGGTGATGTAGTCCCAGTATGTTGGCCCCTCTCGACGCAACTCGTTGGCGGCTACCCTCGATGACTGCCTCTCGTAACGTTGACTCGCTTGTTGTAGCAGTTGAACCCTTGGCTATGGCGTGAATCGCGGCTTGACCCCCAAAATGTTACACTCAGTTTGATGTTGGTGTTTTCTATCAGTATCTGATTCAGCCCCGATGCTTGAATTCCTGATAGGGTGTAACTCAGATTCGTTTATTCACACAGCCTGCTCAAACAGCATACAAGTCACAAAGTCCACGTATGAAGTTTTCCACTTTTATTCAGCACACATCAACAACTGCATACAATTCTCAATTCAACTTTCACAGCAACTTTCCAAATCACTATCAACAACTTTTCTCTCTCAACAGCGACTCGGCTCACGATTAAATAACCTCTCTCTTTTCTGGAACAATATGGTACATGGTAGAAATGACGTACTGCCACCAATCGAACTAAAGATCGTCATCACTGGCTTACGTCATTGCACATTTTCTCTACTTCCGGGAACATTCACGACCTTCGATATCCATCCGGAAATTTCTATCAAGAGTAAACACGCATATCCAGAAGATTCTCAACTAATATCGACTAACGCAAATTATCAACGTTATACAAAGCCTCTCCTAACAACAATGCAAACTCAAATCAAAGGTAAATAAACTCTATTATTGAATACTTTGCAAAACGAAACGATTAGATCTATCGTATACGTTTCCGACGTACTACCATCCGCGTTTCAACGTAACACATGTGATAGCAAATAACTCAGCTGACAGCTAGCTTGATCGTTTTGTCGGTGTAAACATAGGACTCTGATCGTTCTGTCAAAGTGTGGTTATTTTAAAGTCCCATAACTCAGGACTCAGATCGTTTTTCCATTAGTCACTTCAGGTAGACAAAGTATGAACCCAGGGCTACAAGGAAAGGGCAATAACTCAAAAAAATCAAATTTGTGACTTTGATCGTTCTGTCGTTGAGGCCTTCACATGTATATAAAATGCCTACATTGACAACTAATAGCATCATAGGAAGCGTCAGTGACCACCTGGCAGAAAGCGTCCAATATTTCCAAGCTGATCCAACAGACCTCACACACAAATGAGGAGTTTTGTCCCAGAAGAGTTTTCAAACAAAAGGTAGATGACTGGTCTAGCAAAGAAGAAGATAGTATAGTAAATTGATAGAACAGAGTAGGAATGAGAAAGAACAAAGGAGAAAGACAGCAACAGTGGGAATTTAAAGCACTAAATTTCCAGAAAGTGGGGATACTATTTATACTGAAACCCCTGGCACCCCCAGGGGGAGGGGGGGGGGAGGGGGGTAAGATCAATATTGTTTCAAAACCACCACTTACAAGTTTTCTATCAGAGATTTTTTTTCAAATAACTACAATGAGATTTTGACAAATAGGGAGCCGATTGCTTTCCAAATGCAGTATAGCAAAGTGCTTTCCACACAAACTAGGAAACAAACCAAATGAGATTAAACAGTTTATCCCAAACATGTTATCATTCTACTGTACCTGCAGATTGTGGTCATGGCCACTCATGTGCCCACTGGCATTGTACTTGTATAGCATGGGTAGCAGACGGTCAACCAGGCAATCGGTGGGGCCGTGCTCAGCAATGGAAAACACTGGGAAATGGCCAGCAGTGAACAGGTATGTGGCTCTGAAACACACAAACATTCCATGTTACACATAACATATACATGGAAATGCTATCTATAATGTCATTGCGCAAATGAGCTAGAACTGTACAATGACATTTGTAAAATGCCATGCATACGTTACTAACTCGATGATAATAGTTATAATATTTAGAGCAAGTCTGACATTTAGATCAAAATTGCAAAATAAAACTGATAAAATGTCTAATTCACGTTAATAGATGACTATCTGTTTATATATTTATACATTGTGTCATTTATTTGCAAACTATGAATCTAAACATGTCCCAGTGTTTACAATGTCATCTGCTATAGTAGTAAATAATAATAATGGTATTTGTATAGCGCTTTTTCCTAATGACATCAGTTCAAAGCACACTTCTCATGCATTTATACTTAACATCAAAATACATACAAAAATAAGTGAAACAAATACGAGACACTAACAAATTATGCAAAGACATAATACAAACATGAAAAATAATATTTACCAGTAATCTATAAAAGACGAGGAAAGAGGATGAGGAAAGCCGATAAAGAATAAGGGGGTGAGTGGGGGGGGGGGGGGGGTGCGGTGTGATTGGCTTATATCCCTTAGAATACAGACACAGGTGAACCACAAACACAGCAGAGCATGACTATATTATAATAAAGCCCAATGCTTTACCGTGGATTATCCTACAGGAAACCATGTTGTGCCTGTAGACGCTCAATGACTGCATTAGAGTCCCTTCTGATAGCGAAGCCCTGTGACTTTATCAGCGATCAGGGACGTAGACCCCAATAACATTTTAAGCTGCTTAACTCACATACTGGAGAGCTTTCATCTCAATAATGTGGATTAATAAACTCTTTAAAAAAATGAGCATTCTATCCTTCATAAATGTTTGATTCACTTTACCAAATTCTCAGAGCATTTATATACGTTTTGACAATATATTCCACTAAATAACGAAGCTGCATAGCTGTTTGAGCAGGAAAGTATGCTACACGAAGTAAAAATAACTAAATTCAATGAAATAAATAAATAAATGTAAAAACAGGTGGAAATACTATATCTTTCACTAATGACCATCAAACATGAAAGGCATGTAAAGAAAAGACCAAGTGGCAGAAATGGAGGCATAGGAATTCTGAAGCAATGTTGCGTTCGTCCTGCATTCTCTATAAAAACCATCCATGCCAAAGGATGAATTGATGATAAGCCAACTTACGTGCTCTGTTTCAAACTGCTTTCAATGAAGTCCCACTGGGTTTCGGCCACCTTCACATTGTCAGGCCCCTTTGGCTGAGTGTGCAGACGGTCGTCTCCAGAGTTGCCACACAGCAAGATCGTGTCAATCATGACAAACTCCACTGAAGCACTGCTGCCTGGAATTGTCTGCTTCAGAGGGTAGTAGTAGTTAGGGAAGTTCCTGAAGCATTATTACCATATATATATAGATATAGATATATATACTCTTATACGCACCGGAATGTGTCAACATTTTACTTTGTGACGGAAAGAGCGCTATTTAAGGGGAAGGGTTCGGGTAAGGGTTAGTTGCAGTTCTATCACTAGCCCTTGCCCTAACTCTTTCCGCTCTTTCCGTCCCAAAAACCCATCTGCCTTCTTGGATTCTTAAATTGTATGAAACCAAGTGAGGACGCTATCCGGCATCAATAAACGGTTCGAAAATATTCCCAAACGGTTGGTAAAAGTCCCCTGACCTAGATACAACTAAGCGTGACCTACTTCGTCGCCTAGAGGGGACGAAAGTTACTTTTTTCTCAAGTTTCTTTAAGGACTTCGGGGCCTCCCGGTATGTGGCAACTTGCGATGTTGACACTTTCCGGGAGGCCCGTATCACAACGGCCGTTGTACTAACGGTTGTGCAGGTTGACACATTCCGGTAAATATGAGACTATATATATATATATATATATATATATATATATATATATATATATATATATATATATATATATATATATATATATTGCTTAGCCAGAAGTCCTTCTTCGCCTCTACTATAAAGTTTGTCCGGTATGGACGCTGATCTGGGCAGGTGCTGGGGGCTACGAATCGGCCTGCTGTGTGCTCAAAACCAGTGAAATCGTTATAGCCGACATTTCCTTACCGAACGTTTAACCGTTTCTGAGATAAATAAATAAACAAAATGTCCACAAACTGCAATAGCCTCATTCCGCGCGCTTCCATTAAAAATCAAATTGAGGTTACAGCATGTTTTCCCATAAAGACCAAAAAATTGATGATCTTTCTAGGAAGGCTTGGTAGCCTACTGCGTTAAACATTCGCCTACCGTCCAGAGCGACCCAAGTTCAAATCTCACGCGGTCCCTTCTTTTTTTTTTTTTACCCTACAATATGGATATTTTTCTTTTTAATTTAGGCTTTTTACCTTTAATTTATTATTATTATTATTATTATTATTATTATTATTATAATTATTATTATTATTTATAAACTAATAATAATAATAATAATATATTAATATTATTATTATTATTATTATTATTATATCTTATATCAAATTTTCTTTTAAAACCTTGGTGTTTTTTTTTATTATTTCTATTTGTATTATTCTATATTCATTATTATTATTATTATTATTATTATTATTATTATTATTATTATTACCAAGGATCGGGATGGGGTGGTACGTGTAGGTAAAAGGGGGCTACGAGTAGGTTTAAAGGGGCATGGGTAGGCATAACGGGGATACGGGTATACATAAGGGGGTATGGTGATGGTCGATTCCATAGTCCCCTATACGCTCAATGTGTCCGGGGACACAAATTTAATAAAGAAGAAGAAGAAGTCAATTCCTTTCATCCATACCTGCGAAACGATCAACGGGGAAGTATCAAGGAGGGTACAGTTAGGAACCAAGGGGGTATGGAAGGTATCAAGGGGGTATGGGGAGGTATCAAGTGGGTTCGGGGAGGTATCAAGGGGGTATGATGAGGCATCATGGGGGGGGGACGGGGAGAAATCAGGGGGGGGGGGGGGGTATGGTGAGTTATCAAGGGGGATATGGGGAGGTATCATCGTCCAAATGAAACTCGCAGACAAAAGTTCTCTCTGTCTACATTTTAAACAGCATCATGTGTACCCTGGCTTGCCAGGGTACAAAAACTCTTTTTTTGTTTGTTTGTTTGTTTGATGCAGTTACCTACCAACGCTTGGACTTCTGGGTATATGCAATCTGGGCGCTGACATTCCCATTATGATCATGGTTGCCGGCAACAAGGTACCAGGGAATCTGCAGGGCAGGATCGTTATAAACGTCCTCAAATGTTACCTGGGCAAAAATTAAAATCAGATTAAAAGTATGACTAAAATGATGACCGTTTTAAATGTAGAATATACAAATTACAATGCTGGAAAATATGGTGATCATCACTTACTAATACTATCATTGACAGAAATCCGTGTTGCAATTTTTGGGTCAATACATAGGCTGCTTAACATTGCTGCACAGTCAGGTGTTATTTTTTAAGGGGGGAGTGGGGACGAGGGCAGGTGGGAGAAGGGTTGGTGGGCTGGAGGGGGACACACAGGAAATGTTTTCTTCCAATTCATACAACACACATGACTTCTGTGTTCTCAACAAAAAAACCATTGCAGTTTCAGACTGCTCCAAAACATTTAACTATCCAAAAGGATAAAGATGCAGGAAAACAGAACTAGTATAAATACACAACCCTACACATTGTCTTGTATCATATCCAAAACTCGACATGATATAAAATGTGGCGTGGAGATGCTCTAAGATAAGCACTGCCTTGAAATCCCCATTCCATTCAAATGAACTGGAGGTATGAAGAACAAGGACTGAAACAAAAGCTGCATAAAACATTTCAAATAAAAAGTCTTGCCTTAAAGCGTTTGTCCTCCAGATTCTTGACACCGTCATAATAGAAGTTGTCACCCAGCTCCATGATGAATTCAGGCGAATACTGCTTGGCAATTTTAGCCATCTCGTTAGCCGTGCCCACCTCCACAGGGGTGATATAAGGATACACAGGCAGCCCACCCATGTCCCCAATCACCAGAAACCTCAGGCTGCCTGCTGCGAGACATCCTGCAAGACACATCACAGAGTGTTACGGTAATGTATTGGTCTGTAAGTATGAGGTGGCACTGTTACAAATAGTGGCTTTAATGTATGAGTACATCTTTAGTCGGGGGTGCTGAGAGACCAAGAAAGACAGAAGCATTGTGTCAGTAACCAATACAGTTGACAAATAACACACAGACACACATAAACAAACACATATTTGTGAAAATACTAATAATACTTTACTATTTCAACAGAGAAATTCCATTGCACATATACACACACACTCACAACAAAACAAATGCCATTTAAAAATAATGTAATTACATAAGATTAATATGCTCATGCAAGCCTTCACTCCCCACCACCCACCCCCAAATGTGCACTGTTCTGACAGACCGCATAACAACTATATCTAGATATATAATAATAACACTGACCCAATAATTATTGATATTTCCATATATATTATATGATAACATAATTATTTTGTTTACGTAACCACTATCTGAAAACAAATTGTACAGAGGTCTCTCTGCACTAAAATAAGCTGTTCAAAGGTACTTTGACAAGAATCCAAGCAAGATACCAGAAATTGAATCCAAGCAAGATACTAGAAATTGCTAATCAATAGCACAGTTATTACAACGATTATCTATAATTTGTATTTATATTGCCATGAAGTTAAAATACCATGTTACATGACATAATCATAATTAATACCTATTATTATTTGGATAATGATTAATGGCAAACATGACACAATGACGTATCTGCTGACAGCACTTTTGTATTAGAGCATACAACAAGCAATCAGTACATAAAACATGTATTCTTAAATAATCTATTTCTGACAATGCTGCCTTTGGTCTCTTTTGATAGTTTTGTGCCTTTGGTTAATTTGATGTTTTAGTGCTTGTGCACTTTGAATAAAGAATCTATATTTAAAAAATTCTTGTTTTGTGTGCTAATGACTAATGTTTATAAATCTGTTTCATTTTTTGTAGATGTTAACTTTATCATTATGTATGAATGCACGAGAACTGAGCTTTGAACTGATTTATCCTTAGGAAAATGGCTTATAATAATTATTATTATAATTATTATAATTATTATTATTATTATATTATATATCTACCCCTGAGCTACGGCGGAGGGATAAACAATCTAATAGTAACAGTAATACATACAACTTAAAAACAAAAAAAAATAAAGATGAATTGAATCGCAGGCTTCAACGTCTCTTTTTTCTAACTTTTATATATTCTCATTCTCTATGATTGTTTTGCCATTTACACAGGCCTACAAGTAACTTAAATTAAGCACTCTGGGCCTGTGATCGGATATGTAAAGTCAGATAACAGTATGGTTACCCTTTGACGTGAGTTTTATTTATTATTTAGTATTTTGTGGACGGATGATCATGAGAATGTTATAAATTAATGTAAAATATAAATAAATAAATAAAATACTACTAAAACTTAAATACGATCAAGGCTCGGATCACAGGCTGTGAAATCTCTTCTTTTTGTCTTTGTAAACTCGTAGGCCTCAATTACATACTATATTATATATGTACAGTGAACTTCGGATATAGTAAAGTGCCCTGGGACCAAATAAATCTTTAGTATAACCGAATATTTAATATAACCGAAAATCCGTTTACAGTAAAGTTTTTAAAGTTTACTTTACTATAACCGAAACTTCGTTTATAATACAGTTTTAGAGGTTTACTTGACTATAACCGACTTCGTTTATAATAACGATTTTAGAGGGTTAATTTAGCATAACCGAAACTTTGTTTTTGTTTTAATTAAACGTTTACTAATCCGACACTCTCATTATAAAGAGACAGAAAACGCTGGTCTAAAGTGTATGTGGGTGCACAGGGCCGGATCAATCCATTTTCGAGGGAGGGGGTGGGGTGGGGTGCTAGTCTAGTTCTTTTTAAAATGTATGGTACAGAGTGGTGAAACACCACAAGTAAAACTCGTGGTGCAGTGGATAAGTCGCCGGTTTCCTATGCCGAAGGTCGCGGGTTCGATTGCCGCAAGGGGCGAACGTATGTGACTTAGGTACGAGACTATTGAGGTCATCGAGGGTTTTCTCCGGGCACTCCGGTTTCCTCCCTCCATTCAATAATGGTACAGGATGCAGTCAATATAAAAATTTCAAAAATAAAAATTCTATTTTCTTCCGTCTTTCAATAGCGATCTCCATGCCTGTATACCACCTGTTTGAGTGATGTATGCGTATTTGGTGTGTGTGAGGGTAAAATGAGAGAGGTGAGCGTGTATGTTGGTATAGATCGCCGCGCTTTGAGCCTTGGAGAAAGGCGCGTACATAGCATAGCATCCTGTCCTGTCCTGTAACTAACTGCCTTACATAACGTATTTCCAGTTGAACAAAATCTTCCATCTTCTACTTTCTTTATTTTATTTATTTATTTTTATTTTTTTTTTGTTGCCAAGGGGTGGGGGTGGGGGATGCTGCAGCACTCCTAGCACCCCCCCCCCCCTACCCCCTGGATCCGGCCCTGGTGCAAGTAAAGAAGAAGAAAAGCAAAACAAATCAGTGAACAAAATAATGACTTCTCGAATTTCCATCTTTTACCAGGATTTCTGCAGACTGTAATCGTCTGTGTGTCTATTTGTCTGTGTGTTCACGTAACTCAACATCGTTCTAAATTGAGCTGACATTTGGCGCGTTATATTGGAATTGGATCCCATTAATTGATTAGATTCACATAGTTGAACAGTTAAAATAAGAAAGTGCAAATCGAACGAATCGATTTCGTTAGTACATATTTTAATTTAGATTAATATTTCTGTGTTGGTTTGTTGTCCCTTGCTGAATTCCACACGAAAACTATGTTTTCCCATTTTAAAAAAACACCCCCACCCTCCCCAGCTCCAGCCCCACACCCCCGGACAGCCGTTTATAAGTCGTCGTGGAGACGTTTGTCTTACCAGAGTTGCCAAGAACAAAATTCAAAGTATTTATTTGAGTGGTTGGACAAGCAAGCTCTCTCTCTCTTTCTCTCTCTCTCTCTCTCTCTCTCTCTCTCTCTCTCTCTCTCTCTCTCTCTCTCTCTCTCTCTCTCTCCATGGCCTTTTCAAAATTTAGATTTTCTTCTTCTTTGTGTTTCCCTTCCCCCCCTCACCCCCCAATGGGTATTACCTATTGCTATCGTAATTACAGGTAAATAGCAATTACGTTACTTGAGTGAACATTATGAATATGCACTCATCGTCAAGATCTATTGTTTCTGGACACAGCCATATGATAACAAGTGATATTTCACGAAAGTGAAAAGGTCCTTTTAGCCTTTCGTATGAAGCCACCAGAAATCCACGGGAAATAGCTGAAAAAGATACTTTTTTTAAATGAACACTTGCAGTATGTCCATTGTCCCTTATTGAATTCCATTACGCTCACATATGTTGATTGATTATTTTTGTTTATTAACTCGGGTATTATAAACTCTTCAAGAATACCTTTCTTATAACCCAGTTTGTGTATATTGATTGAAATGTTACAGTATTATTTGTTTATGTCCGTGTGTGTAAGTTCACGTGTGTGTGAGTGTGTGTGTGTGAGAGAGAGAGAGAGAGAGAGAGAGAGGGTAAGAAAGAGAGAGAGAGAGAGAGAGAGAGAGAGAGACCATTACCGATAAGAGATAACATGTGAGCCTTCGTGTCCTAATTATTTCAAACCAACCCTTTAATCGGAATGATAAATCATAAAAGTATATCATGAATTGTACATGTTGTACTATCGTCATTGTGGAAAAACAAAAAGCTCACAAAATTAAAGCAAACAAAGACATGAACAAAACCTAAACAATATGGTGGATTTAAAAAAAATGGTTTGTCTTGCAAAGCCATGCAACAGCTTAGGAATAAATCTCTTCTTTACTTCTCATTTGAAAGTGCAGTCCAGTCAAAACGTTGGTTTCCCAGTTCTCCATTGATTCGTATTCATCTCAGTACAAAAGGTATAATTATACTGTGTTCAACTTATAACACCCTTATTTAGTCATAAACGCATTTCATCATGTATAGCGAAAGTGAATTCTAATTTGCTTTGTAAGTTTCTAAGCTAGGTACTCTTTTTCTGCCAAACAGTTAAATCTCTCCTTCAGTTTTTCACTCTCCTTCATAATCACTGTTACTGTTGATGTGGAAATTCCAAATTGTTCAGCAATTTCTTTCTTTTTTTTTTCTTTTTTTTTTTCATCTTTTCATTTTCAAGTGCGTGAATTAGATCTATTTTAGGCTTCAGGGTAAGCGTGACGTGACGATGTTGCGTCATTATTAACGTCAGTAACTCTCATGAAACTTTAATACAGTAATCTCCCTTGAAACTTTATTATAAGCGGCAGCAAAACTCGCCAGGGGCCTTAGAAAACACTTTATTATAAGCGGACTTTACTATATTTTTTTTATTATATCCAATGTTTAAAAACAGAGACAAAGAAGAGTTTTGGGCGGGACCAAGACTGGACTTTACTAAAACCGAATATTTACTTTATCCGGCCTTTATTATATCCGGAGTTCACTGTATAATGTATTTGAAGCCTCCAGGTTTAAATCCCGTGATGGGTGAAATAAAAAGAGGCCATCTTTCACTGTCCACATTAGCAGTATGTATGATTGCTTTGGTGGTTTAGTGTTGATTTAGGTTCCTACACCTTGTTTCCTGGGATGGTTATCTATGATGGCCTACTAGCACCAAAACCTAGAGTTACCATTGTCACGAGATAATTGAAATTAACATGTGTTCTGTGTAATTTACAAAGATAACGGTAATTCACAGTGTTAATTAATAATTATCAGTACTTGCCACGCCTTCCTAGTGCCAAAACCTGATAATTATAAATATTATGAGATAATTACAAATGTAATAGGAAAATTACAATTATCAAGGGATAATTACAATTATCACTTAAAAATTACAAATTATATCTTCGCATGATCGTGTTAATTTTCAGTTTTGGCTCTAGCAATCCATCTTGAAATGGGCCAAAACTGAAAATTGTAATATTTATTTGATAAGTATAATTTGTAAGTGTTAATTGTAAATATGTCGTTGATATTTGTAATTATTACATGATATTTGTAATTATGAGGTTTTGGCATGATAATGTGAATTGCACGTCTTAATTACTATTATCACTGATAGCTGTAAATGCAAGTTTTGACGCTATAAAAAAAGTACTAAAGTAGTAAGCCGCCTTAGTCAGAATTAAGAATGATCACATAAAAATTGTAATTATGGAGTAAAAATGGTAATTATTTTATGTGATAATTACACATTTCGGTTTTGACGCATTTCCAGGCGGATTGCTAGAGTCAAAACTGAAAATTTACCATGATCACGCTAATATATATATATATATATATATATATATATATATATATATATATATATATATATATATATATATATATATATATATATATATAATTGTAATTATTATCCCTTGATAATTGTAATTGATCCACGGTATTTGTAATTATCTCATGATATTTGTAACTATCATGGTTTTGGCGTTAGTAGGCCGTCATAGTTATCTATGTTTGCCATATTTCTACTGGTGGGTGTAGACCTCAATGTTTATTTGAAGCCTACGGAAGAAGAGACTTCGGGTCCGACCTAATTATGGCTAATATGAATGATGAGTCTCTTCTTTGTACTTTGTAACTTCGTAGGCCTCAACTACTAATAAATAATGAGGCCTACGAGAAAGTGCTCTGGGCCTGTGATTCGACACTCTTATTCTCTGATTAAATTCAAAACTAAAAATGACAAATTCATCACAAACCTGAAAGGGTCAGCACAAACAGAAAGCAAACCAGAACCTTGTCTGCCATTTTGCGATCAACTGAGTCACATGCTTGATCATGTGACAAAATAAGATCACTCGGAAAACTCCAAATACGTCTCGGGTGATCATGAGTTGTCGGGAGCGTGGTAGCAACAAAGATGGCGGCTATAGGGGAGCGAGAAGCAAAACAAATATATTCTGCTGAGGTATAAATTATATTACAATTAAAATTAAGCATTTTTTCTTGACGAAAAATGTGCACAAATACTTTATGTGGATTTTCCTTTTACTTTTTTTTATTCTTTACTTCCAGAATGCCAATCTTTTTATTTTACATGAAATTTGTTGGTGCAGTGATCAAAACTATAAAAGACTCGATGAGTCGTTCTAATCAGACTAGACATGCATAGCATAGCATAGTTCGGCATGCAGGCTAAAAAGCCTTTGGCCCTCATAATCAATCTTGATGAGGGTCCCAAGTCCCAAACCCTTGGCCTCAGTGCCTACCAATTTAGAACTTTTTAGACTCCAAATTGGTGGTGTAGATGCTATCCTTAATTAAATAACTTGTCTAGGCTATTCTTGAACACATTGAGTGATATGTCGGACCCGAAGTCTCTCTATCTCTTTCTCTCTCCCTCCCTCTCTCTCCCTCTCTCTTTGTGTGTGTGTGCGTGTGCACACGCACATATGTCTTTTCTAGAATCTTTACAGATAATTTCTGCTTTGTGTTCTGAGAAACATCCTTTAGTGCTTTCTTCGATCCACTGGTAATTGTCCTGCTGCTTGCAGGAAACTCGGGGAAAATGTTTGTTGGCTGGTCTGATGAGCTTGGGACCATACCAAGATGAACGCAACTTGCAGAAAGCAATACAAGTCGACTTTTACTACGACCAGCTCAGTTTTGCTGCCAAGAAAGGCTTTCCATGGGAAAATGTCTGTGATGTGGTGCAGTTTGCTGAAGAATTCTTTGCTTCTGCTACAGGTAGACAAAGTTGCTCACAGCTAATTCACAGGTCTCTTCTGACTTTATGTTCAATGTTAATTATTACCCACAGACTTAATTGCATATATGACACTCAGAAACCAAATTTGATCACCATGCAGTATATCACTTTGACACTCTCCTGCCATCATACAAGCAATTTCTGCTGAATGTATGCATTCAACATGCTTGCTGTTCTTCGTGCAGAAGTCATGCAGTTATCCCTTTTACCATTCATATATCTACTTCAAAATGCATGATCTTTTCCATTATGTATTTCTATAATACTTAATAATAAAATAAATATATGTTTGTAATATACTTATTCTAAAATTCCTTCAGTAATGATGGGATCTCCACCTAAACAGTATTAAATCTTCCTCAATAAAACAATGGCTTAATTAATTATAATAAATGCTGTGTGTTTTCAAGGCAGCACCATCACTGATGCCATTCGCATGTACAAAGTCATGTCACCCAACCTGCTGCTAGAACTAGGAGAGCGCAACTACAAATTGTACACAGACTTCTTCTTCTCCACCTTCTTCACTCATTTTCAGCTGTTCAAATTCATCAGGTCACAGCCACGAGAACAAGTCATTCCACAGGTCTGATAATTGCAAGGTCTTGATAGATAATGTTCTGATTGATTATTGTATGTAAAGTCCTATAGATCCATTATGATATTTAAATTATATTGTATGTCTTCGTTACAGTATTTTGTGAAATGTCTCCATAAATCGCATGATCATGGTAGTTTTTTAATAGAAATTGGATTATACCCCGTTATAATGTCTTGTTAGAATGCTTCCATCAGCACATATAAGATGTAATAATCTAATGCCTCTCATGTGAGAATTGGTGCGTGTCGTGCTTTTCACTGTTATACATTGATACATACACACACACACACACACACACACACCCACACACACACACACACCCACACACACACACACACACATATATATATATAAATATAAATGTAGTGGTGGTGGTGGTGTTGTGGTTTGGAGAGAAAGTTGAAGTGATGTGATGGAGGCTATGGTGAAGAATTCTCACTCACACATTCTCTCTCTCTCTCCCCAACGCCAGTCCGTTGATGACTGTTGAAAGTTTTATTGGAAGTACATCATACTAATAGAGCAAAGGCAGTGCTTGTGGAGATAACAGCTACATTCTGCCCTGTGTGTTCTGCCCTATGCTGTGTGTTCTGACCCAAAACATTTGCACGGTCGTGCTTTTATTTGGAACCCGCTTGCCACAGCGAAAACAGTGCTTATGTGTGCCACGAGCGCCACAAAATCTAGGCTCGCTGGCTAAGTTTGTTTTAGTTGCTAATCTTTATTTTACGTATAATGCTTGAAACGCTAACGAATACTATACAAATTATGTATAATTTTAAACGCGGAAATACGACCTTTCTACCGATATTATAATATCGGACCTATCTGCTACGAAATAAAAATAATTCGCAATTTAAGAGGGAGTTGGCTGCTGCTCTTAAGAGTGTCATGACTCTAAACTCATAATAACTCTTTAATACAGTTATAAATAATAATAATAATAATAATAATAATAATAATAATAATAATAATAATAATAATAAAAATAATGACAAAGAAAGAACAACGTCCCCTCTTTCCAATGATATATAATATGGCATGGTTACTATTATGGGTTCCAACTATGATGGACTAAATTAGAAAGCACCTAACACATCAAAAACAATTACATCTAGACCCTTCTTACAACTTTTCCCTTGTTTCTCTTCCGATGTGTATGTCCCTTTAAAACTAATATTTAATTTAAGTATACTGTTAGAGAATGAACTAAGGCATGGGAAAATATCACACTTAAGGTGTTACAGTGGAGAATCTTTGCTGTTGCATCATTAAAAAAATATGTTCTTATCATGTGTTAGTCTACAAGGCGGGAAGGCGTTATGACCGGCCAGGCCAATATCAGTTACGGCCACAGCCTATAACAGCGCGGTGTCTTTATCGACGTGGTATTCATCGCGCTATTCTAAACATTGCGCTCTCATTCAAAACTGCTACTTTAATCACAAATAAAGTGTATATATTCTAATAGAGAATTTAATGCTGCGTCTAACGGTTATATGCTTTAAGGGATCTGAAAAGTATATCTCAAGTAATTGCATACAGCCTACGTATCGTAAGGTCAGAAATTCTTGTAGCCAGCACGGCTACACATATAAATATACAGTATATTGGTGTATGCAGCGTACTCAAATGTTGGGCGATAACGTTGCAGGAACATCGTTGTAAAAGTCAACTTGATGGCTTGGAGTTGTTGTTTTTTTTTAAAAAAAAGGTCCTCAGACACTGCACTCCAACTCTTTTGGATGAGAGTATAAATCGAGGCCTAATCTGTGCAAGCATGCATTCCATCGTACGGACCTTAAAGACCCTGATGCTCACATCCTAGACAGGGGAGTGCTGGCTAAACAATTAGCATTAACCTTTTAGTGAAACAATTTAAGACTTGGTTCTTGCATGAATTAAAAAGTTAAATATAGGACACATACGCTTGCACATACTTTTGAAAATAAAAAAGAACATTTAAAAAACGGGTATGCTTCTGTTGTTTTTTTTTGACAGACATCAGACATCTGCTAACACATTAATTATGCTGTAGTTGTAGTTCAGACCTAGAACACATACTGGCATTATGCTTATTATGACATCAATGGACATCATATTAGTCTTTCATCCTATGCATGCAATTCATATAATTTCTCTCTTTATTTTGTGTGTGTTATGTGTACAGCTGAAAGTGGATGTTGAGCCGCCAGTGCCTCCAACCAGTCTGAACGATGCCCAGGAGCAGAGTGTGTGGGAATATGAGCAGAAGCTTGAGAAGCTGAGGATAGAAGAACATGAGCTGTTGAAGCAACGGCTGAAGCAACAAGAAATCAAAGAACTCGAGGCCACTGCTAAGAAAGAAGAAATCAAAACAAAGGTTGAAGAGGCAGAGACACCGTTCAGCAAGACAGTAAGCGCATTTGCTTGTTTATTTGTGTGTAAGTAAGAAAATAGGATTGAATTCATGGAAATATTGTATTGTATTGTATATGTTGATGTGGGTAATACATTTTAACAATTGTCATTTATTTTGTGTGCTGTTATTTATTGAAATGCTATACAAATGGATGTACATTATTCCTTTAATGGTAATAATTGATTTGTTGAACTGAATCGAATTTAATCGAATTAATATTTTTGTTTATATTAATTTTTTATTTGCGTACGCCAACGCAAATTTGTGTGATGGGAAGGATAGCAAAGTTGTAATGATTTTGATGATGATGACGATAATGCTGATGCTAATGATAATAACAATGATGATGATGATGATAATGATGAATGACATGTTTAGTTCCATTATTCCAATAAAGACACAATTAAGATCAAGGAATCAAGCAACTGGATATAGTCTTCAGTTTTTGCTAAAATATCCAATTCATGGCTACATGATTAGGCATATAAATATATATGTGTGCTTGTGTATATGAATATGCATGGATGCGGGTGTGTGTGCATGTGTGTATGAATTTGGAGAGATACTTCATGTAATATTTTTATGTTGTGTTCTCTTTTTTTTCAGGGCCTGGCTGAACTGATGAAAGGCTTGTTGTCTGATTATACACAAGCCACTGGCAAAGTTCTCACCACCGCCATCATTGAAGTACGTGAAGACTTGGATAACAAACTTCAGAAGACAGCGCTGCCCAGACCTCCAGCCCTAGGTACAATCAAACATTTTGTTTATAAAAAGAAAATACTGGTTAACTGCACGTGTGCTCAATGCAGTCTGTAAATGCCAGTTTGACAAAAAAAATCTTGATCTAAACCTTGTAGCTGACTCATATGATTGGCTACCTTTTTTGACTGCCGTCCAGTCCCTCATTCTATTTCCAGTTATTCTTTCAAGTATCACTGAATCGCAAACTGTGTAGTGCTATTTTTTTTGTTGCTCACGGGCTAGTGAAAAATACTGCAGGCAAGTAACTGTGCCCGAGTTACTAGCCGGATGGGCGAGTTCACACTGCAGGCTTTCTGCACACTTCGTATAGAGAACATGCAGTTAACAAATTGTATTTTAATATGCTTCTGCTGCTGCTAATTCGTCTTCCTTCCTCGAACCACTTTGTAGTTTGTTTAAAAAATCAATCATTTACTTACTGATAAAAATATCCTTGATCATCTTTTCGGTATTTTTAAAGAATTTTTTATTTTCTTTCTGAGAGGTTAAAAGCTTGGTGTACACGTGAAGTATGTAAATTATCTCCCCTATAGCACGAGTAAATGTGATGTCAGTTAAATTCTATTTTCTTTCCTGGCCTTTTATTCTCCTTTAGAATGCTTTAAACATCAAAGATAGTAGCTTATAACGTGCGCTCTACATACTTGCCCAATACAATGAGCCAGTCATTCAATTTATTCATTCATTCAACTAGTAAGTGGTTTAGTAATTTATTCATTCATTAACTAATAATATCTTTTCAACCTTTTTGTTTTCCGCCAGGTCCGCCACCAAGATACGATCCCAAGTCGCCAATCCTGCCGTTACTTAGTTCATCCAGCCAGAGCACAAGCAAGCTTGACAAGAAGAACAAGAACAACAACAATAACAACAACAGCGACAAACCAAAGTCACCAAAGCATTCTGCTCGCAGCCGAACGTCAAGCTCAAGAGGGTCGAAACGATAACAGAACACACCTTGTATATTTGTGCGTTTGTTTCATCAACAACAACAACTAGCTTCTTTGTTGTTCTGTTTTGTTGGTTTTTTTTATATATAAAAGTGCATCTACCCTTGTATTTATTATTTGTTTTTTGTTTTTTTTGCTTGTTTGTTGATGTATGTATGTCTGTGTGTAGTTTTTTTTTGCTTTATTACAATTCTGGTTTCGTTCTTGTTATTGGATAAACAAATGCAATTGATGATGATACCGTTGTTGGTGGTGGTGATGATATTTTGAAAGCTACAAGCCTTCATGAAGTGACGAGGGAAATGATTTTCTCATTATTTTCTATTAATTATTTCCGGTATGTTAATAGTTATATGCAGCTCTTCCTGCCTATAATACACAGGCGGCGGAAGCAGGGGGGGCAGGGGGGCCATGCCCCCCCCTAGAAAAATGTTGGAGGGGGCAGCCTTATATATTGCCCCCTCCAATAATGAGTAGTGTCTCTTTTTTTTTTTTTTTTTTTTTTTCCAGGGTATTAAAGGATTTTTTGTTTTCAAATGGAATCAAGCAATACAAGTGTTTATCATCATAATCATCATCATCACCCTCTGATCAGTAAGAGAAGTTCGTCCCTTCGTCATCATTTCCTGTCGACGCGTCATAATCGTTAGCCTTAGCGTAGATCAACGTGACCGACAGTTTTCGACATCGTGAACGTCACAGTCGCGTTTTGAAAACTTTAATTTGCTGTCAGTTTTTACAGTCTACCGTTTTCAATATCAGCAATTTTCTCGACTACAAGTGAAGAAGTCAGCAAAATGGCAAATGCTTTGACAACTGGTGTTATTGTTCCTCGTCAAGCATCCCGACAGACTCTCCGTGACAACCAACCTGCGGCCACTCCAGAAGAATATTTCAAGATTAGCATTGCCATTCCTTTCTTGGAACACCTGTCAACCGAATTGGACTCGAGGTTCAAAAATGCTGGTCTAGCAGTTGATGGTCTATGTCTGGTGCCAAGCACTTTAATAGACAACCGGGATGGTTTCATGCAGGTTCCAGAAGGGTTGATGCTGGCAATGTTGTGGGAGTCTGACCTACCAGACAACGCTACCCGTGATGCAGAATACCAACGGTGGTTTGCAAATGGCGAAGTGCTGCTGAGAATGCGACAGCTATCATCCCATCCACGGCATCAGAAGCACTGAAACATTGTGACAGGGATTTTTTTTATCCCAACCTGTTCATCATGCTTTAGAACCTTTGCACCCTACTTGTCACTACTGCCGAGTGTGAGCGTTCAAACAGTCAGTTCCGCAACCTAAAAACTACCTGCGCTCTACAATGGGGCAACAGAGACTAAATGGACTTGCTTTACTGAAAGTGCACAGGGATGTTGATATTGACATCAGAATCAGAATCAGAATCTTTATTCTATATTTATTCAAAGAGGCAGTGAACTGTTTTGCCAGAAGATACAATTCACAAATGGTACTAATGCCGAGGAACCTAGTGCAGCAAGACTGAATTAAGTGAAAGCAGGGCGGTGATGTTCATAAACTACAAGGTAAAGCTTTATACCGTTAACGATCAACAAAAAGTAGTGAATAATAATAGTATACAAAACATCTCTGCTGATAAATAAATGTGTGTGTGTGTTGTTGTTTTTTTTAAAGGGGCAGAGTATAATTTTTGTACCCCAGAGTTTGTCAGTTCAATTGTTCAAAAAGCTCAAAGTCCCAGACCATCACAGATGGCTTTTTCAAGGTTCAGATTGCACCAGATTGCACCATTTTGCATCCTTGAAAAAAAAAATTTCCGGGGGAGCATGCCCCCGGACACCCCTAGAAGGCTCGGCGCTTCGCACCTTCAATGAATCTATAACCCCAACCCTCGACTTTTTCCAGGTCTGGCCCTGATGTCATTGAATAGTGTGTGGCCCCCCCAATCCTGAGCAGCTTCCGCCGCCTGTGTAATATTAACAGTAAAAAATGTTTGTGGTATTGTTGTGAAATTTTGCCTATTTAGTGTACGTGTTCAGGGACATATTACTTTATTTCTGTGAACTTTGAATATTTAATTTCTTCTGTGTGGCGATTTTTTTTTAGATGTACAATATTTGAAATTTTGAGGCAGTAGAGGTTTGTTGTGTGCATCTTTTGCTTACAACTGTACATAAATATTGTAGATGATTTTATACGATAGTTTGTATATAATTAATTTTATACACAGACATACGTAAAATGATGCATTCTTATTCAAAACATACTGAAATAATTTTGAAGGTATTTTCTTCAGTACAGAATGATGAACACTTTGTGTGATATTGTTTTTGTTGTTATGCAGTATCTGTGATATCGGATGCAAGAAGACAAACATCTAACTGCTAATAATTGATTTTCGTTATTTTGAATAATGCTATTGATTTCTTTATCCCTCTATGTGTTATTTTATTTTATTTTATATCATTTGATTTATTTTTATTTTTGTCCCATTCTTTTACCTGTCACCGTTCATGTTTTACCTCTTCTTCCTTTTTTTGGATACTTGTCTTTATTCCTTTATTTTTTTTTAGTCTTCTTTGGTCTTTTCCTACTGTTTTTGCTCCTGTCTTAATGCTGTCACTAATTTCATTTATATAGCGCACAAACCAGACTCCGTATCTCTCGCAGTCATGCTCAAACTTTCAGTTATATCAGAAACATTCAACAAAACTCCCACGCAGATACACTCAACGGTTGTGCTCCTTCTTACCTTTCAGACAGCATCGATCTGTACACATCATCATGCAACCTCCACTCAGCTTCTGATCCACTGACTCTTCAAGTTAACTCCAACCAAACTTGTTTCTGCCAGATCTCACTCTTTCTCTGCCTTTAGACCGTCTGCTGGGAATCAACTCCCACTTTCTCTCCGCAGCAAATCCTAATATATATATATACATATATATATTTTTTCCTTCATATTTGTTATTTGATTAATCCTTTTTGTAAATTCATTTTTTATTGAAATTATTTCTTTTTTTTCTTTTTTTTTGGGTATGTGAATGGGTGAGATTGGCTCCTTGCAGTCCGCTGGACTGAACAATTACTAAGAAACTAAAATTGCGCTTTTAAAACCGATTTTTTTATTTTTAGGAAAAAGCACTATTTAAATATTATTATTATTATTATGATCATCATCGTTATTATTATTATTTATACAAACAAACATCTTGAAAACAAATGCATATGTATAAGAGCAGAAACACACACAAACACACACACACACACACACACACACACACACACACACACCCACACACACACCCACACACACACCTACACACACACACAATTACGTACAGGTTGCCTAGGGGGAAAGAATTGAACACAGGCGCTTGTATCAGGAAACGCGAGCGCCTATGGCTGTGACGCGTCTCCCTTTGGTTATCTATAATAGATAACCAAACGAGACGCGTCACAGGCATAGGCGCTCGCGTTTCCTGATACAAGCGCCTGTGGAATTGGAAGGATGTTTCCGAGCGCCACTCCCATGGGGAGGAAGTAGATGGTGGAGGCCGGTGGGGGAGGAGGGGGAGTTCGTGACGTCCTCTGTTCATACTATCGGAGCCAGCGTTCGGCTCTCAATGCTCTCAAGTTAGTTTACAAGATAGTTATTTATTCATCGCTTACAGGATCCAGCGGATTGCAAAGAGCCGAATCAGTACCACAAAATCAAGACCACAAACTTCGCAATTCGATGCTACCATGCAGTGACAGAAGTATTGGCACACTAGGAAACAGTGTAAATTCAAACAGATATGCTCCTTCTGTGGCACTGCTGGTCAAACCGGGGCCCAGTGCAAATCTGCCAAACGTTCTTGTACTAATTGTAAAGGCAACCACTCCGCTGCTAACTCTAACTGTCCCGCCTTACAGGAGCGCCTGTTGTCGAACCAACTAAGAGCCGCTACATATATGCCACGAGCCCAAGCCTTATGCTTGGCAAAAAAAAAAACAACTTGCATCCCATTCGAGTCGGGTACCGGGCGGAATGACGGGCGCCCCGTAACTCCCACGGCGGTTCCCGCTCCCTTACCGATGACCAGCAATGATTCGGCTGGCTCACCTCATCGCCTGGCGACGAGGTTAGAAAGCGATGCGCGGCCGTTGGCGGCCTGGACCCTTGTCGCGGAACTCCGGCCGCCGGCGGCCCGCTTGGAAGAGTCGACCGACACAAAACGCGATCCCTGGGTGGCCATTCAAAAATTAGATAGTATGGTCGAAAAACTAACTCAAACTGTTACAGATCTCACCGACGAGGTTCGCGGTTTAGCCGCTAGAATCCCGTCTATACCTCGCGTGATGATGCCAGTGTCCTGGACCCTGCGCACAATCAGAACTCGGTAACTCGGCCAACGGGGGCCGATGAGTATACCCACTGAGATCCGGGGGTCGGGGGTCTAAGAATCGCTCCACCCAGGCCATATTGCCTGAGGATCTTGATAACAGTGCCACTTTGGTCAGGCAGTTATCCGGCTACGAACCTTTTATGAGTGACGTTCTGCCCCAGTGCGAGGTTGATAAGTTCACGCAGGCGGTGGAGCTCGTCGTTGGGCGCGTAGCATAGGCTGAGTCCACGTGGAAACTGATGAATGCCCGGGTCCCTGCAACGGAGGGTAGAGGGCAGAAAAGGAAAAAAACATGCAGCTTTGCGTTAGAAATCTGTAATCTAGTAATCTACCCCAGCTATTCTAAATCGTATAGTGTTTTACTAGCTTTTATAAAACTAGAGTACGGTGACCATCACGCGGCCAGACCGAGGTGCGGCCAATTCTAATAACTCCTATTCTACTAGCTTTAAAGCTTTGAAGAATCACAATTGCTTCCCTTGAGTCTACCTTAGCCTTTTTGTCGTGATTTCCAGTTTATGGCCGCGCTCTGCATATGAATTTTACTGTCTGTAAGTATTGACCCAAGAAAAGTTTCTTTTTTGAGATTACGGTGACCATCACGCGGCCAGACCGAGGTGCGGCCAATTCTAATAACTCCTATTCTACTAGCTTTTTCTGTTTTTATTTTTTTCGTTTCTTGTCTTATTTGTGTTTTTGTAAGTTTTAAAAAGTTGTAAAGGGCCTGGCCGATTGTCGGGCATGGTGTCGGCCGCGTGTATCCATGGTGGCCGCAGCTGTGGCTTATTGTTGGACGCACCTTGGCCACCTGGCCGCATCATGGTACACTGAAATTGTGCAGATAGTGCTAAGTAGTAGTAGTAGTTGTTGTTGTTGTTGTTGTTTGTAGATTATAGTCACACGACACTTTCGCATATAGGTGACTACTGGACCGATTTATACTGACACCAGCGGGCCAGTTGTTGGTAAAGGGGAAAATAATATGATCACACGTTGACCAATCCGGGATTCGAACCAGCGACCTTTCGGTTACTAGCAAGACGCTCTTACCAACTGAGCTACCCGGCCCCCTTGCTAAGTAGGTCCACAATGTTTCATTTATAGAACCCCGGCCAAGTCAGTGCCGTTACTGCGACCTCCCGATTAAAAAAAATCAAACTTGGATTCTGATTGGTTCATAAACAAAAGAAGTATGAGAAAGTGTTCGCTCGTGGCCGCAAGTGGTCACCCTACTCTAGATGTTTTAGATGTGTGTGTGAGAGTAATCCCTGTGGCCTCGGCCAGTATGGATTCTTAATTATAAATAATTCTTTTGGTATATGCTAAATATGCTAATCTTTTTTAATGACATTGCGAACCCGGCCGGTATTTCGGTGCACTAGCGCGGTGCTCTCGATCCTTTGTAGACCTGGGCATCTTTGCCCTTGGCTTTTAACTTTGACTGATTAAAACTTAAATTATATGTTAACGTCGATTGACTTAATTCCTTTTTAATCATAAACTGTTATTATGTAAAATATTAACGAGGATTATATTTTAGACCCAATGATCTAATTTGAACTTTTTGTTATCTTATGGTGAGGATCGGGGCGTCGGGTTCTTTTCCTGATTGTTTTGCCCTTTGCGTCGTTTTTATTGTAACTTTAGAATAAGTACGCTCCTTTTTAAAAATAATTTCCCTTCCCCTTCGTTGGGGGCATGATCACACACTGTACGACCTTCGTAACTTTTTAACACACTCTTCCCCGGCCCAGTACCGACCTGTGACCTCTTGGCTGAGCTTTAAATGTATGTCACACCTGGTCTGGTTATTCATTTTGTGAAGGCATCTTTGGCTTAATATTTTATCCTTAACTTTTAAAAATAGGACGTAGGCCTAAAGCTTTGCTTAACGAACCCAGTGGTAACACTGAAAACGATCACTCACGCAGGGGACGCTGAGTCTATATTTTAATGTATCGAACCCCCGTTTACTTAAACTCCCCGGTTTGGGTGCCGGGGATGTCAGTATAAATAGTATCCCCACTTCCTGGAAATATAGTGCTTTAAATTCCCACTGTCGCTGTCTTTCTCATTTGTTCTTTCTCATTCCTATTCTGTTCTATCAATCTACTATACTATGTTCTTCTTCGCTACCTTTTTTCTTGAAAACTCTTCCGGGACAAGACTCCTTATTTGTGTGTGCGGTCTGTTGGATCCGCTTGGGAATATTGGACGCTTTCTGCCAGGTGGTCACTAGGGCTTCCTATGATGTTATTATTTAGCAATGTAGGCATTTTATATGTATGTGTTTTATTGATAATTTATAATGATGTTTGTATTCTATTTTGTTTTTGTAAACGGGGGTTCGATAAATTAGAGTATAGCCTCAGCGTCCCCTGCGTGGGATGTCTTTATTGTAAAGTGACTAGCTGGTGGAGAGCCTTCAGTTTTACCACTAGGGTTGTTTCAGCGGATCTTTTATGCGGATCAGGGGTTGTCTGGTCCTGATTTGGCTCGGAAGAGTCCGCTGGACCTAAAGCAATAATCATGTAATGTAATGTAATGTTTACCTAAACAAAATAGAATGCAAACATCATTATAAAATATCAACAAAACACATACATATAAAATGCTAAATAATAATAATATCATAGGAAGCCCTAGTGACCATTTGACAGAAAGTGTCCAATATTCCCAAGCGGATACAACAGATCTCACACAACAATGAGGAGTTTTGTTCCAGATGTTTTCAAGGAAAAAGGTGGGTGACTGGTCTAGCGAAGAAGAAGAAGATAGATTGATAAAACAAAGTAGGAATGAGAAAGAACAAATGAGAAAGACAGCGACAGTGGGAATTTAAAGCACTAAATTTACAGAAAGTGGGAGATGAGGATCAGTGAGATTGATTCTTATTCACCTTTATTAAGGTTTTGGGCATAGCAACTGTAGTGCAAAGATGAAGCTTTTCGGCACGTTGCATTCAAAACTATAACTTTTAGAGTGCCACTCGCTTATTGATGTGCACTATGGTTTTTATGTCCATTTATAACGCGCGCGCTCCAATAATAGCTTGCTCAGTGCGCGATGAGAAGAAATTTTTAAAAAAACGACAGGAAAAATAAAGTCTGGTGTGGGGGATGGAGGTGGATAGCAGAAGTGAGAGAGATGTTTGGTTCACAAAATTATTTCAATGTAAACAAGTGAGTCTTCAGTCTTCTCATGAACGACTACACACACTGCCCTTTTGGCATTATTAAGTAGCGTATTCCGTCGTAACTTGGGGACAGGGATGGGCAAACTACTTTTGAAAAGTAGTCCGCTACACTACAGTTACATTAGTCTAAAAAAAAGTAGTTCGCTACTTTACAATTACATTTTGAAGGAATGTAGTTCGCTACTTTTACGCTACTTTTAAAAACGTAGCTAACTACTTTTCAAACTACTTTTTTTTTAAACTGTAATTACAACTGGGACTGCTAAGGTAAGTAAATTTAAAAAAGACAAGAAAAAAATACTTTTAATGATATATGCTCTTCATCAGATTACAACAAAAAAGATACAAAATATATTACAAAATTTGTTGTTGATAACATTGCAAGTCAAGATCATTATATAGGAGCACACTTAATACATTATGTATTGTATAAATATACTATTTGCAAAATACAAAAAATATTATTAATAATAAATTAATAATAAACGTCAAAAATATAAAAAAAAGTTATATGTACTCTGTTATGTCTGATACAAAACATAAATACAGCCATAAGGTTGTACAGGCAGTTGAGAATAAATGGACCAAATTAGTTTTCACAAAATAAATACACACAGACTCCAACCAATCATTCAATGAATCAAGAAAACACTGACACTTCCTTAAAAACCTTTCTTAAAATTGTACTTAACCAACACTTTTGCCTCAAAGTTAGAATCACTAACTCTGGTTCTGATCTTAGTTAAAATAAGTCCAGCCTGACTAAACAAACACTCAACTGCTGCACTGCTGGGCAATGAGGTGTTCGTCCTCAGGAAGACAGCCTTGACACCAGGGTACTTGTCCAGTTCTTCCAGAGATTTGGCCAGTCCCTCTAAAATTTGTGCGTTCTGTGCTTGATTTGCCCGAACTGATTGATTGATTGATTTATTGTTGCTTTAGGTCCAGCGGACTCCTCCGAGCCAAATCAGGACCGGACAACCCCCGATCCGCATAAAAGATCTGCTGAAACAACCCTAGTGGGAAAATTGAACGCCCTCCACCGGCCAGTCACTTTACAATAAAGACATCCCACGCGGGGGACGGCTGAGGGTTTACCTCAACTACGCGAACCCCCGGTTACAAAAACAAAATAGAATACAACCATCATTACAAATCATCAACGAAACATATACATATAAAATGCCTATATTGCTAAATACTAACATCATAGGAAGCCCTAGTGACCACCCAGCAGAAAGCGTCCAACACTCTCAAGCTGATCCAACAGACCTCATACACAAACAAGGAGTCTTGTCCAGGAAGAGTTTTCAAGAAAAAAGGTAGGTCATTGATCTAGCGAAGAAGAAGATAGTATAGCAGAGTGATAGGACAGAGCAGGAATGGGAAAGAGTATATGAGGAAGATAGCAACAGTGGGAATTTAAAGCACTAAATTTCCATAAAGTGGGGATACTATTTATACTGAAACCCCCGGCACTCCAACGGGGGTACTGTTGCCGCAGTGAATCTGTCATGCCTACAAAGGCAAGACAGGTTTTCAACTGGGGCTTTCACTGTTCCCTTTATAGGTTAGAACAATCTACAGTGGCAAGATTGCTCATGACCCCAAGGGGTGATTTGCCCGAACAAAGACTGAGATGACTGACGCGCGCTTTTGAAAGTCACGTGGCTGGCTTTTGCTTTCAGCCTATCACAATCATGCTTCCGTTCGCTGAGCGAGCGATCAATCTCGCGCGAGACAGCACTCGCTTCAGCTTGACTGAAAGTGCAAGTCACACGGCAAGGAAAGTAGCGTAGCAAAAAACACATTTTCGCTACTTCGCTACTGACAAATTAGTAGTTCGCTGCATTACAACTACTTTTTTTTTACAATATGTAGTTTGGATCATTACAAACTACTCCAAATAGTAGCGAAACTACAAAATGTAGTCGCTACTCTCGCTACTTGCCCATCCTTGCTTGGGGACTGCATTCTGTGGAGATCTGGCTCTTTTTGTGTCTCCTCAGAGGATGGAAGGCAAAAACGGGACTGGGAAGAAGAGCGAAGCTGACGAGATTGCTCATACATAGGAATAACTCAGACAGGTATCCTGGAGCAGTCTCAATGGGAAAGCAAGTGACAGAAACGTATGGTTAATACGTGTTTTTTTGTTTTGTTTTGTTTGTTTGAGCCTATGGAATGGAAATAAGTGCAGAGAAGACCAAAATGATGACTAACAACACCAATGGCACCAACACGGGCATCAAAGTCCAAGGGCATTCCCTCAACACAGTGCATAGCTTCAAATATTTAGGAGCCGTTGTATCAGACAATGAGTCCCGATAGGAAGTCCTCTCCAGGATCGCACAAACAACTGCTGCCCTGACAAGGTTGAAGCCAATTTGGAAAAACAAGACCATCAGTCTACATTCCTAGGTAAGGCTGCTGCGCTCCCTTGTCATCTCCATCTTCGTATACGCTTGCGAAACATTAACCCTCACAGCAGATCTACAACGAAAAATACAAAGCATGGAGATGAGGTGCTACAGAAGACTTCTGGGCATTTCCTATACCCAGCACACCACCAACGACGAAGTCCGACAGACCATCACACAAGCCATTGGACAACACGATGACCTGCTCACAGTGGTGAAGAAACGGAAACTCCGATGGTATGGCCACGTCACCAGATCATCAGGCCTTGCAAAAACCTTCCTGCAAGGCACAGTGCAAGGAGGTAGAAGAAGAGGGAGACCGAAAGAGAGGTGGGAGGACAACATTCGAGAATGGACTGTCTTGACACTGAACGAAGCCATGAGGGTTACCGAGGACAGAGAAAGATGGAGTATGCTGGTTACACGATCATCTGTGGTGCACCCCAACGACCTCAGAGTTACGGGATATGATAAGATAGGTTTGTTTGTGTTTTTTTAAATGTTTTTTTTTAACAGGGAGCCAGTGCAGAGAGTAAATACGGGTGTAATGTGGCCTGTGGGCTTTTTGCGTATGGCTATCCTGGCTGCCGTGCTTTGGATCCTTGATAGTTTGTCCAACAGAATGGCAGGAAGACCCCAAATGGTGCTGTTACAATAGTCCGCTCTTTTTCGAGAATCATAAGCTGAAAAAATCATTTTCTAACTACTTCTTTTATGTGTTGAGACATTGTCAACTCGGAGTCAAGAATCAGACCCAAATCCCTGACTGAGTCACTGAAGGAAATAGTAGCCTCCTCTACCTGGATGCTGTTGATGCCTATCTTTTAACGGTTCTTTTCATAGCCTAACAGCAACGACGATTTTATACCATCCAAGACTTCACAGCGGCACAGCAACACTTCAGTCTTTTAAAGACCTCTTTTCCAACCACGGAATCAGGTGATAAACATTTTGCTAACTGTGCGTCATCTGCAAACGATTGACGATCAATTATTCCTATCCTATCCTATCCTATCCTATCCTATCCTATCCTATCCCGTAACTCAAAGGTCTTTGGGGCACCAAAGATGATCGCTTATCCAGCGTACTCCATCTTTCTCTATTCTCACCACCCCTCGTGGCTTCGTTCAGTGTCAAGCCAGTCCATTCTCGAATGTTGTTCTCCCACCTCTTTTTCTGTCTTCCTCTTCTTCTGCCTCCTTGAACCGTGCCTTGCAGGATGGTTTTTGCAAGGCCTGATGCTCTGGTGACGTGACCACACCATCGGAGTTTCCGTTTCATCACCACTGTTTAGGAAGATGGAGATGATAAGGGAGTGCAGCAGCCTTACCATGGAATGTAAACTGATGGTCCTGTCTTTCCAAATGGGCTTCAACCTTGTCATGACAGCAGTTGTTTGTGCGATCCTGGAGAGGACTTTCTATCGGGACCCATTGTCTGATACAACGGTAAATATTTTAAGCTATGCACTGTGTTGAGGGATTGGCCTTGGACATTGATGTCCATGTTGATGCCTTTTGGTATTTTTGGTAATTATTTTGGTCTTCTCTGCACTTATTCCCATTCCACAGACTCTGGAGGTCGAGGTGGTGTCAAGCCTCTGCACAAGCTGTTCAAGTTCTTGTTCCTCTCCAGCCAATCCATCAATGCCATCCGCAAAACGGAGCTTGGAGATTGCTCTACCCCCTGTGTTGACTGTGCCTTCGTGATCTGCACTTGGGCATCTGACATGATGCGCTCTAGGAAGATGTTAAAGAGTGTTGGAGAGAGAAGGCATCCTTGACGCGCACGGATTGTTGTTCTGAAACCAGTTCCCGATGGCGCTGTTGTGGAGGACTGCACTGGTTGCCTTGTCATACAGGCTTTTGATGACTTCAATAATTTTAGGGATGATGTTGTAAACTCTCATGATTAATTATTACTCTACCTAAATGTCAAGTGTAGATGGAGAAGAAAAGTGGACCTAACACAGATCAATGTGGGACACCACAAATTAGTGTTGCTGCATTTGAAGAAGAGGAGCCAACAATAATTCTCTGAAAACGGTCCTTCAGGTACGATGAAAACCACTGCATCGCAGTTCCATCAATGCCGGCATCTAACAACAATTTCTTTAGTAACAGTTTGTGGTTAATAGTGTGTAGGAGGCGAGGGTTTCATTGTAAATTATTTGTTAATTTATATTACATTATTTTAGTACATAGAACGTAGGCTATTTCCGGACAATTCCCATTTCTTTTTTTTTTAATGTGACTCGTAGGTATATGCGCGTGCAATTGCGTGTGCATTTGCGCTTGTGCAGTAGCAAGTTGCTTTGCAGCGAGTGGCTAATTACTGGCGTTGTTTCGTAAGCAAGTAGGCCTACTCATGAAGCAACACTGGGAAAAATTAACGACGTTCTGCGGCTGCGCATTAAGAGATCCTAAACTAAAATCGAAAGAAGGACAAGTCCACAGTGTTGGAGGCTATGATGTACTCGCAGAAAAGTAAGTTATCTATTTTTTCCAACTCGCCAAAGTCTTGGCAACGGAACTCATCACCTATTTTCGCGCGTGTACTCGCGAGTACTGGCTTCAAAGCAACTACGTACAGTTTTCGACCAATCAGCTACTAAATGGGCGTGCAATTGCGTGTGCATTTTTGCTTGCAATTGCACGCACATTTAAGTTTTCGAACAATCAGCTACTAGATGGGCGTGCAATTCCGTGTGCATTTTTGCTGCGCATTGACGCATTATTTTGCGTTCTAGTTAGCTCGCTCAGGGAAGTCGAAATCAATGACGTATATGCCTGCAGTCAATTCGCTGTGCGCATTGTTTGTGCATCTGCTGCATGTTTGCATGACTTCTTCTTCTTCTTCTTCTTCTTCTTATGAAGTCGCACTAGCTCGTAGTAGATTTTACTCCGCTATATATATTTTTGTGTATTTTTATATATTTATTTTATATTATATTTTTTATTCTTATATTTATTTTATTATTATATTATATATATATATTTATATATATATATATATATATATATATATATATATATATATATATATATATAAAATATATATATTATATATATAATTTAACTAAATAAGAATATAAATATATATAATATATGTATATTATTTTTATATATATATATATATATAATATTATCCATAAGAACTTTAAAATCATGTACAATGGTAAATAATAAATATATTGCTAAAAAAACACATAAGAAAAAATCAAAGAAGAACTTTCAATAATAAAATATGTAAAAGAAGAGAGAGAGAGAGATAGAGAGAGAGAGAGAGAGAGAGAGAGAGAGAGAGAGAGAGAGAGAGAGAGAGAGAGAGAGAGAGAGAGAGAGAGAGAGAGAGAGAGGGGTAAAAAAATCAATACGGTTTGATCAACCCTCGATAACAGCCACGTGATAAGAGGTGTGTTTGTCGTTCTCCATTGAGGGTTCGCCATCCAAGGTCAGTTAGACACGGATATAGGCTACACACATGCATGCAGTCCACTCAGTCAGACGGACCAACACGCATACAAACTACATGCACGCGGATACAAACACACATGCACACACGCGTACAAACCACATGCACGCGGGATAAACACACACACACACACACGCACACACTTTGCATGCAGAAAGACACCGAAACAAACTCATTAAGTTAAATACGATTATGAATGCTCTCGCGATCCCTATGTCTCTCTCTTTCTCTGTCTCTATCTCTGTCTGTTTCTGTCTCTCTGTCTGTCTTGTCTGTCTGTCTCTCTCTTTCTGTGAAGAGTCTATTTACCCATTTTTAAACCCCACGGTTGCTGTACGTTTCATCGCCAACATCGTCGTCACAATCATCATCATCATCATCATCATCATCATCATCATCATCATCATCATCATCATCATCATCATCATCATCATCATCATCATCATCATCATCACCACCACCTCCACCACCACCACCACCACCATCATCATCATCGTCGTCGTCGTCGCCGTAGTCATCGTCATTATATCGTTATAATGCATATCCCCTTGTAATTAGCAAGGTAGGGTGAATGCAGTCAAATCGCCCATATTCTCACTTCAAACTTATCCCTCTTCTCTGTCTTTGTCTCTCTCTGTCTGTCTGTCTGTCTGTCTCTGTCTGTCTGTCTCTCTCTCTGTCTCTGTCTCTCTGAGTTCACACCATTTAGTGTTATACAATAGTTGTGCTATTCGCCCTGTTTCCTATCCCCCACATCATTCCATAATAAAGAACACCCTATCCCCCTTTTATATCCTCCCCCTCCACACACACAGAGAAATTGGATGGATCGAAAGATTCTCAGGGGTTACTGAAAAGAACGAGATAATGCAAAAAGACCGGAAGGGAGTGCAGCTCAGATTTGTGCACAGAGAGAGAGAGAGAGAGAGAGAGAGAGAGAGAGAGAGAGAGAGAGAGAGAGAGAGAGAGAGAGAGAGAGAAAGAAACAGAACAACTACTACAGAGGTAAAAGAAACGTCGTGACAGACACGCACCGACACTCGCAGGGAGACTGGGGGTCTCCCGTACAACCCGTGATACATTTGTCGTTGTAGCTGCCGCTGATGGCGAAAGCAAGGCTGCGGCGATGGCGGTGCGGCAGTGACGCCGTGGTGAGACTGCGTGCATGTGCTCTGTGATAACGGGCGACGGATGTAGCCCTTTGCTAAAAGCTAGAGAGAGATGGAAAGAGCCGAGCCAGAAAGATTGGGCAGCAAGCACTATGTATAGAATCGCCTTATTCAAAGCAGTAGCACCGTGTCACGAGCGATGGCGATACACGCTTGTTTCACACACCCGACTGTATTCAATGGCAAGAGACCCTCAAGTTTCCTGGTGTAGTAAGCAGCCCAGTCTCCGTTGCAGTCTTTCTGTCTTTTGCTCAACACCACGTGAACTATATGGCAATGAAACCTTGATCTATTGATGTGCTTTACCCCATGGATCTGCGTTATTGTCTCGAGCGCTGAGCTTTTATTGGAATATCGAAAACAACCATCTTTTTTTCTTCGTCTTCGGAGTAGGCCTACACTGCTAACTTGCGTCGCTCAGTGCGGATGGAAAGTATTCACTGGGTCATTTACAGTTTTCTGGTGGTCCCAGACTCGTATCACAACTTCCTTTTTGCTCCAGCGGTTGTGGCAAGTGTGGAGTAGTTGTCGAGCTCCACAAGTGGTAGAAAGGCACAAGAAGGAAAGACGCAGAAATCTTTAAGAGGTGAGGAAAAAAAACAGTCAACACAGAATTGTGCCAGGATTACAAGGAGTTAAGTACTACCTATCATAAATGATTTCAGTCAGTGAGTATAAAAGTCTTCTTCAATTACCAGCTTTCTTCTTCTTCTTCTTCTTCTTCTTCTTCTTCTTCTTCTTCTTCTTCTTCTTCTTCTTCTTCTTCTTCTTCTTTTTCTTCTTCTTTTTAATCATCATGATTATTATCGTTTATGATCGTTTTCTTCTTCTTCTATGATAATGATAAGGAGGAGGAGAATGACAACGAAGAAGAAAAAGGAGATGATGATGATGATGATGATGATGATGATGATGATGATGATGATGATGATGATGATGATGATTAGCCAAACCTCCGACCTTTGGAAGAGGTCGAAACGCGTAAGGAAAACAAAACTATTTAAAAGCATTTGTACTACAATTGAGCGCCTTAAAACTCATGGACAAGTAAGTACATGGAACTGGAAGTCAAATCCAATATGTCGCACTTTTTGTCCACCTTGAGGGCAGGATAATCACCTTTCTTGAAGTTTATATTTATCACCTTTCTTTATATATATATATATATATATATATATATATATATATATATATATATATATATATATATATATATATATATATATATATATATATATATATATATATATATATAGATAGAGAGAGAGAGAGAGAGAGAGAGAGAGAGAGAGAGAGAGAGAGAGAGAGAGAGAGAGGTAATTATATGTACAAGCGCGCCATGAGCCAGTAGTGTCGCGCACCTTTGTTTTGAACTGGAAAAGCAAAGTAAACAAGCTACAACTGCTGTAAGGCAACACTGTATACCGGTAAGAAAATCGGCCATTGATCGGAAGCGCTCTCAGTCTGTCAGTTAAAAAAACAGTGACACTCCTCAAAACCTTCCATCTATTCTGACCAAAACTTCTGACTGCTTTGAAAACATTTCTAACTGGATGACTGCCAACAAGCTTCAGGTCAATGCTAACAAAACTGGAGTTATGCTCACGTGTACCAAACATAACCTGTCTTCTTCCCCTGTAGACACTCACTCTTGGCCAAACCATTATTCCTATTTCATAGTCTGTCAAAAACCTTGGCGTCATCCTTGACAACACCCTCTCGATCGATGTCAGAATTTATCCGCAAAACCTGTCAAACATGCAACTTTCAGCTCCGTAGAATAGATCTTGTTCCCAAGCATCTGATCACTGACGTTACAAACAAACTAATTTCCTCTCTTGTCTTGTAACGCTTAGACTACTTTAACTCTCTTCTGGCTGTTATCTCTCCTTTTCTGTTCATCTGCTCCAACGTGTTCAGAACTCAGCTGTTCGTCTGGTTCTCAAAATGAAAAAAAATCTTATCATAGCATACCCCTCCTACATTCTCTCCACTGGCTCCCTGTATTTCAGAGGATAACCTACAAAATCTGTACTTTTTCTGTTACAAATGCGTTCATGGATTAGCCCCTTCCTAACTAACCCAGAACATTCACTTCTACAAGCATCTAGAAATCTTCGATCTTCCTCTGACAACCTCATGCTACAAATACCCCGCTACAAACTCTCCTCTGCAGGCTGTCGATCCTTCTCAGTGCTTGGAAAGTTATCAGTACAACTTATGTTAATCTGATGAATAAAAATTGATGCAACAACAACAACAACCTTCTCAGTGCTTGGTCCTTCAACTTGAAACTCTCTTACTCTCTCTCTTCGCAACTCTTTGAACATAGCCACTTTCAAGTCCAACTTGAAAACTCATCTCTTCCTTAAAAATGTCTGATCTCGCCTCCCATCACCATCATCATTCCTTATTTTCTGATTCAGACCACCACCGTCACACCGCACGCTCCCAGCCCCCTCACTCCTTAGCTGTTCTCCTCCTCCATCTCCCTCCTAGTAAATATTCTTTTTCAGGATTATGATTATTATTATTATTATTATTATTACACCCATGTAGAGTAACAGACGCGACATAGGTACCGTAATTAGAGACGAGTAAATAGGCTAAATAGACCGATAGGTTTCCGGTAAGAAAATCTAACATTGATCGGATGCGCTGTCAGTCTCAGACACGCGATAGACACAGCCACTTAGACCCATGTAGAGACATAGGCAGACATGACATAAACAAACAAAAAACCGGCAATTACAAAAAAGTAGATAGGAAGGCAAACAGGTACACATGAAGGCACGTAGACAGACAGACAGACAGACACATACAGGGAAGCGCAGTCAGAGACAGACACACTCTGACACAGATACCTGGACAGACAGAAAGGCACACTTCTAAGTTCTTCGCCAAATGTGCATGTAGGTCTCTCACACAGAGACGCATACAAACAGAAACATACAGACAAGCGCAGTCAGACAAACACCGACACTGAGACAGACATAAGGGGACAATCATAGATGCTTGTAGGTTTCTCATAGACATCAGTTTCAGATGAAGTCTACTAAAGACTGCTATTAAGACTCAATTGTCCTCCATTGATCTTCTGAAGTCGCTGTGCATTCACAGTCTACAGGCCTGTTACAGGTAGACGGGAAAAATAATACTAAAAAGGCGCGCCAACGATACACAAACAACCTCACTCCCAATCAGACATGAATTATGACGGCCTACTAGCGCCAAAACCCAGAGTTACCAGTATCAAGAGATAATTAAAATTAACACGTGTTCTGTGTAATTTACAGAGACACCGGTAATCCACAGTGTTAATTAATAATTATCAGTATTTGCCACGCCATCTTAGCGCCAAAACCTGATAACTACAATTTTCGCGTAATAATAACAATTTATAGGTAGTTACAATTATTATAAGATAATTACAACTATCACTAAATATTACAAAATATCTTTGCGTGATCATGTTTAATTTTCTGCTTTGGCTCCAGCAATGCGGCAAAATTGACAATTGTAATTTTCATCTGATAATTACAAATTTTACGTGTTAATTATAAAAATGTCGTGTTCCATGGAACCCTTCGTTTTTGTCTCAACCGTGCTACATATACGCATGCGCAATATATATGGTGACCAATCAGGGTAGACTTCCGAACGCCCGCTATTTCACCACGCTGCAAACTTGTGCAATGGAAGGCACTGTTCTGTGTTCATGAAAAACGATAAGCAGAATTACTTGCTTTTTGTCTGTTTTAGTATATAATTTTTTACGTCAATAATATATACTTTTAACCTCAATTTAATGCTGATGAGCATGCGCGGTCCGAGGCGCGATGCGCATGAGCACTAGCAGGCACTGTTCATAGCAAACCTTAGGTTTTGGCGCTACTAAAGCGTGGCCAAAACTGAAAATTAAACAGGATCACGCGAAGATATTTGTAATTTCTCAATGATAATTGTAATTATCTCTTGATACTTATAATTATCCCATGATCTCTCTCTCTTTCTGTGGCTATGTCTGTCTCTCTCTCTCTCTCTCTCTCTCTCTCTCTCTCTCTCTCTCTCTCTCTCTCTCTCTCTCTCTCTCTCTCTCTCTCTCCTTTTGTCTTTCTGTCACTCTGTGACGTTGGGTCTATGGTTACTGGGCTCTGCACAATGGAATGCTATTATCCACTCGTCTTTGTCTGCGGGGATCGGCTAGTTTAATCACCCTATGACTAATCTTAATACATTTATAAGTTTAGCTCGGTCTGTGTGCGGATAGGGTTATAGAGATAGGGACAAAATGTTAAAGATTCACTGACACACTAGCTCTCGCACGGCTATGAAACATAATAGTCCAGCCACTTGTTAACAGTAAATATCACACATTTATTTCCTCTACTCTATACATAATTCTCTAAACACTCTCTTAACTTAAATGTCCAAATTCGCTTCGAATAGTTCGTTCCTTGATGGGTCTATGCTGCTACTGTTCTTGATATTTGCTAATGTCTCATTATTGGGCTACTTGTTCTGGTTGGCCTAATGTTGGTTTCAGGAGAGTGGACTACCACACAGTCCTTCTATGTCAGTGTGGGTGCACGCTTTCGGTGTCATTTAACTGCAGTTTGAAGTGTGGTGATGGTGTCTCCTCCTTGGTGGTAGACTATTGGGCTATCGTAGCTCAGTGCTAGATGCTCTACTGCAGGTCGAATGTCAGGGTTGATGCTTAGTGGTCTTCCTCCTGCCTCGGGCCAACTATGCCTGCTCGTCTGCAAAATATGAGAAGAATTTCTGCAACACCATGTTTACTAAGGGTGTGCAGAGCGTCTCACTGATGGCAGAAACAGCCCTCAGTGATAGCTCCACTGATATATATATATATATATATATATATATATATATATATATATATATATATATATATATATATATATATATATATATATATATATATATATATATATATATATATATATATATATATATATATATGTGTATATGTATAGGAATTAGAGTGGAGATTCCAGTGGACCACGGACATAGAAGATTGTTCTTCTATGTCCGTGGTCCACTGGAATCTCCACTCTAATTGTTGTTGGTGATGTGCTGGGTATAGGAAATGCCCAGAAGTCTAGATAAGTTGATTATCTCTATTAAAAAAAAGTACATTGTGGTGGAAAAACAATCCGCACAAGTATACAACACAATAATCGCAATAATAATTAACAGTGACAGTAAAACTATTTCGTGTTTACAACTACAGCTGTACTTCTACCTTTTGAGTCTGAAACGTCACACGAAGTTGAACAAGATAAGAGACACACACTGTCGCACTTTTAATCTTCCTACCTCATTAGACTAATACCATCAGCATCATTGCCGTCCTTCAGCAGCAATACATTTTCAAAGTTTGGTCGCCCCGGCTCACCGCTACAGATTGGTAGATGACTCGCTTCCAGTGTCGGTCTCTGGGGCTCTCGCGCATGGAGGCGATAATGTCCCCCGTAATCTCATGACCACAAGTTGCCGCTTATCCCAAAAAGTCTGGCCCGCAGTAATTATTCATACTGCTCTCTCTCGTACCACCATCCCCCCACCCCACACACTCCGCCAAACTATCTCCACCACCTCTCCTCTCGCAATCCTCCAAGAACCCCTCCCACCCTCGCTCTTTCCTATTGCTGCGAAGCTCATTCCATCCTCCATTGAGGTCATGTTAGGCAACTATGGTTTACCTTAGCCATAACATCCCATACCCCCCTCCCTCCCACTCCTTCCCTAGTCCCCTTTCCTTTTCCCCGTCTGCTCATTCGTGTCTGTCTTTAAAAAAACACACAATAAAAACTTACTAACACTCTCTCTCTCTCTCTCTCTCTCTCTCTCTCTCTCTCTCTCTCTCTCTCTCTCTCTCTCTCTCTCTCTCTCTCTCTCTCTCAGTTGTAATCTCGAAGGTTGCTTTTCTCTCAGTTTCAATCTCTAAGGTTGCTTTGTTTGTGTGTGTGTGTGTGTGTGTGTGTGTGTGTGTGTGTGCGTGCGTCGGTACCCACAAAAGCGCACAAATGGGTAGCAGACCTTGTCTTTCTTAGTAACAAATGGGTTTATTTGCTTGGAACCCACTTTTTTCCAGGACCCCACTTTTTTCTGAGTGCGCGGGAGTGCTCTTTTAGTGCATGGGAGTGCAGTTGTAGTGCATGAGAGTGTTTTAAGTACACAGGAGTGCTCTATCCGGGACGGAGAAAATACAGTCAATTTTCGGCGAAATTTTGAAGAAAATTCGACCTATTTCGTCGCCTATAGGAGACGAACTAGGTCAACTTTTTGGACGGAAAGAGCCAATTTTGCATTAGATTCTTACATTTTTAGAAGAAGTTTGCGTTCTTTCCGTCAAAAAATCACTTTCCGATTCCTACATTCTTAAATAAACCCAGTTGTGATGTATTGCAAGTATGTCGGTGTGTGTGTGTGTGTGTGTGTGTGTGTGTGTGTTTGTGGATGACTCTCCGTCTAATCCGCAAATCGCAGATTATTGTAGATAGGGGCCTGTCATGGGCTGTCATCTGCACAATTACCACTCGCGTATTGCTTTGTCGAGGTCACCCCCTCTTCCTTTGTACATAGCCCGCTGAATCACGCTGGCTGTAGATCCAAATGGATGTGTTTTGGGGTGATTTTTTGGGTTTGTTAACAAATGGTGCGACGCCGAATAAAGAATGATTTTGGAGGGTGGGGGTCTGTTCAAAGCTCAACGTACCGCAGTGATCACAAGGCAACACATTTAGACTGTGCGCCTTCAAGCAGCAAGTTGGCGCTTTGGTCGGTGCGGTTTCTTGTTAGGTCCTGTTTTGAGCCAGCGCTTTGAACAAGCAGCTGTTTTGAGCTGTTAAAGCGCTGTAATTCATTTCACGCACAGGGAGCGAGTATGCGCCCGGCAATTAGTTGTAGCCTACCTGTCGGTCGGTGTGAAATCGACACAGCTATAGCCGGAGGAACTGGGTATTGATTTTTGTTTTGTTTTCTCCAAACAGCGCTGCACAATTCTTGCTGCCTGACACACCGACCGTTATCACTTAACTGCCACTGACCCCATCGTCAGTCAGGTGTGGGTGAGGTTGTCTGGTGTGAGGAGTACAACGACTGAACGAAGAAAACAAAACAACGGCCAACAAACTCAACATTTTCAATATTCAATATTTCATACTGCTATTATAGCAAACTCTAAGGGACTTACTTTCTAAGATTTCCAACATTGTAAACCCCACCCCACCTCACCCCACCTCACCCCACCCCACCCCCCCATTTTTTTTAAAAGAACAAAACCTATTTTTGGGGCAGTGTCGTTGTTCTAATGAGGATTAGTGCACTACACTCAGTGTAATTATGTTTACAATCACTAGCCTGGGGTTACATCAAATGTTGTAGAAGCACTCGTTGCTTCTGTTGTGACGGCGCCTTACGATACATTTAATAAGACATAAGATTATTTATTAATCACGTAAAACAATTACAGGATTTTGGTGTGGCATGGCGACAACAATCATTTGACGTCTAATTCTTCCACTCGCACTACTGTTATATACACAGAACAGTAATGAATAAGGAACCATATTAACTCTCATTAATTAAATTAGTACTAAAGACGTAATTATGATAATATTGGCACTTGTGTCATTGTCGCCTTGCCATATCAAAATCATGTAATTGTTTTACGTGGTTGATAAATTTTACTTATGTCTAATGTCATGTCTTGTGTCTTAATATTATTGTTCAACAAAAGATGGTAACTTGAGAATTTTGGGAGACAGAACGTTTAATGTTGATGTGGGTGTTGGGCGCATAGAAATGATTAGTTTGGGCATTTAGAAAATAACACTGGAGTTCATGCAGAGGTAGAGACGTTCAGGATATTTGAACTAGCCCAGTGAAACATTAAATAGAAAAGCACTCAAGGCCGTCGTTGTCATTTGATGCCTCAGCACTAAGTGTTTCCCCCTCGTCAATATAGTAGGGGGGTGGGGTGGGGTGGGGGAATCCATTTCATTAGCTGGAATTTGCCGGAACAACGCTTTTGTTGCAATCAGCATACAGCCGTTCTGCTAGCTCGTACTGCACACAGGAAGCAGAGCACGAGAGCATGATTCAATGCTGTTTGAAAAGTGATGGACAATAAAATATAATAGCGGGATGAGGCAAACTGGCAAAGCAAAGAATTATGGGCCCATCATTGAGAACTTATAGGGCTGACCAATGAGGAATTATATATGGTAACCAGTCGGTGAATTATTGGAGAGAGACAGGAAAACGTTTTTAATACATTTGTTTTTGTTTTTAGTAAAGGTAATATCCTATTCTATTCCGTAACTCGGAGGTCGTAGGGGCACCACAGATGATCGTTTAACCAGCGTACTCTAGATTTTTCTGTTTTACGAAAGGTAGAAAATAAAAATGTACTTTGTATTATGGAGTGCTGCTTATTTATAGACTTTGAGCAATATTTCACCTTTGTGAAGTTAACAAAAGATTTTGTCTAAACTTTTAAGTTCTTTTAATCAATTCCTCTCTCCCCTCTCCCCCAATCCCTACATCCCCCTTTCCATCTCCTCTCCTTCCTTCTCTCACCATTTTTCTCACCTCTGAAAGAAATTACTGTGATTCGGTTATTTTAAAATCCTCTGTGTTACAAAAAAACACAGTAAAACTAAAAGCTTGAAAGTACAAGTATACCACAATTTAAATGTCAACTTTTATAATTCGCTGAATAGTTGTAGAGCAATGTAATTTTAACTCCAGGAATTGATGTGTGACGGAGATTAGTAACATGCATACAGTAATTTTCATACTAAATGTAATCGTTCTTAATAATTATTCATAATTCATAGGTTTTCGTTGTCCGAGTTTGCTGCAGAGTAGAAGGAGTGCATACTCTTAATATTACCTGGGAATCCATTTCCATCAAGGAAAGAAATAAAGCCATTCAAATGTATTTCAAGACACTCCCACACTTAGCCGAAAAATAAGCATTTTCAAAAGCGTTAATTTTGTTGTGACTATGTTGACTGGGCTTTATTATAGCAAAGCAATAAGAAAACCTGGAATTATATGCCACCCTCTGAAATATATGCAAGCCAAAAGTATTCCAGATCGGCTTAAGCAATGTTAAGATATACAACTCAAAATCTGTGTAGAGAATGGTTAAGCACAATGACCCTGAACGTTGAAAAAGTACAAATACCAATGATCTTACACGTTTAGCAATAGTTAAAGTAGCCTAAAAAGTAAAATAATGAATTTCCATTCAGGTGTTTTTCAGATAATTTATAAAATGTGTTGTGAACAAAAACGAAAAGTAAAATAATGAATTTCGGTTCAGGTATTCTTCAGATAAGGCAATAAAATGTGTTGTGAACAAAAACCAAAAGTGAAATTGTGAGCTTCGACTGACCTATAATTTGATTGCTACGAAAGGAAGGCCCATGATTTGAAGTACATGAAGTACATGTATGTCAAAAATCGACAACATCGCTTTACCCGTTTTTAAGATATCGAGCAAAACGTTTGTAGATATAAAATGACTCCAATGACCTTGGCCTTTGCGGTAAAGCAAATATGATGGCACAGGAGGCAGGTCTCTGACCTAGGTAATGTTCCTATTAAGTTTGGTCAAAATCTGTTCAGTAGTTCTTGAGGTATGGCGTCCAACGAACCGACTAACGACAGACAGACATTTTGGCTCGTTTTAATTCTCCCCGACTATTTTAAAGTATTTCCAAATACAAAAACAAGGAAACGAAAATAATCTATCTCATTAGGTGGGACTTGTGATTCGGTGATGAATGTAACATGGATTGTGTGCGTGTGGCCCCTTCATAATCCCTCGTACGGTTGGGACATAATTATGCCAGATGGCCTTGTAAAAGACCAAATCTTGCACAGTGGGGACAAAGTCATAATATAAAGCATTTTTTTCTTTTATCGTTTTTCTTATTAGTTCCAGAGCGATTGCTGGGGAACTATTGTATTTAGCAATGTCCGTCCGCCCGTCCTAGTGCTCCTTTATCTGAAACTAATGGAGGGATTGCCTACCAGCTGACACAAATTTATGCATCCCGGATGACTTCATCTTTTCAGGTCATAATTTATTTATTACTTCTTTTCTGTTACTGTTTCAGACAGAAGTTACTCCATGTGCCCCAGTGCTTTTAATTTTTGGAATAAAGCTTCTTGACTGGACTTAACTTGCTTGATCTTACTACAATATCAATTCATTGTTCAAAATTGTGTTCTTCACTTCCCCCCGCCCCGTCGCTCACTGCCCTCCCCCGCCCGCACGAACTCCTCCCTAATTGGTAAACCTTGGGTTGAAAGTCTTAATGCATTTTAAAAATGAATTATACTTTAATTACTATTACCTTGCAATAAGATGGACAATAATAATCCTATCCTATTTTATCCTATCCCGTAACTCAAAGGTCGTTAAAGCACCACCGATGATCATTTATCCAGCGTACTCCATCTTTCTCTGTTCTCAGCAACCCTCATGGCTTCGATCAGTGTCAAACCAGTCCACCCTCCCACCTCATTTTCTGTCTCCCTCTTCTTCTGCTTCCTTGCACCGTGCCTCGCAGGATGGTTTTTGCAAGGCCTGATGATCTGGTGATGTGGCCATGCCGTCTTCACCACTGTGGGCATTCATCATGTAGTCCAATGGCTTGTGTGATGGTCTGTCGGACTTCGTTGTTGGTGATGTGCTGGGTATAGGAAATGCCCAGAAGTCTTCTGTAGCATCTCATCTCTATGCTTTGTATTATTCGTTGTAGATCTGCTGTGAGGGTCCATGTTTCGCAAAGGTTTAGGAAGATGGAGATGACAAGGGAGCGCAGCAGCTTTACCTTGGAATGTAGACTGATTTTCCTGTCTTTCCAACTTGGCTTCAACCTTGTCCGGGCAGCAGTTGTTTGTGCGATCTTGAATAGGACTTCCTGTCGGGACCAATTGTCTGATACAATGGCTCCAAAATATTTGAAGCTATGCATTGTGTTGAGAGATTGGCCTTGGAGTTTGATGTTTATGTTGAAGCCATTGGTGCTGTTGGTCATCATTTTGGTCTTCTCTGCATTTATATCCATTCCAAAGGCTCTGGAGGTGGTGTCAAGCCTCTGTACCAGCTGTTCGAGTTCTTGTTCCTCGCCAGCCAATCCATCAATGTCATCCGCAGAACGGAGGTGGAGACTGCTCTATTCCCTATGCCGTCTGTGCCTTCGTGATCTGCAAGGGCAGCTGACATGATGCGCTCTAGGAAGATGTTAAAGAGTGTTGGAGAGAGTAGGCATTCTTGACGCACACCGATTGTTGTTTTGAACCAGTTCCCGATGGCGCTGATGTGGAGGACTGCACTGGTAGCCTTGTCATACAGGCTTTTGATGACTTCAATAATTATAGGGCTGGTGTTGTACACTCTCATGGTTGCCCACAAAGCTGCATGCCAGATTCGGTCAAACGCTTTCTTGAAGTTTGCAAACACATGATATAGATGTTGTTGGTGCTGGAGGTATTTCTTGCAGATTATTCTGAGGATGAAAATCTGTTCAGTGGTACTTCGCCCTGCCCGAATCCTGCTTGTTCTTCATCTACGTTTTATTCAGCTTTGGGTTTCAACCTGTTGAGTATTATTTTCAGGAGGACCTTGCTGGGATGGCTGATGAGGCTGATGGTGCGGTAATTTTCACACTCCTGAAGGTTACCCTTTTGGGGAAGAGTGATGACAAGCGACTGGGTCCATGGTGTAGGCCACTCCCCACTCTGCCAGATCTTGTTACAGATAATGGTGAGGACGTCAATCATCGCTTCCCCTCCGTCTTGCAGCAGTTCCGGGGGTATGTTGTCCACTCCCGCTGACTTCCCCTTCTTTAGTGATTGCACTGCTGCCTCAACTTCTTCTCGGAGGATTGGGAGGATTTCTTCCTGTTATCTGTTCTGGGGACATGCTAGAACTGATGGGTCTCCGTTTGGTTTGTGGTTGTGAAGGTCAGAGCAGTACTCTGTCCATCTATCCAAGACTTCTTGTTCTTCTGTAAGGCAAATGCCAGACATGCTTTGGATCGTGGAGACCTTGGGCTGCTTAACACATGTCAGCCGCTTTACAGTCTGGTAGGTCTTCTTGCTGTTGTTCTTGTTCAGACTGTTCTCTATTTCCTGGCATTGATCTTCTATCCAGTTCTCATTTGCTTTTTTGGATGTCATTGTTGATTTTTCGGTAGGCATCAGCTCCCTGTGAGGTGTTCTTTTTGTTTTTTTTAATCTATCTTCGTTTATCACACAGGTCCAAAAGTTCAGGTGTGATCCACTGTTTTCTTCTTTGGGCGGTGCTTGCCAAGGATCTCAGTGGCGGCATCTGTCACAACTGAGTTGAAGGTGGTGGTCATGGTATTGACATCTACTTCACCAGCTCCCATAATGAGCAGTGGTGCACATTTCCCTCCAATTGTGGTTTGGAATATTTCTGCCACCTCCGGGTCTTGAAGTTTGTCCAGGTCGAACTTCAGTCTGGTGAACTTTGCTGCGTTTACTCTCTTCAAGTGGAGCTGGAAGGACATCATCACGAGATCGTGGTCACTTCCGATATCTGCTTCTGGAAAAGTGCGCGTCCTGCCAATGTTGAACTTTGATCTGAAGCCTGTCTGGCCCATGATGTAGCCAAGTTGGTTGTGATGCTCACCGCTGGGACTGTGCCATGTCCATCGTCTGGATTTTTGTGGAGACCAAGCGTGTTTGCCAGTATCAGATTGTTGTATCTGGCAAACTCTAAGAGTCTCAGACCCCTGTCATTTGTCTCGTTGTTGCAGTGGGGTCCATATGTGTCTCCCCAGTTGTGGTGCGCATCTTGGCCCACTTTGGCATTGCAGTCGCCTTGCACTATGACATTGTTCAATTATATGTTCTTCCCTTCCTCGGCCCATCGCCCCTTTACCTCCCTTGCCCGCCCCCAACTTCTCCCTTATTTGGTAAACCTTGGGTTAAAGTCTTAATGCAGTTTAAACATGAATTATTCTTTAATTACTATTGCCTTGCAATAAGATATACAATACTAATCCTATCCTATCCTATACCGTAACTCAAGGGTCGTTGGGGCACCACAGTTTATCGTTTAACCATCGTACTCCTGTACTCCCCCGCCCGCTACCATCTCCTCCCTAATTTGGTAAACCTTGGGTTGAAAGTCTTAAATGAATTATTCTTTAATTACTATTGCCTTGCAATAAGATGTACAATAGTAATAAATAATTTTAACTTAAGATTATAATATTATGACGCTTTATAACAACTGTGATTTCATTATTAACAATTGGCTTCTAAAAGAATAACCTGTCATTATGCTCATTAGCAATAAGAATTATATAATCGTCAATTTCTACACATCTATTCGTTGTGGCGATTCTTTGCGGCTGTCGTGCTTTCGCTGTAAGGGCGAGCTGAATTTCATCTACTTGGGTGCCCGAATATTTTACCCAAATTCAAAATTCAGCCTCATTTTACCACTTCACTGGCTCCTGCATTTGTTTTATATTTAATTATTAGAAGCAGTGCATTGATATAGTTCACCGTGCGAACACAAATTTATCTTCACCTTTAGGAAATGAAAAATTCACGAGGTATTTGCAGTGGAAATATATCATTACATTACATTATTATTGCTTTAGGTCCAGCGGACTCTTTCAAGCCAAATCAGGACCGGACAACCCCTGATCCGCATAAAAGATCTGCCGGAACAACCCTAGTGGTAAAACTGAAAGCTCTCCACCAGCCAGTCACTTTACAATAAAGACATCCCACGCAGGGGACGCTGAGGCTGTACTCTAATTTATTGAACCCCCGTTTACAAAAACAAAATAGAATACAAACATCATTATAAATTATCCACAAAACACATACATATAAAATGCCTACATTGCTAAATAATAACAGTGGAAATATATCAAACCATGCACAGTGGGAAAGCAACAGGGATTGAATTTAGACTACCCATGCATGTTTCCAAGTCAGTAATCCCAACATCGTTTATTTTGCGCATTTGGAAAGGATGCAAATAATAATGTTTCTATGGCTTTGTACAAATGTAACTTATATATCATTATACTGCATGCTTTTTTTTTTAGTGGCCTAAATTAAGATTTTAATTTCTTTGTGTATGTTGCTGTGCGGTGCTATTTCTTTTTTAGTTTCAGTACTGTTTAACAGAAGAATAGGACGTTGGTATAACAATCCTAATGTGAGTTTGGAAAGGCAATAACTATTGTTGAACGTTTGCTTCTGCGTCGTTTCCTTTACCTACGCACACAAACCGCATCATGCGATTTGGAAGGAAACGAACAATAACACAACAACTATTAGTTTATTGGCCTATTAACGAATTATAAAGCGTTTTGACATTGTCGTTATTATTACTATCCGCAGCGGGAGATGAAATATTCATCATACCCTGGTACATTTACAAAACATATATCATTGCCTTACGCTGCCATTTCCATGTTTTAGGGAATGGAAACAAATCTGTGTGTTGACTTGGCATAGAGAGTTATTATTCATGTCGAACACTTGGTTATATCTTATTTTGCTGTTCGCTCCGTTAATCACAAAACTTATTATGTAGTAAGTTCTCTGCCGTAATTAAACAGCAAATGCCTTTTTGTTGTGGTGTGTAAGACTGTAACATGTGTGCATGTTTGTTGGTTACAGAAAGCCGCACTTTGAGCTTGATTTAGAAAAAAAGCCCGTTTATAGCATCCATTATTATTCATTTTCTTTGAACACTTTTTAACAATAGAGATTTTGGCAACCTACTGCCATTGACTGGGTTTTTAAGTCTAGTCTTTATTTTATGTCATTTCTTATTTTATGGAATCATTGTTCTATAGCGCTTTTGCAGCTGAAGAGCCGCTCACTGACAGTGAGGCGACTGAGCACAAGGTTGGGCCAGCGGCCATGGGATAGAAGGGACCTCGCTGTTTGCTGGCTTTATTTGTGTAACCACCGGCACTCACCCGTCTAAAACATGAGCGTCAGAATCTGTCAAGTCCGTGTAGTGTAATGCGTGCGCGCACAGACTAGACCTCGGTTTATGCTCTCCTCCGAAAGAATAGGGTCGTAGTGTGCCAGTTGTATTTATTTATTTTTAAATTTTAAACCCAGGTCTTCAACCACCATGGTGCTTTGCATGTGATCAATCCTTTTCTGTTCGCCATTTCGTGTCTGAATGTGCTGACCTGCTTGATAAAAGAGAAACATATTTTGGTTCAATATCTTTCAAAGAGATTTTTAAAATATGCAATGTTCAACACTTGTTTCAATTTTTACATGATGTTGGTTTGTTTTATCGCATATAAATCATGTCTTCTTGTTTTGTGCTGGATAGATTTTATTGGTACGACTGAATTTAGTGATTTGATTACACAAAAAGAACGTATTTTTAATACATCAGTTTTAAATAAGATTTTTCACGAGGTTGCATGTGAAAGTTTGTTTGAGTATTTAAGAGTAACATACCTGGTTTTTTTTAAGATTTGAATCATTGTATAACATTTTAAGATAACGTCTCTCTGGTCCTGATTTGGCTCTGAAGAGTCCGCTGGACCTAAAGCAATAATCATGTAATGTAATGTAATGTAACTGGCTTTGACCCACTGTATGCTTGTAACGGCTTCAATGTTTATCGCTTGACAGTCAGTACTTCACCAATACTTCGATTGTTTTGCACTTTGAGCATATTACACAGCCAGCGGTGTCCCAGGGTCGTGTTATTTCATTTTATATTTATTTATTTATTTATTTATTTATTTATTGTGCGGGTTAGGGTGTGTGTGTGTGCATGTGTGTGTGTGTGGGTGGGGCGTGTGTGTGTGTGTGGTGTTTTGTGTTCCGCCGTCAAAGGGCTTGGAACCACTGCCGGTACAAGCTGCAATGTGTATCGCTTAACATTTTGTTGTTTTGCCTTGGCGTATACACCACTGAGCCAACTGCCCAAGTCTCTAGTTTACAACTCTGGCTTTCAGTTTCGTGAAAATGTCACTGGAGGACGTTAACCTTTCGCCATTACTGACTTACAGCCCACAGAGCATTCTGATTTTCAGAAATCGACCAAGTTTGCTTTTCTTTTGGAGGAGGCAGATCAACCATGCGTAGTGGGAGAGCAACAGGGATTGATTTCGGACTATCCGTGCATTTCCATTTTCGTCGGTAATTCCAACAGCATTTATTTTCCGCATTTGGAAAGGATATGGAAATAGGCTTATTGTATTTCTATCGCTTTGTACAAATGTAACTTATAATAAAATTGTATTGCATGCAGTTTGTTTGCTAGGACATCGACGCTTGAACAGGATAGCTATAGAGCTCTGAATGATTATTGTTTAAAATACCAGAATGTCAAGGATGATTGTGTGTTGTGTGTGTGTGTGGGTGTGTGGGTGTGTGTGTGTGTGTGTGCGTATTGCATTTGTGTGTAGTTGTGTGTATATATGTGAGAGTTTTATTCATCATGCAGTATGTCTTGGGCAAGAAAGACCTGGCAGGGCCCAATCCTCTCCAGGCTGTTGGCCACAGCCGATATCCACGAATATAGTGTGGCTCGCCTAGGCCCCGTGGTCGTTGAACCTGTAGTAACATGAGGTTCCTCCGTCTTGGCCGGTGACTTCTGTGTAGAAGCCTTTCGCCCAGTGATGCCGTGCTGACATCACCCCTGTTAGTCGCCTCTTACGACACGTCGGGAAACGTTGGGTCTATTCTAATCAGTGCCCGAACCCGAACCCGAAAAAGAGGAGGGAGGACAACATTCGAGAATGGACTGGTTTGACACTGAGCGAAACAATCAGGGTTGCTGAGGACAGGGAAAGATGGAGCACGGTGGTTAAACGATCATCTGTGGTGCCCCTACGACCTCCGAGTTACGGGATAGGATAGGATATGTGTGTGTGTGTGTGTGTGTGTGAGAGAGAGAGAGAGAGAGAGAGAGAGTGTCATCGTCGTTCAAACCGACCGATAAACGTAACATTTTAAGGGCGTCACTGTGACGCTGGGCTCTGCACAATGGAATGCTATTACCCACTCGTCTATTGTCGATGGGGATCGCTAGTTAATCTCCCTGTGACTTAACTTAATACATTTATTTGTTTAGCTCGGTCTGTGTTTATGCTGGGGGTACCGAGATAGAGAGAAAAATGGTAAAAGATCACTGTCACACTAGCTCTCACACGGCTATGAAACATAGGTAGTCCAGCCACTTGATAACAGTAAATATCACACATTTATTTCTTCTACTCTATACACGATCTGCTAAGTACGATACTAACTTAAAAGTTCAAATGTTAATTGGACTGGTTCGCTTCTTGATAGTTCTAGGCAGCTACTTTATCATCATCGGGCATTGGATGCTTTCTGCCCTAAGGGTCAAAGTTCTGGAAGAGTGGACTACTATGGTCCTTTGATACAGGGTTTGGTGCACGGTTTCGATATGCACTTATCTGAAAGTTCGAAGAGCTGTGTTGTGGTTGCTTCCTTGATAAGCTGTGTTGTTGTGGCTTCTTCTCCTTGTTGCTAGACTGGTGGGCTCTCTTCGCTCAGTACTTGAGATGCCTCGGCAGACCAACTTGCATGGAAGACTGTTCTTGTCTTTCGCCTGGTTGGGCTCACGATACGATGCCTGCTCGTCTGTAACATATGAGACGAAATTCTGCACAACCCTGTATACTAGGTGTGTGCAGAGCGTCTCACTGAAGGCCGAAGTAGCCCTCAGTGATTAGCTCCACATATATATAAGCGACGAACATTCTGCTAAGTTCGTGGTACACTGGAATCTCCACTCTAATTTCCTATACATATATAAATATAAATCATGGCTAACTATACACATAGAGAAATAATTAATATGATACACATTCTCTGGTACAGCCACTGGTCTGCAAGCATACATATAGGTTAAACAACAGTGGGTCCGTACGGAATACAACATGGCGTCAAACCCGGTCGTGTTCGCCTCGTGGTCACGCAACGTTGGACTAACAATTCAATTCTAAGCATAGCAAATTTCACAAACATAATTCAACAATAGTATAAATACATCACGATGAAACAAAAATATGTTCATTTACCTTTTTGACAATGTCAGGCCGTGGCTAACTTGATTGAATTCGAATTTTCAACAAGTCCTGCTTCCCTAGTCTGTCAGTGGAGAGATTTTTAGAGCGTAGCTGTGTACTGCTCTCAGCTTTCAACACGAATGACTCTCTACTACCTAGCCTCTGCCTAACCAGGGAGAACTGGTTCTACCTAAGCTCACTGTGTTCGGATTGGCTGTAAATTCGATGAGCTGCGATGATGTCACTACACTGCGCTCGCGTCAAGCTAGCAAAGTGTAGTACACATCAGTTATTTCTATCGTCTGCTACAGACTTACATTAACCTTAGTGTTACAACTGACTAAACAAGGCAAAAGCTTAAAATGAGCTGTGTAAAACGGGCCTCTTGTTACAGTCACGACCTCGTTTAGTAAACAAACAACTGTGCCTACAATACAGGGTGTACCAAAAGTCTTGGGCACATTTGAAGTCCCCATATCTCAATTATTATGAATGGTAGTAAGATAAAATTGTGCCATTTTAAAGCTAATTACATTAAGTTTTTTGTAAAGCTGTTGATTTTTTTATTTCTTTTCAGACCCATTAATGGCGTTCACTCAACCAGAAAATGCTGGGACGCGTTTGGCAAGAATTTGACTATCGGCTTGATGTTTGTCGTGTGACCAATGGTGCTCACATTTAACATCTTTGAACATTCCATGTAAAAATTGAGATTACAAGCTTTCTGAATTTACCAGATGCGTTTTTATATCCTTAATAGTTTCGGAAATATTCAATGTCAAAATGTGCCCAAGACTTTTGGAACACCCTGTATATATACACACTTTCGCCCAGTGCTATATTTAGAATAAATCTGAATGCTATTAACAGGCACATGCATTTATCGTTTTAAAGGAAATTCAAAATCGTACTTTTGAGAAAGGTTTATTATGGAGGGGAAGGGGAGAAGGTTAGGGAAATGGCTTAAATTTTTTTTAAACATTCTGGTGAGACAACACTAATTGTGAATTTAAAAAAGAATGCATCTGTGACGCTGAAATGCTTGATCTTAGGGCCAATTTAACAGCAATGCTCTTTCTTCTTCTTCTTCTTCTCTTTTTTTAAAAATTATGCTTGACTATACTTGCTTACAGTAGTGTTTGTTTGACAGCGACGTTCAGCAGTCTAATTGCTGGGCCCTGGGACAGTGACTCATGAATAAGCTAGTGCTTGTTCTTCTGCCTCACTAACCTACCTCGCTGGGGGCCGTGTAGTGTACGAGTAGCACCACCACAAGCCGTCAGCACAGGCGGCGGAAGCAGGGGGGGCAGGGGGGCCATGCCCCCCCCCTAGAAAAATGTTGGAGGGGGCAGCCTTATATATTGCCCCCTCCAATAATGAGTAGTAGGTTGTTTTTTTTGGTTTTTTTTTTTTGCCAAGGCATTAAAGGATTTTTTTCTTCAAATGGAATCAAGCAATACATCATAATCATCATCATCACCCTCTGATCAGTAAGAGAAGTTCGTCCCTTCGTCATCATTTTCTGTCGACGCGTCATAATCGTTAGCCTTAGCGTAGATCAAAGGGACCGACAGTTTTCGACATCGTGCATCACAGTCGCGTTTTGAAAACTTTAATTTGCTGTCAGTTTTTACAGTCTACAGTTTTCAATATCAGCAATTTTCTCGACTACAAGTGAAGAAGTCAGCAAAATGGCAAATGCTTTGACAACTGGTGTTATTGTTCCTCGTCAAGCATCCCGACAGACTCTCCGTGACAACCAACCTGCGGCCACTCCAGAAGAATATTTCAAGATTAGCATTGCCATTCCTTTCTTGGAACACCTGTCAACCGAATTGGACTCGAGGTTCAAAAATGCTGGTCTAGCAGTTGATGGTCTATGTCTGGTGCCAAGCACTTTAATAGACAACCAGGATGGTTTCATGCAGGTTCCAGAAGGGGTGATGCTGGCAATGTTGTGGGAGTCTGACCTACCAGACAACGCTACCCTTGATGCAGAATACCAACGGTGGGTTTGCAAATGGCGAAGTGCTGCTGAGAATGCGACAGCTATCATCCCATTCACGGCATCAGAAGCACTGAAACATTGTGACAGGGATTTTTTTTATCCCAACCTGTTCATCATGCTTTAGAACCTTTGCGCCCTATCTGTCACTACTGCCGAGTGTGAGCGTTCAAACAGTCAGTTGCGCAACCTGAAAAACTACCTGCGCTCTACAATGGGGCAACAGAGACTAAATGGACTTGCTTTACTGAAAGTGCACAGGGATGTTGATATGACTTCAAAGAGGCAGTGAACTGTTTTGCCAGAAGATACAATTCACAAATGGTACTAATGCCGAGGAACCTAGTGCAGCAAGACTGAATTAAGTGAAAGCAGGGCGGTGATGTTCATAAACTACAAGGTAAAGCTTTATACCGTTAACGATCAACAAAAAGTAGTGAATAATAATAGTATACAAAACATCTCTGCTGATAAATAAATGTGTGTGTGGTGGTTTTTTTAAGGGAGGGGCAGAGGATAATTTTTGTACCCCAGAGTTTGTCAGTTCAATTGTTCAAAAAGCTCAAAGTCCCAGACCATCACAGATGGCTTTTTCAAGGTTCAGATTGCACCAGATTGCACCATTTTGCATCCTTGAAAAAAAAAATTTCCGGGGGAGCATGCCCCCGGACCCTCCTATAAGGCTCGACTTTTCCCAGGTCTGACCCTTATGTCAGTGAATAGTGTGTGCCCCCCCCCCCCCCAATCCCGAGTAGCACCACCACAAGCCGTGTACATCCATACATGACTGTAAGCTAGTGCTTGTTCTTCTGCCTCACTAACCTACCTCCTTGGAGGCCTTGTTGTAGCACCTCAGGCACTACCTTGAGCAGCGCGTGCGTAAATAGTTATTCTTGCCCCTATACAATACAATACAATACAATACAATACAATACAATATATGTCATCGTTATTGTACAACTTTCACGTCGTTATACATAAAAGCGAAAATTCCCTTTGTAATTGAGCGCAAACCTTTCATAAAACAGATAAATGAACACAAATATAAATGTGTCCATGCTTACAACAGTTACATGGCTCAGTTGGAAAATATCCCCCCCCCCCCCCCCCTCTCTCTCTCTCTCTCTCTCTCTCTCTCTCTCTCTCTCTCTCTCTCTCTCTCTCACTGTGCCGAGAAAGGGTCAGGATTCTCTGTTTTTCGAGTTGATGGCTCTGCCTACATGCTTTTCCGGGTTCTACATGTCGCCTTGGTGCACTCCTGCTGCGATTTGGACTTCTGGCCTCATCTGATTGAGCGCTACTGTGAGCGCTATTGTGCACCTAACCTCTTTTGACTACTCGCATCTTGAGACAGTCTTGTCGCTCCTCGACTTGGCTGTTTGGAGATTGTGTCTCACGCTGCGACATCGCACTGTCCGGACATCAGACTCGACTTTGTCGCTGGATTTACAGAGTTTGAACTGTTGGGCATCGGCCGTGTCCACAGCGCTCCTGCTTCGACTGTGAGCTGTCCGTCACTTCTTGTGTGGACGACTGCTGGACTTTACGCATTGGTGAATATCGACTCTGATATTTGTTTGCCCACTTGCCCCTAGAGACTTCGGTCTCACCCCATGGAGAGGGATACATAGCCGCATGTGCTGAGTTCCCTCCCAGTGGGTTTTAGCCTTAGTTGTAAACTTTTTAGTATTGAGTCCTGGACTCTTTGTCTTAATTGTAGGGCCGTTATTTTCTTAAACTTGTGGTTTTAACTGTTTTACGAGTCTATAGTAGGTCCTTTATTGGCCCCCGTAGACGTTTTTACCTTGAGGATTCTGCCGGTATCCTCTGTGTTTGTGGTGGCCCGTGGTCCACCTTTTGCTTTTCTGGGATATGGGCAAGCCCAAGTCCCAACGTGGTAAAGGTTTGCTTGGGGGTCCGCGGAGAGACTCGCCGGTTGTAAGGAGCCGTGTTGATACTGCGGAGTCCGGGGCTCGCTCGCCCGAGCCGTTTATGCGTCTGTCTTCCGTTTCCGATGGTGGCGACCTGGTCGCTGCCATGGAAGAAGGTCCTGCTACGCCTAGCAGAAAGAGGCTGTGGGAGACTTTGACCGATTCTTCCACCTCGTCGTCGTCTCCTTCGGAGGATACAGTCGAGGCCGCGTCGTCGGGTGCTGGATCTTTGTCGGATCCGGCCCCGGTGGACGCGGCTACGGAAAGCGTTTTGCCTTTGGGGGATGCTGTGCACCTGGTGCCTGCTCCCCGGGTTGATTTACAGGACACCGATGTTCCTTCTGAGTCTAACTGGACGGCCGTGGCTGGCGGGCGCGGCGCCAGGCGCAGGGCTCCGCTGCGTCCTCCGCCCCTGCCTAGTCACGGTCTTTGTAGCTTTCCAGTTGTAGTCAAGCTCTCTGAGAGCGCTGACTCTGTTTCACCCCAGGTCGCTTAGCTGGCGACTGGTCGAGATCCTGCGCGCGGCGGTTGGGCCAGTGGATAGAGTGCGGCCGCTTGCTGACGGTTGTTTGGTGGGGTGCGCCACCCGCGTTCAGCAGCAGAGACTGGTTGGCATTACTTCGTTGGGCAAATACCGTGTTATTTGCTCCATCCCCAGTCCTGTTGTGGAGGGAGTTGTCCAAGGCATCCCCTCTTCGGTTTCGGAAGCCGATATCCTGGCCAAGTGCCTAGGGTCGTTGGGGCCTGACGGTTCTGTGGAGGCATGTAAAATTAAACACTTCAGGCTAGGCGTTTGAATCTGTCAGACGGATCACCATCAGTCTCGGTCAAGGTCACCATAGAATCTTCGAGCCTTCCCTCTGTTCTGTTAATTAACTGCAGAGAGTTCCCGGTGCGGCCGTTCGTTGCGGAAGTCATTCGTTGCCACCGCTGCCAGAAGTTTGGTCACAATGAGAAATCCTGCAGATCTGCTCTGACTTGTTCCTCTTGCGGTGCCGCCGGACATTCCGGTGCACAATGCAAAGCCGAGGTTCGTCGTTGCCTTAACTGCCTAGGCAATCACTCGGCTTCAAACCCCAACTGTCTCGCCCTGAAGGAGCGCGTTCTCGCGAACGAACTCAGGGCGACCCAATACATGCCGCGGGCCCAGGCCTTAAGCCAGGCCCGTCAACAAATTTCATCTTCTATGCCTCCGCAGGGCCGCGTCCCGTTTGCTTGGGGAGCACCTCGTGCTCCTGGTGCCCCTGTGGTGGCTGGTCCCCCACCGCTGCCTTCAGCCGCTCGCCTCGATCGGCCCTCTTCTCTTGTGTTTCCTGCTGTCAGCTGGACTTCGAACCTTCCCGAGGTGCCGCCTGCGCCTGTTTCTGGCTGTCACGACCCTTGGGACGCGGTGCGCAGATTGGAGAGGGTGGTCGATCAGCTCACTCCACACCGTTGCCGGCTTGCTGGATATGGTTCGGGGGTTGGCTGATCGGTCCCAGCCGCTGCGCAGTCCCGTTTCTTCCGAGTTTGGTGCTCAGACCGATGCCGGTAACCCTGGGTGCGAAGCTATGTCGCAGACTCCTTCTCGGCAGGAGGCATCCGGCCTCCCGGTTAGGAATACGGCCACTCATGTCAACAGTGGACCATCGAGTAGGGAGTTTCTGAAACAGTTGAACAATTTCCGCTCGTCCCTCATTCCGTTTTTCAGAATCTCGGAAATCGACTTTGCTCGGGATCTCTATCGGTGGGTCTACGACTCGGGTTTGGCCGAAGACTCTTGTCCGAAGCGTCCCCCGTGGAACCTCAAGCAGAAGCCAAGATGCCCTACATAGGGCCACCTTTTTGTCGAGTTTTTATATTTTTTAACTTCTTAAATTTTGAATTTCTATTCTGGCCGATCATCTTATTCACGTCTCTTATACGCGTCTAGTGTCCAGAGACATTAATCTACTCAACAACAACAATCTCTCTCTCTCTCTCACTCTCTCTCTCGCTCTCTCTCTTTCTCTCTCTCTCTCTCTCTCTCTCTCTCTCTCTCTCTCTCTCTCTCTCTCTCTCTCGCTCATAGTTCGAAACGAGTAGCTTGTGTGAATGTGTGTGTGTGTTTGTGTGTTTTAAACATATAACTGTTCTTTTGCGCTGTGATGTCTATTCTAGATTGTTCTGATACTTCTGTGGAGATCGCTATTACAGAACGTGGAAGAAAAGTCATTTTTTATTTTGTGAAAATTAAGATCGACTGCATCCAATACCATTATTAAAGGGAGGAAGGAAGGAAGCTGGAGTACCCGGGGAAAACCATCTGTGTCCTGAGTCAGGGTACGTTCATGCTAAACCCGGCAATTTGACGTCGGCAGCCGCCGGCAACTGGTTGGAATCTGTGGTAATGCCCTTTTCTTCTTTCTCACCATGAAAGCCGGCGATGCACGTTCACGTTGCCAGCCAGTTGCCGTCGGCTGCCGTCAGTCAGCAAAATGCTTTGTCGCTTGTCACAAAAAAAAACGGCTGACTGGTCGAAGGGAAAGAATTGTTCACCATACCGACAGAGTGAATGCACTTGATTCGCGGCAAAATGTGTGTGTGTGTGTGTATTTTCATGCATGTGTTGGATTGACATATAACCCTTCTCTCTCTCTCTCTTTCACACCCCTCTCTCCCTCCCTCCCTCCCTCCCTCTCTCTCTCTCTCCCCTCTCTCCCTCCCTCCCTCCCTCCCTCCCTCTCTCTCTCTCTCTCTCTCTCTCTCTCTCTCTCTCTCTCTCTCTTTCTTTCTCTATCTCTCGTTGCAATGTTCCCAGATCTAACCAGTTTTAGATCTTGTCTGAGTCTAAACAGTTTTAGATCTAGTCAGTCTAAACAGTTTTAGACGATTATGTCTTTCTCGCATTCATGTAACTGTTATATACAGCTAAATACTTTACCTCAGTGTTACAATCAAGCGCTCCGCTGGCGAAATAGGCATTTGAAAAATTGTAGACTGTTTTGTCAAATCTTCACGGCATTGGCTAAGCAGATCTTGAAAAGTCTCTGTTCGCATCCTTATATATTTTACACATTTCTGGGTATCGTTCATCACTTGCGGAATCAAATGACGGTATTCTCCATGCACTCTACGATTGCGGTGAATTGGGTGCACATTATATTTGCGAGAATTCCGTTTTAATAATCGATACATCACAGGAGTATGCGCCTCTTTCGCCTGGAAAGCGCGATCTTTGTATACAAAGTAGTGTGGCAGCAATTAGCCGGACAGCAACTTCGGGCTCTACCGTGAACACTGGTGACGGCAATTTGCAGACGGCAACTGGCTGACGGCAACTTGCCGGGCTTAGCATGAACGTAGCCTCAGTCAGGTCGTCCTTCGCGGGGTGGGTTCGAACTCTCGACCTCCGGCATAGGACTCCAGCTTAGGACTCCGGCATAGGACTCCAGCTTAGGACTCCGGCATAGAACTCCAGCATAGAACTCCGGCATAGGACTCCAGCATAGGACTCCAGCATAGGACTCCGGCATAGGACTGCAGCATAGGACTCCGGTATAGGACTCCAGCATAGGACTCCGGCATAGGACTCTGGCATAGGACTCCAGCTTGCTTAGGACTCCAGTATGGGACTCTGGCATAGGACTCTGGTATAGGACTCCAGCATAGGACTCCATTATAGGACTCCGGCATAGGACTCTGGCATAGGACACCGGCATAGGACTCTGGTATAGGACTTTGGCATAGGACTTCAGCATAGGACTCCGGCATAGGACTCCGGCATAGGACTCCTGTATAGGACTCCAGCATAGGACTCCGGCATAGGACTCCGGCGACCCTATCAACTGTTCTACCAAGCCACCCCCAGCTTGTGGTTAACAACACCGAGTTTGGGGAGCCCTGCGCATGCAAAGGACCCGGAAATAGTGTGAGTACTTTCATTGACGCCAGGGAGCAGCAGTCGAAGGCTGACAAACGTTGGTGCTGCTCTCAGGTGGCGTAGCCTGACAAAGCTCTACGCTGCAAGTATAACAAGGCACGGTGGGCAACCACCACTTTCAATCCATTCAGATGTGACTCCCGTAATAGGCATCGGACCTGTTTTGGGTAGAAAGATCGGTAACACTTTGAATCGTGTCATCTTTATAAATGGATTCTTTAGGATCTTGCATATTTGTTGAGAAGCTGTTTTGTCATGAGTGTCTGTATGGTTGACGAACAACTTATTGGGTAAATAAAGAGTGTATGGGTGGTGGTGATGGTGGTGGTAGATGGTGGTAGGTGGTTGGGCGAATGGAGTGGGTGTAAGATAAATTTTAAAAATATCCTATCCTGTCCCATAACCCGAAGGTCGTAGGGGCACCACAGATGATCGTTTAACCAGCATACTCCATCTTTCTCTGTCCTCAGCAGCCCTCATGGCTTCGCTCAGTGTCAAACCAGTCCATTCTCGAATGTTGTCTTCCCACCTCTTTTTCGGTCTCCCCCTTCTTCTACCTCCTTGCACTGTGCCTTGCAGAATGGTCTTTGCAAGGCCTGATGATCTGGTGACGTGGCCATACCATCGGAGTTTCCGTTTCTTCACCACTGTGAGCAGGTCATCGTGTTGTCCAATGGCTTGTGTGATGGTCTGTCGGACTTCGTCGTTGGTGATGTGTTGGGTATAGGAAATGCACAGAAGTCTTCTGTAGCACCTCATCTCCATGCCTTGTATTCTTCGTTGGAGATCTTCTGTGAGGGTCCATGCTTCGCAAGCATATAGGAAGATGGAGATGACCAGAGAGCGCAGCAGTCTTACTTTGGAATGTAGACTGATGGTTCTGTCTTTCCAAATGGGCTTCAACCTTGTCAGGGCAGCAGTTGTTTGTGCGATCCTGGAGAGGACTTCCTGTCGAGACCCATTGTCTGACACAATGGCTCCTAAATATTTGAAGCTGTGCACTGTGTTGAGGGATTGGCCTTGTACTTTGATGTCCGTGTTGATGCCATTGGTGTTGTTGGTCATCATTTTGGTCTTCTCTGCACTTATTTCCATTCCATAAGCTCTGGAGGTGGTGTCAAGCCTCTGTACAAGCTGTTCAAGTTCTTGTTCCTCTCCAGCCAATCCATCAATATCATCCGCAAAACGAAGATTGGAGATTGCTCTGCCCCCTATGCTGACTGTGCCTTCGTGATCTGCAAGAGCATCTGACATGATGCGCTCTAGGAAGATGTTGAAGAGTGTTGGAGAGAGTAGGCATCCTTGACGCACACCGATTGTTGTTCTGAACCAGTTCCCGATGACGCTGTTATGGAGGACTGCACTGGTAGCCTTGTCATACAGGCTTTTGATGACTTCTATAATTTTAGGGCTGATGTTGTACACTTTCATTTTATTTTTAAAAATATATTATTGTTATTATTTATTCTTTTTTTTTTTTTTTTTTTTAAATATCAACATTCTAATGTCAGAGATAATTTTACATACAGGTAGGTTGTACTATGGAACTGTAATATGTAATTGTGATATGGAACTGTGATAGTAGTAGTAGTAGTAGTAGTAGTAATAGTAGTAGTAGTAGTTTTAGTCGTAGTAATAGTAGTAGTAGCAGTAGTATGAGTGTGTTGTATTGTGAGCTGTGATATTTTATATACTGTGACAGTTGTTTGCACGATCTATAAATGCTATAAATGTGTTTATAACTAAATTAAAAAAAAGTATATATTTTTTTAAAATGTAAGACTACTAAGGGGTGATTGTAATGCTTTGTCGACTTAACAAATATATGGATTTAAAGTGTATTTTCTTTTATGTCAAATGATATACGCTTGTGTAAAGTCCTTACATGATATAAGAAAGATGTGTTGTTGATGTTATTGTTGTGGGTAGTGGCAGGAACCGGTGTCACATCCTTCAAGTTCCGAGTCTCCTAGTTTATCCGAGCGCATTTGCGCATGCGCTAGGTCATGTCGGGCCGGCTTTTTCACGAAGTTCTTAGGCGTCATAACCCTAACCCTAACCCAAACCCTAACCCTAACCCTAAACTCTTAACTCTAACCCAAACCCTAACCCTAACCCTTACGAAGACTATGATAGCACTGTGCGCATGCGTCGAATTTTGTAACGCGTCGACCAATCAGAATGCTCCCATTCGCTCCCAGCCCAGCTAAGATACTAGGAACTGTGAGGATGTCACACCGGCGAAGGCTGATGAAGCATAGAAATGCGGAATTGGTAGTGTAGTGTAGTGTAGTGTAGTGTAGTGTAGTGTAGTGTAGTGTAGTGTAGTGTAGTGTAGTGTAGTGTAGTGTAGTGTAGGAGGTAAGCTTACGTAGGTTTGAGGATGAATTCCCCCGTTGGGGTGCCGGGGGTTTCAGTATAAATAGTATCCCCACTTTCTGGAAATTTAGTGCTTTAAATTCCCACTGTCGCTGTCTTTCTCATTTGTTCTTTCTCATTCCTGCTGTGTTCTATCAATCTGCTATACTATCTTCTTCTTCGCTAGACCAGTCACCTACCTTTTTTCTTGAAAACTCTTCCGGGACAAAACTCCTTATTTGTGTGTGAGGTCTGTTGGACCAGCTTACTACTACTACTACTACTACTACTACTACTACTACTACTACTACTACTACTACTACTACTACTACTACTACTACTACTACTACTACTACTACTAACGTACATTTATATAGCGCAGTTTGCTGAAAAATGCCCAGGCTCACTGTGCTTCACAATTAAAAACTTAATTAAGGAATATGTAAAAAAACACATTTTATGTAAAAACTTCACAGTTAAAAAGGAAGTCATAAACAATAATACAAGAGCAACTTTACAAAGCCATGCATAGCACAACAAAACAATCAGGACATATCTGCGGCACACACTAAAATCGTTGACAATGACAATACATGTATACAAAACAATAATAATAATAATAATAATAATAATAATAATAATAATAATAATAATAATAATAATAATAATAATAAATTGCATTTATACAACGCATTTTTCATTAGAATAACAACTCAATGCGCTTACACACATCATTCGTACGCATCATCACAACATTCGCACTACATCATGTACAGCATCATTGAGAAAGTATTATTACTGTTCATACTATTACACAGAAAACGCCTTGCGGAACAAGTGCGTTTTTAAGCAGCTCTTAAAGGAAACAAGGTCTGTACAATGTCTTAAACCGGCAGGCAGTGCATTCCAAACCTTGGGTGCTTGAAAACTAAAAGACAGGTCGCCAACTGTCTTAAGCAGACGCTTGGGCGTTTTCAACATTTTTTTATCTGATGAGCGCAAAGAACGGGTTGTAGTGTAGGTAGTGAGTACCTCAGACAGATATGGTGGAAGTGACTGGTCGAAGTGACGGAAAGCTAGGACAGCAATTTTGTATTCAATGCGGAAATTGACAGGGAGCCAGTGGAGCTGCATTAAGAGAGGCGTGACATGATCACGTTTCCGTTTTTGAAGCACAAGCCGAGCAGCACAGTTCTGTACACGCTGCAGTCGGCTAACTTCATCAATGGGGAGACCAGCTAGAACTGAATTACAATAATCAAGTCTGGATGTCACAAAAGCGCTGACCAACTGTGTGCATGCATCCCTCGAAAGAAACTGCCTCAAGGACGCAATACGCCGAAGCTCAAGAAAGGACACACGACAGATGGTACTGATGTGGTCATGCATGGACAAAGAACTATCTAGCTTGACACCCAAATAACGAACAATATTACTAAATGGGATGGTGCTGCCGCCGATGTTTGCAGAATCGCTGCCGACCAGTTTAAGACGGGAAGATGAGCCTACAGGTATAACCTCGGTCTTGTCAGGGTTAAGCATCAACCTGTTGCTATTCATCCAAGCCTGGACACTGTCAATACATGTTTCTACTTCAGACACAACAGAAGGGAAGTAATCTGCCTGACCACTCTTTGACAGTTCTGTATCATCTGCGTATTTGTGGAACATGCAGTTGCAGGCTGTGATAACATTAGATAGTGGTTGGTAGTACAACAAAAACAAAACAGGACCGAGCACAGAACCTTGGGGGACTCCGCATAACAGGGGACTAGTAGTAGAGGTATTGCAATCGATGACAACAGACTGGTAACGATCAGTGAGGTACGAGGAAAACCACTCAAGAACAGTCCCTCTTAAACCAAATGTAGTGCGCAATCTCTTTAGAAGTATGTGGTGATCCAGCGTGTCGAACGCAGCACTCAGATCTAACAATGCTACAAGAGAAACACGCTTCTCGTCAGCCTGTCTAAGTAAACAATCAAGGACACTGAGAACAGCTGTCTCACAACTATGATTCTTCTTGTATGCTGACTGGTAGGCTTCCAGAAGACCATTTTGAGATAGATGATCTTGTAACTGTTTTAACACAACCTTCTCCAGGATCTTGGAAATAAATGGAACATTAGATACAGGTCTATAATTGTTTAGTACATCGCTGTCAAGTCCAGTTTTTTTTCAATAACGGTGTCACAACTGCCTGTTTAAACTGCTTTGGGACAATACCTGTAGTAAGAGAAGCATTTACAATAGCAGAAATCAAAGGCACAAGATCAGCAAGGTTAATCAATCAAGATCAATAAGTTAAGAATCAGGCATGGATAGTGCATATCGAACCTCAGTCAAGACAGTCATAATCTCAGAGAGCAGCACAGGATCAGAAAATAAAATATGATCAGTCAGAGTAGCATTGTCTGAACAGGTGTGTTTTAAGTGCTCGCTTGAAGGCTTGAGTGGCAGGAATAAGTCGAATATGTGCTGGTAAAGTGCTCCATTGTTTCGGGGCAGAATAAGCAAAAGCTCTCGCTCCGTAGGATTTCGTGCGGATTCTAGGGATGCACAGGGTGCGCGAGTCAGCAGAGGAGCGCAACTGGCGGGAAGGAGTATAGACCGAGAGTAGTTGAGATAAATATGAAGGACAGGAATAAGAAAAGAAATTGTGGCAAAGAACAGATAATTTATAGTCAATTCTGGCTTGTACAGGGAGCCAGTGTAGTTTATGGAGTAATGGCGTGATATGATCTAACTTTTTAGCCTTAAGGACCAGTCTTGCAGCGGAGTTTTGAACTTCTGTAATTTACTAACAATATGATTTGGGCTTCCTGACAGAAGAGAATTACAGTAGTCTAGTCTGGAAAGCACAAGAGCGCAGACTAAGGTTTTGGTGGCTTCAACCGTCAAATAACAACGGATGGAACTGATCTGACGTATAGCGGCGTAGGCTGACCGACAGACTTGAGTAACGTGAGCATCTAGCGACATGTCATCGGACATAAAGTATCCAAGGTTTCTTGCCGATGAGGAGAAAGTAACATCTGAACTTCCAACACGAAAAAAATTGGGGAGGGAAGAAGTGTATGATGCTTTTTTTTATTGCTTATCATCAAGGCTTCTGTTATATCGTCGTTTAATTTGAGCTTGTTCTGCGTCATCCATGCCCTTACATCAGAAATGCAATTCTGCACGGTCTGGACAGAAGCACCTATCTCAGTTGGTGGACTCGACTTATAGAGCTGAGTGTCATCGGCAAAGGCCTCATTACTGATTCCATGTTTCTCGATCAGCGACAGTAAAGGCTTCGTATACTTTACGAACAAAACTAGGCCAAGAACCGAACACTGTGGAACTCCAAATACCATGTCTGCTTTGTCGGAAACATGGTCACTAATTACAACTGATTGCGTGCGATCGGACAGATAAGATCTGAACCAAGCCAAAACAAACCAGAAATGCGAAAATGATTTTCAAGTGTTTTGAATAAAACTTCGTGATCGACGGTATCAAAGCAGATAGATCCAGTAATTTCAACAATGAGACTTGGGAATATTGGACGCTTTCTGCCAGGTGGTCACTAGGGCTTCCTATGATGTTATTATTTAGCAATGTAGGCATTTTATATGTATGTGTTTTGTTGATATTTTATAATGATGTTTGTATTCTATTTTGTTTTTGTAAACGGGGGTTCGATAAATTAGAGTATAGCCTCAGTGTCTCCTGCGTGGGATGTCTTTATTGTAAAGTGACTGGCTGGTGGAGTGCCTTCAGTTTTACCACTAGGGTTGTTTCAGCAGATCTTTTATGCGGATCTGAGGTTATCTGATCCTGATTTGGCTTGGAAGAGTCCGCTGGACCTAAAGCAATAATAATGTAATATAATGTAATGAGGATGAATTGACTTGCGTGCAGAATACGTTTACAGTCCCTAATGAAGCGTGCATGCAGGATAAAAGTTAGGGACCAATTAACCTGGTTGTCACGTGGGGTTTAGTTGTTACTGGGCTCTTCACAATGGAATGCTGTAACCCATCACGCTTTATTCGATGGGAACTGCTAGTTAGTCACCCTGTGAATTACTTTAATAAATTTATTTGTTTAGCTCGGTCTGTGTTAAGGCTGGGGTGCAGAGAAAGATAGAAAAATGGTAAAAGATCACTGTCACACTAGTTTCACACGGCTATGAATCATATGTAGTCCAGCCACTTGATAACAGTTAAAATCACACATTTATTTCTTCTACTCTATAAAAGATTTTCGATATACTACTCTACCTTAAAAAGTCTTAAGTCAATGCAAATAATTCGATCGCTGATAGTCTATGCAGCTGTTATGTCTTCATCGGGCACTGGCTACTAAAGTTCTTGAAGATTGGACTATTGTGGTCCGTTTTACTATAGTTCTGAAGATTGGACTACTGTGGTCCTTTTGCTATCAGTTTGGGTGCACTTCTTCCGTGTCACTTAACTGTCACGTAGTGGGTTTGAAGTCCTTCGTTGAGGTAGCTTCTGGTACACGATGTGTCGTCGTGTAGTTTGGTCCCTTGCCACGCTGTGGGGTCTTGCAGGGTGTTTTCCAGGGTTGCTCCCTCAGTCTTGTGCTGTAGGGGCTAAACAGCCAACTCGGTTTTCCTGTGGAGTTGGGCGCACGTTATAGCTCGCCTGCTCGTCTGTAATATAAGAGACGAAATTCTGCACAACCTTGAATAATAGGTCTGTGCAGAGCGTCTCACTGAAAGCCAGAGTAGCCCTCAGTGATAGCTCCATATCTCTATACATAAGCGACGAACATTCTGCTACGTCCGTGGTCCACTGGAATCTCAACTCTAATTTCCTATACATACATAAATATAAATCGTGGCTAACTACACACATACAGAATTAATAATAATATAAACATTCACTGGTACAGCCACTGGTCTGCAAACATACATATAGGTTCAACAACAGTGGTACCGTACATAATTCAAGATGGCGTCGGCCGGTCGTGCTTAACACGTGTTCGGCTTTTCCACGGGGTAAGGCAAATTCGGATTAATAATTCACATCTATGCATGGCAAATTCTACAAACATAATTTCAACAATAATATAAATATATCACGATGAAACAGAAGTATGTTCATTTACCTGTTTGACAAAGTCAGGCTTGTGGCTACTTGATAGAATTCTAAGATTCTCAAGTCCTGCTTCCTGGTCTATTCAGTGGAGGTATTGCTCTATTCAGATGTAGCTGTGTACCCTGTGGCGTCTTACTCTCAACTGACCTAATACCTGGTTGGGACTGAATCAGCCAGAACTGGATCTAGCCGCTCAGACTGAGTCCTGATTGGATACAACGTTTCGATCCCAGGCACACAGTGCTGACGTCACTACATTGCCTGCGTCAAGCGCGCGGTGTGTGTACCTCCGTATACTGTAATCGTCTGCTGTGTAATAACTAACTTTCTAAGGTTACAATGACTAAACAAGGCTAAATAGAAAATAGGCAGGGTAAAACTAGTCATCTCGTCACACTGGTTACGGAGGTTATCGACTCACTCGGAATATTGATTGATAATCGGTGCACGCGTACCGCTGTTGCCGCTTTTATTGGAGAACAGGTAGGCTACAGCCATTCTTTAAAATAAGAAAGAAAAAAGACGAGAACACACGCTAAAAGAGAGAGAGAGAGAGAGAGAGAGAGAGAGAGAGAGAGAGAGAGAGAGAGAGAGAGAGAGAGAGAGAGAGAGAGAGAGAGAGAGGTTGTTTATTTGGTGTGGCAGTGTTTGTATTGTATTACTTACTCAGTTTACTTATATTTATTTTAGTGCGTCTACTCCTGTGTCTTTCAGATACAATTTCTGATGAAGCCGAAATAGAGCAGCGACAGCTTGAAAGAGGAAATGCTGTTTGCTGTGTGCAGAGGAGGAATGTTTTACAATTTATTTAACTCGTTTACCTGGTTTTAATTTCTTACACCAGCACCTATTCTTGTGTGGAGACAGCATTCTTAAAAATGTGAAACCGACCGCTAATTTTTAGAATGTTGTGTGGGGGTGGCCTCGTGGCGCAGTGGATAAGTCGCCAGGTTTCCTATGCCGAAGGTCGCGGGTTCGATTCCCGCAAGGGGCGAACGTATGTGACTTAGTTACGAGACTATTGAGGTCATCGAGGGTTTTCTCCGGGCACTCCGGTTTCCTCCCTCCCTCCCTTCAATAATGGTACAGGATGCAGTCAATATAAAAATTTCAAAAATAAAAAAAAATCGATTTTCTTCCGTCTTCTAATAGCAACCTTTCTGCCTTTACAACATCTGTTTGAGTGATGTATGTGTATTTGGTGTGTGTGAGGGTAAATGTTGGTATAGATCGCCGCGCTTTGAGCCTTGGGGAAAGGCGCGTACATAGCATCCTGTATTATTATTATTATTATTATTATTATTATTATTATTATTATTATTATTATTATTATTATTATTATTATTATTATTATTAAACAAACAGCTGTACCTCTTAAGCACACTTTATCGCAGTGGTGCTTTTTGTTTTTAAGAATAAGCCTTCATAATATTAGTATACGCTCATAAGAAAATAAATGTAGCGATTTTTCACAAATATGTTTTTGAAAGAGTTTTTTGGGGGTGTTGGTGGATGGAGTGGGGGTGTTTGGGGGTGGGAGGGTGCCTAATATTAATTTTTCCGGGGGTTCAACACTCATTGTGAATTTGAAAAAGATTATTGACGCTGAAATGCATCATCTTGGGACCCTTTAAACATAACATTAAAATTGGGCTTCCTTAAGCAAGGCCTTCTGTTGTGTTAAGGCAATATTTCAAATTGATCTTACTTTCAGCAAGGCGTTCTGTTGTGTAATAAGTAGGTAGTATTTCAAATTGATCTTCCTTTCCGGTCCTGATTTGGCTCGGAAGAGTCCGCTGGACCTAAAGCAACAATTATGTAATGTAATGTAATTGATCTTCCTTTAAGCATGGCGTTCTCTTGTGTAGTAGGTAGGTAATATTTCAAATGGAGCTTTCTTAAGCATGGTGTTCTCTTGTGTAGAAGGTATTTAATATTTCAAATGAGGCTTCCTTAAGTATGGCGTTCTATTGTGTAGTAGGTAGGTAATATTTCAAATGGAGCTTCCTTGTGTTCAATTGTGTAGTAGGTAGGTAATATATTTTTTGAACTATACCGTTTGGAGAGAGAAGTGGGCATGGGGCGTAGGGGGAAATTGGGGAGAGAAGTGGGCATGGGGCGTAGGGGGAGATTGGGGAGAGAAGTGGGCATGGGGCGTAGGGGGAGATTGGGGAGAGAAGTGGGCGTGGGACGTAGGTAGAGATTGGGGAGAGAAGTGGGCATGGGGCGTAGGGGGAAATTGGGGAGAAAAGTGGGCATGGGGCGTAGGGGGAGATTGGGGAGAGAAGTGGGCATGGGGCGTAGGGGGAAATTGGGGAGAGAAGTGGGTGTGGGGCGTAGGGGGAAATTGGGGAGAGAAGTGGGTGTGGGGCGTAGGGGGAGATTGGGGAGAGAAGTGGGCATGGGGCGTAGGGGGAGATTGGGGAGAGAAGTGGGCATGGGGCGTAGGGGGAGATTGGGGAGAGAAGTGGGCATGGGGCGTAGGGGGAGATTGGGGAGAGAAGTGGGCGTGGGACGTAGGTAGAGATTGGGGAGAGAAGTGGGCATGGGGCGTAGGGGGAAATTGGGGGGAGAAGTGGGTGTGGGGCGTAGGGGAAATTGGGGAGAGAAGTGGGGGTGGGGCGTAGGGGGAGATTGGGGAGGGAAGTGGGCATGGGGCGTAGGGGGAGATTGGGGAGAGAAGTGGGCATGGGACGTAGGTAGAGATTGGGGAGAGAAGTGGGCATGGGGCGTAGGGGGAGATTGGGGAGAGAAGTGGGCATGGGGCGTAGGGGGAGATTGGGGAGAGAAGTGGGCATGGGGCGTAGGTAGAGATTGGGGAGAGAAGTGGGCATGGGGCGTAGGGGGAGATTGGGGAGAGAAGTGGGCATGGGGCGTAGGTAGGGATTGGGGAGAGAAGTGGGCATGGGGCGTAGGGGGAGATTGGGGAGAGAAGTGGGCATGGGGCGTAGGTAGGGATTGGGGAGAGAAGTGAGCATGGGGCGTAGGTAGGGATTGGGGAGAGAAGTGGGCATGGGGCGTAGGGGGAGATTGGGGAGAGAAGTGGGCATGGGGCGTAGGGGGAGATTGGGGAGAGAAGTGGGCATGGGACGTAGGGGGAGATTGGGGAGAGAAGTGGGCATGGGACGTAGGGGGAGATTGTGGAGAGAAGTGGGCATGGGGCGTAGGGGGAGATTGGGGAGAGAAGTGGGCATGGGGCGTAGGTAGGGATTGGGGAGAGAAGTGGGCATGGGACGTAGGTAGAGATTGGGGAGAGAAGTGGGCATGGGACGTAGGGGGAGATTGGGGAGAGAAGTGGGCATGGGGCGTAGGTAGGGATTGGGGAGAGAAGTGAGCATGGGGCGTAGGTAGGGATTGGGGAGAGAAGTGGGCATGGGACATAGGGGGAGATTGGGGAGAGAAGTGGGCATGGTGCGTAGGGGGAGATTGGGGAGAGAAGTGGGCATGGGGTGTAGGGGGAGATTGGGGAGAGGGGCATGGGGTGTAGGGGGAGATTGGGGAGAGGGGCATGGGACGTAGGGGGAGATTGGGGAGAGAAGTGGGCATGGGGCGTAGGTAGGGATTGGGGAGAGAAGTGAGCATGGGACGTAGGTAGGGATTGGGGAGAGAAGTGGGCATGGGGCGTAGGGGGAGATTTGGGAAGGGAGAGTAGATGGAGGAGGATGGTTAATGGAAAAGTGGGGGAGGGGGATAAGGAGAGGGACGGAGGGGAGATATCCTGAGTTATGGCCTCTGTAACCTACTTCCTTTTCTCCCGAAATCAATAGATTGCTTTTGCTTTGATTTTTTTTTCTTTAAAGTCCCAGATCTCTACTTTGCAAACTGTGTGAGGGTCGACGTACACATGGCAACAGTTTGGTTTTGAAGGTTTTTCAATGGGGATGAAATAGGGTGAGTTGCTTCTTTAATGCTGTTGAATCAAATTGCATAAACAATGTAACACATTATTTGGGTTAGCGAGACACGCGCCACTGTTGAAAAGCTGATCCTCACTCGGTCGTTAAAACGTGTAATTCAGCCCTTAGCTACACAGCTAGTGACACAGTCATTAGAATGAAGAATCTTGTAACTTCTGTTCTTCTTATCCTCCCCATGTAATCCCGAAATCATTCCATTGCTTTTGACTTGATTAAAAAGTCCCCCGGTTCCGTCTTTTTTAGAATTTTGTTTTAAAATGTTCACTGTGCATGTCTTTTTTCTTTTATCTTTTACTGCATCAACAAAACAAAATCCTATGTAGCTTAAATTAATTGGATAATAAAGTGTCTTGAGCCTTTAGTTTTAAGCACGGGTAGATCTCTTTCTTGGCCAAAGCCTGGCATTCGCAGGGCCAACCATGCAGGAGAAAGAGAGATATGAATATAGTCAACAACTCACTAGTTTGAACCTACACATAATTCTGCTAACTACACACTGAATTATTGGGCCACTGACCATAGGCCTAATCCTATCCACTAGAAAACTATACACTGAATGCAATTTCCCCTGAACCTACACACTAAAATAATTAGATGACTGGCTACAAACCTGACAAGATTAACCGGAGAGATGTTAGATTTATTAACCATGTCATTATTATTACAAAAATGGTCATAAGTAAATTTAGATACGGTACCCCTTATGACATTAACATTATGTTTGACCTCGAAACCGAATATCGAAAGAAATTTTTAATTTGAAAAAAAAAAAGTAGAGATTATTTCTATAGGAATAATAACAATATTGATAGTAATGGCAGTATTATAGGGTAATGATAGTGGTAAGAGATAGTGTTGATAGTAGTAGTGGAGGTGGTGTGATGGTGGTGGCGGTGGGGGTGGTGGTAATGATAATGGTAGTAATGTGGTGTAATAACAGTGGTAATGATAATAATTTTATTTAATTTGTTTATCTTTTTATTTATTTTTGGGATCCATCTAAAAGGCCTGAAAAAAAAGTAATACTTTTAATACAGCATTATAATTGTGCACTTTTTTTCCTTTATATATTAATTTTTTTCCCTTGATAAAATTGTGCTTAAAATTGATAAAATTGAAATTGTTCATTTCTTATTGTTATAATTAATTAGAGTTGATAAAAACCTGTCCATTGCATGAACCAAAGCATGTATTATGCATATTTGTTGTTATTATTAAAAAAATCATCAAAAAAAAAAAAAGAGATGACTGATTACAGTAGTTAATTAAATACAAATCATCGCAGCTGAAGTTAATGTAATGTATATTAGGTAATTATCTATTGTCACATCCGCCTTGCATTATTAAACACCATATCTTTGAGTGAATGGTGTGCGTGTGTGTTGCGTCGTGGTGTGTATGTGAGAATGTGCAGGCTATATATGGAATGTGACAGGTTGTTGCACTTTGAGCCGGATTGTGATGATGGAAATGCGCGTTTATAGCCTAGCATCAATGTATTCTTCTTCTTCTTCTTCTTCTTCTTCTTCTTCTTCTTCTTCTTCTTCTTCTTCTTCTTCTTCTTCTTATGGTTGTTGTTGTTATATGAAAATCGACACAACAAGTAACACGGTCAGTGCTCACAATGAATAGTCTTATTACTGGCTGTAAAACATGTAACTTAAATTAATACATTAACAAATAAATAAATAAATAACAATGGTTCGAATCCTCTACTTCTGAGACGCGAAAATGCGCGCACCTTGCACTGCACTGCAGATTGAAGCAGTGCGCTGCCTTGGCAACTAGTGAAACAGTCAGCTGTTATCCTCTCTGTCATTTCTCGGTTTTCCATCCCGTTACCTAGGTGACGGATGTAATGATGCACAGCTGTTGTCAGATGCCCGTAGCAGCAGCTTTTGTTTGCCTTCAAATACTGTTTTTAGATTGCAAAGATTCTTTTGCCTCAATGATGCATCTTTGAATTGAATTCAAATATTACTGTGTTTCTAGATTGCAGGTATTCCATTGCATCAATGATGCGATTTGATTTGAATGTAGATACTGGTTTTTATATTGTTTTGCCAAAATTCGTTTGTATAATTAGTAATGCTTCGATGTTTCAATCTGAACCTAAATACTGTAGTTTTAGTTTTGCGGAAATTCAGTTGTATATTTATGAATTCGTCGATCTTTTGGTCTGAGCAATGCGTCGATGAACCATTCTGAATTAAAAGACATGTAATTTAAGTTCTAATGACAATTATTTTGTATAAGCTTAATTACTACTGCCTCTTTTGGTCTATATTTAACTATTGAGTTTTTGCGGAAATTCTTTTTGTATAAATAGTGGGTCGATCGTTTCATCTGGATTTTTAAATGTTTCATTTAGGAGACTTTTCAAGAAACCGAGGGTTTTCTCCGGGTACTCCGGCTTTTCTCACCGTCTTCAATAATGTTATCTAATATTTTAAAAATAAAGTTCAATTTCGATTTCTGTCTTCTAATGGAACATTGCCTTTAACTCCACATGTTTGAATGATGATTATGTATTTGTTGTATATGTAAAAGTGTCTGTAACATGTAAGCATGTATGTTGGTTACAGATCGCCGCGCTTTGAGTCTAATTTAGGAATATAACGCGTTTAGCTTAATATGGTAGTAGTAGTAGTAGTAGTAGTAGTAGTAGTAGTAGTAGTAGTAGTAGTAGTAGTAGTTTTGTGCAATACTTACTTAATGCCCGTCACCCCTGAAAGGGTATGGGCCGCCAACAACAGCTCTCCAGAGTCCTCTGTCCTGTGCCATTCTTTCTAACTGACTCTAGGTGTAGACCATCTTGGTGGTGTCGGGTCTCGAGGTCGCGTCGCCAGGTGTTCCTTGGACGGCCTCTTTTTCGCTTTCCCTGGGGGTTATTTGTGCAGTAAATCTTTTGGTCTGAATTTCATCAAATACTGTATTTTGAGTTTTCTTGAAATTCTTTCGTATAATTAGTAATGTGTCGCTCTTTCTATCTGAATTTAAATATTGTAGTTTTAGTTGTGCTGAAAATTCTGTTTCAATAATAATTGTGTATAATTTTATATTGTTCTTTACTAATTTCATCAATCGTTCTATCATTCTTCTACATCTGATTCAATTTCATTTTATTTATTTTTTGTTTTGTTTTTTGTTGTGAGAAAGACATTGATATAACAATCGATTGTTACTTTGTTACCAATCTATCTCCATAGAAACAGTTGTGTAATAATTGGTTAACCGAAGCTGGCTGAGGTGTGATTTCACTTGGCAGAATAATGCTGCTCGCCGCCACCCTCACCCACCACCACAACCATCACCACCTACCCACCCCAGCCCCGATGTTTCTTCACGGTACTTTTCATCCACCCCGTCTTTCTCTGTCTGACTTTCTGTATATGATTTTCTGTATGTCTGACTGCCTATTTGTCTGACCATCTCACTCTTGTCTGTCTGTCTGTGTCTGCCTCTTTCTCTCTCTCTCTCTCTCTCTCTCTCTCTCTCTCTCTCTCTCTCTCTCTCTTCACCTACCTACCCAACCAACCATCTACCCACCCCACATTCTTTAAATATATATATTTTTTAAATTCCTTAGATTAAATGTTACGATAAGTCTACTTTGTGCAAACGTCGGCTTTGAGTTTCTGAGTTCCTTCCTTTCTGTCTACCTGCCTGTATATCTGTTGGGGCTGTGTGAATAGTTTTAGTTTGATCTTTTTGTTTGAACTTCAGTTACAATATGTCAACTTTCTTGCGTTTAACCTACATTTCAATCTCTTCGCCCTCCATGTTGATTTGCCTCACACCCTAGTGTCGGAAGGTTGTTGTATGCTGGTATATGTGTATGTATGATTGTGTTTGTCATGCAGGATTGCTTGCTTTTAATTGTGTGCTTTTCTTCTGTATAAACATAAGCAAATTACATTAGATTGGCCTACACAACTGAGTATCCCATGCGCACCAAGATTTCTTCGATGTAAATGTTGAAGCAAAATAAAATATGTCTTATGTCTTATAATCAGAATATTGTTCCTTTGATCTTCTACTGTTCATCTAGCTCGCATGTCAGTTTCCTTGCGCAGGAGCGGATCTAGAAAGTTGGGGGGAGGGAGAAGGAGGAGTCCACGGGGTCCAAAACCTCCCCCTCCCCCCCCCCCAAAAGAAATGGAAAAAGGAAAAATGAAAGAAAGAAAAATAATAAAATGAAAAGAAAAAAAGTAATAAAATAAATATAAATTCAAATAAAAAGAATTTTTTTAAAAAATGTGTTGCGTTGTCTATTACAAACATCCAGAGTCTATGGATGTTTGTGGTCGAAACGTATCTTATTACCACTGCATGATTCATCCCTTGGCGGAGCTTTAATTTCCGTTTACCAGCGAAAGTGCAATAGCGTGGCTTTTTATTTTGTTTGTTGTTTTTTAAAAAGAGAAAGCGGCTACGGGCAGGACGCTGAAGCCAATGACAAAGCGACTCCCTTTCTTAAATCTGCCGATGCAGCGGGCACTAAGAAACTGAAGGCTTTCTCTTCTCAACACTGTCAATGGGCGGTAAATAATCATTTTAAAAAAGTAATAATAATAATAATAACGGATTTTTATATAGCGGGTACTCCAGCCTATGACCAGACTCACCACGCTTTACATAGTCATTACATAAAAATACATGCACTTGATCAAACATCGCTTTTGCTACGATACACCAAAAGACGGAACAGTAAAGGTATATATATATATATATATATATATATATATATATATATATATATATATATATATATATATGTCACGTGGGGTTTATGGGCTCTGCACAATGGAATTATGGACCCTCACGTTTATTCGGTGGGAACTGCTAGTAAGTCACCCTATGAATTACTTTAATAAATGTATTTGTTTAGCTCGTTCTGTGTTAAGGTTGGGGTACAGAGATAGATAGAAAAATGGTAAAAGATTACTGTCACACTAGCTTTCACACGGCTATGAATCATATGTAGTCCAGCCACTTGATAACAGTTAAAATCACACATTTATTTCTTCTACTCTATACAAGATTCTCTAAGTACTAATCTAACTTAAAAAGTCTCAATCACTGCTAATAGTTCGATCGCTGATAGTCTAGGCAGCTGTTATATCTTCCTCGGGCACTTGCTATTATATCTCATGTAGATTTGGACTACTGTGGTCCGTTTTACAGTTTCTGAAGAGTTGGACTACTGTGGTCCTGTTATGATCAGTTTAAGTGCACCTTCGTTTTTGCACTTAACTGCTAGATGGAGCGTGCGAAGTCCTTCTGTGAGGTAGCTTCTGGTCCACCTGGGTAGTTGTGTAGTTGGGTTCCCTTGCCACGCTGTGGGGTCTTGTAGGGGGTTTTGCAAGGTAGCTCTTTCCGGCTTGTGCGGCAGAGTCTCCTCAACCAACTAGTCGTTTCTGTGGAGTGGGGATAGCTCGGGATAGCTCGGGATAGCTCGCCTGCTCGTCTGTAATATAAGAGACGAAATTCTGCACAACCCTGAATAATCGGTTTGTGCAGAGCGTCTCACTGAAAGCCAAGTAGCCCTCAGTGATAGCTCCACATCTCTATACATAAGCGACGAACATTCTGCTACTTCCGGGTTCCACTGGAATCTCACTCTAAATTCCTATACATACATAAATATCAATCGTGTCTAACTATACACATACAGAATTAATAATAATATAAACATTCAGTGGTACAGCCACTGGTCTGCAAACATACATATAAGTTAAACAACAGTGGTTCCGTACGGGATACAACATGGCGGCGCAACCGGTCGTGTTTCACCTCGTGGTAGGCTCTTCCACGTGGTCCCGCAAATTCGGATTAACAATTCACATTTATGCATAGCAAATTCCACAAACATAATTTCAACAATAATATAAATATATCACGATGAAACAGAAGGGTGTTCATTTACCTGTTTGACAAGTTCAGGCCCGTGATGACTTGAGAGAATTCTAAGATTTCAAAGTCCTGCTTCCTGGTCTATGAGTGTAGAGATTTCTCTAGCTGTGGAGATGTTGCCTCTACCTCGTCTCACACACGACTGATTCAAACTGTGCTAAGATCTGACACAGTCAAACTGCTCTACCCACTGAGCCTGCTTCTGATTGGTTAAAACGGTCCGATTCAAAGCTCAAGTGCTGAGTCACTGCGATGTGGGTCGGGCTCGCGGTGTGTGGTCTGCTGTGTAATTTAATTGCTGCTGTGTAATAGTCTAACTTCTCTACTGTTACAAAGACTACACATGGCTAAATAGTCAACAAGCAGAGTTAAGACTAGCCAGTTCATGACAGGCTCCCTCAACTGAAAAAAGGCGATGACTACTGGATTCGACCTTTTTCTACTACAGAGCCTAGTTTAACACTGCGCTATCCTAGGGTCCTATTTACAAACTAATTAAGTTGCTCTACCTGAGCTGCAATGCTGTGCCAGGTAGCTATGGCCACTAGTGACAGGGTTTTTATTGGGCGGGGACGAATTCTGGTGCTGTGGCCCTTAGTTGTGTTGGGTGGGCGACAGCTGCTGTGTCCTCCACGAGATGGCGACTGAGGTAGTCGGCTCCGTGGTTTTCCTTGCCGGGGATGTACTCGATTTGGAATGAGTATGCCTGAAGGGTGAGTGCCCATCGCATCAGGCGAGAGTTCAAAGACTTGGAGGCTGCCAGGAACGATAGTGGTTGATGGTCCACCTGAACTGTGAAGTGGGTCCCATACAGGTAGAGTTGGAATTTCTGTATGGCCCAGACTAGTCCAAGACATTCTTTCTCCGACGTGGCGTAGTGGGTCTCGGCGGGTCTCAATTTTCTGCTGGCGTAGGCGACGGGGAATAGCGTCTCCGCATTCTTGGGGTCGCGCTGTAGCAGTACTGCTCCGAGGCCTAAGTCGCTTGCGTCGGTGCGAAGAACGAATGGCTGAGTCAAATCGGGTAGGTGGAGTACTGGCGCCGATGTCATTCTGTCCTTGAGTGTTTGGAATGCTGTCTCGCATTCCGCTGTCCAAACTACTTTGTCCGGGGCGATTTTCCGGGTTCCATTTGTCAGTGGTACGGCGATGCTGTTGTAGTTGTGGATGAGCTTCTTCCGCGATGGCGATGGCCATCCATGTGTGTGTGCTGGGGGTCGCTGGTCGGTCCGTGTACTTCTTGAGGAGATTGATGTGGTGGTATCGGGCTCTCCCGTTCACCTCTACTTGGTAGACTGTCTTGGATTTCTTGGCAGTCACCCGGTACGGTCCTCTCCAAGCGATGTCCAGCTTGTTGGTTCCACTTGGAAGTAAGAGTAGTGCTGATCGCCGACTTGCAGTTCTCGGTCCTTTGCGTGGCGGTTGTAGTACTTCGCCTGACGGGCTCTTGCCTTCTTCAGTGCTTCACCAGCTTTCTTCCACGTTGCTTTGAGGGTTTCCTGCAGGTCTGCGACGTACTTGGTGGCACCTCTTGGTGTGTCGTCTATCTTGGCCTCCGTCCAACTTCTGCGTAGGGCTTCTAGCGGTCCTGCTAGAGGTCTGCCGAATAGCAAGGTTGACGGGGTGTAGCCTGTGGCTGCATGGGGCGTTTCTCTGTATGCGAACAGTGCCGCATTCACGTAGGTGTCCCACGCTTCTGGATTGTCGTCGGCGACTTTCCTGAGTATGGTGAGAAGGGTTCCATTCAGTCTTTCTACTTGTCCGTTGCTGGCTGGGTGGTATGGTGGTGTGCGAATGTGATGAACTTGTATCAACTCGAACACGTCTTGCATCAGGCGGCCGGTGAACTGAGATCCGTTGTCCGTTCTAATGCTGTCCGGGAATCCGACTCTGGTAAAGATGGCGATGAGTGCATCTGCAATCTTCTTGGTGTCGATCGCTGGCAACGGGACTGCTTCGCACCACATCGTACATGCGTCGACGAGTGTGAGTAGAAATCTGTTCCGCTTCTTGGTCATGGGCAGTGGTCCTACTATGTCTACTGAGACTTGCTGGAATGGCACGCCGACTACTACCGATGGTCCTAAGGTAACTGGTACGGTGTGATGTCGCGGGGAATATCGTTGACATTGGTGGCAAGATTTCACGTAGCGCTTGACATCCTCCGTGATTCCTGGCCAATAGTAGTGTGCGCTGATTCTCTGCACTGTGGCTCCAATTCCCATGTGTCCGCTGAGTGGCATGCTGTGGCCTAATTCTAGTACTTGGGCTCGAAGGGTGGCTGGTAGTACTAGTTGGGTGTGATCTCCATCTCCTTGACGATGTAGAACTCCCTCTTCCATGTAGAAGTCTCCCTTGTGCGGGGGTGTGTGCGCCTTGGGTAGCTTCTGGAAGCACTTCGCTATCGAGGTGTCTTCTTTCTGTGCTGTTTTGATCTCTTCGAGTCCTGGGTTCGGAGCGAACTCGGGCTGGGGTGGTTGGGTTTTAGCTTGGGCCCTGGTTTGCACTGCAGCTATCTCTACAGTTTTAGGGGGCGTGCCTAAGAACACATACCTACAACCTAGCACTAGATCATACAGGGGTTTCTGTAAAACAGCTGCTTGGATTCGTCCTGTGACGTACATTCTCTCTACTTCTATCCAAGCTATTGGGCAAGTAGTCGTCGGTTTCGTCAAGTCTGCTCCTTGTAAGTCGACTGTCTTGTCTGTCAAGTCCGCGCGCGATACAAGAGATTCGCTAACTATCGCGTCGTATGATAGACCTGTGTCATACAGACAGTTCGCTTCTTTTCCGTTGACCTTGACTTTGTCTGTCACCGATGGGTGATCTCCGATTGTGTGTGGCTTGTTACCGCTACTTTGAGTTAGAACTCTGTGCGCTGGCCGGCTTTCGCGCTCTTCCCTACGTTGTGCGGCCAACTTGAAACATTCTGCGGTGGAGTGATTGTTTCTGTTGCAGAACGAACAATACCGTCTCTGTTCTGCAGGACCTCTTTTCCCGAATTCCGTGTTGGGTCCTTTATTCTGCCCAGGTCTGGGGTTATTCGGCTTATTCGCGGTGCGCTCTTCCCGGTTAGGGCTTCGTTTCTGTGCCTCTTTCCCGTTAGGCTTTAGGTCTCGCCTGAAGCTCTTGGCTTCTCCGTGTGCGGCCACGTACCTATCTGCGACCTTGACCAGATCTTCTAGTCTTTCCGCGCCCTGCTCTACTGAGAATGTTCTCAGCTCGGGGGTCATGGTTTCCCGTAGCTGTTCCCATACTAACAGTTCTGTCAGTCCATCATACGTTTTAGCCGTGGCTGACTGGCTAATCCACTTATCCAGCGTTGTGGACAACCGATCCGCGAACTGCGCATAGCTCTCGCCTTTCACTCTCCGATTGGTGCGGAACTTTTGCCGATAGCATTCTCCTGTTAGTTCGAATCCCGTTAGGAGTGCCTCTTTTACTTTGTGATAGTCAGTCACTCTGTCAGTCGGTAGCTTACTGTAGATGTCATAAGCCTTTCCTCTAAGCCCTTGACTAAGCTTAAAAGACCAATGAGTGGGATCTAGTTTGTACTCTGTTGCTAGACGCTCAAACCTAGTCAGATAGAGATCTAGACCTTCTTCTCTCTCATTGAATGTTCCCAGTGGAAATGACATTCCTTGTACAGGGTTGGATGCTACCTCTAGCTGATCTGAGTGGGGAGGGGTTGAGGAAGAACTTGAAGCTCCTGATCCCAATCTTCTTAGCTCTAACTCATGCTGTCTTTCTTTTTCCTTTTCTTCCCTCTCTTTTTCTTTTTCTGCCCGCTCATACTGCCATCTCCTAACTTCTGCTTCTCTCTCTGCTGCTAATGCTGCCTTCTTCTGTTCTCCTTCTAATTCTAATTTCTTCTGCTCTGCTTCTAATTTCTTCTGCTCTGCTTCTAATTTCTTCTGCTCTGCTTCTAATTCTAATTTCCTCGTTTCTCTCTCTGCCTCTAATTTCTTCTGCTCTGCTTCTAGTTCTGCTTTTCTCTGTTCTGCTTCGAGTTTCTTCGCCTCTCTCTCTGCTGCTCTCTCTGCCTTAGCTTCCTGTTTCTCTACCTCTGCATTGATATACGCAATTAGGTCTGCCCCTGCTAAGTGTAAAGCTTCTCCTAGTTCCTTGAAGCGCAATCTCAAGGCCACTGGGTCCGACATTGCCAAACGTGTCTATGAACAACCTCTGAATCACGTGGAATACCAAAACACTAGCAATATTGCAAGTCAATAACAACAATGCAAAGACAATCAAATTTGCACTCAATAATAGAATAAAACAAGAGTCAAATGGCATACAACAGTTATTTAAGCAAAACCTGCAAAAGAACAATGCAACATACAGGCACAAAAATATTTGAAGCAAAAAGGTTTTTAACTAAAGAATAGTGCACCCAACTGATCAGTGTTATACCCTTACACTATTCTAAGTTATTCTACTACTCCTACTGTTATCTAATTTTATTGTACTTAGGTCCGGTTATACCCAATTCCTATTATACACAGATCCTGGCTAGGCTCGCCAATTAAAGTGTCACGTGGGGTTTATGGGCTCTGCACAATGGAATTATGGACCCTCACGTTTATTCGGTGGGAACTGCTAGTAAGTCACCCTATGAATTACTTTAATAAATGTATTTGTTTAGCTCGTTCTGTGTTAAGGTTGGGGTACAGAGATAGATAGAAAAATGGTAAAAGATTACTGTCACACTAGCTTTCACACGGCTATGAATCATATGTAGTCCAGCCACTTGATAACAGTTAAAATCACACATTTATTTCTTCTACTCTATACAAGATTCTCTAAGTACTAATCTAACTTAAAAAGTCTCAATCACTGCTAATAGTTCGATCGCTGATAGTCTAGGCAGCTGTTATATCTTCCTCGGGCACTTGCTATTATATCTCATGTAGATTTGGACTACTGTGGTCCGTTTTACAGTTTCTGAAGAGTTGGACTACTGTGGTCCTGTTATGATCAGTTTAAGTGCACCTTCGTTTTTGCACTTAACTGCTAGATGGAGCGTGCGAAGTCCTTCTGTGAGGTAGCTTCTGGTCCACCTGGGTAGTTGTGTAGTTGGGTTCCCTTGCCACGCTGTGGGGTCTTGTAGGGGGTTTTGCAAGGTAGCTCTTTCCGGCTTGTGCGGCAGAGTCTCCTCAACCAACTAGTCGTTTCTGTGGAGTGGGGATAGCTCGGGATAGCTCGCCTGCTCGTCTGTAATATAAGAGACGAAATTCTGCACAACCCTGAATAATCGGTTTGTGCAGAGCGTCTCACTGAAAGCCAAGTAGCCCTCAGTGATAGCTCCACATCTCTATACATAAGCGACGAACATTCTGCTACTTCCGGGTTCCACTGGAATCTCACTCTAAATTCCTATACATACATAAATATCAATCGTGTCTAACTATACACATACAGAATTAATAATAATATAAACATTCAGTGGTACAGCCACTGGTCTGCAAACATACATATAAGTTAAACAACAGTGGTTCCGTACGGGATACAACATGGCGGCGCAACCGGTCGTGTTTCACCTCGTGGTAGGCTCTTCCACGTGGTCCCGCAAATTCGGATTAACAATTCACATTTATGCATAGAAAATTCCACAAACATAATTTCAACAATAATATAAATATATCACGATGAAACAGAAGGGTGTTCATTTACCTGTTTGACAAGTTCAGGCCCGTGATGACTTGAGAGAATTCTAAGATTTCAAAGTCCTGCTTCCTGGTCTATGAGTGTAGAGATTTCTCTAGCTGTGGAGATGTTGCCTCTACCTCGTCTCACACACGACTGATTCAAACTGTGCTAAGATCTGACACAGTCAAACTGCTCTACCCACTGAGCCTGCTTCTGATTGGTTAAAACGGTCCGATTCAAAGCTCAAGTGCTGAGTCACTGCGATGTGGGTCGGGCTCGCGGTGTGTGGTCTGCTGTGTAATTTAATTGCTGCTGTGTAATAGTCTAACTTCTCTACTGTTACAAAGACTACACATGGCTAAATAGTCACCAAGCAGAGTTAAGACTAGCCAGTTCATGACAATATATATATATATATATATATATATATATATATATATATATATATATATATATATATATATATATATATATATATATATATATATATATATATATATATATATATATATATATGAATTATGTTGGAGTATATATATATATATATATATATATATATATATATATATATATATATGAATTATGTTGGAGATTCCAGTGGGCCATGGACTTAGAAGATTGTTCGTCTCTTATCTGTATAAGTGGAGATGATCTCACTGAGGGCTATTTCTGCCAACAGTGAGACGCTCTGCACTCCATTTGTAAGCAAGGCGTTGCAGCAAAAAGTCTTATGTTTTGCAGACGAGCAGGCTTGGTCCACGGCAGGAGATAGACCCCATTGAGAGTCATCCCTGACAAGCGGCCTGTAAACCGAGCAGCGAGCACTGAGCTCCGATAGCTCAGTAGTCAACAAATGAGCTAAGTGCCATAGAACAAGTGCACGAACACTGATCTATAGGGACTGTGCGGTAGTCCACTCTTCCTGAAAAAGAACATTAGGCCAAAAAGAACAAAAAGCCCAGGGATGACACAGTAGCAAGTATCGAGAACAGAAGCAGAATAGATTCATCAAAGATCTACCCATTCTCCGAACTACTCGAAGTGAATTTTGGACTGTTTAGTTAATCTTAGTTTTATTACGGTTTGGACAATAAAGATAATATAGTGCTTAGATAATTAGGTATAGAGTAGAGGAAATAAATGTATGATATTTACTGTTAACAAGTGGCTGGACTACCTATGATTCATAGCCTTGCGAGAGCTAGTGTGTCAGTGGATCTTTTACCATTTTCTCCCTATCTCTGTAACCCCATACTCACACAGACCAGGCCAAATATATATTAATGTATTAAAATTAGTCATAGAGCGATCTAACTAGCCGATCCCCGCAGACGAACCACGAGTGGGTAGTAGCATTCCATTGTGCAGAGCCCAGCAACAATAGAACCCACCGTCTCATGTATGTAGGTGTGTCTGTAATATGTGAGTGTGTGTTATGTTGGTTACAGATAGCCGATCAGGAGTCTGATTTTATGAATAAGGCGCTTTTAGTATCCATTATTATTATTATTATTATTATTATTATTATTATTATTATTATTATTATTATTATTATTATTATTATTATTATTATTATTATTATTTTATTTCATTTTTTAAAAATTATTATTATTATTATTATTATTATTATTATTATTATTATTATTACTCAGTTTAATATAATAATCGGTTTAATGTAATTAGACATGATGACTAGGCTAATAGTCCAGCTAGTCTGAAAGTGGGACATTAAAGAGGTGTTACACAATTCGGCAAGGAAAGAAAGAGAACATTTTCCTGGCCTCCCATCACACTCTCCTTCCACCTCTTTCCGACTGAATACAGTTTATCTCTCTGTCTGTTCGTCTGTCTGTAGGACTTTCTTTCTCTCTCAAACTCCCCACTCCACCCTATCCCACTGTCTCCCTTCTCTGACTGTCTCTCTCTCGATCTCACTACCCACACCCACCCCACTGTCTGTCTCTCTCTCGATCTCACTACCCACACCCACCCCACTGTCTGTCTCTCTCTCGATCTCACTACCCACACCCACCCCACTGTCTGTCTAACTCGATCTCACTACCCACACCCTCCCCACTGTCTGTCTCTCTCTCGATCTCCCTACCCACATCCACCCCACTGTCTGTCTAACTCGATCTCTCCACCCACACCAACCCCACTGTCTGTCTGTCTGTCTGTCTGTCTGTCTGTGTCTCTCTTTCTCTCTCTTACGTCACCGCCTCACCCCACCCATAGAAACCCTTATTTACATTTTCTGTATATTTCTTAGCGATAGGTCTACTTTGTGCATGTTTCGGTTTTGTTTTTTGCGATTGACACACACGCACGCACGCACGCACACTCACTCACGCACGCACGCACACACACACACGCACACACACACACACACTCATCTCTCCAATCTATGCATATAATGTCACTTTCCTTGTCATTCGAAGAAGCAGCAACACGTTGGGGTCTGGTCTTTTTTGGACCTCTGATAATGATAATGTCATCAGAGTTTGGTCTCACACCATCAGGGAACCAAGAAAGTAGTAAAGGGATTACCGCCGCCAATCTCAAGTAGGCTCTTACCAAGATAGAGGGTAGGCTGGAACAGAAATTGTTGTCCCGTGTTACTCAGACCCGACAAATTTTATAACTCCACCCTCCCACCCAATCTCACACACACACACACACCCACACACACACACCCACACACACACACACACACACACACGCACACACACACCCACACACACACAGAACACTTACCATCCCTTCTCACCCACGACACACCGCAGTCCTCCTTCTCTTCTCCCTTACCCACCAACCTCCCCATACCCCCACCGCCACCCTGACAATATGACGGCCGCCAAATTCTTCATTTATATGTCGAGGGCTGGACGTTATAGGATTGCACACAGCATAGCCGAACATAATGAAACCTACTCCCAACTTGTCAAGACTCTTTGCTCGCCTTTCTCTCTTATCCCACCCGCCAAATGCGTTATTAATCCAGTTCAGTCTGGGCCACAACGGAAAACTACACGGCGGCCATATCTCGCTGCACTCCCATTTCACTTCCTGGCCCCATGCATTTTCTTCTTTTTAGTTCGCGTCTGGTTATTTTAAGTCTGCCTATATATCCGGGTCGGCGCAACCTTCATATATATGGCCAACAGGCAATCTTGATATATATGGCCAACAGGCAATCTTGATATATATGGGCCAACAGGCAATCTTGATATATATGGCCAACAGGCAACTTTGATATATATGGTCAACATTACATTACATTACATGATTATTGCTTTAGGTTCAGATGACTCTTCAGAGCCACATCAAAACCAGTATAGCCGAATCAGGACCACAAAATGAAGACCTCAACTTCGCTGGAAGAGGTCTCGCCCCTGATCCGCATTACGATAATAATAATAATAATACTAATAATACTGGATGCTATATCACGAAGAGTTTCAAGCAACAAAAGTAGGTGACTGGTCTGGCGAAGAAGACAGTATAGTAGATTGATAGAGCAGAGCAGGAATGAGACAGAACAAAGGAGGAAGACAGCGACGGTGGGAACGTAAAGCACTAAATTTCAGAAAGTGGGGATACTATTTATACTGAAACCCCCGGCACCCCAATAGGGGGATATGGTCAACAGGCAACTTTGATATATCTATATATATATATATATATATATATATATATATATATATATATATATATATATATATATATATATATATATATATATATATATATATATATATATATATATATATATATATATATATATATATATATATATATATATATATATGGCCAACAGGCAACCTTGATATGTATGGTCAACAGGCAACCTATAAATTTGCAAAATGAACTACACCTAAGCATACAAGAAAGAAAACACAACAACAACAACAACGATTTTTATGGTAATAACTACTATTCCGTAAAATGGTTATTAAGAAGGGTATAAGCATATATACATTCATATAGATTTATATTTGCACAAGGATGCAATAAAATAATCCTTGAGATAACGAGTTATCGGTTCCTTTTTTAAGTTTTTATATATTTTTAAAAATAATACTAGATAGGCACCAAGTTAGAAAAATAGCTATTGTTACATAAGTCTAATAAATGATAAGAACTTATTAATGGCAGATAAACGTAGATCGAGATCGGCCATTATTTTGTAGGCTAAAACGGTTATCGAAATGTTCTGTCATCTCACAAGAAAAGCCCTAAGCCGATATCAAAACGCAATTCATTGTGGACAGATACATTCAACTTGACTGAAATAGGAACTCTAGTATTTTGTATTTTAGACAGCAGAAGTACAAGGAAAACTCCAGAGCAATACTGCGCACATTAAAAAGTGTCCTGATTTCATTGCTTTACACAAAACTAGATAGCACCGCCATTTTGTATTAGTGCAGTGACCTCTATGACTTGTTTCGAAAAGTCTATCCCCAACGAATGACTCCAAATGAATGAACATTGAATTTTAATGTGGCACCCACCATTGGCGATCTGATAGACTGGGGATAATTATCCCAGGAAGGAGGAAGGTAGAAACCTAAATTAGATGACTCAGAGAACAGTCTTTATGGCTTAGGCTAATTATCTCGGTTTTAACAAGTTCCCATGCATGAGAGATTGCAAGCTATGGAAATCTCTGTAGCTATCTCCGCAAATAGGTTTATGCAGAAGTGTCCCAGTAGCCCATCTTCATTGATTTAGATCCGAATAAAAACACAGAGCTATAATCATAGTAGAAGCAACGAATATTTTTTTTTCTTCAGAACACAAAATAGTAAAATATTCTATTTATAGGTTTATGGCGAATTGTCCTTGTATAATACTTTTTTCCCGAAAGGGTCCAAAATAGGTCGAAATAAGAGCTAAATTTAACCCGAGCTAAAACCAAAAAACGGCAAATTTTTAGTCCATTACAATTTACCATTACCATTCCTCCCAACTCAAGAGTGTTTTTTTAATTCATGGAGCGGAGTGATGGGGAGGGGGAGAGAGAGAGAAAGAGAATGGAAGAAGAGGGGTATGGGCAGGGGGGAGTGGAGGGATGAAGCGTTTCCAAAGCGAAATAGATGCCGTTCTTTTGAGGACAGATGGACTTCGTGCAAGCAGGATGGGGAAGGATGAGGGGGATGAGGGAGGGGTGCGAGGGAGATCAAATCCCCAAAACGCATTTCTCCACAAAAGTGGTCTTGAAGAAGTGTCCGTATTTCGTTGCTTGAAGCCAAACTAGAACACATTGCGTCCATATTGGGAACAGAAGACCATAGAGTGACCAATGAACTGTTTCTACCCTTCCATGGGTCCCACGAAACAGAGTGTTTTTGAGCCTGTGGAAGCATGCGTCATACATTAAGGGCCTACGGCTCAACGATCTCCGCTACGCAGTGTGCGATCCTAACAGTAGTTGTGCAGAGAGAGCCTTCATTTGCCAGTGTCATGCAGGCCATCACAACTTTACTGCTTCTCTCTTCCTCTCTCTGTCGTCTATGTCTGTCTGACTCTGTCTCTCTCTTTCCCTTTATGTATGTCTCTCTGTCTCTCTCTCTCTGTCTCTCTATCTCTGTCTCTCTGTCTCTGTCTCTCTCTCTCTCTCTCTCTCTCTCTCTCTCTCTCTCTCTCTCTCTCTCTCTCTCTCTCTCTCTCTCTCTCTCTCTCTCTCTCTGTCCCTCTCTATTTCACGAGGTACGTGCGCTTGACTCGTGTTATTTATCTATCCCTTTGCATATCTGTCAGTCTGCATGTCTGTCAGTGCATCCACCCATGACGTTCTCTTGTCCACTTATAGTTGTGCATGCTGTCTTTTTTTTACCGTAATTTTCATTTCTGCTCAGTGTCAAAAGCTATTCTTGAAACAATATCGTGGTGATAATGTCCTTTTCGGTGATAATGACCTGATGATGGGATCCTGATAGGTCGTCCAGCAACAAAAAAAGGTGGCTTTAGCTTGTGGCTTTTTCGGGCAACACAATTATAAGCTTCACAAGGAAAGAGAGATAGGGAGAGAGAGAGAGAGAGAGAGAGAGAGAGAGAGAGAGACAGAGACAGAGAGAGAGACAGAGAGAGAGAGAGACAGAGAGAGATGTCGGACCGTAACGTCTTGCAACATCAACAAAGGGGATTGTGAAGTAGAAGAAGGAGGAGGAGAGACGACGCTGATGATGATGACTATGATGATGATGATGATAATGGTGACTACGACGACGAGGATGAAGAAGATTTGACGTGAAAGACGACGACGACGAGGACGACGACGAGGATGATGATGATGATGATGATGATGATGATGATGATGATGATGATGATGATGATGATGATGATGATGATGCGAAGAGGAAAAACAGGAAGATACGAACATTGGTGCCGAATCATGTGAAGGAAGCATGCGAGGAAACAAGTAGGCCTACTATAAAAACAAATGTCCCATACATGGCGTTTTTTTTTAACAAAGTCTCCTCTCTGAATATCCTTATCGGGAAGAGAGGACTGCAAAAGCAATATAATTATGTAAATCGAGAGATACTGTTATTGCACAGTTCTACAGAGATAACGTTTTCTTTAGAGGTGATCAGTTTCCACACACACACACAAAAGGTGAAGGATACGTGGTATCAGACTTTCCCATGGCAAATGTGCCAGCGCGCCAGACCAAGCTGGTGCAAGGAGTACACACTACCTAGGGAAGGAGAACGTTGAAGCTTCGCTACATACTGCATAATTTATTCACCTCATCTTGCACCCTGTGAATTATTCTATGTTTCTTTGCATCAGTAAAAGTCTGACAGGATGGAAGTGTTTAGTTTCAGTGCTTAAAAAAACGTATTTAAAGTCCTTTTATTAATACAATTATTTTTTTAGACTGTTACAAAGATATTATATACTTAGATGTGACGGTGGGTTTATTATTGCTGGGCTCTGCACAATGGATTGCTATTACCCATACGTCGTTCGTCTGCGGGGATCACCCTATGACTAATCTTAATACATTTATAAGTTTGGCCCAGTCTGTGTTAGGATGGTGTTACAGAGATAGGGAGGAAAGTGTAAAGATTCACTGACACATTAGCTTTCACACGGCTATGAAACATCAGTAGTCCAGCCACTTGTTAACAGTAAATATCACACATTTATTTCTTCTACTCTATACAAAATCTTCTAATCACTATACTAACTTAAATGTCCAAATTTCACTTCGAGTAGTTCGCTCCTTGATAGGTCTATGCAACTACTGTCTCATGATTGGGGTCTAATAGTGCTTTCTGTCCTATTGTTCGTTTCTCTGGAAGAGTGGACTATCGCACAGTCCTTCTAGAGCAGTTTTGGTGCACGGTTTCTAGTGACTTAACTGTCTCTTCGTTGAGCGGTTTGTGGTCTCGTCTTCTGGGTAGTAGACCTGTGAGCCAGTGGAGCACACTGCTCTTGCTGATCAAGGTTGCAGGCCACGTGTCAGGGTTGCCTCTCTGTGGAGTTTGTTCCCAGCCGTGGACCAAGATGCCTGCTCGTCTTTTTGACAATGCCAGGCTCTGGCTATACTGTCGATGAATGATTTTCATCCGTCACCTGCTTAGTCTTCCGCTAGAGAGATCTATCAACGTGCATCTTGCTACGATAATATTCGGACAAAGACTAACTATCGTCACGCTGTGGTCAGCCCAAGCGCGCGAGATCACAAGACTAGTAACGCCACTGCGGGGGTGGCGGGTGATTGGTCAGCTGGGTGACGTCCCGGCTTATCTTATGAAGCTGTAGCCTACGTACGCTTAACACAACCTTCTTCTGTCGTCTGCTAGTCAGCAAATTACTGTACACAGGTCAAAGCAGACTGACCGTGTAGGCATGAAGCTTTTGTGCTGGGTTGAACTTGCCTATCGCGACAGCACGCATATTTATACACACCCAATAAACAAATGTTACTTATTTTAAATTTTGCTTCAGGAAGTTAAAGCATCACCGCATTGCTTGGATTAGCCGTCACATATGACAAAAAAAAAGAGAAATGACCCTTAGTAATTTCAAGACTGAATACAATGTCTGAAGAAGTGTTCGTTGTTGCAGATGAAGACTAATTTAAACAGCTCAGCTAGGTGGCAAAGATCAGAAGTCGGAGTGAAGTACTACAAAGAACGTGTCCCTTGTTATCTGAAAGCATCATCGCTTAGGTTTTTTGCTCCAAGGTGGATAAACTCAAATATTACATTTCATGAATAGTTTACAACGGAGAATAATGGCGTCGAACGACCTGATTGTCGTTCACGGACATGCCGAACTTCTGCTGTTTTACATGCGTCCGGCCAAATTAGCAACAACAAAAATACATCTTTTCATCGGTGTGACGTGACATGTAGACTTTGGTGCGGGGATCTGATGACGGGAAGTGAAACAAGAAGCAAAACAGCCAGTAAAACTCGAAACATCGTAGTTTTGACTATGTTTATCGTGTGACTAGACTTAAAGCATAACAGCTAAGCGCCAAGAGTGAAGCAAAGCCAATGCTTTCAGTTTAGAGCGTGCTCTAAAATTTTGGGTTGCTTCGCTGAAGCATTTGATTGCCAGCCAATCAGAAGAGCCGACGTACGAACACGAGGTTGTTATCAGTTCAGCGATCATGACGGCATCAAAAGTTACTGGGGCCATTAGCAAATCTGAAACAAGACGATAAGTTTATTCTCCTCGATCTAATTCAAAGCCACGAGGCATTATGGAATGTTAGAAGTCAAAATTACAGAAACCAAACCCTGAAAAAGGCCTCATGGACTTCTTCTGTGAGGGTCAATCCGACGGAAAGGGAGGTAACCATTTTGCTTTGCTAGTTAGTAACCTTCCCGCTTTGCTGCTAGTGGTCTATCTATCTGGTCAGGCCTATATTACTCCTTAATTTTATTATTAATCTTTTGCAACTACATACAACTTTAAAAAGAACAAACAATCACAATATTCTAAACAGTGTAATTTTCATATTACAAGTTTTGAGTGCGTATGTCGCGTGCACCAGAGAAGAGCGTTGCCCGTAAATGACATTCGCTTCTAGGATTTCCTGGATTGCTTATGTTAATGACTTCGAAGACTGAGTATCGCTACGCTTTACATTCTAGTGCATATTTTCCCTCATTTTTAAATTGAAAAGTTAGTTTGTATTGAGGTAGGCCTTTCTACGTGCTACTAAGAGGTGTTATGTGGAATAAAACGATTTAAGTTGGGATAGCGGACAGCGATGATTACGCGGTAATAATTTTATTTTGTTATTATTATTATTATTATTATTATTATTATTATTATTATTATTATTATTATTTATTATTATTATTATTATTATTATTATTATTATTATTATTATTATTATTATTATTATTATTATTATTGTTATTATTATAGGTCCCTTTAGATCCTAGAAAGAAGAAAGCTTTTTCGGCTTCTGAAAATCAGAATGCCTCAGATTGCAGATCATGCTAGCAGAAAATACACCTTGTGGCACCTTGTGACGTAGGATACACGTAAACAAAATGAAAATGTGCCGTAACCATCGATCATACAGAGGGGTTGACTTCTGAAGACAACGCTGCATAGTGTTGCAAAGGTGTCAGTATTTGATCAAAGTTTGTCAGCGGTGAGGCCAGATTGTCTGACCACCATCGCTGTGTGACTACCATGACTGTGTGACCACCATCGCTGTGTGACCACCATGACTGTGTGACCACCATCGCTAGCTGTGTGACCATCATGACCGTGTGACCACCATCGCTGTGTGACCACCATGACTGTGTGACCACCATCGCTGTGTGACCACCATGACTGTGTGACCACCATGACTGTGTGACCACCATGACTGTGTGACCACCATGACCGTGTGACCACCATCGCTGTGTGACCACCATGACTGTGTGACCACCATCGCTGTGTGACCACCATGACTGTGTGACCACCATCGCTAGCTGTGTGACCACCATGACTGTGTGACCACCATCGCTGTGTGACCACCATGACTGTGTGACCACCATCGCTGTGTGACCACCATGACTGTGTGACCACCATCGCTAGCTGTGTGACCACCATGACTGTGTGACAACCATGACTGTGTGACCACCATCGCTGTGTGACCACCATGACTGTGTGACCACCATGACTGTGTGACCACCATCGCTGTGTGATCACCATCGCTGTGTGACCACCATGACTGTGTGACCACCATCGCTAGCTGTGTGACCACCATGACTGTGACCACCATCGCTGTGTGACCACCATGACTGTGTGACCACCATCGCTAGCTGTGTGACCATCATGACTGTGTGACCACCATCGCTAGCTGTGTGACCACCATGACTGTGTGACCACCATCGCTGTGTGACCACCATGACTGTGTGACCACCATCGCTGTGTGACCACCATGACTGTGTGACCACCATCGCTGTGTGACCACCATGACTGTGTGACCACCATCGCTAGCTGTGTGACCACCATGACTGTGTGACCACCATGACTGTGTGACCACCATCGCTGTGTGACCACCATGACTGTGACCACCATCGCTGTGTGACCACCATGACTGTGTGACCACCATGACTGTGTGACCACCATCGCTAGCTGTGTGACCACCATGACTGTGTGACCACCATGACTGTGTGACCACCATGACTGTGTGACCACCATGACTGTGTGACCACCATCGCTAGCTGTGTGACCACCATGACTGTGTGACCACCATCGCTGTGTGACCACCATCGCTGTGTGACCACCATGACTGTGTGACCACCATCGCTAGCTGTGTGACCACCATGACTGTGTGACCACCATCGCTGTGTGACCACGATGGCAAGCTTCGCGGTTGTGCAAGAGATTAATCATTGAAACACGCCAGGCGTGTAATTAGTCACGCAGAACGGTCCTGTAGCCTACTCATAACATCACACACACACATACACACACGCACACACCCACACACGCATACATATGCACACACAAAGACACACACACAGTCTGTCTCTCACTCGTGTTTGGTAAATGCAACCACTCCCTATTCCTTCCGCCTGCATCCCCCCTATCGTCTCTCTCTCTCTCTCTCTCTCTCTCTCTCTCTCTCTCTCTGTCTCTCTCTCTCTCTGTCTCTCTCTCTCTCTGTCTTTTTTTAAAGAGCGCTTAAGAGGAAATTATTGCCAACAGTGGTTTACCCATTTGCAGGACAGTGCACGTTTTGATGTCTACCATAACTTTAAGGACTGCATTGGGAGAGAAATATATGTAGATACAATTAAAGTGTCCCTGTACAGAACTGCATTTGCCAGTATATGTAGATACAATTAAAGTGTCCCTGTACAGAACTGCATTTGCCAGATTCAGACTAGGTGTGTCTCCTTTCAATGCACATAGCCATCGGTACTCTCAGAATGAGGACAGTAGAACGTGTCCATTTTGTCTTGGCATCATTGAAGATGAAGTGCATGTTGTCTTCCATTGCCCAGTCTATACTGATATCAGACAACGTTACATTCAACAGGTTGATAATGTAGGGAGTCATGCTGTGATATGCAATTTGCTAAAAAGTCAAGAAGAGTAAAAAATGGTTAGATTAGGGAAATTCTTGTTCTTGGCGTGGCAGGCTCGGCAGTCACGCATAATAACTTAAAGACCAGATGTTAATACTGACGACTTGAAAGCTATTATTATTTCAGATTATAACGGATTGGGACACACGTGACTTTATGAACAAAACCAGAATTAATAAATGTGACATTCCCCTTGAAAGAAAGTCAAAGCTCCAAACATATTGTAAAGGTTGTGAGTTTGACTTAAATGTTTGAAATTAATGTTGGTAATCTAGCAAGCTAATGCGTTTAATATGCAATTTTGTTGGAAGTGTACAGTATTCTCTATTTTCTATTGGCTAGTATTTTTTAGTACTAATATTTATCTCGTTGTACTTTTTGCAATGATCACTCTTGTGTTCTGCATTAAAGTTCTGAAGTCTGAAGTCTCTCTCTCTCTCCCCCCTTCTGTCGGTCACTGTTTTATTTGTTTTCTTGCGTTCGTCAGTTTCTGCGTTCCCCCTAATGGTTTTTATCATCATCATCATCATCATCATCATCATCATCATCATCATCATCATCATCATCATCATCATCATCATCATCATCATCATCATCATCGTCGTCGTCGTCGTCGTCGTCGTCATCATTATCATCGTCGTCGTCATCATCAGTCCCGCAGCCCGCAAGGCTTTTGGGGAGACATGAGGGTAATGATTTTTGCTCTTTTCAATTATTCTTCATCGTCACTGTATGATTATATTCTGTGTAAACACCGATAAAGCCGTCTTTTTGTTGGTTATGTTTGCAGATCGGGGTAATGCATTCTGCGATGCTGCACCACCACTACCAGCAACAGGAACAACAACAATAATACAACATCAATAGCAGCAACAACAAAACTACGGTACGGCACGGCCCGGCAACAGTAATAACAACAAGAGCAGAAAATAAGACGACTTGAGACTTTAGACAGCATCAGATACATTGATAGTTATAAGCATAACAATGGGAAATAGCCTATAACTCTTTAGCAGCGGTAGCAACAGCCGCAGGAGCAGCACTCAGAAACAGCTACCACAAACAACGGCAGCAAGAGCTGTAACATCAACGGCAACAGTAATGACCATCAGCGTCAGCCATCGGGATCTGAAGTATCCATTACAGCTTCCGGTTTGCCTTCAGACCCCGTCCGGTATCTCCAAAGCAGTGTGACTATAGATAGCACTGACCGCTATGGTCATCCAAAGACTGGGCCACAGTGACAGCAACGTACAGCTAGCTACGCGGAGTGTCTACCCGTGCTTTTGTAAAAATGACATCGTCGGGCTTGTCCTTTAGAAAGTAACATGCTTCCTCTGCAAACACGCCGGGGTTTTATTAAATATTCATCCATGCTACAAGAAATAATATGTATATCTCTGAAACCTTATTCCATTGGAGTGTCAAATATGCGAGTGATTTCAATGAAGGTTAGCTAGCTAACTACCAGAATCATATTCTGTTGTTTCGAAATCGCCCAGTTTTTCCAAATACATTGAATTATAATGGATGATAGCTTTTACCATGTAAAAAATCTTAGACTGTAAATACTGTATATCTCACTCAAACATTCTTTCAGTGGTTGATACTATGCAGGGATGTTGAGTGGCTGATTAAGGTGTCTTTACTAAGTGCTATGGCGTGGCTTTTCTTTTTTTAAATTGTGCAGAATTAATATTTTTAAAAACATAGTATTTATTGGTTGCACCAGTACTTGTGCTTATAGAGTGGAGTGTGTCGTAATTTTGTAGAATGGTTGCCTAACACTCATTGGAATACTGAATGTATAAATGTTTCAGCCGTGCCTAGTTACGTTATTTCTGCAACGTGCTAATAACGTAAGTCATACTATGTAACCGTTCTCTTCATTGTCAGAGGGAATCAAACAAATCATTAACAACGGGCGGATTTTGCGCATTCTAAATTCCTGGAGCAACGGCTTATACAGAGGGATTAAATCAGTTAAATGGTCTCGCTTCACCTAGCCAATTTCCATGATCTGAACAGTCGCGGTTGTGTTGGGTGACCTTGACCTGTCCTCAAGATGGATTTTCTCAAGACCTTTGACTTGGACCTGGACAAGGATATATATTACGCGGGCGAGTCTGTGACGGGGAGAGTTTTGGTGGAGAACACGGAGAACATGAGATTTAATGGTGAGTAGGCCTATACAAGAGATTTTTCAAGTACAATTGGCTTTAGTATTTTCATTTAAAATGCATGCGCATTAGGGGAATAAGTACCTGTAGGCCTATGTTAGTGGGCGAAGTCTCTCAGGCGAGTGTGCATACGTCTGCGTGCGAGCGCGTATGTTGATGTGTGTTGTTTGTGAGCGAGCGTGAATGCGTGCATGTGCTCTCAATCATACTGGTAAAAAGTGTACACTTGATTGCTCACTTGTTCACGGATGTCGTGTGAAATGAGGTTTTGAGGTTAGTATGTCTGTGGTTTTATTTCTTGTTTTCCTGTAAAGACTTCGCAATTTTAATTTATTATTATTATTATTATTATTATTATTATTATTATTATTATTATTATTATTATTATTATTATTATTATTATGTTTTAAATTATCATTTTATTTTATTTAAAATGTTATTTAACGCATATTCACGGCTATGAAATCGTAATGGAGATACACAGCGAAGACCAAGAAATGAACATTGAGGTTTAACGTCCACAACTACCATTGGCGATAAGGCAGACGGTGATCACCATCCTGGGAAAGAGGGGGTGCTGAAATCAACACTGAACCACCACAGCAATCATAGTGCTCAGATGGACAGCGAAGAAAACGGCCTCTTTCATATATCCCACCACGGGAATCGAACTTGGGATCATCGGTGTGCCAGGCGAACCACTGATCTACGACGATGGGTCGAAAAATCTAAGCCGTGATTACATCAGAGAGGGAGAGAGAGAGAGAGAGAGAGAGAGAGAGAGAGAGAGAGAGAGAGAGAGAGAGAGAGAGAAGTCGAAGTCGAAGTCGAAACCTTTAATAGGATAATAGCATTAGGTCCTTTGGACCTGTCTTACAGCTAGTCCTTAATAAACAATGCAAAACAAACAAAATAATTAACATAAAAGAATTTGAAACAAACATATTCCTTAACTACGGTAACAAATCAATAAGCAAATTAATGCATTTTAATACACATACTCTTACCCTTCTTCCCCTCCCCATCCATCTCCTCCTCTCTCCTCACACACAAGCACAACCACACACGCACAAACACACACACACACACATGTAAATTCACATCTTCTTAGTAACTTAAATTGTGGCAGGGTAGGGAAGAACAAAGAGGTATACAATCATCTTAAATATTAAGAGCAAAGGGAGCTTAAATATTTATGGAGCCTTGTTTTAAAAGATGGTAATGATTTACTTTGCTTGACCTCTTCTGGTAGAGGATTCCACACGCTTGGACCAGAATAGGACAGAGATGTTTTAAATATGTCTAAGCGTGGTCTTGGAAATGTTAAATTATGTCGTGAAGATGAATAACGAGATGATGACTTGCTAAAAAGTGCTTTCAAATAAGCAGGAGCTCTATTGTTAATTATTTTATACATTAAAACGGCTTTATTGTAATTTAGATGTTTGTTAAGGGGGAGCATGCCAGCTATTTTTAATTTTGAATCAGTTGTGATGGAAGCGTTGGGAATAACTAATTTTGCAGCTCTGCGGTGAATAGAATTAATTTTTTTGAACAAGGCTTCACTGCAGCCGTCCCATATTGTTGATGCATAATCAATGTGAGGTTTGATATGAGCATTATAAAAAAGTTTTTTAGCATCTGCAGTTATGATAGATTGAAGCTTAGACAACATAAATAATTTTGTTGAGAGAGTTTTACAAAGATGTTCAATTTGTGAATGCCAACTGAGTTTGTTATCTATGATTACGCCTAAAAGTTTATGACTTTCAACCTGTTTGATATTTTTTCCATTCACTACTAAATCAAGAGAAAGCGGAGCCCGCTGATGCTTTTGTCTAGTTGTTATTAACATAGCTTTTGATTTAGCTGGATTCAGTGACATATGGTTTAAACTGCACCAGTCAGCAACACTGTTAAGGGCACATTGTAGAGATTGCTGAATTTCAGCTATGTTACTGCCTTGGGTTTGTAATGTTGAATCGTCGGCTAACATATGACACTCAACAGAATTATCTGCGAGATGTAAAGGTAAGTCGTTAATATAAACACAAAATAAAACAGGACCTAAAACAGATCCTTGAGGAACCCCATGCTTGATTTGGCCTACAGAGGAATTTTTACCATGGACATGTACGAACTGCGTTCGTTGACTAAGATATGAATGAAAAAAAAACCAAGGAAACAGAGCCATTGAGATACAGTTCAAGCTTTTGGAGCAGTATGTAGTGATTAACGAGATCAAACGCTTTGGAAAGATCTAGAAAAACAGCTCCTGACAACGTAGAGTTATTCATAGCAGAAAGCCATTTGTTAGTTAAAAGAGCTAATGCAGTGGAGCAAGAATGGTGACTACGGAAACCAGATTGTAAGGAATGAAAAAGATCAAGATCCTCTATATATTTTGTAAGGTGGGTGTGAATGTGATGCTCTAGTATCTTTGAAAGTGTAGACAGCAGAGATATCGGACGATAGTTATTAAGATCAGAACTTACTTTTGACTTAGGAAGGGGAATAACCTTAGCTTGTTTCCATGTGGTTGGAAATGTATTTTTAATAATGCATAAGTTGAAGATGTAAGAAATGGAATTCACAATATAAGGCAAAGAAAGTTTTAAGACTTTATTACTAATTTCATCAGGACCTGCCGACTTTGTATTTTTAAGTTTTAATATATATTTTACAACTTCATTTATGGTAATGGGTGGTATTTTAAAAGGTGAAGAGGTACTTGTTCTCTGCTTACAAAATGTAATGAGACAATCTGAACAAGTGTATTGTGAATATTTTGAGCAATCCGATTTCAGTACAGAAGTAGCGACTGAAAGAAAATGGTTATTGAAGGCATTAGCAGATAAATTGGATGGAATTTCATGATGATTTGAAGATGAGCCCTTAATAAAAGAATTTAGGGCATGCCATAGGTGAGAAATGTCACTGTTATTTTCTATTAGTTTATTAAAATAATTTCTTTTGGAATCGCGCACCATGTTTTTGATTTTATTACGAGATTTTTTATACTCTTGAAACTGTTTAGCATGTTTAAGTTTGTGTCGCTGTGACATTGCTTCTATAATCTCCGGAGTCAGCCATGGTGGGAGCTTAGGATGTTTTACTCTTTTCTTTTTAATTGGTGCATGTCTGTTAAGTATAGATAAATAAATAGAATACCAACGTTCAAGTGCATCATTAGGGTCATTAGAAGTATAAACGACATCAAATGATGCATCAAAGAGGTCCATAAGAAAGGCTCCACGATCAAAGTGTTTGAAGGACCTGTATGTTATATGAGTGTGACCTTTAGTGTTTGATTTGGGTAGTTTAGAAAACTTTGTACAATATATGGGGGAATGATCACTTATGCCCAAAGCAGAAATGGAAGCATGATCAATTGTTGCGGGTTCAGTGGTGTATATATGATCAATTAAGGAAGATGTTGATGAGGTTACCCTAGTAGGTGAAGTTATTAACTGATTAAGACCCAGAGAAGATGTTAGGCAGTTCCATCTATTTTGTGGTCTCAGAAGATCAATGTTAAAATCACCAAGAATGAGAACATCAGCATTAGGCTTATAATTGTATATTTGGTCCACCATGTCTGAAAAATAGTCAAACCAATCAGCAGTACTAGCTGGGTTCCTGTATAGGAAGCAGACAAAAACAGGTGAGGCTGTGGCTGAATATTTGAATTCAAGCCAAATGCATTCAACATTGACGTGCTCAAAGTCTTGCCTTCTTATGGAGAGAGAGAGAGAGAGAGAGAGAGAGAGAGAGAGAGAGAGAGAGAGAGAGTGGGGTGGGGGTGGGTGGGGAGATCGAGATAGAGAGACAGACAGTGGGGGTAAGTGTAATTGAATCTTGTTTTATTTCTACTTCTCTGAATCTGCCGATGAAAAACACTCCATGATCCCAATGACACACTGGCACCAGAGTTCTCACGCTTCCGGCTCATCCATCAAGTGAAAATGAACGATTTCTTTTTATCGCAGGAGTGGAAAGGAAGCCTTAGAGAAGAAATAGCTGAGTAGAGTAGGGAATAGGTAGAGCACAGCGTTCGGGTTTGAAGGAGGCCCTGGGTTCCATCTTTGTTTAAGTCAGGAACATCGTAATGCAGGCATGAACATGACGTCTTAGAATAAGTGATTAGGTACAGCGTGGGAGTGGGAGGTGGTACGGCGATTGTGTTTTCAAGGGTGCTTGGGTTCGATTCGTGGTTACAGCGAACATCAGACAAGAGTATATATACCGAGACCTAGTCTGTGCACGCATGTATTCCATATCCCGGAATTTAAAGATCCTGACACTCATGTCCTTGAGCGAGTGTGTGCCAGACATATAAAAAGACAATGCAAGCACTATGTTATATGATTACAAGCTTATAAGTATCCATCATCATCATCATCATCATCATCATCATCATCATCATCATCATCATCATCATCATCATCATCATCATCATCATCATCATCATAAGGGAGATTGCGTATGCCACAAAATTCAACTTATATACATAACTTGTTGTGCATGTGAATTGATGAGATGTAAGCTTAATTGTGATATGGAACTGTGATAGTAGTAGTATGAATGTGTTGTATTGATGAACTGTTATATTTTTTTTATAAACTGATAATGTGCTTGCATGAATATATTTATAACTGGATATAATAGCATGATTTTGTTAGATTACTAAGGTGTGGTTGCAATGCTTTGTCGATGATCTACGCTTGCGTATTGTGATATGTATTGTGTTGTATTGTGTTGTGTTGTATTGTATTGTATTGTTTTGAGATCGTACAGAATGTCTGAACCTGCTGAGGTGTTACTTGGAGTAAGTAGTGTGTAGGCCTTAGCAGGCATTCCTGCTCTGTACGCTCCTGAGACGTGTACATGACATATAATGATGAATGCTATTTAATGGTGTGGATTGCTGCAGGAATAAGGCTCCATATTCGCGGGAAAGCGCACGCAGAATGGAAGATCACGCGAGCTGGGGAGAGGCGGACTGTCCGGCAAGATGAACACTACATCGACGAGCGACAACTGCTTTGGGGCAAAGGTCAGTATGGAATTGGAGTTGGGGGTAACCCACTTTTTCAGACTGTTAGTTACAATACGCATGTCCTTGGCATTCAACAAGAAGCAGCTGAACTTTTCGGTTGGACCACCGATACTGGTACCCTTATTACCACCCCTCCCCCCTCGTTTAGTTCTTATTTGGGTATTATTATTATTAGTTTTTTCTTCTGAGAGCACTGACCATGCCCACATAGCGTGGAGAAGCCGCGCTGTTCAAGAGTTCAGCATCTGCAACGTCAAGAGTAATAGCAGTAATTTTGTTAACGAAGTAGGCCTAGATCAATAAATAAAGACGTGACGGTGCACAGACGGTGACTGTCGTTAAGAAAAGCGGTGAAATTAATCGAATAGATTAATTATAGTGTGGCGGTGAGAGTGCACAGTACATTGAGAGACGGGTGATTTCAAATTCGCTTCTAATCAAAGGAAAAATACAGGTTATATTCACGAACAGGACATATTCATATCTGAAGCTATGTTTATCTGAAGCTGTTTGAATAATGTATGCAAGAGGAACAGTAAATCCAATAATTATATACACAGGCGGCGGAAGCGGGGTGGCAAGGGGGGCACTGGCCCCCTCCAGAAAAATATTGGGGGGGGGCAAACCTATACATTTGCCCCCCCCCCCCCCCAATATTCAGCCCCTCAAAAAACATTATTTGGAGGTTCAAACCAATATTTTCCCCCTTTCTCTGGACTGATGTAAGTTAACAATATCTGTGCTGAGACCATTTTCAAAGCACTGAATGATTGCTTGATCAGACTTGACTTACCAGTGCAAAAACTGTAGGGGCCAGGCCTACGACGGGGCGAGTAATTTTCAGAGTCATGTGTCAGGAGTTGCAAAAAGATTCAAAGATGAGATCCTTGCTGTGACTGAAGAGTTGGCGACAGTTCTTGAAAGAAAACAAACGACTTGTGATGACGCAGTAAACGCTGCTGACATTTGTCTGAGAACACTGGAAAGCATGCGGCATGAAGATTGTTATGAGACATTTTTTGCTGACATCACAACAAAAGCTGCAAAAATGTGTGATGAGCCCTGCGTTCCTACACAGAAGCAGCCTCCACGAAGACTGGACGATGGCTCACAGGGTCACAGCTACTCTTGTCCATCTGCTTACTACAGACAGCAATACTGTGAGGCCATTGACAACACCAAAGAACATTTAAAGAGCCGGTTTGATCAAATAGCTCTCGACTTACCAAGGAAAATTTAAGTTCTTCTAAGTGATGGAGCAGCAGGGAAGAGACCAAAAATTCCTCAAGAAATCAAAGATACATATTCCGCTGACATCGACTTGAACAAACTCAAAACTCAGCAAGAATCCTCCCACATGCACCGGGTGACACCAGGAGGCGGCTAACTCTAGGATCACCATCTTCCAAGCACTGCCGGATGAACTGAAAGCTTCTGACACCGTGCGACGGATGCTGAGTGAAGTGGATAAACTTCTCAGACTGTACTTCAACATCCCAACCACAATTGCAACGGCTGAACGCAGTTTTTCAGCCCTAAAGCGGGTAAAAACATACCTTCGGGCAACGATGACGCAGGAGCGTCTAACTAAATGTCTTATAATGCATGTGTTCAAAGACAAAGTAGATCAACTAGACCTAGCGCAAACTGCTTACGAATTTATCAATACAAATGAACGCCGTCAGGCATACTTTGAAAAATTAACGGTGTAATTTCCCAGGCCAAATGACATGCATGACTGCTGTTTTTGTTACTGTGATGGATCAACATTGCCAGGTCAGTTTCTCTCCCTTTCTCTCTACCCCCCCCCTCTCTCTCTCTCTCTCTCTCTTATTTGCACAGTTGTAGAAATATATATCTTTTTTCTCTCTCTCACATAGTGTCTATGAAAATAGTTCAAATTATTTGGAGTAAATGTCCAGGGCCGGACCCAGAAGTGGGGGGGGGGATACCTTGTTTCTGGACCCCCCCTACAAATTAAAAAAAATTGAATTTTTTTAATGCAAAGTTTCAATTTTTTTAAATTTGTTTTTAAAACATTGCAGTTTTTAGTCACTTTTGGTCCAACGTACAAAGAGTTATTTATAGTCAATTCAACGGAAATCCATTTCATGGGATCCGTTGAAACGTCCAAAGCGTTTTCCCGTTGAAACGACCAAGTAACCCAACCCCTAAGCCTAAATTAGTAGATGCAGCCATATTTTCTTGTTCTGGCCGCAAGCCTCTTCCAGCACCTTCACCTTGATACTGCCCTAATCCACCAAAAACGACTTTTTAGAAATATTAATTAAGATGTTAAGTTGATAATTATGACAATTCGTTGTAACGAACATCCATTGAAATGACCATCGCTGAATCGTCCAAAAACATCGTTGAAATGGAAACCCTTGACAGTGAAGCTGCAGAAAAGGACAAAAGATGTTGTCGATGCCTACTGGGAAATCAAAGAGGTCAGTAACTGCATGTCTCCTATTAGAAGAGTTGTCGACACAGCGTTCGTTGCCTGGTTTGGTGAAGTCAGCAAAATGGCAAATGCTTTGACAACTGGTGTTATTATTCAAGCATCCCGACAGACTCTCCGTGTCAACCAATCTGCGGCCACTCCAGAAGAATATTTCAAGATTAGCATTGCCATTCCTTTCTTGGAACACCTGTCAACCGAATTGGACTCGAGGTTCAAAAATGCTGGCCTAGCAGTTGATGGTCTCTGTCTGGTGCCAAGCACTTTAATAGACAACCAGGATGGTTTCATGCAGGTTCCAGAAGGGGTGAAGACACTGGCAATGTTGTGGGAGTCTGACCTACCAGACAACGCTACCCTTGATGCAGAATACCAAGGTGGGTTTGCAAATGGCGAAGTGCTGCTGGGAATGCGACAGCTATCATCCCATCCACGGCATCAGAAGCACTGAAACTTTATGACAGTGATTTTTATCCCAACCTGTTCATCATGCTAAAGAACCTTTGCACCCTGCCTGTCACTACTGCCGAGTGTGAGCGTTAAAACAGTCAGTTGCGCAACCTGAAAAACTACCTGCGCTCTACAATGGGGCAACAGAGACTCAATGGACTTGCTTTACTGAAAGTGCACAGGGATGTTGATATTGACTTGAAAGAGGCAGTGAACTGTTTTGCCAGAAGATACAATTCACAAATGGTACTAATGCCGAGGAACCTAGTGCAGCGAGACTGAATTAAATGAAAGCAGGGCGGTGATGTTCATAAACTACAAGGTAACGCTTTATACCATTAACGATCAACAAAAAGTAGTGAATAATAATAGTATACAAAACATCTCTGCTGATAAATAAATGTTTGTGTGTGTGTGTTTTTTTTTTAAGGGAGGGGCAGAGGATAATTTTTGTACCCCAGTTTGTCAGTTCAATTGTTCAAAAAGCTCAAAGTCCCAGACCATCACAAATGGCTTTTTCAAGGTTCAGATTGCACCAGATTGCACCATTTTGCATCCTTGAAAAACAAAATTTCCGGGGGAGCATGCCCCCGGACCCCCCTAGAAGGCTCGGCGCTTCGCGCCTTCGCTGAATCTGTAACCTCCCCCTCGACTTTTCCAAGGTCCGGTCCCGATGTCAGTGAATAAAATGTTTGTGTGCCCCCCCCCCAATCCTGAGCAGCTTCCGCCGCCTGTGATATATATAATAATTATATAGGTTGCCCCACGAACACACATTACATTACATTACATGATTATTGCTTTAGGTCCCACGAACAAACACACACACGCACACACACACACACACACACACACACACACACACCCACACACCCACACACCCACACACACACACACACACACACAAGCCGCCGTTTTTTGTTAATAAAACTGCTAAAATCGTTGCGAAGTTACGTCCCTTGGATCATCCAGCTACCAGCACTGTTTCATGCAACACGCCCAAACAGCACGGTGACTGCCGAACTGGCTGGGATCGGAATGAAAGACGTTCATCAGCACCACACACGACAAGAATGACCACATCAACTGATGTAGCCTACTCGTGCGAGCAGGCAGCTGATGAAGGTGACTTTCCGGCATTCATGTGAACTTGACTGGAACTAGACTAATACAGAATGTATCAGTATCAAGTATCCCATATCAAGAAGCAGCTGTCTGGAATTCATTACCTTAGTTTGTCAGAAAGGTTGATTCACTACCTGCCTTCATATATGACCTACAGGGGCATCTGTTTCAGGAAACGGACTGGTACCCAGCTATTTTAGTGTCTACCCTACACATTATGACTTTTTAAAATACACTACTCGCAGTATGATCAAGAACGTATGTGTAGGGGAACCACATCGCAGGGAACATAGACCCCAGAAAACAAAGACCTATGGGGATCAAAGATCTTGGGTAATAAAGTAGATCTGAGAAAACATAGACCTAGTGGAACTTAGACCTGGGCTGTGGAGGAACATAGACATGCTCCCTTGTCAGTAGATATCGTGTGCTACATCTGTTTAACGTGATTTTTTTTTTGGGTCGATAGAAGAATAATTGTTACCCCTAAACCCGCGAGAGAGAAAGAAAGAGGGAGAAAGAGAGAGAGAGTAAAAGAGAGAGAGAGAGAGAGAGAGAGAGAGAGAGAGAGAGAGAGAGAGAGAGAAGTAAGACGTTTTATTGAGTAAACAATACATTGTTCATTTTCAAGGGCACAGGCCACATTAAACCCCAACACTGAAAGGCCTCATAAATGTACAAACACAAAAGTACGCATCCCTAAAATCGGTCCATGATTTAAATGCGATTAAGACAAACCAGTTAAAAAATCCATTTCTGACATTAAGTTAACACAAAATGTATACAACACACACACACAAACACACACACACACGCACACCCCCCCCCCCCCCCACACACACACACACAAATGCCTTTCAGTTTTATATCACTTCTATCGTTCCTCATTTTCTTCCAAATGCATGTTTTAATTCTCACTGTTATTGAACTTTCTAGCATCATTTTTCTCTCAAATATACTTATTCTCTTCCTTATTCATAAATGCAACTATCTTCATTGCATCATTTCTCACAAACATCTGCATCTTTACCCACAACTAGATATATCTGTCCATTCGTATCGTGTTCTCCTGCACACTGCTTTCTGATATCAATGTGTCCATTAGCAAACATTTTATTAAACACCTGCATTCTAACGCACATCGAGAGAAAGAGAGAGCGAGAGAGAGAGAGAGAGAGAGAGAGAGGTGGGGGTAGGGTGGGGTAGGTGCTAGCACATAAAAAAAAGAGGAGGGATAGGATTGCTGGTTGATTCAAGTGGAATAACTCCCTCGACACTGGTGAAGAGTGGTGGCCCTTTGTTGGACACAGTAGAATAAACAGTTATTATAGGCTAAAACACACGTCTCAGCGATCGAGGGTGGAGGTGGAGAGGGGGAAGAACCGGCCAAGAGCCCCGATGAACCTCTTCAACGTTGACGCGTGTCTCGCTGCTCTTAAGTCAGATGAGCGGTTTATATCAAAAACAGAAAGCTTCCTTAACGCTGATTATTGATTGCTGATGCTTATCGCCGCTCCTCGTTTTCCATGAGAGCTTTGATAGGTGTAAATCTGGCCTAAACATAATATGCACAACAGAGAACCTAAAGATCCTTTAGGCGCGCTCCCGTGTCTGAATGTGGAAAAAACAACAACAACCATCACCACCCATATATAGCCTGTGCGTGTTATTGGAGTGTATATATAAATAAATATATTTATATGGCGGGAATAAATACAACTACAAAAACTAAATATGAACATACAGTATTTTATGTTATCCTGATTGCTATAACCAGGAAAAGCAAGCAGGAGCCTCAACGCTATCAATCACCATTGTCTTGCTCTTCCTGTTGCTTCACGTCTTCCTCTTCATCAGTTTTATATCGTCATCATCACGAAACATCCACCCTGGGTATTTCCCTTTTGGTCCTCGCCCTCTGTAGGCCTGTGGTTGGTGTTTGTGCGTAATGGCGTTGGTTTGTGGAGGTGCATGCGGGATAATGCACAGCAAGAAGTATGTGTGTGTGGGGTGTTGCTGTGCCTGTCGACCGTTGTTGTTGTAATGTAGTAACGGCTTTGCACCATTTGTTGTAGTCGTGTGAACATCTCCTGCTTTTACACGTATACTACATTCTACATTTACTATGTTTGTGCAGCCGAAAGGCGAGTTTCTATGTAAATTTCATGGACGAATAAAGTCTCAGCCTCGGTTCCTCAGTCTCAGTCTAAAAAAAAAAATAACTGACAGAACGAGTAGTCTGGGACTAAACTGGCGCTAACCCATCGCTTACTGCAAATGAACTGGGACAATTAGAACTATCGCTCCATACAACAACAAATACTACTACTTCTACTGTCGCTGCTGCTATTACTACCATTACAATTAATTACTAACTACTGTTTCTGCTACTACTACTGTTACTGCTACTACTACTACTACTGCTGCTGCTACTACTACTACTGCTACTACTACCACTGCTACTTGATGATTGAGCAAACTCAAGTCGTCTAAAAATAATAAGCCATTCCTACATCTCTCTGGCAGGCGAGTGCGGAACAGATGTGTTTTCAAACGTGATGTAAAAGACTGCGGGGTCTGGCCGTTTGTCCAGTTGTCAATGTAACAACACCCACGACTCGCGGGCTTGCGTGTACAGCAGAGGCTGAAGGAAGCAGAACTTTACCAATTTAGCATCTGCCATAACTGTCCGATCGAAGTCGGCCAAAAATAAACGAGAAAGATGCAATACGCAAGTTCTATAGAAGACAACCCAAACTCATTAGCCAGAACATTTCCAACCCATGTTTACTTCCTTTGTATAATATGAGTAATTTGGAAATACTTTGGAGTAGTCGGGATTTAAAACCACTCAAATATCAGTCAATCTGTCTGTCAGTCTGTCGGCTGGCCGGTCGGTCTGTCTGTCTGCTAAACCGATGTTGACGAATTTTGGTAGTGACCAAGGCATCCCGTAGCTGTCCGGTTTTTGGTCAGTCCACGGTTCCGGTTGTAACTATTTTGTTAAAAACGCTTTTTTTAATTAGGAGGTAGGGGGGGTGAGTGGTGGGTGGTCTCAGGAACGACTAAACCGATTTTGATTATTTCTACTAAACAACTACTTTAACCAGGACTCTGCAGCCTTTTGTTTTATTCACCTTTGCTTTTCTCAAAGGTCAAGGTCGTTGAAATCAATTATATATTATAAAGACATTTTGAGCTTTTTCTCAAAATTGGTGGAACCCTGAACCGAGTTTGAAAAGGTTTTGTTTGCAGATGGTCCAGATAGTGACCCATCATTACATGTTTTCATTTTGCTTATTTAGGATAAACCATAGTCACAACATCGATCGCCAGGAAAATTAACATTTGAAAAAAAGCTGATTTTCAGCATTGTGTGTGACTGTCAATGCATTTGAATGGCATGCTATCTTGTTGCTTATTTGCAGTCTAAAAGCATGCGTTATTATAAGTTGTGTTGGGTTTTATCTTTTTTCATTGACGGTATTTTTCGTTATTATTAATATACGCCGCCTAGAAACGATACTGACGTAACCCATTCATATTTACGATGAAGTCTAATGTTTGTGCAATCATTTTGGCGTCTTTGTACTTTTGCTGCTATTTCCACTTGCATTGATGACGTTAACGATGACGACAGCGGCGAGGGTTTCATGATGATGATGATTGTGATGATGATGATGATGATGATGATGATGATCATGATGATCATGATGATCATGATGATCACGATCTTTGTTATTTTGCCTTCATACAGAACACACGGACGACACCAGCAAGGTTCCCATCATGCCACGGGGTCTGCATACGTTTCCGTTCGAGTTCAAACTGCCCGAGTCTGCTCTCCCCTGCTCTTTTGAGAGTAAATACGGCACTGTCAGGTAAGTAGATTTCCACGAATGTGGTTTAGGGTGAGGGTTAGGGAGGAATAGTCTCCTAGATGTTTTCCCTACAGCCAGTTTTAGTCCCCTGTCCTAAAACAAAAAGGGTAAAAGGTGGGGGGTGGTGGGCGGTAGGGTGGGAGGGGAGGACTACCATTCCAGCGTTTTCTCCCAGGGGCATTTAACCCAGTAGAATGAAATCTCGATAGCACAGTGGTGGTGGATCCTCGGTAGCATAGCGGAAGGTTAGCATCCCTAGGTCCCACCATGATAATAACTAGGATACATAGGGCGACATGTCGCGTGACAAAAACCACAGTGGCGAACAGCTTACTTGAGGCTCGCCGTGTCTGACGCTTGCTTGCCAGAACGCTTACTTTTGCGGGAGGTAAGGGGGTTAGACATCAGTCAGACTCAGCTAAGCGGTGTGTCCAAGAGTGGCTCAGTTGGTGAAACGCTTTCGCCTTGAGGTGCAGGAAAATCTTGGTTCGATTCTCGATATAGTGACGGAGATTTTTTTGGGTGGGTGGGTGGGTGGGGAAGAGGCGTTGGGGGTTAGTCTGCTTTTAACAAAGAGTGCATTATCTGGAACCACTGCTTCACATTCTCTACGTGTCGTCTGCCAGAGGCAAATGAAAAACCCCAGCCATTCTGGTGGAAGAATGGCAGCTGACATGCACGCTCAAAAATAAAACCTCTTACACGCGTATACTTTAAGCTAATCGGGTGGTTCAGTTATCGGGGACTTTGGACAATGCGCATGATGATGGATTGCAAATTGGCACACTTGTCATAGGAGGCTTGAGTGAAATAATACAATACAATACAATACAATACAATACAATACAATACAATACAATACAATACAATACAATACAATACAATACAATACAATACAATACAATACAACTTTATTCATTTCACTGTGAGCAATTACAGTGGCAGTATTATTAGCACATAAAAAATCTGGCAAACACACAGTGAGCTTTCCTACTCCTTCGGATGAAAGTATAAACCGAGGTCTAGTCTGTGTTGCATTCATTCCATCATAACCGACTTTAAAGATCCTGACGCTCATGTCCTAGACGGGTGAGTGCCGGTGACAAGAACACACCCAGCATGTACCTTGGGTAAAGCGCTTCACTTGGGGCTGCTGTATTTTCAAAAATGAAAGTGCCCAAATTTCACCTTGGTGATAATAAAGTTGTTAAAAAACAAACAAACAATCACAGCTAACAAATACAATTATTGTACCTGCAATAGAATCGTATATGAGGTAGAGGATATAATAATGTCCACCTGCGCCTTGAGCTGCTCTTTGAGCTGGTAAGTGAATTAAATAAGAATGAATACTTAACGGTTCATTGGATGGATTGAATACGCGTGTGAATATATGAACCAGTTATAAGGGATGAATGGACGAAATAAAATACCCGGAACATATTTAACATTGTGCTTTAAATTAACATAGGCGTGTTTGTACGCCAACATTTTCATTATTTTTTGTTTGTTAACTGTTTGATACTAATTCAACATTGGTTTAAATTGTGTGATAATTTTTCTTCGTCATTGTTTGAATTCACAGATACTACATGCGTGTGATTATTTGAATCCACAGACACTGCATTCTTGTAACTGTTTTAACCCACAGATACTACATTCGTGTGACCCTGGATATACCATATGCATCAAGTCCGCAAGGAGTGAAGTATTTCACTATAATAGGCCCTCACATTGACTGCATGGACGAACGACTGCTGGTAACAACATTGTTATGATCACGTTCGTTGTATACATAGAACTGTCGTAAGAGGTTTGTTAGTCACATTAGATAACGCTATATAAAAATAGAAACTGACTAATTTTGAAATTATAATATGTTTTTTTTTTTTAATTCAAATATTATTTTATACTGTTGTTGTTGTCTAAAATCACAGATTGAATTGAACTGACTAGTGCACTGTGTCCTTACTTCCTAATTTTATATGTATCATTTGCCTTTTTCCAAAAACAAAATGCCAAGGAAAATTAGTTTAGCAAAGGACATATGAAAAACAAACCCGGTGTTGAAAACCCTTAATCATCATTATTATCATTATCGTTATTTTAGGCGTTTACTTTGAGAATGTCCAGCACGTGTGTGCATTTGTATTCACGTACTTTTGCCAATAGAGCCATGATCTCCTTTTAAAAACAAACAAACGAACGAACAAAGCATACACAACCACACACACACAAAGATAATTGTAAGACTTCAGGTTTTTGTGAGGTTATGAATCTTCCCTTTAGCTCATGGAAGCGAGAACAAGTAGCCTATTTAAATTATTGGATGATAGTAAAAACAAACATAAAGATTTTTTAAATCTTAAAAATGTGTGTGTGTGTGTGTGTGTGTGTGTGTGCGTGTGTGTTTGTGTGTGTGTGCTGTTAAAGAATGTAGGTATTCCCAGGCTTATGTCAAAGTTGTCCGCTGTTGCCATTTATTTTACTGTGCAGACGCCGGCGCAGGGTGTAGCAAAAAGGAACAGGTGTAGCTTGTGTTGCGGAAAAGGCCCATTGCTGATGCGCGGCATGTTGGAGAGGACTGGCTACTGCTGCGGCGAGAACATAAGACTCAAGGTGGAGATTCAGAACGGCAGCGACGTGGAGGCTTGGGCCAGGTGTCAGCTAGTACAGGTATGTTCGGGAACCGTATAAGTTAGGTTGGGTAGACTATTGGAAAAGTACGGGTGAGATAACAAAAAAATTAACTGGTAAACTGTCTGAAACTTCCGAAATTAATTTTAACATCTACAGATGTGCTTTCGAAAGTTTCAAATGAAAGTTTTTTTTCTTTTTTGCGCAAGTTACATTAGACACAATAGGTCATGTCACCGACAAACTATTATTGACTGTGCATTTACCATGGGTCACGCCTGGTAGGCGTGTTTTTAGACATCTTGTTTGCTAGATGTCTATTCTATATACAGTAGCCTCTGACACTATTTATAGGCTTATGCTAGATTTTAGTTAGCAAAGAATTTAGCTTGAGCTTGCTTGTTGTTTAGCGTTCGGTTGTTTTGCATTTTGCTTCAAGCATGTGGAGTTCTTCATCAACAAAGGCGTGCTGGGACTGACCAAAGAGGTGAAGCACGTGATCGTGGAGGCGGAGTCCGAGAGGGTGGCAGCGCACAATAGCTCCACCCTTCACTCGTTGAGTGACAGACTTCAAGTCCCCGTGTGCCCGCCCACTATGCTAGAAGTTTGCGGGGTGCTTCAGATCTATTATTCCTTGGAGGTATTAGTCTGTTTAAGATGTTAGACATAAGACATACGAAATTGTAGTCGTCAAAAGGATACACTGGAAACAGTTATTTAACGCATGTTAGCTGAAAATGGATTACGTGTGTGTGTTTGGGTGTGTGTGTTTGGGTGTGTGCGTGTGTGTGTGTGTGTGTGTATGTGTGTGTTTGTGTGCTTATAGTCATTATCCTCTAATATTTTTAAACCCGTATTTCCAAAATTGGGTGTCTGTAATAATTATTGTCTGTGGAGAGATAATTATTTTTATTTGAATTCTTATTTGTAAGTGACATTGCAACAATTATTGTGTAATTATTTTACATTTCGTGATAATGTGACCAAATGATGATCATGATGATGATGAAGACGAGAACGAAAATGACGACGACGACGGTGATGATGATGATGACGATAACATTTGATGATGTCGACGAGTTCACTAATAATGATGACGATTTTTCGTATGCGTAGCTTTTCTTGGAGACGGAAGATGACAAAGATGCAGCTGAAATCAGCCTTCCTGTTACTATAGCAACGCTTCCTTTCAGGATACCAAACACTCCTACCCCTGAAATTATGTATGGTAAGGCTAGAAGACAGAAGACAGACAGTTTGTACTTTAGTAGGTACCACCTCATTTCAACAACTTCTGTTTCTATACTAAAGATATTAAATGTGTTCTTACACACACACACACACACACACACACACACACATACGTTCAAAGCCTCCCAACTGGGTTTCTTTCCAAAATGATGTCAACTGGGTTCCACATGATGTAAACTAGTGAGGACTTCAAAACTCGGCATACAGCTTAATTTGACTGTACATGGTTCCAATATCACTAAAAATTTAAAATATATAAACAAACTTTGATGTGGTTGACTTTGGAAAAGTGGGTTCCTTTTTGTACAAGTGGGTTCCTTCAGGCACACACGAACGACCAAACTATTACTTTGGGTTCCATACATGATTCTGCTTTTTGGAGTCTAAATTTGGACAACCAAACTTGGTAAGATGGTGTGTACCCATGAGACCACATAAATGATCAGTAAATGAATGACTTCACTTCAAGGTCAAGGTCACATGGTCAACAAATGTTAGTTACAAAAATGACAATTTTTCACAAAATTTCACTTTTTTCGAAGTTATTAATATTGAACTTATGATTCTTTGAAGCATGAGAGATATCAGTGACACACATATTATATGCAAATTTGGTCAACCTCACTCCAAGGTCAAGGTCACTGGAGCTGTCTAACATCAGTTAGTATAGGTATTTTGAAGTGACCTTGGCCCTAAACAATGAGAGATATAAAGTCCAATCTTGTTTTCTTTAAAGATTTAGAGATGGTAGATTGATCTTTCATATATGTTCCAGTTTTGAGTTGATCTTGAAGGTCAAGGTCATTTTAGGCCTTGCAAAAACATTGTTTAAAAATTGGTAATTGTACAGTAGAATGGTATTATTTAACCCATAGTATGCAACAACATTGAGTTATTTGATCTTTCATGAGCATGAGATCCCTTGTAAAGGTCAAGGTTATCCCAAGGTTAAGGTCACTGAAGGTCAAGGTCATGCAAAGGTCAGTCTTTTGGCATAATACAACTTTTGCTGTAAATATTTGATCATCAATAAGTGTTTTTGGAACAGGAGGTAACCCATAGTATGCAACAACATTGAGTTATTTGATCTTTCATGAGCATGAGATCCCTTGTGAAGGTCAAGGTTATCCCAAGGTTAAGGTTACTGAAGGTCAAGGTCATCCAAAGGTCAGTCTTTTGGCATAATACAACTTTTGCTGTAAATATTTGATCGTCAATAAGTGTTTTTGGAACAGGAGGTCAAGGTCATCTCAAGGTCAAGAGCATAAAAAGATCAAAGTCGATATTCATTTGCATTCAAGGTCATGCAAAGGTCAGTCTTTTGGCATAATACAACTTTTGCTGTAAATATTTGATCATCAATAAGTGTTTTTGGAACAGGAGGTAACCCATAGTATGCAACAACATTGAGTTATTTGATCTTTCATGAGCATGAGATCCCTTGTGAAGGTCAAGGTTATCCCAAGGTTAAGGTCACTGAAGGTCAAGGTCATGCAAAGGTCAGTCTTTTGGCATAATACAACTTTTGCTGTAAATATTTAAATATTTGATCATCAATAAGTGTTTTTGAAACAGGAGGTAACCCATAGTATGCAACAACATTGAGTTATTTGATCTTTCATGAGCATGAGATCCCTTGTGAAGGTCAAAGTTATCCCAAGGTTAAGGTTACTGAAGGTCAAGGTCATCCAAAGGTCAGTCTTTTGGCATAATACAACTTTTGCTGTAAATATTTGATCGTCAATAAGTGTTTTTGGAACAGGAGGTCAAGGTCATATCAAGGTCAAGAGCATAAAAAGATCAAAGTCGATATTCATTTACATTTTAATACCACAGTTTTATTTATTTCTTTATGGGCATTCATTTTCATGTTAAATATTCTTATCCTATCCTATCCCTTAACTCGAAGGTCGTTGGGACAACACAGATGATCGTTTCACCAACATACTCCATCTTTCTCTGTCCTCCTCAACCCTCATGGCTTCGCTTAGTGTCAAGCTAGTCCACTCTCGACTGTGTTGTCCTCAAACCTCCTTACTTGTCTCCCTCTTCTTCTGCCTCCTTCCACTGTGCCTTGCAGGATGGTCTTTGAAAGGACTGATGATCTTGTGACGTGGCCATACCATCGGAGTTTCCGTTTGTTCACCACTGTGAGCATGTCATTGTGTGATGGTCTGTCAGACTTCGTCTGGGAATAGGAAATACCCAGACGTCTTCTGTAGCATCTCATCTCCATGCTTTGTATTCTTCGTAGTACATCTGCTGTAAGGGTCCATGTTTCGCAAGCGTATAGGAAGATGGATATGACAAGGGAACGCATCAGTCTTACCTTGGAATATGGACTGATGGTCCCGCCTTTCCAATTGGGCTTCAACCTTGTCAGGGCAGCAGTTGTTTGTGCATCCCGGAGAGGACTTCCTGACTGGACCCATTGTATCATACAATGGCTCCTAAATATTTGAAGCTATGCACTGTGTTGAGGGATTGGCCTTGGACTTTGATGTCCCTGTTGATGCCATTGGTGTTGTTGGTCATCATTGTGGTCCTCTCTGCTCTTATTTCCATTCCATGGGCTCTGGTGTGTCAAGCCTCTGTACCAGCTGTTCACGTTGTTGTTCCTCTCCAGCCAATCCATTAATGTCATCCGCAAAACGGAGGTTGGAGATTGCTCTACCCCCTAAGCTTACTATGCCTTCGTGATCTGCAAGGGCATCTGACATGATGCGCTCTATGAAGATGTTGATGATTTCAATAATTTTAGGGCTGATGTTGTACACTCTCATGGTTGTCCACAGAGCTGCATGCCAGACTCGGTCAAAGGCTTTCTTGAAGTCTGCAAACACATTATAGATGTTGTTCGTGCTGTACGTATTTCTCGCAAATTAATCTGAGGTTGAAAATCTGTTCAGTGGTACTTCGCCCTGCCATGAATCCTGTTTGTTCTTCAGCTATGATTTGTTCAGCTTGGGGTTTCAATCTGTTGACTATTATTTTCAGGAGGACCTTGTTGGGATGGCTGATGAGGCTGATGGTGCGGTAATTTTCACACTCCTGAAGGTTAACTTTTTTTGGGAAGAGTGATGACAAGTGACTGGATCCATGTGTAGGCCACTCCTCACTCTGCCAGATCTTGTTACAGATAATGGTGAGGGGCGTCAATCATCGCTTCTCCTCCTGCTTGAAGCAATTCCACGGGTATGTTGTCCACTCCCGCTGACTTCCCTTTCTTTAGCGATTGCACTGCTGCATCAAATTCTTATCTTAGAATTGGAAGGATTTCTTCTTCTTCTCCGTTCTGGGGACATGCTAGAACTGATGGGTTTCCCTTTGGTGTGTGGTTGTAAAGGTCAGAGCAGTACTTTATTAATCTATCCAAGACTTCTTGTTCTTCTGTAAGGCATATTCCAGACTTGCTTTGGATCGTGGATACCTTGGGGGTGTTTAACACTTGTCAGCCGCTTTAATCAGATCAAGTCTCCACGATCCAAAGCAAATATTGCAAGTTCCATAAGAAGCATGTGAGTCATATGGGATGTGTCTTTCTAGTTCATTTTAATATTAATAAAGTATGTGCACACTTTCCGTGTTACTGTCACTTGAGCAGTATGATTGCTCTGGTGGTTCAGTGTTGATTTAGGACCTTACACCTCTTTCCCTGGGATGGTTATCCCCGTCTACCATATCACCAATGGTGGGTGTAGACGTTAAACCTTCATGTTCATTCATGTGCACACAGAACGCAAGCCTTTATGACTGGGCTGATTGAGCTGAAATTTCGCGTGTACCTTCAAAGATGTGTACACAGGGTTGTGGCTTAAATTCATGTTCTTAGTTCCAAAGGCGGGCATTATTATCACGTCAGGTAGTTATTTTTTTCTATACAACTTCCCTGAAGAATTTGCACTCATACTCCTGAAAAGCGGATAATGGTTTTGGAACAAGATTTGTAGATGACATTCATGGAATTAGATGCTCGTGTTCCTGTAAATGTGGGGGTATTATAGCCATTATAATTATTATTCAAATGAGGCACTGCTTCATTATGTTCCAATGTTTTGTATCATTAACCTGAAATCCATACACTGATATTTCATTGCCCCGAGATAGTTTATCGGCCACAATCTGGTTTGCCAAGGGGTTATTCGTATCCTGAGGGTCAACACTTTTATTATTTTTAAATAAATGAATTATTGGGCAGGTCAAGATGTTGGCCGATAAAGAGTCTAACTCAAGCGGCTCAAGGCGCTCACATGCAACCTTTGGGCGCATAGTCTGACGCCAATTTGACTAAGCAGTCTTGATGAATTTTTTTTAAAAGTACTTGCAAGGCCTACAATGAACTTGACTTTGAATATCAACGAAAAAACTGAAAATATATGAAATATCAAACTATATTATCTCTAAAAACAATTTTGGACATTATACCACTCATAGTTCAGAGCCAAGGTCACTTCAAAGTACTCATACGAACAAACCTTAGAGATAGGTTGACCAATTTAACAATCTCATTTATATGTATCATAAAACAAAGAATCGTAAATTCAATATTAATAAATTAGAAATTTTAGAAATGTCAAAAGATTTAATTATTTTGTACTAACATTTTTTGATCCTATGAATTGGCCTTGAAGTGAAGTCTTTAATTCACTTATCATTTTCGAGGTCTCATGGGTATACTCCATATTACCTAGTTTGGTTGTGTTAGTTGAAATAGAACTTGACCACTTCAATGTCTTGCTCAGTCGACGGCAGAAAGACCGGACAAATTATTATATGTCAAATGTCACTTTTGGCCTATTTAGCGAGTACACAGTCAAAAAAAGTCGTATGCATTTGCAGTATTTGACATTTGACACACAATTTATTCGACCATAGTCCTATCCATATTGTTTTAGCATTATTTGTGAAGTAATACTCTAACTCATACACCTAGATGAGGTCCTCTTATTCGGCTCATCGTAGTCCGCTGGACCCTTTAAACAATGAGTAATCAACTTTAGACCTGGAGACAAACACTCAAAACGTATCAAACACTCAGGACAAATGTATCAAATTGAGTCTGAAACAATTTTATTTCAATGAATAACTGACAAGTACTTTTTTGTAAACAAAATACGGAATGAATAACAACAACAAAATTAAAAGAAAGGAACGTACACCATTGGCATGTAATAATGCATAGTTTAATTTCAACTGTTTTAAAGTGACAATGCTGCTAGCACCAATCTTCCCCGAGGGGGTTGGTGATGGAGTGAGAAGTGAAATTGGTTTATCGAGTAAAACTGTTAATAACAAAAACTGACGACATCTCTTTAGGTAAGAAAAAAAACAACGGATAGAAATAAATTCAAATATTGCAAAAAACATAATATTCAATTGAATAAGAAAAACTTGATACAATCTGAGCAACCTCTAGCTCTTCTTTGTGAACTCGTTGAAGATGGATTGACATTTTTCATTAAATGTTCTTGGCAAAAAAATACAACATTTTTTTTTGACAATGCCTCTTTGACTTGAGCAGAAAACTGAACACTTGAACGGGCACTTGAATGGTCACTTTCTAGGACTTGACCATTTGCTTTGGCTTGCGAAGAGATGACCGGCATCCTGGATCTGCAGTATATAACATACCACAAGGGTTATTGCTAGAGTTTGAGACAAAATACATCTTACTCACAAAGATCGAGCAAGCAGAATTACATTTCAATGTAGTCTATGCAAGCAAAGTGGTTTTTATTTGGGTGAACATAGAACTGGTGAAACATAAAGAGAGAAGAGAGAGAGAGAGAGAGAGAGAGAGAGAGAGAGAGAGAGAGAGAGAGAGAGAGACAGAGAGAGAGAGAGACAGAGACAGAGACAGAGAGACAGAGAGAGAAAGAGAGAGAGAGGGGTGTGGCATGGCGGGGGGATAGGGGATATTAAGTATGCTGCCAAGATGATTAACAAACCAACCATTTAAAAACACTTAGTAATCTGACAATCTACCCTGAACCCTAACACCCCAAAACTAACGATCTCTCTCTCTCTCTCTCTCTCTCTCTCTCTCTCTCTCTCTCTCTCTCTCTCTCTCTCTCTTTTTTTTTTTTTTTTTTTAGGTGATACGCCACTATGGGCGATAGCACATATATATTTTTGGGAGGTGAGCATAGCCCTGGAAGAATAGACCTAGCGGCCAATCATAGACATGGGGGAATAGACAAATGGGAATTTAAACATCAGGGAATAAAGACCTGGAGAACACAGACCTGAGTTAACATAGGCCTGGAGGATGACAGGCCCGAGGGAATATAGACCTGTGGAAAATAAACCCTGGGGGTCAAGGGCCGGGTAGCTCAGTTGGTAAGAGCGTCTTGCTAGTAACCGAAAGGTCACTGGTTCGAATCCCGGATTGGTCAACGTGTGATCATATTATTTTCCCCTTTACCAACAACTGGCCCGCTGGTGTCAGTATAAATCGGTCCAGTAGTCACCTATATGCGAAAGTGTCGTGTGACTATAATCTACAAACAAACAAACAAACCCTGGGGGACACAGACCCGAGGAACAGACCTGGGAGAACACAGACCTGGGGAAACATAGACCTGGGTAATCATGGATCTAATTCAGGAAAGTACAACAGTCAATGAAGATAAGGCTAACCTAGAATGTGGTGATGAGTATGAACAATCGGACGAAGACTTGAACGGCCCATTTTGTCGCCCCCTCTTTCGTCCTCGCATATCATGGCTCCCTCTTGACGCTTTTGATATTCTGGTTTCTTGGATCTCTCTCTTGCACGATGTGACACCCTGTTGAAAAACAAAAGGTTCAAGTAGTGGAGAGCCAGAACTTTCAATATTAATATTGGTTGAAATACTCAGCTGACAAGAATGCAAACAGACTAGATCTGACATCATGGTCAGTGTGGTTAAGGTATGAAACACGGTTTAGGAGGTTAATGTTATAATTTTTTCCTAGGCGTGCACGGACAGCAGTATCCACGGACAGTCAGATAAAAAGATTACGTTTATCCTGCAGTCATATTCAGATGGAAACAAAACAATATATGACCCAGTTTTCTACAAGTTTGAAACGCTAGCATGGTTACGCTTGGTCACAAACAGAAGCGTGAGCTTTCAGCCCAAGGACACAATGGAGCAAGTCTATGTTTTCCTTGTATTGCCGATTCAGCTCGTAGTAGTCCGCTAGACCCTATAAACATTCATTATCCATCTATCTGTTTTCCCAGGTCTATGTTCAAAATCCTTCAGGACCACGGTAAAAAGGAATAATTTCTAAAAATGGGGTTAAACATGATTAAAAAGTGATGCCAGAGAGCGCCAAAATTGATAAATAGAAGTCTAAAACAGAAAATTTTAAATTCATCGAGTTCACCGAATGTTCGGCGATAGAGATGATACGATTGTGGTTATGTAGGCCTACAACGCGCGATATTGCGAGCCAGGCCCTCAACGGGAATAAATAAAAAATCAATTTTAATGATCAGTAGATCATTTCAACGTAACGGGGAATTTAGGCATAAATTAACTATCTTCAACAATTGATAAAATGTTACATGGCATGAATTAAACACCGCTTCAAATACTTCGTTTTTCCAATAAAATGAGATCTGCCAAGGTTAAGGCGCCATCGAAGACAGCGATCTTATAATTTGTCATTCATATGACTACAATATCATAAAATTTACTACATCTTTAAAAATAAATGAATAAGATTAAAGTATGTAAACAGCCTAATTCCTGGTAGTGGAAGTGCGTGGCATGAGGCGAGCTGTTGCCTACGCAAGCTCGGCCATCTAGTGTTATCTCGCCCATCTGAGTCGGGCATCGAACTGGGCCAACAGTTCACTAATAGCACTGAGGTCAGGATAACCACATGGGCCCACTTCTTTAGGGGCGGCAGACCCTCCACCGCCCCTGTCGGAACGGGCAACCGCCGCCGGAACCTCCCGAGTGGAGTGGCCTTGTGCACGGCCACCAGAGAGGAAGCTCTGGGACACAGATCGCGCTCGGCGTCCAGTACGTCAGCGCCAACCTGTTTTTGGGTAGGAGCAACCGGTGCCACGGCCGTCAGGCCACGGACCATCTCGACAATGTCCACAACGGACTGGGTCAGTCTTCGACAAGGCGTTCGAGCCTGTGAATAGCCACCCAAGAGTCGTTTTTAGCATCAGGTGCCAACCTCACAGGCTCTGTGTAGGATCCCGAACCCACCCCGTGACCGGCTGGGCTTAACTGTATCCCCGGTCTCGCTCCCCGCCGCCAAGCGTCTGGGAGAACCACTCCAAGCACTAGGGAGGGAACGGGGTGGAGCAAACACCCCCGCAAGAGCTGCAACGCCGCCCGACACGCCCGATGCCATGTCCCCACTCGCCGACTCAGACATAATTTTTTGTTTGGGCCAGGTATAAGGCCCGCGCTCGTGGCATGAATGTCGCCGCTCGCAATTCATTCGCCAACAGGCGCTCCCTGCGAGTAGGGCAGTTATGATTAGCGTCCGAGTGGTCACCACGACAGTTGGAACAAGTTCGCCCTACGGCTCTACAAGCGGCCCCCGAGTGACCGGCAGCCCCGCAGGAAGAAAAAAATCTGCGCAGAATTACAATTTTTTCGAATGTGCCCGAATCTTTGGCACCGGTAGCACCTAAGTGCCGTTGCCACGTAAGGAGTCACCAGGAACTCCCTACAATTGAAAAGGAGAGCTGCCGCAGCGTCATCGCCTCGACTGTCACCCTAACCGCGGTGGACGGCTGTCCATTTGACCGGAGGATGCGTTGGAATTTCCTAACCTTGCAGGTGCGGACGGTGCCATTCGGGTCCACCGATCCATTGCACTTTTCGAGTATTTCTCCACGGCACGATAGGAAAGGGGGGGATGCCAGAGACAACCCCCTCCACCACCGGCACTAGGGTAGTACATGCTATCATAAGCTGGCCCATCCGCGAAAGTTCAATCAGTTTCTGTTACTGCGTCAAGGTTTTACAACCTATGAGGAAACCTTCATCTACATGTAGGGGTCTTACCCTGTCCACCGCGCCCACAGAACCGCGCAAGAGGTCTGCCAGCTTCCAACCAAATGATTTGAGTGAAACCAAAGTGGTATCACCTGTGTGTCTAATAACTACCGCAAATTGACAAAGACCGTAGTTTGGTATGCGAGTAGGCCCCAGGGGTCGTCTCATTTTGTTCATTCTTCTACTGGTAACAGTAGACCACGCTTGACCCACCGGGCGGTCACTCGAAACAGCGACTGGAGGGGTCACCAGGTGTACCACCTCCTCGAGCGTGGGACCAGAGTCAAGGAACTCCGCTCCCGAGCAAGGATCTGAGGAAGAGTGAGCAGCCCTCTCTTCCATAAAGTTATCCTCAATCTCCTCCGGAATGGACGAGAGAGATGGATCATGGGCCTCCATCCACCTAGAGGAAAAGAGCCCGGGGCCAGCACTAACGGCCGCTCCCGAACAAACGTCCAAGGGGGTGGGAGCAACCCCATCCTCCATAGAATTATCATCAGTCTCCTCCGGGATGGACGAGAGAGAGGAATCAGAGAGTGTTTCCTGGGCACTCTTCCACCAAGGAGAGGGCCCGGGGTCAGCGCTAACGGCCAAATCATTCAGTGGGAGGGCAACGCCCCCACCGTCCTGCGAGTTCCATTTACCAACGTCATCGTCTCTCAGTTCAGTTTTGTTTTCAGTAACCGTGGAATCCTTTCCACCCCTTTTCTTCGCGGCGATGCGCCGGCGTTCAGAAGGCCCACCACGACTTGCACCAACCCGGCCGGCAGCCCTCCCGTTCATGATGGAGAAAGGCTGCCGACGAGGAAATAAATTTAGCTACAAAATACCACATAAAAAAAAAAATACGGAAGATGGGCTGGCCGCAACTCGCGCGCCGCAAAGTTCAAAAATCCAACCAGGATCTGTCAAAACCGAGGTTTACAGATTTAATTCAAAACCTATCAAAAACTTATCAAAACCGATCTCCAATGAGGACCCAAAAATCTCAAATTCCTAGCTAAAAAAAGGTTAATAAAGCTTAAAATCTTTTTTACAAATCTATAAAATATTCACCAAAAGAGTAGGCAGCGCCAAAGCCATTAGGACCTCCAGTCTCAAAAAGGTAAGGCAACGGCGCAGCAGTCGCAAGCAGTAAAGCGGTGAGGCACTGGTCTCAGGACAGCAGAGTGCAAGTAGGCCTACGTGCAAGTCCGTTTAAGTCTCGCCAGCAGAAGATGCAAGTCAGCAAAGCGTAAGTGGCAACCAGGTGTGAAACGTGACACGTCCTCCTCCGACAATGTTCCGCCTGAGAATCATTCCATTCCCTCAGTGGTGTATTGCTGTCTGCTGACTCTTGGGTTACTCTGGTTTTATAGGTATCTGTGGCACCTTGTGAAAACCTGTTGGAAAACAAAAGGATCGAGTAGTAGAAAAATAAAAATATTAATATTAATGTTGAGATTAAAATTAATCTGCCAGCTCTAATCACGCCTTCAAAACCACTTTCTCTGGTGACTTTCATGTCTTTGGTGATGATGACTCCCAACCTGTTTTCCAAAGGTTGTGGTGATTCCCCTGGCGCCGACGGCACTCCGTTAAATACTAGGTTGTGAGGTCCTGAATCATGTTCTGCCATGTACTGCCGTGTGCCTTTCTTGTTCAGGCGCTCACTCATCATTTCCACTTTCTGTAGTTTCGTTTCAAGACTATTCACTTTTTTCCTTAGCTCTTGGTTTTCTCTTCGATCATTTCCAGCTTGGCACTCATCTCACAATATCTTGACAAATTCTCTCTGTGTCGCTTTCCAAAGCCTAAAGTCTCTCATCTAGCTTCTCCTCCGCCTGGTTCAGTTTGATGGTCACAGCTTGGGCACTATTCACTTGCTGTTTATCGATGCGATTGACGGCTTGAAATACTTTTTCGATCGCTGCCAACACTCTGCTGTCACCGCCGTTGCTATCAGTGTGGACGCCTTCGTCGACGTTGTTACATAATTTTCATTCGGTCAGGGATTCATCTCCACCTCGCCACTTTGAATAATGAGAGCCACAGTCAGAAACAGCACCACCAAATCGGAGGGTGTGACGCTGGGTTGTTTTCATGGTCTGAAGCGTAGTGCAGCTTTCTTCACCCTTATTGCCATAAGTGCTATGAAGCAGCGGTGAAAGACGCCAACAACCAGCCTATGTTTTACAGCTGTAGTGGGCATAGTTCTACAGTTATTTTATATATACACCGTTGCAGTTAGGTAGATAGCCTACACAGTTGCAGTTAGGTTGATAGACTACACCTTGCAGTTAGGTAGGTAGCCTACACCGTTGCAGTACAATACTATATAGTAAACTAGAATCCGCACATTTTTCTGTCAATAAACATCACTAATTAATATCTGAACTCACTGCTCCAGCAAAATGCGTCCGCACGCTACCATGACTATGTTTCAACTCAGAGAGAGAGAGAGAGAGAGAGAGAGAGAGAGAGAGAGATAGAGAGAGAGAGAGAGAGAGAGAGAGAGAGAGAGAGAGAGAGAGAGAGAGAGAGAGAGGATGACTTTTTTTTTTCCAAGGGTAAAAAAAATAAGCGCTGGCTTCCTTTTTTTTTTCAACATCCTGCCCTTGTAACAATAATGTAATAATGAATTACTAAATTTAATCTTATAAAAATAAACATCTTCATGCAACACACACAAGCTAGAGAGAGAGAGAGAGAGAGAGAGAGAGAGAGAGAGAGAGAGAGAGAGAGAGAGAGAGAGAGAGAGAGAGAGAGAGAGAACCCATCCATAGTGCACAATTTTTAATCGTGATCCTTAATCTCACCTTTGAATTATCCCATGTCCTTTAGGAAAAGCAAACATCTGGCTTGTTGAAAAAAACATCTGCAAATGAAATGCAAACAATGACGACAATGAAACACATAGTTTCTTGGGTTTCTTTTCTCGCCCTCCATTCTCTTCTTCAACTTCACTTTCAGTTCATATTTGAACGACATTATATTCCATACTCAAAACAAAACATGGTGAAAGGTGTTTTCTATTCCTTTTAATAGCATCCTGCGTTGCTTTAGCTCAGAATATATTTTTTAAAGATCTAATTTACCTTCGTCACCTACACACAGTCGATTTAGATCAAAACTATTTCGTATTGGATAGAGTATCAGTAATTTGGTTCATTTGCTGATAATGATTAGAAATTGTTTGAAAATGAATGCGGATTGCACTCCTTTTTAGTTTGTATATTGGGGCGCTGTGAATGTCATGTGCTAAACTTCCTTGGTCAATTTAATTCATATAACAATATAATAGAGTGTACACAATTTTTTAGTTATGCATTACCGCAATCCAAGTATCAACATAAAACTATAATAAAATACATTTTTAAAAAAAATCTACACATAAAATCTTCATTGAAAATAAAAATTATCAGAGGTGAAGAGTAACATTCTAAGCCAAAAGCAATTATAGGCCTGTTATAAGACAGAATTCCTACACAAACAACAGCACATCCACGCTTACATGCACTCTTGTAGTCTGTTTCAAACACACTTAATGATATATTATATTACTATAAATCTGTCCTCGTCTTTTACAAATCGGAAAACATCTAGTCCTCTGCTTTAACTTATTTTGGGAGGATTATCACAGACCCCAGCACGACAAAAGGCACATGTGCTTTCCCAACTTCATACGTTTTGTACCAAATAAATTGTTTAGCCATATTACCTATCCGTATACGATATATTCTGCTCTGGAAGGAAAAAAAATGAATGTAGATGTAACGACATTTTTTTTTTCGTAAAAAACAGATCTACTTATCTCGCCTAGATCTAGCCTAACTTCGCCATTCCCGACCATTCGATCGATCACAGTCTCATTCCAATACAATTATAACCTACGAATAAAATATCAACAAACAAATAAAATCAATAATGACAAAAGCATACAGTTTATGTTCCATAACACATATCAAACAATCGTACAATTAAGTTTCTTGCTCACCTTGAGGCCACAAAGCATCGCCATCTTGAAACTGCAACCCGTCAGTGAAAGTTATCTTCCCTTGTCGTGTGTGCTTTGGCAAGTGGAAACTTTTTTCACACACTTTGATGTGTGAAATAATTCACACACGAATTTGACGAAAGTGCACAAGGAGGTTCCAGCCTTGAAAACTTCTAAAAATCCCGATTGAGCACTTTTCTTCAAGAAACAGTATTAAAAAAAGTGGGTTCCAGTTTTTGAAACCCACTTGTTTTTGGAACCCAGTTGGACGCTTGTGTGTTAATCTAAGGAACCGAGTTGGATAGTTGTGAACGCACACACACACACACACACACCCACACACACATACACACCCACACACACACACACGCGCGCACACCCACACCCACACACACACCCTCCTCCAATCTTGCTCCCCTCCCCTTTTCATTATCGCCAGTTAATGTTGGTACTGGAACCCCCATTCATCCATCCACCTTTTTCCCGTTTGTAGAATGTAACTGTTAATGACTGTAGCAAATGTATCAACGTATGTGTGTGTGCGTTCATACGTGCGTGTGTACGATCCTAGATGTGTGTGTGTGCGTGCGTGTGCTTGTGTGTGTACATTGGTGGGTGTGGTTGTGTGTATTTGTGTGTGTATGAGTATGTGTGTGTGAGTTTGCGTGTGTGCTTGTGCATACATATATATATATATATATATAACCCATTATCTGTTTGTCTTCAATCCCTGCCTATCAGAGGAGCCAGTAGAGACGGTGGAGGGCGGCAACTACATCAGCTCGGAGTTCCAGCTGGGTCAGGTGTACATGGGAGAGGAGCATGACGTGGAGATAGACAGGACCATCATCTACCGACCTGTCTATGTCACCATTAGGCCCTCCAGACCCCCTTCTGCTTGTCGCTCCACCAACAGCAGCCGTACCAATCTCCTTCAGGTAAAATGCAAAATTGACTACAAATAAAGTAGCCGACTGTTTGTACGATGTGTCTTGCGAAACCTGCCTGGGGTTTAATTGAGGTGATACTGATACCACTTCTTTACCTCATCTTAGTGATGGTCATCCCGCCTTCCGTAGCGTTAAACATCAATGCCCATTCATGCATTCACTACTGGTATTACTAACTGTTAGGATTAGTATAGTATATATAGTCTCTTGTGGGTAAAACGTGGAAAAAAGTTGATAGGAATACTCAGCTAGGGGTATTTTCTCTGCAGTTTCTAAATGGACCAGGCTCACATTGACAGGCCTGTCGAGGGTGTCTAAAGTTTTTCTTGTTCTATTACACAGCCGACAGTGACCAATTTGCTGATGATTCTTGTGAATGATGCATGAAAACCTGTAACTCTACCACATCGGACTCCTAGCTCATCTGAGAGTTTTCACCCGAAACATTGTGGATTAAACGACTAAGGGATAGCTCATGTTACAAAGGTTACAGGTTCGATTCCCAGTGGCCCGGACATAAACATTGGCTGTGAGCACCGGCCATCTTACGGTTGCTATTAGTCTGATGGTTGTTTCAGTGTATAGTTTTCTCTTCTTCCCCATCCCCGGTCGCCCAGGATTATGCTCAGTCGTCTGAATGTCAGACATTGCGCCCAAAGGCAGTAAGCGGCTTGAGATAGATCCTGTATCGGCCAGCGCCTTGAGCAGCTCTTGAGCTGGAAAATCGATATAATAAGAAAGTTTGAGAAAAAATACTGGATGCTATTAGGCACACACACACATATGCACGCACACAAACACACACACGCACACACACACAAACAACCGTGTAGAAACGCCGTTGTGATGACTTTCATGAAACTCTACATACGTTACTTTGACATTTTTACAAATTTGTCAATTTTTTAAAGCTAACCCTAACTCTAACCCTATTCCAAACCCTAACCCTAACTCCAACCCTTAACCTAACCCTAAGTCTAACACAACCCTAACCCTAACAGGGTCCGTCAAAAGAAAGTACGTAGAGGTTCAAGTGTATGTCAGAATAACGGCGTTTCTACCTAGCCACCCTCACACACACACCCCCCTCCCATCCACACACACACACGCACACACACCCACACGCACACACACACACACACACACACATTGAAATATGTCTTCAAGCTGACTTGACGGTGCAATGTATTTTCTAAATTGTTGCACGTAAAGGGTAGGTTATACACTGAATTCACAACTCAGACCTTACTAGTCTACGCAAATACGACCGGTTCACAAATTATTTTACTTTGTTTCTGTTTTGTTTAAATTAATATTGTTAAAGTTCTGTGAAAGTTTCATTCCAAAATTCCAATGTCCAGGTTTTTTTTGTAGTATTAGTATTTTTGTGTTCATTATGTTTGCCAGTATTCCTATTTGTGATGTTTTTTAATATTCACAATATCCGTAGCTATTTTTCTCCCTAGAATTAAGGCGTGCCAGTTTCCTTTTAGTTTTATTTCTGTTTATGCTTAATATGATTATTGCATGCCCATTTTGCATCCACGATGACTGTTTTTGACGAAACAATTTCAAATGCACCTTGAATAGGCCACAATGGCACGTTTACATACGCGGCATATGCAAGGGGAGAATACCTCTCCTCACTCTGTCTACCGCGGGGACCACAGCCATCACAGTAGCCATAGCGGCGACCACAGTAGCAGTAAAGGGGCAATACTCTATGGCGTCAACCTGCGCTACGCTCGCGACAGTCGATCGTCTATCTTTGTGACCAGCGCCAGCGACATGCTGGATCACCAGAGCGGTAACGACACGGATAGTCTGGATGAGGTGTTTGATACGGTCTTCTGTCGACGACCGTCCGAGGAAACCAAGCAGGCGAGTCTCTGCGCACTCTGGATTGATGGAGATTTTTGTGCACGCTGCAAAAACGTGTTTTTTGCCGTTCTGGTTGCCTAGTATTGTACTCCTCAAAAGCTAAAAATGTGTGGTTGTTTGAGCGCCTTTAGTTCCGTAACTGCACTGTGCAGACGTTGATATAGTTTGCCTGCTAGTTCATCTCTGCCGTCTGATTTCGTAGTTGCACTGGGCAAAAAGATCGTTTGTGCCGCTCCACCAACTCTTTTCCCGTGATTGCATGTACTATGCTGTGTTCTGTGCCCTCTGCACATTGCAAAATGGTCATTTTCTGTTGTTCTGTATTCTTTGATTCCGTGACTGCACTGTGCAAACATGGTCATCTGTGCTTCTAGTGCTATGAAATACATTGTAGCAAAAGATCATGCTTTAGGCTGCTGTATACTCTGGTCCGTTACAAAACATCGTGCTTTGTGCTGCTCCTTCTACTCTGGTCCGAAACTGTACTTTGCAAAATATTGGCGATTGTGCCTTTGACCATACTATAGAAAATTTTAAAAACCCTAAACTAAATTTTTTGAAGATCTTTCGATTGTTTTTGCTGTCTACTAATGTCTACCCAAATTACCGATAGAGACTGTGATATATTACCCAGAAAACGTGTTAGAATTGTTGTGAATGCTTGTTAGGCGTGAGATATATATGTATTTTATGTGTTCTTTCATGTTTAACTTAATACATCGTTATTATTTTTAAAATTTAATTCTTTTTTTAACGGGGGAAGGGGAGGAGGGAGAGGAGAGGAGATGTTGGAGATTTTGGGGGAATGGAAGGGTTGGCGAGGGATGTCCAACATTAAATTTTGAAAACGGAACCATACTCTGGTTCAATCACTATCAACAAGATGGTCGTTTGTGCTAGTTACATTTACAGTGCCGTATTCTCTCGAAGTCCGACAGACCATCACACAAGCCATTGGACAACACGATGACATGCTCACAGTGGTGAAAAAACGGAAACTCCGATGTTATGGCCACGTCACGAGAGCATCAGGCCTTGCAAAGACCATCCTGCAAGGCGCGGTGCAAGGAGGCAGAAGAAGAGGGAGACAGAAAAAGAGGTGGGAGGACAACATTCGAGAATGGACTGGCTTGACACCGAGTGAAGCTATGAGGGTTGCTGAGGACAGAGAAAGATGGAGTACGCTGGTTAAACGATCATCTGTGGTGCCCCAACGACCTTCGATTTACGGGATAGGATAGGATTGTCTCTAACAACTGATACAGCAATTGCACTGTGCAACAATGGGGTGGTGGTGGCATGGTGGTGTATTGTACAGCACTTGGGATGATGATGATGATGATGATGATGATGATGATGTTGATGATGACGATGACGATGTTGATGATGATGATGATTATGATGATGATGATGATGATGATGATGATGATGATGATGATGATGTCTAAATATTAGGCGCACAATTTCTTGCAGGCAGCAGCATGTTCGTTAAAAAGAAAAGGTTACCGTAATTATGATCAGCATTATATTACAACAGTGACAAAACACAAAAACAAGTCAAGAAATCTTTATTTACAAAAAAAAGATTGTGAAAATTTGGCGGGTCACCTATTAAACAATACCTACGCGTGTAGGAGATATTGACAGGTAATAAATACATTACGAGGCTGTGTTCTATGCTTAGTAATAACACACAAGCACACTCTCTTTTACCCGTCAACATCGATCAGCTACAACTTTCTTTGGACAGTCTCCAGCATAGAACCTATCCCTATCCTATCCTGTCCCGTAACCCGGAGGTCGTAGGGGCACCACAGATGATCGTTTAACCAGCATACTCCATCTTTCTCTGTCCTCAGCAGCCCTGATGGCTTCGTTCGCTCAGTGTCAAACCAGTCCATTCTCGAATGTTGTCCTCCCACCTCTTTTTCGGTCTCCCTCTTCTTCTACCTCCTTGCACTGTGCCTTGCAGAATAGTCTTTGCAAGGCCTGATGATCTGGTGACGTGGCCATACTATCGGAGTTTCCGTGGTGAAGAAACGAAAAGTAAAAGAGAGTGTGTTTGTGTGTTATGACTAATAAGGTTCAACGTTTGGTTAAAGTGCCTCCCTTTTCCCGCCCGACTAGCGGGGACGGTAATCTACCCACGCAACGCAACGCACGCAACGCCCTACTAGCAGCTCAGTAGTCTTCCTTCTCTTCTTCTCATTACCAACATAAAATAAAGTAAGAGTGTTTTGTTAGTTGTTATTGTTTGTGTTGTCTGTGTTGTAGGTACCGGGCGGAGCCAGGACTCGCAACACGTCATCGGCAATGTCCCGGAGCCGCGAGAACCTGGCTATGGTGCACGCCAACGGCTCGCGACATAGCAGCCACGAGGACCTGCGTGACCTCACCCGCCTAGGCCGCGTCCGTCTGGACAGCTCGGAGGACCAACGCCGCTACAGCGACGACGAAGGAGAGAGGGGGGCGCGGGGCGGGATCAGCAGCAACCGGCATCACGAGCAGGAGCGGATCCCATTGATGCGCAGCTCCTCGCCGGTAGGTGGCGATCTTCCCGCCTGCAATAGGAGTGCCACCAGCGTCGGCCTGACGGTGGTCGGTGTCACTGCCGCTGCCGCCGCTGCCACCTCCCCTCCCCACACACCGCACGCCTCCTTCAGCACCACTTCTTCTTCCCGCCATCCTGCGCCAGCACCTGCACCTCTACTACCTTCCACTGCGCCCTCCGCCCTTCCGCCCATGGCTGCGTGGATGGAAGAGGGAGCCACCGGTGGGAGAGGACATCATTTTGAGAGTGGGGCCACTCCCCATCCTATGGACGTTGTAGACCACCGTTTGAGCAGTGTATAGGGCGTCATGTATTGGATACTCTATAGACCGGTATGTAGTTCTTCACATCTGTGATGTGTGGAGCACTAGTGTGGATACGCTTCACCTTACCGTGTTTAATGTAGGTTGACTGCGCCATATTTAAGAGTAATCTGACCCCCCGCTGACACTGGATAATTGTTCACCTGACTGGGTTTAGTTCCTTTATAGGTTGGCTGTGCAGTGCTGAAGTTTAGACTTAGGTGCACACACGTACGCAACAGATGGGTCAATATGTTTTCGTCACCTGCGTTGCAACGCTTGCGCGTATTACAAACATCCACATACCTGGCTATGCATTGAAACATTATGCTGCACCCACCGCCGTGTATTGTATGCTTTGGCTATGGTGACATTTTTAAAACAATCATTAACATTTTTGAAGATATCTTGGTGATTTCTGCTGCCTTCCTCAAGAAATTCCATACCTTACTTATGGTTGATGCACTTGGAAGAGCAACGCGATGGAAAGCAGTGCGAATACCGAAATCCTTGAACTATCATTGAAAATGACACACAGAGAGTTCCTTCTCTTTCTACATGACGCTGAGGCCTATCTGCGACCTATGGCAAATATTAATACCCTTTACCGCTGATTAATAAAGGCTGAGTAAACATTTATCATCGCTTTTGCGGCGATCCATGCTCAACAGGCACTTCATCATTGACGCGTGTAAAGCTGTCCATCAATTAATGACCGTTCTATTGCCCTTCAACACTCTTTTACACCTTTCAAAGCGCCCAGTCTGTCGTTGTTCATCCTGTTCTATACCCATTGAAAGGCTTAATTCAACACCGGGATCGTTGATATGTGTGCAAGTGGCTGAAGAAAGTGTGTTTCAACAGTCCAGCTTCATTCCAAGGCAAAAAACAATACTATCTATACCTTTCTCTGGTCTCTGTGGAAAGTCTCTGTGGAAAGAAAGTGAAGTTTGTTCCTGTGTGGTCACGAGTCACATACACATAAACGTAATGATAATACTGGGTAAACGCATACACTTAAGTCATTCAAGCCGTCGGGTTTGGTACCCCTACTATGTATTCAGTAATGCTACAAGATTGGTGATGGTTGACGTTCACAAACAAGAGTTTCCTTGCTCTGCCTGGGTGGATAAATAAAAGCGTGTGGTTTTTGTTGGTAGTTCTTTGTCCCCAATATGCTAGGTGTTGGTGGACGTTAATTTTACCCAATAAATTGGTAGATCTTTCAGAAGTTATTAGAGCTTCGCTCTAAAGGTTGAGTATTGTTTAACAATTGGTTTTTTTGTGTGCTAAAAGTACTAAAAGCAATCTAAGCAAGATACAACTTGAATATAACCAATTCTTGAATATAAGCGACATTTGAATATAAGCGATAATTTTAATATACCCCATTGTTGAAATGTATTTTAAATAAGCTTACTAAGAACAATCTTTGCACGCTTGGACTTGAATACATTTCCCCCGTGGGGATGCAGGGGGTTTCAGTATAAATAGTATCCCCACTTTCTGGAAATTTAGTGCTTTAAATTCCCACTGTCGCTGTCTTTCTCCTTTGTTCTTTCTCATTCCTATTCTGTTCTATCAATCTACTATACTATCTTCTTCTTCGGTAGACCAGTCACCTACCTTTTTTTCTTGAAAACTCTTCCGGGACAAAACTCTTCATTTGTGTGTGAGGTCTGTTGGATCAGCTTGGGAATATTGGACGCTTTCTGCCAAATGGTCACTGGGCCTTCCTATGATGATATTATTTAGCAATGTAGGCAATTTATATGTATGTGTTTAGTTGATAATTTATGATGATGTTTGTATTCTATTTTGTTTGGTAAACGAGGGGGGGGTGTGTGGGGGGTAGGGAGAGGGGTCGATAAATTAGAGTATAGCCTCAGCGTCCCCTGCGTGGGTTGTCTTTATTGTAAAGTGACCAGCTGGTGGATTGCCTTCAGTGTTACCACTAGGGTTGTTTCGGCAGATCTTTTATGCGGATCAAGGTTGAGTCCTCTTTCAGCGAAGTTGTGGTCTTGATTTTGTGGTCCTGATTCGGCTCTTTGCAGTCCGCTGGACCCTGTAAGCAATGAATAACTAACTAATATAACTAAATGCTTGAATATAAGTGATATTTTAATATAAGCAATAATTTGAATGTATCCCATTGTTGACATTTGCTTTTTTAGTAGGCCCTACTAAAAACAATTAGCATTACAATTGAATATAACCAATACATGTATATAACCAATGTTTGAATATACCCCACTGTTGAAATTTAGTTTTAAGTGCTATAAGAACAATCTAAGCATGCTAGGACTTGAATAGAGCCAATTTTTGAACATAAACGATATTTGAATATAAGTGACATTTTCCTATAAACGGATTTTAAACTATTAGAGTTCATGCTATAACTTGAATATACGCGATATTTGAGTGCAAACGGTATTTGAATATAAACGATAGGGGGAATAGTCTTTTAGGCAGTGGTATGATGGCCGCGCCCAGCACTTGTCTTTACCATAGTCTTACAAGACAATACTATCACTGCGGTGTTTGTATGGTTCCAGACCGGACTAGAAAAATGACTCCACAAAATATTTTTTTTAAAGTAATTTTATCTATGGATTTATTTTGACATAGTGTTGTTAATCTATGGACTACTGATATATTAACCTAACAGACACACAAGGACTTATCGTGAACTATTCACCTATACGATCATATCCTATGTAATGCAAAACTTGCAAAGCCTTCAAAGGCTAACATTTCAGCTCCACACGCAGCAACAGGACCATCGCTATCGCCATCAACTTCACCATCGCCATCTCTACTCTCCATCTCAGCACCTACACGAATAAGTTAATGTATTTATACCGACGATCACAATCAACGTGCAAACAGGCGCCCAACTGCAGTCATTACTTCAGCAATGAAGTATTTGATGACATCGTAAGAGAGAAACCACACACACTTTCTCTCAACCAACAGTAATCCTTCTATGTAGAATGGAGGACAGAATTGCAGAGAGACAATCACCTGACAATTGAAGCGTTAGGCAGTGTGATACTGATGCGGTCAATTTGGATGGGAAATCTTCATTGAGAACTCTTGAGTTAAGAGTTCCTTTTCTGCAGGGTATAAAGATCGTATTCCCGCCACTCGAACTTACCTACATGTACGCTCTATAGAGACTTTTATTTATGTTTTGATCAACTCTGATCCTTACTTGGTGTGGTGAAGCGTCCTTTACGGTGTATCACGTTTTTGTTAAGAGTTTCCTGTTTGGTGTGTGTGTGTGTGCGTGCGTGCCTGCCTGCGTGTGTGTGGAAGTGTGTTTATCACCAATTAGAATTCAAAATATGCTTTCTAATGCAATGACAAAACAACCATTTCATAAATCAAAAGCTATTTCATAGATGTACAAAGAATGTAAATGCCCTGAGCATGTCTTTGTGGCCAGTAGTTCTGTGCTATATAAGTAGTCGTTGACTTTGAATGGGAAAGTCTCTCACGATCAGAATCACCGTGCCATTCATTCTGGTCTTCAGAGATTGAATCAGCTTTTAGAAAGCACAGATTTAGAACTAATCGACTTGTGTGTGCAATATGCTTGAATGTGTCTTATTAGTACATTGGACTGGAATGTTCCAGGTGAGCTGTAATACACTTATTACATTGCGGTTCTCACAATGTGGTATTTAACGTTCAGCTGTGCTTCGACATTTGCAAGTAGAGATAGAAGCCGCTGTACTCTGATGCTACAGAGAGCAACAATACATACCCTGTAATATACCGATGGTTGTGGCCATTGTTGCTGTCCTCGTAGATAACGTCCACTGTGCATACAGCAGATTGTGGCTGCTCTGTAGAAGAAAACGTACCACAATCAATCCATCAATCAATACTTTATTTTTGTTATTTGTGGAGTCGCCAACGAAGAATGGACAAGAACTCCACTCAGCTTTCCAGCAGAATGCATGGAACTCTCCTCTCATGCTTAATACATGGTGTATTCTCCCTGTTTGCGTTAATTTTTGTTGGAGTTTGGTTTTGGGATATTATTTCTCATTAGGATGACACGACAATGGGACATTTGGCATGATTTCTCAGCGAAAGCACGGCGGCCACAACCCAGCGCCCATGCTCGTCATGCAGCCTGGGTCACAAATAAAACTGGCTTTTTCAAGACCTCCTGGTCTCTCTATATGTGTGTAGAATACACTCGCTGAATAACGAACCGAACATTCATATACATGATTGAGGTGTTTCTGTTCGCCGGGTTTGCGTTGATTACACGTTCAGTTGTAGATTATGATGATGTTGATTTTGAGGTCCGTTCTTTCAAATTGCATCTGAATACTGTATTGAGCGGCATTTGGACCGAAGCACGGAATAGAAAGTTGGATTTTCATTGTAGCAAGCGCCACCATGGACAATCACAGCTAATAAGTCGACCATTGTTGATTAAGGGTACCGGACGACATCGTTGCTGAACATCGTAGTAGGCAACAACAAAGCAAAACAACAACACAGAACTCGGTTATCTCCCTTTACTTACCTCTAGCAATAGGGATAGCCTACTGTGTCGGGCAACTTAATGTCAGAATTTTGGATTAAATTTTTTTTTTTTTATGAACATATTTTATTTGTCATCCATCAGGCCGCTTGCTTTCTCGGTGATGGTTCGGGTGAGTGAGTGTGTGTTTGTGTGTGGGTGTGTGTGTGTGTGTGTGTGCGCGTGTTTGCAGTCCAAGCATCAAGCCCGAAAAGTATTCTTATCTTGCACTGAACATGTAAGGATGTATAAGCTGGGCTTTGTAATATTTTCAGTCCTTGTCACTTGAGTGTAACATAAATATATGAAGGCAAAAACCACTTGTTTTGAACGGTAACAATCACGGGCGGTCGTTAATGTGAAAGTAATTTAAGTTAATATTATGTTTTATGTTTTAAACCATCCATACTCTGTGTTTTTGTATAACGCCAATAGCTATACAATATACATTTTAATGTGTATAGGCGGTTTGCTGGATTCTATTTTGTATATCATTTCTGTGTTCTTTTATGTTCGATTCTTGTGGGCTTCGTCAGTCTTGTATGTACTTTTAAGAGTGATTAAGGAGTTCTTTGTGTCTCTTTTTCATCGCTACGTACACATGGACCGAAATTTAACATTTTATTAATTATTGCCTGTCACTACACGGACGTTTCACTGATTGCTTGTCCATTACGTATTGTTTGTCATGGTACGTCACGTTCTTACTTTCTAACGTTATTATTGGGCTAATTTTACGATGCAATGTCACAATGAGCCGTTAACAAATCCTGCGTTTTACAGTTTTCATTACGGTAATGCCCGCTATTGTGTTGTTTATCGCCCAGTGCTATTTGTTTCGACGTAATACATTTTCATTATTACGTATAATCATGTCTGTTACACTAACAGTGCTATTGCTTTGACGCTTCCCTTGTCATCATGTAATGTCACGTGTTAGTATTATGCGTTGATATGAATGTAAAACTACTTAAAGTGATATTATGCAAGATATTGTACAGTGCAGTATTTTATTATTGTTGTCACTATTTTTGTCTCTATTTTTTCCCCTTGTTCTTCACCGGTTGGATTATTAATGAATTTGTATTAATGTCAAAAACAGTCACTGAGGATAACAAAGGTATATCCGTATCTCTTACAGTTGTGTGGAATTTAATCCCTCAGTCTATTGGTTACTACTGTTATATCCCTATGTCTTACAGTTGTGTGGAATTTAATCCGTCATTCTATTGGTTACTACTGTTACTAATGCAGGATGTTATCACGCGCTTACCCCCGTTGGGGTGCCGGGAGTTTCAGTATAAATAGTATCCCCACTTTCTGGAAATTTAGTGCTTTAAATTCCCACTGTCGCTGTCTTTCTCGTTTGCTCTTTCTCATTCCTGCTCTGTTCTATCAATCTGCTATACTATCTTCTTGTTCGCTAGACCAGTCACCTACCTTTTTTCTTGAAAATTCTTCCGGGACAAGACTCCTTATTTGTGTGTGAGGTCTGTTGGATCAGCTTGGGAATATTGGACGCTTTCTGCCAGGAGGTCACTGGGGCTTCCTATGATGTTATTATTTAGCAATATAGGCATTTTATATGTATGTGTTTTGTTGATAATTTATAATGATGTTTGTATTCTATTTCGTTTTTGTAAACGGCGGTTCGATAAATTAGAGTACAGCCTCAGCGTCCCCTGCGTGGGATGTCTTTATTGTAAAGTGACTGGCTGGTGGAGAGCTTTTAGTTTTACCACCAGGGTTGTTTCGGCAGATCTTTTATGCGGACCAGGGGTTGTCCGGTCCTGATTTGGCTCGGAAGAGTCCGCTGGACCTAAAGCAATAATCATGTAATGTAATGTAATGTATCACGCGCTTTTCCTTCCACCCAACTCAAAGCGCGGCGATTTGAAGAGATAGCTAGCACTGAAGACGGAATAGAAAATAATGGAAATGTTGTCCAATGTAGACTGACTGCATCCAATATTATTGTGAAATGGAGGGAACCAACCGCAGTACCTCAGAAGTGTCGTACCTAACTTACCAACTTCGCCCCATGGTGGAGTGTCGTACCTAAGTTACCAATGTCGCCCCATGGTGGAGGAGTAGGGGGTGGGGGTGGTGGTGGTGAGTTCGCACCCGCGACCTTTGGCATTGGAAGCCAGCGCATTATCAACTGCGCTACTGGGCCTCCTTTTATATATTTGTTTATAATTATGAAATTTTTAGTAAATGTCTATAACTGGTTACACTTTTTCCTTCATATACAAAATGAATTTTATATATTATATATATATAATTATTTTTTTTTTAATTTTGTTTTTTAAACAACTGTGAGACCTTCACCAGAGTTTTATGTGATCAATACATTCAAAAAGTGAGCATATGTAAATAGAACAGCTTTAATAATTAAAAAAAATTCTTGTTACTTGACTCGCATGTCATACATTTTGAACAGCATAGGCTATATAAACAGTTTTGAATCACCAGTAAAAAAAATTTGTGTGGAGTAATCCTTTTTTTTCCAGTGAGGCATTACTCACTGTGAATTTCAATAAGGATTTGTCGCGCTGAATTCGTGAATGTGAGCTACTTAAGGATAATCATTTTGATGATTTTTGGCTGTCATACGACTTTTAGTTTTAATATATAAACAGTTTTGTACCGTGTTTAAAGATCAGTTATTTGAAAATGTTCGGATGGCATACCTTTTATGCATTGTAACACGACTGTCATACTTTGTAAACATTCCAACATAATTGTACATGACACTTCTTTTGCAGCCACAGAACTGAATGTAAGTTTTAGGTTACTTTATGACAATGACATCGTTTGTTTGCGAATGTTAAATACAGTTGACTCCTGTCATCACATATTTGTTTTGCGTATGTTGTGTTGTGTGTTTGTGTTTTTAGAGAGCGGGAGGGAGGGAGGGGGAGAGAGAGAGAGAGAGAGAGAGAGAGAGAGAGAAAGAGAGAAAGAGAAGAAGAAGAAGAAGAAGAAGAAGAAGAAGAAGAAGAAGAAGAAGAAGAAGAAGAAAGGTGATAACATTATAATACAAGCATAGCTGAGCGCCTGTGGTGAAACTGTAATAGACCTTATCATAACCAGCAAGCAGCCAAATATCGAGCACCTATAATTATTGGGAAGTTCCCTTGAAAAGCACGATATTTAACCATTTTACACAAAGTTTTGTACGGTGTAGTAGAGAAAGCAGAGAGGAATTATCTCACAAACTCCATGTCTAGCAAGGTTTTTTTTTTCTTCAGGGTTTGGACCTCAACGAACAGAAATTGTTGCATAGTCTTCACAGCTGGCACAGAACAAGCCTTGACAATATTCAGATGCAAGCAATGTGCAGCGCAATGAAAATAAATTCTGGATGCATGCTTGCACATCTTTGAATTTGCCAGCCATGCTAGCTGCACAATCATAGCCTTGGCCTCTTACATTGACTGCCTCCAAACCCCAGTCCTGTAGAGACTGAAATATCAGACCCGCAAGAGTTTCTCCAGTGATATTGTCACATTCAACATGTTACACTATTGTTTATTTTTATCAATTGTTGATTCAGCCCCGATGCTTGATCTTGAAAAGTGTAATTCCGATTCGTTTATCCACGCAGCCTGTTCACTCAGCGACAAGGTAGGAATGGTCGTATGAAGTTTTCCAACTTTATTCAACATACATCAACAACTGCATACAAGATCGCTCAATCGCTTTTTTTTCTCACTTTTTCTCACTCTCAAGACGTTAGTTAGTTAGTTAGTTAGTTAGTTAGTTAGTTATATAGATTAACGTCCCCGGACACATAAGCGTATAGGGGACGATAATTGTCTCTCAAGACGACACAGTGCACCGCTAATATAGTCCCTCTATAATCGAGAGAATATTCGAACATTCCAGCGTGACGCAATTACAGCAAATCAGAATAAAACTCGTCACCGTAACTATGCACTGTCTTAGGTCATATAACTTTATTTAGGTTAGAAGAATCTCTTAGCTACCACTAGATTTATCTACATGCTTTGATCGATAGTAAACAAGTAATTCTAGAAAATTCTGCAATAATATCGACCAACGAAAATTATCGACATTATACAAAGCTTCTTCTAACAACAAAGCAAAATCAAATCAAAGATAAATACACTCTGTTATTGCATGCGTTGCAAAACAAATCGATCGGATCTATCGTGCGCGCCTCAAACGTAACACAACAAAAGCAAGGAACACCCGGATATGTTGTGTAAATCCACAAACCGAATCACAATGGATATGTTTTTAGTTTGAAGCATATATGATCTCATTGCAAGGACTGAATAGTACTGTGCTTTGCGAATCTCAACCAAAATGTTTCCTCTAATATGGCTGCCAAGTATTTCTATCATCCTGTTCTGGGTTTCCTTGGAAACGTAGGTTGCACTCCTGTCACACGTTTGAAGATGCTGCTGTACAAAGTCATCCCCAGAGGCAATGCGGAATTTTAAGAAAGCATTAAAATTACTCCTGTTGTTTTCTTCCTGCACTCCATCATCCCTATGACCTCTGAGAGCAAGTAATTGGGGGCCACACAACAGAACCCTGTTAAAGATACTTGCACGTACCTTTCGATTGTTAGCAATCCGAGCTTCTGCTTCTGCGTTCAGTCTGGTATCAAAACTTTGAACTGGATTTTTCATATTTTCCAAAAAACGTGCACTTTTCAGCATTGTCATGGGAATGATACTCCTTTTCAGCATGCTTCTTCAGTTTTCAGAACACTTATTCCAGTTTGCATACGCTGACTTGACAAACATCCAAGGTTTTGATCACCTCTTGCGAACATCACACAAGACACCATCTAAGACAATACACAAGCTTGCAATGTTTTTCTAGCCACACTGACTAGAATCTTTTGTTTTTATTATTCATTCGAGTTACAGGAAATTCAAACTTTTTTGGAGGTACCCAGTGTTCTGTGAGAAACTGAAACTTTTCTGCCCCATTGGGTTTTTGGCTAAGGCAACATCCAAAATCCATGGCCTCTGGAAGTGGTGTTGAGGACAGCGTATTTTCTGTTTTGCTTTCAGGTTTAGTGTCCTCCGATATTCTTCGTAGTTTGAATGTGAAGAAACCTTTGTTGTAACTGAAACGGTAGAAATTGCAGTCGAGTCTTCCAGTCGCGGCAGATTAATATCTTCACTGGCAGTTTGAACACATTCGGCTTGGCTTAAGGTGTCACCATCTAAAAGTAAAAGTATTAAAATGGTAAATACATTTTCCTTGAAAACATGGGAAAACAGGGGTTTGGGGTGGCGTTAGCACTCGATATATATATATATATATATATATATATATATATATATATATATATATATATATGTCTGCAGATCTAATATCAAAAGTAAGCCTACATTTTTTTTATAGTGTTTAAAGCGGATCACGTCTAAGTTCAACTGACACTTTAAAAAAATTAGTGACATAATTTTAAGTGTTAGCTGACCTCATACAAATAAATTACTGCTCAGTTGAGAGGACAAACGACGTTTAAATTATGCAGAACCAAAGATTATTTCAGTACAGCCGACAAATAACAAAATGCCGTCATTTGAAAATCAATTATTCATGCAAAATGTTAAACGAATGACAAATTTTTATCGCACAAATGATGCCAGTTTGGAGTGGGCTACCTACTGATAGTAGGAATCTGCCCAAATAGCGCATTAGGAAAAACAATTATATAAAAAAAAGCAAGATTAATAACTATTTATGATTACTTACCGGCCTTTGGCACTGGTAATAAGAAAGTCTTCATGCCCGCTGCATCGGCAGATTTAAGCGGGGGTCGCTTTGGCATTGTCACTTTAAGAAGAAAAAAAAAAAGCCCGCTAGTACACGGATATGAAAGCAATGCCAAGGGACGTAACCATGCCGTAGATATACATGTAAGATACATCTTTCGAGCGCAAACATCCATGGGCTGTTGATGTTTGTGGTAGACATCGCGTAAAAAAACGCCAAGAGACAATGCTAAGAACAATTTTTAAAAAATGTCTTCATGTTTTATTTTATAACTTTTTAAAAATTTCATTTAAATAATTAATTTATATAGGGCGTGTGTGACGTGTGTGGGGGGGGGGGTTTGGGGGGGGAGGGGTTACCCCTAGATCCGCCTCTGTATGTATAATAACATAATTATTTAATTAAAAAATTATATTGAAACAATATTTTCTTTTCCATCCATATTGCTGTACTCACTCATCATCATCATCATCATCATCATCATCATCATCATCATCATCATCATCATCATCATCATCATCATCATCATCATCGTCGTCGTCGTCGTCGTTATCGTCATACATTGTTGTCATCCCAAAAAAAAGTAGAAGAGGAAGAAGACCTACAGCACAGATAAAAGATGATGACTAAAGTATTTTTAGTCCGAGGAACCCAAATCTCTCCACTGTTTCTTTAGTATCAACCAAACCATAAAATGTTCACAATCCTTTGTGTACAAGAATACCACAAGAAGAAGAAGATTGATGATGATGATGATGATGATGATGATGATGATGATGATGATGATGATGATTATTAGGAGGAGGGTGAAGAGGGTGAGGAGTTGATGATAGCTGTTTGATGAACAATGCAGAAAAATCGGGGACAAATATCAAAATTATTACTAGCTTCCTATCCTATCCTTTCCCGTAACTCGAGAGTCGTTGGGGCACCCAGTGTAACCAGGGTACTCCTGTCCTCAGCAGTCCTCTTGACTTCACTCAGTGTCAAGCCAGTCCATTCTCGAATGTTGTCTTCCCACCTCATTTTCTCCCTCTGTTTCTGCCTCCTTGCACCGTGCGTTGCAGGATGGTTTTTGCAAGGCCTAATGCTCTGGCCATACCATCGGAGATGTTCCCGTTTCTTCACCACTGTGAGCAAGTCATCGTGTTGTCCAATGGCTTGCGTGATGGTCTTTCGGACTTCATCGTTGGTGATGTGCTAGGTATAGGAAATGCCCAGAAGTCTTCTGTAGCACCCCGTATCGATGCTTTGTATTTTTTGTTGTAGGTCTGCTGTGAGGGTCAATTTTTCGCAAGCGTATAAGAAGATGGAGATGACTAGAGAACGCAGCAACCTTACCTTGGAATGTAGACTGATGGTCCTGTCTTTCCAAATGGGCTTCAATCTTGTCAGGGCAGCAGTTGCTTGCGCTAACCTGGAGAGGCCTTCCTTTCGGGACCCACTGTCGGAAACAATTGCTCCTATATATTTGAAGCTGTGCGCCGTGTTGAGGGATTGGCCTTGGACTTTGATGTCCATGTTGATGCCCTTGGTGTTGTTGGTCATCATTTTGGTCTTCTCTGCGCTTACTTCATTTCCAAAGGCTCTGGAGGTGATGTCAAGCCTCTGTACCAGCTGTTCAAGTTCTTGTTCCTCGCCAGCAAATCCATCAATGTCATCCCCAAAACCGAGGTTGGAGATTGCTCTACCCCCTATGTTGACTTTAGCTTCAAGATCTGTGTTACGTTGAAACGCGAAGGATAGTATGTCTGAAGCGTGCACGATAGATCTAATCGTTTCGCTTTGCAAAGTATTCAATAGTAGAGTGTATTTACCTTTGATTTGAGTTTGCGTTGTGGTTAGAGGAAGCTTTGTATAACGTTGATAAAATTGCCAGCGTTCGTCGACGGGAAGGACCAGATCGACAGTTATCTGGCGAGGTTCGAAAGGTTCGCCGAAAGCGCTAAATGGCAACGTCAAGACTGGGCGATCATACTCAGCGCACTACTGACGGGGAAGGCGCTCGACGTCTACACCAGACTGTCGAATACTGACGCCAAAGACTACGACGTTTTAAAAGAGGCCCTGTTGCAGTGCTACAACTTTACAGAGAAAGGCTACCGTAAACGCTTTCGTGAATGCCGGCCTCTGTCAGACGAGACGCCAAAGCAGTTTGTGGAGCGCTTGTCGTCATACCTGCACAAGTGGGTCGAATTATCAGGCAAAGGGAAGACTTACGAGAGTCTCCATGATCTGATCGTCAAGGAGCAATTACTCGACGCCTGCCCTAAAGACCTCGCGATCCACTTGGAAATACAAAAGTTGGAGACGCTAAAAGACGTTGCTGAAGCTGCTGAAAGATATCTCATGGCTTATGAAAAGACACTGGGGCCACCCAAGGCGACGAAACATTTTCAGAAGACTGGAAACCATGGGAACCATATCCAGGGGAGTCAGACGAGCCAGAGACACACGGATTCCACGCCACCTCACAGGGAAGGGCATTCAAGAGGCTGTTTCACTTGCAACGCTACAGACCACAGAGCGGCTAACTGTCCTCAAAACAAAAGTAGCGGACAGCGGAGCAGTACGGACAATGCAGCGGCGGGCAACCGGCAGAGGCGGTTCTCCAATCAACGGCAAACCAGTAGATCTGACCATCAAGTGTGCGGCGGGAGCGTCATTCTTCCGAGTGAGACCGAGCGCGCAGCTACTCCTGCGGACGTGCAAGAGTGCATAACCGATGGCCAACTTCTCCTTGCCAACGGGAAATCCATCCCCGTCGTCGCCAGCGCAGCTGTGACCGTCCAGAACATGCCTGTTTCAAAGGGACGCGTCGGAAATCATGAAGTGACTGTCTTAAGAGACTCTGGCTGCAGTGGGGTCATCGTCAAAGAAAACCTAATCGCTAAAGAACAGTTCACTGGCGATTTTAAATGGACACTCATGGCCGACAGCAAATGTGTGAGAGCGCCAGTTGCGAAGATTCAAGTCAGCACTCCTTTCTACATAGACGAAGTAGAAGCGGTTTGCCTGAAGAAGCCGCTATACGATTTGATGATCGGGAACATCGACGGCGCGAGACGACCCGACGACCCCGATTCGGAATGGAGTCCTGCCTCAACCCAACGTGTCGAAGTTGCGGAGGAGGATCCATTGCCATTTCCCGATGGAGACATTACAGAGCTGCTACGGGACAATGTGGTTACTCCGGCTCAGCCCTGCCGACCAGAGATCGTCGGTGCCGTTACTACTAGGGCCCAGGCCAAGAGAGACAAGACGTCTATGCCACTGAAGGTCGCCGACAGAGATAAACTGATCCAGCTCCAGGAAGCTGATAGCACTTTAAACAAGTACAAAAACCGCCAAGACCACGTGACCAAAGGCAGTGGCACGGTCTATTTTGAGGTGAAGGCTAAAATCCTGTACCGAATCTTCCAGCACCCGAGGGTCAACGGAGGGAAACCACTACGTCAAGTCTTGGTACCGTTACCCCTAAGGCGCCAAGTGATGGAAGTAGCTCATGACTCTATCATGGGAGGTCACCTAGGTATCAAGAAGACGTCGGATAGAATCCAGGCGGTGTTCTACTGGCCAGGACTTCATGCGGACGTCAGCCGTTTCTGCCGATCATGTGACATTTGCCAGAAAACCATACCTCGAGGAAGGGTCCCGAAAGTGCCTATGCAGAGGATGCCTCTGATCGACCGACCTTTCAAGAGGGTGGCCTTAGACTTAATCGGCGAAATAAGACCTCCGAGTGAAGAAGGTCATCGGTGGGTACTGACTTTAGTGGACTATGCGACTCGGTACCCAGAAGCAGTGCCACTGAAGAAGATTGACACTGAAACTGTAGCAGAGGCACTGGTGGACATGTTCAGTAGACTTGGAGTGCCTGAAGAAATTTTGACAGACCTCGGGACGCAGTTCGTCTCTGACTGCATGAAGGAGGTCAACAGACTGCTGAGCATCCGGCATTTGACTACGACACCCTACCATCCAATGTGCAACGGGCTCGTCGAAAAGTTCAATGCTACGCTGAAGTCCACCCTGAAGAAACTGTGCAGCGAGCAGCCCAGACAATGGCATCGCTATATGAACGCCTTACTTTTCGCCTACAGAGAAGTACCGCAGGAGTACACCGGCTTTTCTCCGTTCGAGCTGCTGTACGGAAGAACCATTCGAGGGCCGATGCACATCCTGAAAGAACTGTGGACGAAGGAAGTGGACACCCCAGAGGTGAAGAACAGTTACCAGTACGTGTTTGAGCTAGGAGAGAAGCTGGAGCAGACTCTCGAGATAGCCAGAGAAAACCTGAAGAAATCCCAGGACTGTGGAAAGCACTACTACGATCGTAGGGCTGTGAACAGGAAGTTCAAACCTGGCAACAAAGTGCTGGTGCTGCTACCTACTGATCATAATAAGTTGCTGATGCAGTGGAAAGGCCCGTACGAAGTGGAGACCGTGGTGGGGATCAACGACTATAAGGTGAAGGTCGGCCAGCATTCCAAGATATACCACGCCAACCACCTTTAAAAGCTGTACGTGGAAAGGCCATCAGAGACTGTGCATGCAGCAACAGCAGCTGAGATCGACAACAGCTTTGACAGCGAGGAACTGTTGGAACTGGGAGACTTCCACAGCAAAGAAGGCATCGATGATGTTAAGCTAGGGCAAGGCTTGACGGAAGGTCAGAAGATTGAGTTCAAGGACCTTATGGGCGAGTTTCCCCATAGCTTCAGCGATGTCCCAGGCTCTACGACTTTGGTTGAAGTCCACCTCACTTCAAATATTCCCGTTCGATCCAGACCTTCCCGATCCCTTTCAAGGCCCGTGAATCCTTGAAGAAAGACATCGACGAGATGCTGAAGATGGGCATCATCAGGGAGTCCAGTTCCCCCTACGCGTCCCCTGTCGTGGTAGTGAAGAAGAAGGACCGGAGCAACAGAGTATGCATCGACTACAGGAAGGTTAATAAGATCACCGTCTTCGACCCTGAGCCGATGCCTACCGCAGCAGACCTATTCCGCCAACTATCGGGGAGTAAAATCTTCTCAAAGATTGACCATAGCAAGGGTTATTGGCAAGTCCCCGTGCGTCAACAGGACATACCAAAGACTGCTTTTATAACTCCTGATGGGACGTACGAGTGCCTAAGGATGCCCTTTGGCATGGTCAACAGCGGAGCTACCCTGAAGAGAGGAATAAAGAAGATGCTCAATAGGATGGACAACGCCGTGTGTTACTGGGACGAGTACCTGCTAGTCCACACCCAGACCTGGAAGGAGCATCTGCATACCTTGAGGGAGCTGTTCCACCGTCTTCAAGAAGCCAACCTGATCGTGAGACCCAGCAAGTGCATCCTGGGAGCTGACAACGTCGACTGCGTCGGACATCCGACGGAAGAAGGAGACAACGGAGGATGCACTGATTCCAGGAAAGCCCACGTGATCATCGTCTTTGACCCTGGGCCGATGACAACCGCAACTGACGAGGGCGTCGTTTCCTTGCGGATGAAAAAACATTGACTGTGTAGATAAATGTGAACATTTACAATATCCAGATAGACTTGCGGATGGAAGAACATTGACTCTGTGTGAATAAACTGAGCAAAATGACAGTATTCAGAAAGTCCAGAATTAAGACTTTGTTTGTGCATTACGTTTCAACGTTGTTAAAAGAAATTTACCTTGAGTGGGGGGTTATGTTACGTTGAAACGCGAAGGATAGTATGTCTGAAGCGTGCACGATAGATCTAATCGTTTCGCTTTGCAAAGTATTCAATAGTAGAGTGTATTTACCTTTGATTTGAGTTTGCGTTGTGGTTAGAGGAAGCTTTGTATAACGTTGATAATTTTCGTTAGTCGATATTATTGGAGAATTCTCTGGATTTGCGTGTTTACGGTCGATCGAAGATTCCCGATAAATGTAAATATTTGAGAACATTCTGGGACGGAAAATAATGTGGTATGACGTAAGTCAGTGAAGACGAAATTTCATCTGATTGGTGGTAGTGCGTCAATCTACCGTGTTCTAAATTGTTCGGGAAGAGAGAGAGGCTATATATTTTATGTGCCGCACTGTTTTGTGTTGTTGTTGATAGTGAGTTGGAAAGTAAAAGTTGAGTTGAGAATTGTATGCAGATGTTGATGGGTGCTGAATAAAAGTGGAAAACTTCATACGTCGACTCCGTGTCTTGTTGCTGAGTGAGCAGGCTGCGTGGATAAACGAATCTGAGTTACACCTTATCAGGAATTCAGCATTGGGGCTGAATCAGATACTGATAGGAAAACACCAACATCATATCGAGTGTAACAATCTGAAAGGGCATCTGACATGATGCGATTTAGAAAGATGTTGAGGCATGCTGGAGAGAGTATGCATCCTTGAGGCACGCCGATTGTTGTTCTGAACCTGTTCCCGATGGCGCTGTTGTGGAAAACGGCAATGGTAGCCTTGTCATACAGGCTTTTGATCGCTTCAATAATGTTGGGGCTGATGTTGTCCACTCTCATTGTTGCCCACAGACCTGCATGCTAGACTCGGTCAAACGTTTTGTTGTCTACAAACACATGATATAGATGTATTTGCTGTAGGTATTTCTCACAGATTATTTTGAGGTTGAACAACTGCTCAGTGGTACTTCGCCCTGTCCTGAATTCTGCATGTTCTTCAGCTATGATTTGTTCAGCTTGGGATTTCAACATGTTGAGTTTTTTTTAGGATTACTTTGTTGGGGTGGCTGATGAGGCTGATGGTGTGGTATTTCTGACAAAAGGTTACCCTTTTTGGGAAGAGTGATGACAAGCGACTTGGTCCATGCTGCCGTGAACTGACAAAACCGAGCAAGTCCACAAAACCTACTTTCGAGAAAATCGACGTTTTGTGTTGCGCTATATTACGCGATCGTTTCTGAAAGTTTAAGGGCATATTATAATGTAATTCCTCGATTTAAGAGTGCATACCTTGAATATTAAAGAAATGTTTGATAGATTTGAAGTTTTAAGACTATTTGTGGACTTGCTTTGTTTTGTCAGATTATTCTTGAGATAGATCTTTGTTGAGAACATGACAAAACCAAGCAAGTCACCCGCTTGGTTTTGTCAGTTTATTATTGAATTAAATCCTTGTTAAAAAAAATTCACAAAACCAAGTAAGTCAAATCCGCTTGGTTTTGTCAGTTTATTATTAAGTAAATCCTTGTTTTCAAAACTCACCAAACCAAGTAAGTCCCATAGGCCGTTTTGTTTCTTTGTTAAAAAGTCTGACGAGATGAGTCACAATATAAGTTGGGTTTTGTAAGATGTGGGTGCGGCAGTTACAGTGAGTGTATATGTGTGCCTGTTTATTGTTTTTAGCCATTCTTCACTTAATATCCTGGGTTGGTATGCAGGAGTCATGTTTTTGTTGCTCTCCCTTCAAAATAATATTAGATGCAGCCAATTTAATTTTAAAAATACAAAACTATTTTCCTTTCAGATTCCTTTTGTAGCGATCTTCCTGCCTTTACACCACGTGTATGTCTTGTATTTTGTTGCCCTTGTTGTGTGTCTGTAATATATTTGTTGCTGTTTGTTTGTGGGTTCGGGCACAGAATAGAATAGGCCCAACGTTTCCCGGCGTGTCGTAATGTTAGCACGGCATCACTGGGCGAAAGTCTTCTACACAGAAGTCACCGGCCAGGGCGAGGAACCTCACGTTGCTACAGGTTCAACGACCACGTGCTCGGGGCCAAGGCGAGCCACACTGTATTCGTGGATTTCGGCTGTGCCCAACAGCCTGGAGAGGATTAGGCACCGCCAGGTCCTTTTTTGCCCAAGACACACTACATGCATGATGACACTATCCACTAATTCCATACCGTATAGGTCGTCGCCCGGCTCAAGGACCGCGCCTTCCGTTGGCCACCAGGACGGAGGTGTTAAGTATGCTACTGATGGACAATTTAGCAAGATCCGCACGAGAAACAACATCGTCATAGGAACCTGGAATGTCAGGACCCTAACTGCGGAAGGAAAATTAGAGGAACTGGCCCACGAGTTGGACCGCTATCGATGGAACGTCCTAGGCATTAGCGAACTGCGCTGGAAAGGCCTAGGTGAAACAACGACAGACAAAGGCCACAAGCTCTATTTCAGCGGTAGAGATGACAGGCACGAACACGGGGTTGGATTCTTGGTCCACAAGAACATTCTAGCCACTGTCATGGGTTGCCGCCCAGTCTCCAGTAGACCCATTACCATCCGCCTGAGAGCAGCCCCTTACAACATCACCATCATCCAGACCTATGCCCCAACATCAGACTATGACGACAGCGAAGTGCAGGCCTGAAAATGGCGACTAATTTAGTCGCCATGGCTAGTGGAAAAAAAAATTGGCGACAAAAAAAAAAACTGTAGTCGCCAAATGCGAGTGCGCTAAAATGAACTTTTTTTTAGTTTGGCTAGTAAAATTTTTCGTTTGGCTAGTAAAATTTTTAAGTTACTAGCCAAAGGCTAGTGGGACCTTTTTTTCATTTTCAGGGCTGAAGTGGAGGATTTTTATGAAAATCTACAGGCGGTCCTTGACCAAGTGCCGAAGAAGGACATAGTCATAGTGCAAGGCGACTGGAATGCCAAGGTTGGCCAAGATGCGCACCACAACTGGGGAGACACATGTGGACCCCACTGCAACAACGAGACAAATGACAGGGGTCTGAGATTCTTGGAGTTTGCCAGATACAACAATATGGTACTGGCAAACACGCTTGGTCTCCACAAAAACTCCAGACGATGGACATGGCACAGTCCCGGGGGGGGGGGGGGGAGCATCACAACCAAATAGACTACATCATGGTCAAGAAATGCTTCAGATCAAGCATCAACATTGGCAGGACACGCACTTTTCAAGGAGCAGACATCGGAAGTGACCACGATCTCTTGATGATGTCTTTCCGGCTCCACTTAAAGAGAGTAAATACTGCACTAGACTGAAGTTCGACCTGGACAAATTGCAAGACCCGGAGGTGGCAGAACTATTTCAGGCCACAATTGAAGGGAAATTTGCACCACTGCTCATTTTGGGGGCTGGTGAAGTAGATGTCAACACCATGACCACCACCTTCAACTCAGCTGTGACAGATGCCGCCACTGAGATCCTTGGCAAGCACCGACCAAAGAAGAAGCCGTGGATCACACTGAACTTTTGGATCTGTGTGATAAACGAAGAGAGATTAAAAAAAGAAAGAAAAAGAACACCTCACATGGAGCTGATGTCTACCGAAAAATCAACAATGACATCCAAAAAGGCATGCGCACAGCAAAGGAGAACTGGATAGAAGATCAATGCCAGGAAATAGAGAACAGTCTGAACAAGAACAACAGCAAGAAGGCCTACCAGACTGTAAAGCGGCTGACAAGTTTCAAACAGCCCAAAGTCTCCACGATCCAAAGCAAGTCTGGCATATGCCTTACAGGAGAACAAGAAGTCTTGGACAGATGGACGGAGTACTGCTCTGACCTTTACAACCATACACCAAATGGAGACCCATCAGTTCTAGCATGTCCCGAGAACAGAGAGGAAGAAATCCTCCCAATTCTCCGGGAAGCAGTTGAGGCAGCAGTGCAAGCGCTAAAGAAAGGGAAGTCAGCGGGAGTGGACAACATACCCGCGTAACTGCTACAAGCAGGAGGAGAAGCGATGATTGATGCCCTCACCATTATCTGTAACAAGATCTGGCAGAGTGGAGATTGGCCTATACGATGGGCCCAGTCGCTTGTCATCACTCTTCCCAAAAAAGGTAATCTTCAGGAGCGTGAAAATTACCGCACCGTCAGCCTCATCATCCATGCCAGCACGGTCCTCTTGAAAATATTACTCAACAGGTTGAAACCCCAAGCTGAACAAATCATAGCTGAAGAACAAGCAGGATTCAGGGCAGGGCGAAGTACCACTGAACAGATTTTCAACCTCAGAATAATCTGTGAGAAATACCTACAGCACCAACAACATCTATATCATGTGTTCATAGACTTCAAGAAAACGTTTGACCGAGTCTGGCATGCAGCTCTATGGGCAACAATGAAAGCGTACAACATCAGACCTAAAATTATTGATGTCATCAGAAACCTCTATGACAAGGCTACCAGTGCAGTCCTCCACAACAGCGCCATCGGGAACTGGTTCAGAACAACAATCGGTGTGCGTCAAGGATGCCTACTCTCTCCAACACCCTTCAACATCTTCCTAGAGCGCATCATGTCAGATGCTTTTGCAGATCACGAAGGCACAGTCAGCATAGGGGGTAGAGCAATCTCCAATCTTCGTTTTGCGGATGCGATTGATGGATTGACTGGAGAGGAACAAGAACTTAAACAGCTGGTACAGAGGCTTAACACCACCTCCAAAGCTTGTGGAATTGAAATAAGTGCAGAGAAGACCGAAATGATGACCAACAACACCAATGGCATCAACACGGACATCAAAGTCCAAGGCCAATCCCTCAACACAGTGCATAGCTTCAAATATTTAAAAGCCATTGTATCAGACAATGGGTCCTGACAGGAAGTCCTCTCCAGGATCGCACAAACAACTGCTGCCCTGACAAGGTTGAAGCCATTTGGAAAGACAGGACCATCATTCTACATTCCAAAGTAAGACTGCTGCGCTCCCTTGTCATCTCCATCTTCCTATATGCTTGCGAAGCATGGACCCTCACAGCAGATCTACAACGAAGAATACAAAGCATGGAGATGAGGTGCTACAGAAGACTTCTGGGCATTTCCTATACCCAAGACATCACCAACGACGAAGTCCGACAGACCATCACACAAGCCATTGGACAACACGCTGCTCACAGTGGTGAAGAAACGGAAACTCCGATGGTATGGCCACGTCACCAGATCATCAGGCCTTGCAAAGACCATTCTGCAGGGCACAGTGCAAGGAGATAGAAGAAGAGGGAGACCGAAAAAGAGATTGGAGGACAACATTCGAGAATGGACTGGTTTGACACTGGACGAAGCCATGAGGGTTGCTGAGGACAGAGAAAGATGGAGTATGCTGGTTAAACGATCATCTGTGGTGCCTCTACGACCTCCGAGTTACGGGACAGGATAGGATAGGATAGGATAGGATAGTTTGTTTGTTTGTTTCCACACCTCATGGAAGTTGCAGCGTAGGCGGAAGATCTACAGGATCCTTCATGGCGGGCAGGAAAGTACATGAAGAAAACTCTTTTTCAAAAAGCCGAACACGTCCTTTGCTGACCGAAATTTCGCCATCATTTTCACAGGAAAATAATATTGCACAGCAGCAATAACATGGATTCTCACTGGTCCACTTCATCGTAAGGCGCTTTCTCATTGGTCGGGAGGACTTACTTTTCTTTGTCAGGTTATTGTAAAAAATGACGTCATCATGCCAACTCGAGCATCAGCCAGAGGATCCCCAAAACAAAATCGCAGGGGACTTGCTTGGTTTTATCAGTTTATTCCCCCACTTAAATTTTTTTTAACAAGGACTTACTCTATGATATCTCCAAATCTAAACATAGTTCGGATTTGATTTTTACAGGTAAGATGCGTCATTCTCTTGCAAGTTTGATGGCGCAAAAAACTCATTTTCGACCTTAGGTTTTGTCAAATTACGGCAGCATGGTGTAGGCCATTCCCACTCTGCCAGATCTTTTTACAGATAATGGTGATGGCGTCTCTCATCGCTGCTCCTCCTGCTTGATGCAATTCTGCGGGTATGTTGTCCACTCTCGCTGAATAACCTTCTTCAGCGACTGCATTGCTACTTCAACTTCTTCTCAGAGAATTGGGAGGATTTCTTCTTCTTCTCTGTTCTTGGGAAATGCTAAAATTGATGGGTCTCCATTTGGTGTGTGGTTTTAAAGGTCAACTGTGTTTGTTTTCTTTTATGCAAGTGTATTGGAGTAGCTGTGACAGCAGGAAGTGCACACTCACACCTTGTTGCTGGTCTTTGGAGTTGCTGCAGACTTTCCACATCGTTCGTAATTTACCGCCAAAAATACTGTCGCCACAGTTGCCACCACCACAACCATCACCATCGCCGTCTCCAGTTTCACCATTCAAAGAAGCCAAGTCACACTTAATGTTTTCGAAACGTCGGTTTAGGTCTTCTGTTTAACCTCATTATATTTAATTACAGGAAGCATATTTTTGTTACAGGGTGGATTTGTTTCAAAATACGAACTAAATAAATAATGTAAAAAAAAATTTGTATTAAAAAATGTCAAAGATATATAAGCTTTTTACTTTAAATGCTATAGTTTTCCTACTAATATTCATTATATTTTTAATTAAAAAAATAACAACAATCAAAACTACACTAGTCCATAGTAGTAATAGTTCTTATATGTGGATGTCTTTATTGTAAAGCAACTGGCTGGTGGAAAGCTTTCAGTTTTACCACTAGGGTTGTTTCAGCAGTTCTTTTATGCGGATCAGGGGTTGTCCAGTCCTGATTTGGCTCCGAAGAGTCCGCTGGACCTAAAACAATAATCATGTAATGTAATGTAATGTAATGTAATATGTGGGTGGCCTCGTGGCGCAGTGGATTAGTCGCCGGTTCAGTGATGTTGCTAGAAATTTTCAGTATAGGCCATTTGGCCGATTCAGTCACAAACCTTTAGGACATTTTAAAAATCTTTCGGGCCATCATTTAACTTCTTTCCAACGCCAAACGAGGTTAAAAAAAAGAAAAAAAAGGTAACCACTGATAAGTTTCGGTTTCTTTTTCGCGGCATTTCGAAAACGAAAAGTTGTATTGCCGGAAGCACGCCGTTCGCAACAGAGGAAGTTACTCTAACTCTCTCTGCTGTTGCATGTGTCGTCTGCTTGGCGCTTCCGATACTTGATGTTCGACAATAACTCATAACACCTTTTTTTCCGGTAGAAAATTAATATGGCCAGAAGCAATAACAACGAAACATCCATGAGACAAGCAAACATAAAAACAGACAAAGGGTGGCCGATTGAGGCGTAAAACCTTAGGACAGCGGGCCGATCAGAACATGACTCTTTCGGACATTTAAGAATTTTATCGGTGAATGGCCGATTTGCCCACGAAAACGACATCACTGCCGGTTTCCTATGCCGAAGGTCGCAGGTCCGATTCCCGCAAGGGGCGAACTTATGTGACTTAGGTACGAGACTATTGAGGTCACCGAGGGTTTTCTCCGGGCACCCCGGATTCCTCCCTCCCTTTAACAATGGTACTGGACGCAGTCAATATAAAATTTCAAAAATAAAAATTCGATTTTCTTTCCATCTCCCAATAGCGATATCTCTGCCTTTACACCACCTGTTTGAATGATGGATGTGTATTTGTGTGTGTGTGTGTGTGTGTGTGTGTGTGTGTGTGAGGGTGGATGAGACAGGTGAGCGTGTATGTTGGTACATATGGATATTACGGGCCAGCGCCTTGAGAAGCTCTCTGAGCTTGTAAGTGCGCTATATAAGAGAAATCTCTTTCTTTTTTTTCTTTTACATATCGCCGCTCTTTGAGCTTGATTAATTTGGGGAAAGGCGCGTATATAGGCACTAGCATCCATTATTATTATTATTATTATTATTATTATTATTATTATTATTATTATTATTATTATTATTATTATTATTATTATTATTATTATTATTATATAGGCTTTTTCATCTCAAGAGTTGGCCGTTGCATGATCTAACTCAAGCCCTAAATATTGGTAAGTTGTTTAGACATTTAAATAAACATACGAATAAACAAGTTTAAATAAATGCAACTATCAAAACAATACTGAACTCATTAATTAGAAGAACTTTTTTTAATTCATCAGACTACTATTACACCGGCGTAGTGCGGAAGAGAAGTGGTTGAGGTCAGGCCTCGTTGTTTATAAGCAGATTTATTCCGCTGCCAAGAAGAATCGAGTCTCCTCTCTGAAAATCCTTATAGGGAAGAGAGGGGACTATAAACTGATACACATACACATACATGCCAAGAAGCGTGTGTCTCAGATTGTCCGCCGTGCTAAGTCTTTGTATTATTTTTAGCAATAACTGAATAATATCAGTAGTAGTTAAACTAGCAAGCAGCTGTTTGATGTCTGTAACCATCTCAAAAGTTGCAAAGCAACTGTTCTTCCCTCAGTGTATCCGTTGTCTCAGCAAGCTGATGTTTTTTGCAACTTCTTCACAAGCAAAGTAGCTGATATTCGTGCTGATCTTGACCGTCATGTCATCCATCCCCATGATTTGTCTCCTCCGTCTGGTGTTAGTTCACGCTTTGATGTTTTTAACCCTGTATCAGAACAAGAGGTCAAAAGTGTTATTCTTAAATCTAAACCAACGTCATGTTCTATGGATCCCATTCCCACTCCACTGTTGGTTGAGTCGTTAGATCAGTTGCTCCCAACCATAGGCCTAACCCACGTAGTCAATGAGAGCTTGTCTTCTGGCGCATTTCCTTTTTCATGTAAGTCAGCTGTCATCAAACCCTTGCTTAAGAAGCCTTGTCTAAATAAGAAGGACCTGAAAAACTACAGACCTGTATCTAATCTGTCATTTTTATCTAAAATCATTCAAAAGCTAGTCTTAAAACAATTTTTTGCTTACCTGAATGATAACTCCCTTCTTAGTCCAAACCAGTCAGCTTATAGACCTTTTCACAGCACAGAGACAGCTCTCCTGAAAGTCACCAATGACCTCTTGCTCGCTCTGGACAGAGGTAAAGTCTCCATCCTAACCCTCTTAGAACCCTATTGAAGACCCTGCGGGATTACTTTGGAATTTCTGGATCAGTTTTGGCTTGGTTTCGATCTTACCTTTCCGATAGAACTCAGGCGGTCGCTGTGGATGGCTGTTTCTTCAGCAGAGTTGACTTGGTGTGCGGAGTTCCACATGGGTCCGTTTTAGACCCTGTTTTGTTCATAATGTACATCAAGCCACTGCTCCTCTTGCCCGAAAAGCATGCTGTTGAGAGCCAGTCGTTTGCAGATGACACGCAGATGTACTAACCCACCCATCCTTCTCTTGTTAACTTCCCTGTCCAGACCGTGCGGGATTGCATTGATGAGGTCAAGTCATGGATGGCCCTCAGTAGGCTGAGGTTGAATGACGACATGACAGAAGCACTCCTTATCCACAATCACAAATCATCCTTTGCCTCGTCTCTCCCCACTTCTCTTCAAGTAGGCTGCTCTGACATACAGTTCTCTCCCTCTGCTAGGAATCTTGGCTACATTTTCTCCGTTGATATGTCTCTCAACAATCACATCTCTCACATCTGTCGCTCTGCTTATACCGCCATCCGTCAGATCCGCTCCATCCGCCATTACCTCACTATTAGTGCTACAAAAACATTAGTCTGTGCCATCGTTTTCTCTCGTCTAGACTATTGCAATTCTCTTTTGTCAGGTTCACCTAAACACTTCATCGATAAACTGCAAAGGGTTCCGTGGGCCAGTTCTTCTAATTTTCCTTCCGCAGTTAGGGTCCTGACATTCCAGGTTCCTATGACGATGTTGTTTCTCGTGCGGATCTTGCTAGTTTGTCCATCAGTAGCATACTTATCACCTCCGTCCTGGTGGCCAACGGAAGGCGCGGTCCTTGTGCCGAGCGACGACCGATCCGGTATGGAATTAGTGGATAGCTTCATCATGTAGTGTATCTTGGGCAAAAAAGACCTGGCGGTGCCCAATCCTCTCCAGGCTGTTGGCCACAGCCGAAATCCACGAATACAGTGTGGCTCGCCTTGGCCCTGAGCACGTGGTCGTTGAACATGTAGTAACGTGAGGTTCCTCCGCCCTGGCCGGTGACTTCTGTGTAGAAGACTTTCGCCCAGTGATGCCGTGCTAACATCACCCCTGTTAGTCGCCTCTTACGACACGCCGGGAAACGTCGAGTCTATTCTATTTAATGCCCGAACGCACAGAGCATACTATCTTATCTAATATATATCCTATGTTAAGAGCGGTGAGCCCAGCCCTGAGCGGGGGTACCCCGCTATACAAGCCTACTTTATTATTATTATTATTATTATTATTATTATTATTATTATTATTATTATTATTATTATTATTATTATTATTATTATTATTATTATTAATTAATTAATTAATTAAACAATAAAAATAAGAGAGAGAGAGAGAGAGAGAGTTTATATAAAATACAGATTTAAAAAAAAAAAGGTCCAGAAGGAGTTGACCGAGTAAAGAGTAGCGGCGGCCTACCCTCTACATATTGATGAGCCCCCCTCATGTAGCCTTCAGTAGGCTGTCTGACAGGGCGGCCTACCCTCTACATATTGATGAGCCCCCCTCATGTAGCCTTCAGTAGGCTGTCTGACAGGGCGGCCTACCCTCTACATATTGATGAGCCCCCCTCATGTAGCCTTCAGTAGGCTGTCTGACAGGGCGATGCGCCCCCCTCATGTAGCCTTCAGTAGGCTGTCTGACAGGGCGATGCGGTGGTTGCGATGTCAGCAGCAAATCAATTTCCGTCTGCGATCGACGCCATCATAGTCGGACCACCCGCGCATCCCTCGGCCACGGCGGAGTACACGTACACGCTACAAACGTAAATATATAGTTTAAAGGTTTATTTTGGTCCTGAGGGGATTTTTACTTTTTAAACCTATAACGTTTTAAACTCCTTCCCATTTTTCATACAAGCTTTATGAAATGACTACCTGCTGGTTTTGACACCTTTTTTGCTATAGCGTCCTTGTTTGTGTTGTACACAATTGTGAGCCAGACCAAATGGTCTGGTAAATATGTATGATGAGGGCTTTTTAGCCCAATTTTATTGTCCTTAACGCTCATGCAATAGGACGTTAAGCATCGTTTATCGATCGATTGGCCACGGCAAACATGCTTCCTCTTCCTTTAGATCGCCTAGCTATTCCAATGTCTGACCCGATAATTTCCCAGTTCTTAACTTTAGATAACCCAATAGGTTTGATACAGCCTTCCCTGATTATATATCTTTTTTCCCACTGAAAGTCGCAGCTGGGCTGCGCGCTCCTTAGCATTTTTGTTATTCCTAAGTGAATTCTTATTACAACTTAACTTGCCCTCTCCTTGTCCCCTATACGCTTTTGTGTCCGGGGACGTTAATCCAAAAAAAAAAATATATATATATATTAGTAGCGTAGTAAGATCATTATCATTATCACTTTCCACTGTACGGATGGTAGGCAGTAGTTATAATAGTCATTGCACAAATCTTCAGTGTTCTATAGACAGACTTCCATCTTTGGCCCAAAGAGAGTCGATAGTCGTAGCCAAGGTCTTTGGAAGGTAGCATTAGGCCTATTGTCACATAGTACACTATACCGTCAGTTAATGTAAGTAGGCTAGCAGGGACCCGACTTACCCTGTTCACGAGTCGCTCCTTCGCTGCAAAATAATTCTTATTCTCATTACTACAATTGCAAAGTTAAATTAGTATCATTGTCTTGACTTAATGACCAAGGTTTTAATAATCAAAATATTAACAATTTTCAAACCTCTCGTTTTGGTATTTCCATTTCAGTGAATTTAAAATTTTTAAAAAGTTAAGTTGTGTTGTATTGTGTTGTATTGTATGGTCTTGTACTGTATTGAATTGTTTGACATTCACAAAGTTGAAAGAGGACGAACTTAGGTACGACACTTTTCAGGACACCGAGGGTTTTCTCCGGGTACTCCGGTTTCTTCCCTCTCTTCAATATTGGTAATAATTATACAATTAAAAAAACCCAACACAAAACACTAACAACCAACAACAACACACACAAAACACAACTGATTTCTACTCCGACTTCTGTCATACCAATCTCTTCAGATCGCCGCGTTTTGAGTTCGATTGAACAAAGAGCGCGTGACGTGTCAGCATCATGTATTATTATTATTATTATTATTATTATTATTATTATGATGATGATGATGATGATGATGATGATGATGATGATGATGATGATGGTTATCATCATCATCATCATCATCATTATTATTATTATTATTATTATTATTATTATTATTATTATTATTATTATTATTATTATTATTATTATTATTATATTAATGAGTCTAGATCGTATTAGATATAGATATATATATAAATAAAATGTCTCTCTTTGAATCCTGACTTCAGCAAACTATTGTGTGATTGCTGGATATTACGGGCCAGCGCTTTGAGAAGCTCTCTGAGCTTGTAAGTGCGCTATATAAGAGAAATTTATTTTTTCTTTCTTTCTTTCTTTCTTTCTTTCTCTCTCTCTCTCTCTCTCTCTCTCTCTCTCTCTCTCTCTCTATCTCTCTCTCCCTCTCTCTCTCTCTCCCTCTCTCTTTCCCTGTCTTTGTGTACATGTCTTTGTCTCTTTCTTTCTCTTTTTCTTTTCTCTCTCTCTCTCTCTCTCTCTCTCTCTCTCTCTCTCTCTCTCTCTCTCTCTCTCTCTCTCTCTCTCTCTTTCTCTGTATCTATTTCTATTTCTCTCTCTCTTTTTTTCTCCACATATGTGTGTGTGTGTGTGGTTGTGAGTGTGGGGTTTATAATAGAGTTGAGTTCATGTTCATGTGTTATATATACCTGGTGTTTTTTACAATTATTATATTAGTTATTAGGGAAACGCTTTGTACATTTATCACACTGACATTGGAATGCTCTGAAGAAGAATATTAATAACGGAAAATTTGGCAAATCAAATTGAGTGGATAACATTTTGTCATCTCAAAGTGTATATATAAAACTTTTTTTTTTAAATTTATTTTTTTTTTTTATAGCATTGTATACATTTTTAATACAGCAAGAAGCCACTGGCTAGCTGTCTGCTGGTCTCCACACTCCTCCTCTCCATCCACCCACCTTCATGTCTCCATTATTGTTGTATAAATAACGCTGACTAATTTCTAAACGTGTACATCTCTCTTCTGCCTTAACCATCCCTCTTCCCTTCTCTACACACCAACCACAACAAATCCTAATATTATTTTAGGTATTTTTTTTTAAAAATCTATATAATATTACTACAATTGTTTGGATATCCTATGATTTGTACTTGTGTAATATAATATACTAGCGGCCTCAAGTGTGTGTGTATGTGTGGTTGTGGGTGTGCGGGTGTGTGTGTGTGTGTGTGTGTGTGTGCGCGCGCGCGAATACTTCTCTTTATAAAAATGACTGTTTTTATAAAGATTGTATGTTTGTCATTATTTCTTACGATGGAATCATGTTTTATCTCATAATTTTGTATCATAATTATTGTTTAATATTTATTTTTGCGAAGGTGTGTGTGTGTGTGCGTGTGCGTGTGTGTGTGTGTGTGTGAATATTTCTCTTTAAAAATGCCTTTCTTATATAGGCTTACTTAGTCATGACTATCTGAAAATATTGGCAAATATCGGGAAATAAAAAAGTATGAGCATATAACGCAAGCGAAACGTGAACCCTCACAGCAGATCTACAACAAAGAATACAAAGCCTGGAGATGAGATGCTACAAAAGACTTCTGGGCATTTTCTATACTCAGCACATCACCAACGACAAAGTCCGACAGATCATGACACAAGCTATTGGACAACACGATGACATGCTCACAGTGGTGAAGAAACGGAAATTCCGATGGTATGGCCACGTCACCAGGACATCATTCCTTGCAAAGACCATCCTGCAAGGCACGGTGCAAGGAGGCAGGAGAAGAAGGGGACAGAAAAAGTGGTGGGAGGACAACATTCGAAAATGTCAGGCTTGACACTGAACGAAGCGATGGGGGTTGTTGAGGACAGAGAAAGATGGAGTACGCTGGTTAAACGATCATCTGTGGTGCCCCAACGACTTTCGAGTTACGGGATAGGATAGGATAGGCTGAATATATAAGCAAATGGTCATCATCTAGCGCGAATTAGACATTTCATACATTTTTGTTCAACTTTGATCCCGACCTCAGTCAGACACACTTTAAATTATAGTTGTAGAATGTGTGATAATGTGATATCAATATTTCAGCAGGTCACAGAAAGGACAGTTTATTTTTCCCAGTTCGACCTTGTGTGGCAAGATGCATGCGCGTGTGTGTGTTTTGTTGAGTTTGTGTGTGTGTGAGTGTGTGCGTGTGCGTGTGTGAATTATATTGTGCGTGCGTCTGTGTGTGTTGTGATTGTGTGTATGTGACTGTGTATGTGTATGAAATAAAACTGAATTTTTTTAATATTAGGGATACAGATTTTAAACTAATTAATAAGAGACTAATTAAGAGAGAGAGAGAGAGAGTGTGTGTTTGTGTGTGTGCGTGCGTATTATATTTTTGGTATCAATGTATATGATTATGATGGGAAAGGGTTCGCGAAAGCGTGTGTGTGAAACAATAAGTGTGTGTGAGTGTGTGTGCGGGTATGTGCGTGTGTGTGTGTGGCGTGTGTGTGCGTGTGTTTGAGAAGGAGAGAAACGGAGAGAGAAAGAGAGAAAATTTGCGCAGTGGTGAGAGCGTCCGTTGCGCGTGTGTATATATGCGCGCGCCAGCAATTATGCCTGTATCTGTGTTTGTGTACAATTAGGGATATTTTATGTAAAATGATGTGTATTTATGCGTGCAACAGTGTGGGTAAGAGGAGTAGGCATGTAACAGTGTGGGTAAGAGGAGTAGGCATGTAAGAGTGTGGGTAAGAGAGGTAGGCATGTAACAGTTTGGGTAAGAGGAGTAGGCATGTAACAGTTTGGGCAAGAGGAGTAGGCATGTAACAGTGTGGGTAAGAGGGGTATGCATGTAACAGTGTGGGTAAGAGGAGTAGGCATGTAACAGTGTGGGTAAGAGGGGTAGGCATGTAACAGTGTGGGTAAGAGGGGTGGGCATGTAACAGTGTGGGTAAGAGGAGTAGGGATGTAACAGTGTGGTTAAGAGGGGTAGGCATGTAACAGTGTGGGTAAGAGAAGTATGCATGTAACAGTGTGGGTAAGAGGAGTAGGCATGTAACAGTGTGGGTAAGAGGAGTAGGCATGTACCAGTGTGGGTAAGAGGGGTAGGCATGTAACAGTGTGGGTAAGAGAGGGGTAGGCATGTAACAGTGTGGGTAAGAGAAGTATGCATGTAAAAGTGTGGGTAAGAGGAGTAGGAATCTAGCAGTGTGGGTAAAAGAGGTATGCATGTAACAGTGTGGGTAAAAGGGGTATGCATGTAAGTGTGGGTAAGAGGAGGTATGCATGTAACAGTGTGGGTAAGAGAGGTATGCATGTAACAGTGTGGGTAAGAGGAGTAGGCATGTAACAGTGTGGTAAGAGGAGTAGGCATGTAACAGTGTGGGTAAGATGGGTATGCATGTAACAGTGTGGGTAAGAGGAGTAGGCATGTAACAGTGTGGGTAAGAGGGGTAGGCATGTAACAGTGTGGGTAAGAGGAGTAGGGATGTAACAGTGTGGTTAAGAGGGGTAGACATGTAACAGTGTGGGTAAGAGGGGTAGGTATGTAACAGTGTGGGTAAGAGGAGTAGGCATGTAACAGTGTGGGTAAGAGAAGTAGGCATGTAACAGTGTGGGTAAGAGGAGTAGGCATGTAACAATGTGGGTAAGAGGGGTAGGCATGTAACAGTGTGGGTAACTTGAGTAGGCATGTAACAGTGTGGGTAAGAGGAGTAGGCATGTAACAGTGTGGGTAAGAGAGGTATGCATGTAACAGTGTGGGCAAGAGGAGTAGGCATGTAACATTAAGGGTAAGAGGAGTAGGCATGTAACAGCGTGGGTAAAAGGGGTATGCATGTAACAGTGTGGGTAAAAGAGGTATGCATGTAACAGTGTGGGTACCCACACTGTTACATGCATACCCCTTTTACCCACGCTGTTACATGTCTACTCGTCTTACCCACAATGTTACATGCCTACTCCTCTTGCCCACACTGTTACATGCCTACCTCTCTTACCCACACTGTTACATGCATACTCCTCTTACCCACACTGTTACATGCCTACTCCTCTTACCCACACTGTTACATGCCCTTCAATAATGGTACAGGACGCAGTCAATATAAAAATTTAAAAAATAAAAATTTGATTCTCTTTCCGTCTTCTAATAGCGATCTCCCTGCCTTTACACCACCTGTTTGAGTGCTGGATGTGTATTTTGTGTGTGTGAGGGTGAATGAGACAGGTGAGCGTGTATGTTGGTATAGATCGCCGCGCTTTGAGCCTGATTGATTTGGGGAAAGGCGCGTATATAGCATCCTGTATTATTATTATTATTATTATTATTATTATTATTATTATTATTATTATTATTATTATTATTATTATATTATTATTATTATTATTATTATTATTATTATTATTATTATTATTATTATTATTATTATTAATATTATGCATGTAAGTGTGGGTAAGAGGAGTAGGCATGTAACAGTGTGGGTAAGAGAGGTATGCATGTAACAGTGTGGGTAAGAGGAGTAGGCATGTAACAGTGTGGGTAAGAGGAGTAGGCATGTAACAGTGTGGGTAAGATGGGTATGCATGTAACAGTGTGGGTAAGAGGGGTAGGCATGTAACAGTGTGGGTAAGAGGAGTAGGTATGTAACAGTGTGGGTTAGAGGAGTAGACATATAACAGTGTTGGTAAGAGGGGTATGCATGCAACAGTGTGGGTAAGAGGAGTAGGCATGTAACAGTGTGGGTAAGAGGAGTAGACATATAACAGTGTTGGTAAGAGGAGTAGGCATGTAACAGTGTGGGTAAGAGGAGTAGGCATGTAACAGTGTGGGTAAGAGGGGTAGGCATGTAACAGTGTGGGTAAGAGGGGTAGGCATGTAACAGTGTGGGTAAGAGGGGTAGGCATGTAACAGTGTGGGTAAGAGAGGTATGCATGTAACAGTGTGGGTAAGAGGGGTATGCATGTAACAGTGTGGGTAATAGGGGTATGCATGTAACAGTGTTGGTAAGAGGGGTAGGCATGTAACAGTGTGGGTAAGAGAGGTATGCATGTAACAGTGTGGGTAAGAGGGGTAGGCATGTAACAGTGTGGGTAAGAGGGGTATGCATGTAACAGTGTGGGTAAGAGAGGTATGCATGTAACAGTGTGGGTAAGAGGGGTTGCATGCGTGTGTTTGCCAGTCGGCCCTCTTTCTCTCACTGCTGTCTGTAACTGCAAAAGTATGCGCGTCTTGACCAGTCAGTTCTTATTTTAAATGTACGCGTTTTCAGTTTTATATATTTGCGTGCTTCTTCGTGACGATGTGTGCTTGCGAGTGTGTATGCGTGTGGAGTGTGTATGCGTGTGGAGTGTGTATGCGTGTGGAGTGTGTATGCGTGTGGAGTGTGTATGCGTGTGGAGCGCGAGGGGAATAGAGTTGCAGACAGGAAAAGAGGATCACTTTAACAAGGACCTACTTACTTAAATCACCTACCACCAATCCCTACCTACTTAAACCACCTACCACCAATCCCTACCTACTTAAACCACCTACCACCAATCCCTACCTACTTAAATCACCTACCACCAATCCCTACCTACTTAAATCACCTACCACCAATCCCTACCTACTTAAACCACCTACCACCAATCCCTACCTACTTAAACCACCTACCACCAATCCTTATCTATTTAATGCACTCAGTTACACAATCCACCTACAAATCATCTAATTACTCACTGACCCGGTCATTCATTCATTCATTCATTCACCCGCTCGCTAAGAAATAAACGGGAACCCCACTCTGCCCAAAACATAACGCTTCTGGAAGAAGCAGTCTGACATCAGCGCTGTTCTGAAATGACCCACATTTTCCTGATTCAGCAAGAGAGAGAGAGAGAGAGAGAGAGAGAGAGAGAGAGAGAGAGAGAGAGAGAGAGAGAGAGAGAGAGAGAGAGAGATCAATACTTCCATGCCTCCTCTCTCGCAGGGACTTCCAATTCCACCATTCTCACCGCTCTTTTGGACTGGCAAGCGACTTTTCCCGCTCGTTGCCTGGTTGACTCCCAACGTTTCCTCGCGCTGTGGCTCAAGACTCAAAATGGCCGCCATACTGGTAGAGCGCAAGACACCAGTCGCAGGCTAGGAATTCAGGGAGAGGAAAGAGTAGAGAAAGAAAAAGAAGGAGGAGGAGGAGGTGAAGGAGAGGGAGAAGAGGAAGGAAAAGAAACAAAGGGATGGTAAAAGATTAAGGTTAGGGGAAACAGGACTTGAAATGCAAAATCGATTTGATTATCCTTTGAAGTTGGAGAGAAAGGCTAGAATGTGGATTCATTATTGCTTGGGCTTTGGCAGCACGTTATATATGGTTAAGGTGGCTCAAGCTTGGGAGGAATTCAGGACTAGTCTGGGAAAGGAGGAGGAGGAGGAGAAAACGAGGAGGGAAGAAGAAGAAGTTGTTGTTTCATCAATTTTTATACGTTAACTTCAGTTGTACCGATGAAGAAAATGGGAACGAATAAGAAGAAAAAAAAGAAGATGAGCTGAAAAAAAAGGAATAAAAGGAAGTGCAGAAGGAGGAGGAGGAGGAGGAGGAGGAGGAAGAAGAAGAAGAAGAAGAAGAACAACAACAGTGCAAAAGAGGAATCGACTTGAACTGATAGGGAAAAAAATCGATATTATTATTTTATACAATACAATGCAATACAATACAATTATACATCTGTATGACCTCAAAAGGAATCAAGTAGGCATGAGTTTTGAAGAACCTCAACTGGAGTGTTGTAGCCCATTCTGTCTGTGCGTTTCTACATTATTGACTCTGAATTGGTTAATTTTGTAGATGTGAGTAAAATGCAAGATCTATACTAATTGTCACAAAGCCCATATGACTCACATGCTCCTTCTGGAACTCAATATTTCAAGGGAAAACAAAATGAAGTGGTGGCATTAAAGTGCTGCAAAGTAATACTGACCTTAAGCTTTCTATGCTCTTGATCTTGAGATGACTTTGACCTCTGGCTCCAAATAAACTCGTGTACTATCAACTAAAGTACAGCAACCGTTGAATTAGGCCACCAAAAAAAACCCACGATGACGTTAGGATGACTTTGACCCTCACGTGATCTGTAATGCATGTTTGATCAAATAACCCAATGTTGTTGCATACTATTGGTTAAATAAACCACCATTCCCCTAAACGATGGCCGATGTTTTCTAGTTTTTTGCAAGGCCTAAAATGACCTTGACCTTCAAAAGCAACGCAAAAAACAATATATGAAAGATCAATCTGAACTAATTTGGACTTTATGTCTCTCATAGTGTAGGGTTAATGTCACTTCAACGTACTTAAACAAACCGACTTTGCAGCTCCAGTGACCTTGACATTGGAGTGAGGTTGACCAAATGTGCATAGTATACGTGTCTCATTGACATCTATCATGATTCAAAAAAATCATACGTTCAATATTAATAACCTTTTTTTTTTTAAAGTGAAATTTTATGAAAAATTGTCATTTTTTGACAAGCATTTGATGACTTTGGGAAATTGACCTTGAAGTGAAGTCTATCATTCACTGCTCATTTATGAGGTCTCATGGGTATACATCATCGTACCAAGTTTGGTTGAAATAGGCTCTTAGTACTTAACCACTTTAAAGTTTTTGCACAGACAGACGGCGTACAGACAGACAGACGGACGGATTTTATTCAATATCATTTTTGGACGATTTAGGACTCATCTCGCACAGGTTTGCAAAATTCTAGATTTTTTTTTGGGGGGGGGTGAGGGTGGGGGAGGGGAGGGAAGAGAGGGAGTACATAAAAAACTGATCTTATTGGTAAGGGCAAAACATCATTTGCAGAAGATAAATTTAAAGTATGTTCCCAGTAAACATTTCTTTACTGTGAAAAAAAAAAGGATTACAAAGATAGATTATGGAGTAAATAAATAAATAAATTTAAAAACAATAATGATGATGATGATGATGATGATGATGATGATGATGATGATGATGATGATGACGATGATAATATTGTTGTAGTTGATGATATAATGATAATGATGATGATGATAATGATGACGACGATGATGATGATATGATGATGATGATGACGATGATGATGATGTTGTTGATGATGATGATGATTATGGCAGCGCTTTTTTCCTATAAAAGCATTTTAAGGATAGACAGTGTTACACTCAGTTCGATGTTGGTGTTTTCTATCAGTATCTGATTCAGCCCCGATGCTTGAATTCCTGATAGTTGTGTAACTCAGATTCGTTTATTCACGCAACCCGTCCAAACAGCGTACAAGTCACAAAGTCCACGTATGAAGTTTTCCGCTTTTATTCAGCACACATCAACAACTGCATACAATTCTCAATTCAACTCAACAACTTTCACAGCAACTCTCAAATCACTATCAACAACTTTACTCTCTCAACAGCGACTCGGCTCACACGATTAAATAACCTCTCTCTTTTCTGGAACGATTTGGTACGTGGTAGAAATGACGCACTGCCACCAATCGAACTAAAGATCGTCATCACTGACTTACGTCATTCACATTTTCTCTACTTCCGGGAACATTCACGACCTTCGATATCCATCGGGAAATTTCTATCAAGAGTAAACACGCATATCCAGAAGATTCTCAAATAATATCGACTAACGCAAATTATCAACGTTATACAAAGCCTCTCCTAACAACAATGCAAACTCAAATCAAAGGTAAATAAACTCCATTATTGAATACTTTGCAAATCGAAACGATTAGATCTATCGTGCGCGCTTCCGACATACTTCGTTCGCGTTTCAACGTAACATAACCCCCCACTCAAGAAGAAATTTACCCAATTTCTTTCAACAACGTTGAAACGTAATGCACAAACAAAGTCCACAATTGAAACTAATTTAAGACTTTCTGAATACTGTAATTGCGCTCAGCTTATCTACACAGAGTCAATGGTTTTCATCTTCAAATCTGCCTGGATATTGTCAATGTTCACAGTTCATTCACACAAGGTCAATGTTTCTCATCTGCAAGTCTGTTTAGATATTGCCAATGTTCTCCACACAGTCAATGTTCTTTCAACCGCAAGGAAACGACGCCTCTCAGTTGCGGTCGTCATCGGCCCAGGGTCAAAGACGATGATCACGTGGGCTTCCCTGGAATCAGTGCGTCCTCCGTTGTCTCCTTCTTCCATCGGATGTCCGACGCAGTCGACGTTGTCAGCTCCCAGGATGCATTCGCTGGGTCTCACGGTCAGGTTGGCTTCTGCGGGACGGTGGAACAGCTCCCTCAAGGTCTGCAGATGCTCCTTCCAGGTCTGGGTGTGGACTTCATGTTCGACAAAGTCGTAGAGCCTGGGACATCGCTGAAGTTATGGGGAAACTCGCCCATAAGGTCCTTGAGCTCCAACTTTTGACCTTCCGTCAAGCTCTTGGTCCTAGCTTAACATCATCGATGCCTTCTTTGCTGTGGAAGTCTCCCAGTTCCAACAGTTCTTCGCTGTCAAAGCTGTCGTCGGTCACAGCTGCTGTGCTGCGTGCACAGTCTCTGATGGCCTTTCCACGTACAGCTTAAGGAGGTTGGCGTGGTATATCTTGGAATGCTGGCCGACCTTCACCTTGTAGTCGTTGATCCCCACCACGGTCTCCACTTCGTACGGGCCTTTCCACTGCATCAGCAACTTATTATGATCGGTAGGTAGCAGCACCAGCACTTTGTTGCCAGGTTTGAACTTCCTGTTCACAGCCCTACGGTCATAGTAGTGCTTTCCACAGTCCTGGGACTTCTTCAGGTTTTCTCTGGCTATCTCGAGAGTCTGCTCCAGCTTCTCCCGTAGCTCAAACACGTACTGGTAGCTGTTCTTCACCTCTGGGTGTCTACTTCTTTCGTCCACAGTTCTTTTAGGATGTGCATCGGCCCTCGGATGGTTCTTCCGTACAGCAGCTCGAACGGAGAAAAGCCGGTGGACTCCTGCGGTACTTCTCTGTAGGCGAAAAGTAAGGCGTTGATGTAGCGATGCCATTGTCTGGGCTGCTCGCTGCACAGTTTCTTCAGGTGGACTTCAGCGTAGCATTGAACTTTTCGACAAGCCCGTTGCACATTGGATGGTAGGGTGTCGTAGTCAAATGCCGGATGCTCAGCAGTCTGTTGACCTCCTTCATGCAGTCAGAGACGAACTGCGTCCCGAGGTCTGTCAGAATTTCTTCAGGCACTCCAAGTCTACTGAACATGTCCACCAGTGCCTCTGCTACAGTTTCAGTGTCAATCTTCTTCAGTGGCACTGCTTCTGGGTACCGAGTCGCATAGTCCACTAAAGTCAGTACCCACCGATGACCTTCTTCACTCGGAGGTCTTATTTCGCCGATTAAGTCTAAGGCCACCCTCTTGAAAGGTCGGTCGATCAGAGGCATCCTCTGCATAGGCACTTTCGGACCCTTCCTCGAGGTATGGTCTTCTGGCAAATGTCACATGATCGGAAACGGCTGACGTCCGCATGAAGTCCTGGCCAGTAGAACACCGCCTGGATTCTGTCTGACGTCTTCTTGATGCCTAGGTGACCTCCCATGATTGAGTCATGCGCTACTTCCATCACCTGGCGCCTTAGGGTAACGGTACCAAGACTTGACGTAGTGGTTTCCCTCCGTTGACCCTCGGGTGCTGGAAGATTCGTACAGGATCTTGGCCTTCACCTCAAAATAGACCGTACCACTGCCTTTGGTCACGTGGTCTTGGCGGTTCCTGTACTTGTTTAAAGTACTATCAGCTTCCTGGAGCTGGATCAGCTTATCTCTGTCCACGATGGCAGCTTAGAGTTGTCGGCGACCTTCAGTGGCGTAGACGTCTTGTCTCTCTTGGCCTGGGCCCTGGTAGTAACAGCACCGACGATCTCTGGTCGGCAGGGCTGAGCCGGAGTAACCACATTGTCCCGTAGCAGCTCTGTAAGGTCTCCATCGGGAAATGGCAATGGATCCTCCTCCACAACTTCGACGTGTTGAGTTGAGGCAGGACTCCACTCTGGATCGGGGTCGTCGGGTCGTCTCGCGCCGTCGATATTCCCGATCATCAAATCATACAGCGGCTTCTTCAGGCAAACCGCTTCGACTTCGCCTATGTAGAAAGGGGTGTTGACATGAATCTTCGCAACTGGCGCTCTCACACATTTGCTGTCGGCCATAAGTGTCCATTTTGAATCGCCAGTGAACTGTTCTTTAGCGATTAGGTCTTCTCTGACGATGACCCCACTGCAGCCAGAGTCTCTTGACAGTCACTTCATGATTTCCGACGCGTCCCTTTGAAACAGGCATGTTCTGGACGGTCACAGCTGCGCTGGCGACGACGGGGATTTTCCGTTGGCAAGGAGAAGTTGGCCATCGGTCATGCACTCTTGCACGTCCGCAGGTAGCTGTGCGCTTGGTCTCACTCGGAAGAATGACGCTCCCGCCGCACACTTGATGGTCAGATCTACTGGTTTGCCGTTGATTGGAGAACCGCCTCTGCCGGTTGCCCGCCGCTGCGTTGTCCGTACTGCTCCGCTGTCCGCTACTTTTGTTTTGAGGACAGTTAGCCGCTCTGTGGTCTGTAGCGTTGCAGTGAAACAGCCTCTTGAATGCCCTTCCCTGGGAGGAGGCGTGGAGTCTGTCTGTCTCTGGCTCGTCTGGCTTCCCTGGATCTGGTTCACATGGTTTCCAGTCTTCTGAAAATGTTTCGTCGCGCTGGGTGGCCCCAGGGTTTTCCCATGAGCGATGAGATATCTTTCAGCAGCCTCAGTCACATCTTTAAGCGTCTGCAGCTTTTGTTCTTCTAAGTGGGTCGCTAGGTCCTTGTGACAGGCATTGAGAAATTGTTCTTTCACAATCAGGTCATGGAGACTGTCGTAAGACTTCATTTCGCCTGATAACTCCACCCACTTGTGTAGATATGACGACAGGCGCTCCACAAACTGCTTTGGCGTCTCGTCTGACTTAGGCCGGCATTCACGGAAGCGTTTACGGTAGCCCTTCTCTGTAAAGTTGTAGCACTGCAATAGGGCCTCTTTCAAGACGTCATAGTCTTTAGCGTCATCGTCCGACAATCTGGTGTAGACGTCGAGTGCTTCTCCCGTCAGAAGTGCACTTAGTCGAATCGCCCAGTCTTGAGGTTGCCAGTTAGAGCTTTTGGCAAACCTTTCAAATCTCGCCAAATAACTGTCGATCTGGTCCTTCCCGTCGACGAAAGCTGGCAATTTTGGAGCCATGTGGTCGTTGGTGACTTGTGGCGCATGCTGATTGGGATACGCGCCAACTCTAGCTGGTACTGACGATCAGCTTCTCTTTCCTCACGCCTGCGCTCATCTTCTCTTTCTTGCCGCTGCTGTTCAATTTCCAGACGCTTCAGTTCAAATTCTCTTTCTTCACGCCGTCGCTCATCTTCTCTTTCTTCACGCTGACGTTGTTCTTCTCTTTCTTGTATTCTCTCCTGAGACTTGACGTACTCCGTCAGCTGTTTCCCTTTTAGATTCAGTGCAATCCCTTTCTGCCAGAAGTCAGCCATCTTGATGCTTCTGGAAAGTTCTTTTCTGGAAAGTTCTTTCTGGAAAGTTCTTGACTGTAGAGTTATTTTTCTGGAAAGTTCTTGACTGTGCTGTACCTTTCTAGACTGTTCTAGAACAGCACGCTTTCTGCAGTAGCGCTGATGCTTGCCACTAGTCGCCTTCGTTGACGCAGGCCCCGCTGTCCTCGTCGTATGCGACGCTGCACCACGCTGGTGTTGATGTACACGCTCCTGTGCTTGTAACACTGGCGATGTAGCTCCGAGACTGTCCCTCGACGTAGTCTTACGGTAGCCACGTAGTCCCGATCTGTTGTTCGCTCACGAAGCAACTCTTCAGCGACTACACGCCCTTGCAGTCAACCCGAACCTATCGGTGATGTAGTCCCAGTATGTTGGCCCCTCTCGACGCAACTCGTTGGCGGCTACCCTCGATGACTGCCTCTCGTAACGTTGACTCGCTTGTAGCAGTTGAACCCTTGGCTATGGCGTGAATCCCGGCTTGGCCCCCAAAATGTTACACTCAGTTCGATGTTGGTGTTTTCTATCAGTATCTGATTCAGCCCCGATGCTTGAATTCCTGATAGTTGTGTAACTCAGATTCGTTTATTCACGCAACCCGTCCAAACAGCGTACAAGTCACAAAGTCCACGTATGAAGTTTTCCGCTTTTATTCAGCACACATCAACAACTGCATACAATTCTCAATTCAACTCAACTTTCACAGCAACTCTCAGTTTCACTATCAACAACTTTACTCTCAACAGCGACTCGGCTCACGATTAAATAACCTCTCTCTTTTCTGGAACGATTTGGTACGTGGTAGAAATGACGCACTGCCACCAATCGAACTAAAGATCGTCATCACTGACTTACGTCATTCACATTTTCTCTACTTCCGGGAACATTCACGACCTTCGATATCCATCCGGAAATTTCTATCAAGAGTAAACACGCATATCCAGAAGATTCTCAAATAATATCGACTAACGCAAATTATCAACGTTATACAAAGCCTCTCCTAACAACAATGCAAACTCAAATCAAAGGTAAATAAACTCCATTATTGAATACTTTGCAAATCGAAACGATTAGATCTATCGTACGCGCTTCAGCCATATTATCATTCGCGTTTCAACGTAATCGTACGCGCTTCAGCCATATTATCATTCGCGTTTCAACGTAACAGACAGTGGTTCTGGATCTTGAGTTATTAGGTTAAATCTACATCGAATCTGGACTAAATTATATTGAAACCTAGATTACATTAAATCGTGACTTGTGATGTAGCAATGAAAAATAAGGTTATTTTAACAATATTACGCTTTAAAACGTTTAATTAGATTGTTATAGAAGTCGTGAGGTATAAGAAAACAACAACAACAACACACAAATGCACTCACACACACGCACACACACATACTCACAAACACAAACAACACACGCACAAAAAACATTAAAAAAAACACCGGTTTTCAAAATATAAAATCTAACACTGGAAAAATATTTAATTAGATTGTTAACTGTGATGCAGCAAAAACTATAAAGTTACTTTAAAAATGCCACGGTGGTCTAATAGGAGTGCTTTGGCTTGCGGATCTGAAGGTCCCGGGTTCGAGCCCTGACCGGGCCATTGTGTTGTATCCTTGGGAAAGACACTTTACTCCCGTTTCCTACTCCTTCGGATGAGAGTATAAACCGAGGTCTAGTCTGTGTGTCGCATACATTCCATCATAACGGACTTTAAAGATCCTGACGCTCATGTCCTAGACGGTTGAGTGCCGGTAACAAGAACACACCCAGCATGCACTTGGTCCTTCTCCCCCCATTTCTGGATGCCCAGGATTGTGCTCAGTTGTCCGGGCGTCAGACCATGCGCCCAAAGGCTGCGGGTGGGCGTCTCGGGCGGTTTGAGTTAGATCCTGTATCGGCCAGCGCTTTGAGCGGCTCTTGAGTTGGTAAAGTGCTATATAAAAAGTTATTCAATAAATGTAATACCGTAACAGGTGTAATTATTTCTCTTTATGTTTGAGAAGTATCCTCCAATATTAATGTTGCTAACACGCCTGGGATATTTCACTGACTTGACGACAGCAACAACACTTTCATTGACAATGCCGCAGTTTGAAGTCAGTGGTGGACAGTGATGGGTGGGAAGTGGATCAACAAGACAATGTGGTGGGCAGAAGGCAGGTAGAGAGGGGAGAGAGAGAGAGATGGGGGAGGAGATGGGGGGGGGGGGTAAGAGGTGGGATTTGAAGTGTGCTGATGAGGGTAGTGTCAGGCATGGGGGCGTGCAATAAGAGAAGAGAGGAAGTTTGGCGGAAAGATAGGTGGAGGGAAGTAGAGCAGATGGTGGGAGGGGTGGGATGGGGGGAATGCGTGCTGACACAGTGACAATGCGGAGGAGTAGAAGATGCCGTGCTGGAGGCTTAGTCGCCGCACAACAGACTCGCTGGCTCTAGAAGGCAGAAATTTATTTTCTCTTTTTGTTTGCGTGTTTATAAAAAAAAATAAACAACAACAACAAGAACGAAAAGCAAGCAAAAAGAACCCATACATTAGATATTGTTGTGGTTTTTAAAGCCACTAATAGCTGATGGAAACACGTTGTCTTATCTGTGCAAACATCTCAGCTTTCCCCCCATTGGAAGCAACTGATATTCAGTGAAGCTATTACAATGTTATCTGTGTAAACTCTCCGCCTTGTCCGTTTTGTCCCATCAGTTATCACCTTCCTTTAATGTCTAGCGCTGATAACAACATTATTTAACATAATGTTATTTTGGTCACTTCTTAACAAATTATACATAATAAATTACACAGTTTATATCTCTCTATATATATCTATATATCTATATATAAATCTATCCTAAAAAGAAGTCTGGGCGCCCTCAACAGAAGTCTGCGTGTCCTCAACAAAAGTCAGCGTGTCCTCAGCAGAAGTTTGTGTCCTCAACAGAAGTCCGTGTGTCCTCAACAGAAGACTGTGTGTCCTCAACAGAAGTCTTCGTGTTCCCAACCGAAGTCTGTGTGTACTTAACAGAAGTTTGTGTGTCCTCAACAGAAGTATGTGTGTCCTCAACCGATGTCAGTGCTCCTCAACAGATGTCAGTGTGTCCTCAACAAAAGTCTGCGTGACCTCAACAGAAGTCTGCGTGTCTTCAACAGAAGTCTGTGTGCCCTCAACAGAATCAACAGAAGTCTGTGTGTCCTCGATACACACAACAACAAGAATTCAAAATTCACATCTCTTTGTTATTATCATCATTAGTGTTAGTATTAGCATTATACTGGTACGTGTTAATAGTTAACAGGGCACACTGTGCCAAACGAATTTTAAACTTGATGTCACAGTGACATTGTGAGATTCTGTGACGATCAGTCTGAAAGACTTTGTAAGTCATCTTTAAGTCAATGTGAAGTCAAAGCCATCGATTTGATTCTCCACCTTGCACCCTTGCTTCCACCCCCTCTCCTCACGTGTGTTTTGTGATGTCTTCCTTACTTCAGTGTGTGTATGTGTGTGTATTTTGTGATGTCTTCCTTACATGTGTGTGTGTGTGTGTGTGTGTGTGTGTGTGTGTGTGTGTTTTGTGATGTCTTCCTTACTTCAGTGTGTGTATGTGTGTGTGTTTTGTGATGTCTTCATTACTTCAGTGTGTGTATGTGTGTAATAATAATAATAATAATAATAATAATACAGGATGCTATGTACGCTCCTTTCCCCAAGGCTCAAAGCGCGGCGATCTATACCAACATACACGCTCACCTGTCTCATTTACCCTCACACACACCAAATACACATACATCACTCAAACAGGTGGTGTAAAGGCAGGGAGATCGCTATTAGAAGACGGAAGAAAATCGAATTTTTATGTTTGACTGCATCCTGTACCATTATTGAAGGGAGGGAGGAAACCGGAGTGCCCGGAGAAAACCCTCGGTGACCTCAGTAGTCTCGTACCTAAGTCACATACGTTCGCCCCTTGCGGGAATCGAACCCGCGACCTTCGGCATAGGAAACCGGCGACTTATCCACTGCGCCACGAGGTGTTTTGTGATGTCTTCCTTACTTCAGCGTGTGTATGTGTGTGTGTTTTGTGATGTCTTCCTTACTTCAGTGTGTGTATGTGTGTGTGTGTTTTGTGATGTCTTCCTTACTTCAGTGTGTGTATGTGTGTGTGTGTTTTGTGATGTCTTTCTTACTTCAGTGTGTGTATGTGTGTGTTTTGTGATGTCTTCCTTACTTCAATGTGTGTATGTGTGTGTGTTTTTGTGATGTCTTCCTTACTTCAGTGTGTGTATGTGTGTGCGTTTTGTGATGTCTTCCTTACTTCAGTGTGTGTATGTGTGTGTGTTTTGTGGTGTCTTCCTTACTTCAGTGTGTGTGTTTTGTGATGTCTTCGTTACTTCAGTGTGTGTATGTGAGTGTTTTGTGATGTCTTCCTTACTTCAGTGTGTGTATGTGTGTGTGTTTTGTGATGTCTTCGTTACTTCAGTGTGTGTATGTGAGTGTTTTGTGATGTCTTCCTTATTTCAGTGTGTATGTGTGTGTGTTTTGTGATGTCTTCCTTACTTCAGTGTGTGTATGTGTTTGTGAGAGCGCGCGCGCTGCCGTTTTTGTTGAAATGTAATTAATTATGTTTTATCTGAACGTGTTTTCTGTTGACTTTAAATAATCCTCTGGGGTTTTATTGTGTGTGAAACAATTTTAATTAGTATTTTTGTTTCGAACGCATTTTGTGTATGTCTATGGTCTCTGAATCTGTTTACTGATGTATTCATTTGTGGATATTGTTGGTGTAAAATATTTATTAGCAGTTCTCCGACGTCACAAGCGCACATAATTAACTGATATAATAAATATATTTTTCAAATTGTATTTTGATTATTTTTGTTTTCCAATCATTGAATTTTTGCCACTTAAAAAAAATATTATTTTTAATTACAATTTTGTTTGTTCCAAAATCAAGAATGTTATTAGATTAATAACCGAACATGTCTTAGTTAATAGCCCATGACCACACGACTACTTGCTATTTGCACCCATCGTTAGCGTGTTGTACTTTGTTCTCTCATACATAAGCCTACATCTCTCATACATACATCTCTCATACATACATCTCTCAAACATACATCTCTCCATACACAAAATCAAACGAGAAAATAAGAGACAGTGGTTAAAAATTCAGACAAATTTATTCACATTCAAAACCCTAAAAGTAATACCGGTCCTTAGTATTACCCTAAAAATAGGGATTTTTTTTGTCATACACAACAACTGTTCAACTATATTTACACATCGAAATATTCTCCAACAAAGATTCTCTTGCGCACGAACGAACAGCCATATACATTTTGTTGTTGTTGTTGTAAAGAGTGATATCAATTTAATGAAATAGCCAACACAAAGTCCACACAGAAGTGACGGCAACACACAAAACACAAATAAAAGCGGTTTGCTCAGACAACACGTGATCGCCTTCCACCAATCATCGCAGAGATCATTTCACCACCGAACTAAAAAGAAAGTTGAACATTCAAATGCAGCAGTGCAGAACATGGTGACGAAGAATAAACCGTGAATATTATTATTATAACGCTTAACGTGCGTTCACACTTGTCCTCTCTCAGCCTCTGATCAGCCTTCAACGATATGCCAACGTAACAGGTCAGTACGACAGTCAACAGAGACATAATGCTGGACATCCTATTATGAAAATTGCGTCTGTCTGCTTAAAGATGATGTAACAAAAGTGTTAAATAAGCCATAATGCTGAAAATTCTTTGTTTTTCAGTGTCGATCTGATAAAACATCTATCTATATATCTATATAATCATACTGTCAGCTTTACAACTTCTCATTTTCAACATTATTCACATGCAAAACAATACTTGATAGGACAGTTTGGTTGTTCTAAAAATGTTCTAAATCTCAGTGGTCCTGTCACAACAATCTCTAAAACAAGCAACACATTTAATTTCAATATTACCCAAATCACGAAAAAGGTTGCACATAGGCCACTGATTAAGACATTTTCAGTTTGTACAACCATGTGTTTTGTAGATGTATATTTTACAGGAACCTAGCCAACATAAAACTCGATGTACGGGCCAGAAAAGTAAAACGTCCTGACGGCGTAAAATAGGTTGGAAATACAATGCAGAAATACGGAGAGAATCATAGATGCATCAAACGTATCTATACCTAGGTAAGCAAAGATGCCTCTTTCTCCTACAGATCCTTAAACATGTCAAATGTTGACAGCTTATTGATTGCATTGGTTATGACGTTGTTGTTATTCTATTCCACTCAGCATGTTGCTCTACTATTCCACTCAGCGTGTTGCTATACTATTCCACTCAGCGTGTTGTTATACTATTCCACTCAGCATGTTGCTATACTATTCCACTCAGCAGGTTAAAAACAACGTTTGCACCCAACGCATCTCCAAAAAACAAGCTGTTGAAGAGAATTTACTGCTGAGAGGTGACGAGTGTAAAGCCAGCTTTTAGGAGCCTTTATGTTCATTGATTGTGGTTTGTAGGAGTTTGTTTTTTCTTTCAGCAAAACATTTCAGAGTTGGAAGTTTATATTAGTTTCTTCCAGCAAAAAATGTTAATAAAATGGCTTGATGCGTAAAGTAACACCCAATCCAATTTTTCCAAACCAATAAATTATTGTGACACAGTTCTTATGTAAGACGAACACTAAATAAATAGTTCAATAAATAAATAACACACGGGTTCAATACGTATAATGAGTACAACGGCATGGCTTTGATGATTTACAGTAGAAAAAAAATTCTGATGAATACCAATTAAAAAAAAAAAACTAGAATGGCAAAGCCCATATAACTCACGCTCTTAATGGAAATCGTAATAATTGACATGTAAAAAAAAGTTCCCCCCCCCTCCCCCAAAAAATAAAAAAAACACCAATGGCATTAAAATGCAAAGTAATACCGACTTTGATCTTTCTATGCTCTTGAAATTGAGAAAACACTGAACTCTGACTCCAAATACACTTAAGTAATCAAATAAAGTAGAGCAAAAGTTGTATTATGCACACAAAAAACGTGAGACGACCTTGACCGTCAGTGACCTTACCTCGGGATGACCTTGGCCCTCACGTGATCTCTCATGCATGTCTGATCAAATAACTCAATGTTGTTGCATACTATTGGTTAAATTAACAGACATTCCACTGTACGATTATCTATTTTTACAGTTTTTGCAAGGCCTTCAACGGAAAAATTTAAAATTTATGAGAGATCAATCTATCATCTCTAAATACAACAAGTTTTGAATTTATATCTCTCAAAGATTAGGGTCAAGATCACTTCAGAATACTTATACAACCTATTTTCGACAGTTCCAGTGACCTTGACCTTGGAGTGAGGGCTGACCAAATGTGCACTGGATGTGTATATCATGCATCAAGAATGTGCACTGGATGTGTATATCATTAATCATAAGTTCAATATTGATAGCTGAGAAAAAAGTGAAATTTTGTGAAAAATTTTATATTTTATTTTTAATTTGTATTCGTAACATTTGACGGCGCTGTCACCTTCACCTTGACGTCATTGATTCACTGATAATTTATGAGGTCTCATTAGTATACAACATCTTACCAAGTTTGGTTGTGATAGTTGAAATAAGACTGAGTACTTTGCCACTTTAAAGTTTTCGAAAAGACAGTAGGCGGACATTTTTGTCCACTAAGGAAACTAAGCTTAAACTGAAACACTACTTTATAAGTCGTGTGTTATAAAAGAGTTTAATGTTGATCTTCCATAAAACGACTTGGGCGGGGGAGGTGAGGGGAGAAGAAAGGGAGGGAGGTGGGAGAGGAAAGAGAGTGAGCGAAAGAGAGAGATTTAAAACGACTGGAGTTTGGTTGGCAGCAGGGAAATAATACAATTATTTCATTGAGAGTGTTCACTCAAGGGACACTGAGAAGAAATAACAGATAGCAAGAAGGCAGTTTGACTTTCGGATGTTGGAATTGATCTCCAAGCTTTCAGATTCAATTTACGAATAACTGGAGTGATAAGGTAAACAAATATCTGTTAATACAAATAAATGCAAAATTTTCTTCCAAATATCAAACAGCGTGATCACATTTAAAAAAAAACACTCGCTCTTTAAAGAAAACAAAAATAAATGGACAGGAACATGCGCACTTTGGGAACTTAAAAGATCGCTAAAATCAAGTTTCTGTTTGGTGTAAATCTCAGGAACGAGTGTGAGGTTTGATGGTTGAGATGGGGTGTAGGGTAGGAGGGGCAAGATTGGTAATGGACAAGAGGAAAGGGTAGGGGGGGGGGGGGCGGTAAGGTGAAGATGAGAGGAAGAAGGGTGTGATGACGTGTGTGATGAGTGTGGCGCGATGTTTTCATAGGATGAGAAAGCAGGGAAGCATTTATTCTACAATAGCAACCACAATACCAACGCCGATCATAATGAACGTATGGATGACTGAACCAAACAAACAAACAGGAAAAGAACTACTACCAATACAAGTTTAGTTTATACAGTTTTCAGACCATCACAAAGTTAAAGCTGTATAACATCATTTTGTAAAGGGCGCGGCTGGTGATGTTGTGCTTGTTTGTTGGTATTTATTAAATATTACACAACAGGGCTTTCTTTATAATAATAATAATAATAATAATAATAATAATAATAATAATAATAATAATAATAATAATAATAATAATGAACAACGTTTGATTGATTGATTGTTGCTTTAGGTCCAACGGACTCTTCCGAGCCAAATCAGGACCGGACAACCCCCGATCCGCATAAAAGATCTGCTGAAACAACCCTAGTGGGAAAATTTAATGCCCTTTACCGGCCAGTCACTTTACAATAAAGACATCCCACGCAGGGGACGGCTGAGGCTTTACCCCAACTACTCGAACCCCCCCCCCCCTCCCCGGTTACAAAAACAAAATAGAACACAAACATCATTATAAACTATCAACAAAACATATACATATAAAATGCCTACACTGCCAAATAATAACATCATAGGAAGCCCCAGTGACCACCCGGCAGAAAGCGTCCAACACTCCCAAGCTGATCCAACAGACCTCATACACAAACAAGGAGTCTTGTCCAGGAAGAGTTTTCAAGAAAAAAGGTAGGTCATTGATCTAGCGAAGAAGAAGATAGTATAGCAGAGTGATAGGACAGAGCAGGAATGGGAAAGAGTAAATGAGGAAGACAGCGACAGTGGGAATTTTTCCATGAAGTGGGGATACTATTTATACTGAAACCCCCGGCACTCCAACGGGGGTACTGTTGCCGCAGTGAATCTGTCATGCCTACAAAGGAAAGATAGGTTTTCAACTGGGGCTTTCACTTTTCCCTTTATGGGTTAGAACAATCTACAGTGGCAAGATTGCTCATGACCCCAAGGGGTTAATGAACAACGAATGTTCCGGCATATAAGACTCGTCGTAAAAATCTTGTTAAACAAAGTCTGGACGAACTCATACCTAAGCCGCAGCAGACTATTTAATTAATATATAGCCTTAACCCGCAATCCACTTTCTCAAAGTAACGAATGGGAGCCACACAGCTACGCCTTGTATGTAGAGGAGTATAGACAGACGTGAAAAGCCCAAATGTCTTCATTGCAAAGTTCGTGGAGGTTCTAAAATGTTTTTATGGAGGTTCTCCATAACCTAGGTTACTGAACCCTTTGGAAGAAAAAAAATCGGGAAATTAGGTTCGGGATCTGAGAACCTGGAAAGAAAGTTTCTGAACCTCCACGAGTATTCATTGGAAGATTCGTCAACAACTTTTTTGGGGTGTGGGAGGGGGGATGTGGTGGGGGATGGGAGGTTTTTAGATCCTGAACATAGATTTCTGAACCTTTTGAACAAATGGACCTTTTTTTCCCGAGGTTCTCTGATCCCAAACCCAGGTTCCTGAACCTTTCTTCTTTTTTCGTCTTTTGTCCAAAAGGTTCAAGATTTTTTTTAACCTCGATTGCATGCAGGCCGGAGCTATGAACTTTTGTCATCTCAGACCTCCTTTACTGGTTCTTACAAAAATTAAATGCAGCATTTTACATTGTTTAGTTGAAAATACTTCTAAGCAATTAGTATTAGTCTATTTGTGGACAGTCAAGACAATTAACAAGAGATGAAAGAGTTGGTTTGTCAGATTTGAGTTTGTAATTAACAAGGTCTGTAAGGACTAATAAGATATGTGCAACTAATACAAACAAATATTTAACCCCAGCACAAACTAACAAAAGAAACACAGGAAATAAATCAATAGGATAACATACTTCATTCACCAGTGGCTCCTATTAGACAACTAAAGATTCAGAAATCTAAGTTCGTGATCTAAATACCTCGAAAAAAAAAGGTTTTCAGATCCAGAACTTATGTTCCCGAATCTTTCCCCCCCCCCCTTCTGCAAAAGGTTCGGAAATGTATGTTTGGGATCTCAGAACCTCTAAAAACAAGAGGGTTCGTGAACCACCACGAACCTTACAAGTCTGACCTGTCCACAAGGGATCTGAGCGGAACCTACGGTCTTCATTACAAAACCATGTGATGTAAAAGTTACAGCAGAATAATGCTTATAGGCTTATTTCTATGAACTGTGCCTCTAGTACCAACCAGTACCAGTACTTCTGCTACTTCTTTGAAAACAGTTTATTTTAATGAAAAAATATATTTGTTAAAAATCCATGGTTTTAAGACATAGCCAAAGTTTAACTAAAATATTTGTTAAAATATAAAAACAGGCACGTTCAGTTTAAATGAGCTTTGATTTACAAATAAAAGGTACGTAATAATAACAACAAACTATTAACAATAAATAAACATAAAAGAAAAATACACAAAAAAGAGACATATTAGTTTAAACAGAGAACTTATTATACATATAGTAAGTTTACTGGTTTAAAGGAGACGGTTTGTATGAAAAGATACAAACGAACACAGCCGCATCAATGCTGAATGGAAATTTCGGCTTTTTAATACCGTAAGGATTACATTTAATAATAATAACAAGTAGTGCGTGCAAGACCAGAGTACTTAGACAACTGTGTTGATTAGATAGCCTCAGCAAGACCAGAGTACTTAGACAACTGTGTTGATTAGATAGCCTCAGCAAGACCAGAGTACTTAGACAACTGTGTTGATTAGATAGCCTCAGCAAGACTAGAGTACTTAGACAAATGTGTTGATTAGATAGCCTCAGCAAAACGAACAGGCTTCGGGCAACTCCGTATGACTTAGAGGCTGTGCTGAAAATAGTGTGTGATAAAAATCGATGGAATATAATTTTTTTAAAAGCATAAATAAATTGTTAAAAAAACCATCACACAAAACCCAGACTTGATTCCTCAATAACCTTTCCCCAGGTCTTCGACATCACGATGCAGGATTCTGCTTTAAAAAAAAAAAAGCCTTTGTTTTGTAAGTAAATACTAACATTGCGAATGAACCATACTTATATTTTGCCTGTAACATTTAAAATGCTTTCTATCGGAGGTAGGGGGTGGGGGTGAGGGGGGGGGGGGTAGTTGGCAGAGAGGAGAATACAGAAATTGATATTTTGTACTTACGTCTACTTTTTTTCCCTCACCTATATTTTGCACTTCAACATTCCAGTTAATTCCAAAAGTGTATGGATCAAAACTTAACATTCCACTCCCCCTCTCCTCTGTCCTCCACCCCTCTCCAGTTATTTCTTCCATCTTTTCTTTGGTGCAACTATTTTTCTCTCTGATTTTGCTTTAATTTCTTCATTTCCCGTACTACATTCAAGAGAGAGAGAGAGATAGAAAGAGAGAGAGAGAGAGAGAGAGAGAGAGAGAGAGAGAGAGAGAGAGAGAGAGAGAGAGAGAGAGAGAGAGAGAGAGAGAGATTACCACATAAAAACACAGCAGAGCGACAAATTACTTATCGATTTCCGACAAGATTTCAAGCTGGCAGAGCTAAATTTAAAATGTGGGAGCCGCAGAGGATATGATGCAATGACGTCGTTTGACTGAATGCACCACTCAGATATAACGTGAACCTGACGTGGGTAGGCTGAATGTAGGTCTACTACTTAAATACATCGCACACTTGCCGTCACGCCTAATTGTAGTACTAATATTAAAATAATGACGTACTACTGCATGTACTATTCAAACAGAACGTACGACGGACGTCGTACAACTGCATGTACTATTCAAACAGAACGTACGACGGACGTCGTACAACTGCATGTACTATTCAAACAGAATGTACGCCTGGCGTACAACTGCATGTACTATTCAAACAGAACGTACTCCTGATGTCGTACAACTGGATGTACTATTCAAACAGAACGTACGCTTAACGTCGTACAATTGCATGCACTATTCACACAGAACGTACGCCTGACGTCGTTCAACTGAATGTACTATTCAAACAGAATGTACCACTTCGTACAACTGCATGTAAAACAGGAACGTACATCTGCATGTCAATATTCAGCTAGGCCCACGTATTAATGGAAACCGTTTCCTCTGACAGCATATTAATGTAGGCCTACATGAATTTAAAATTATTTTTTAACATTCCATCCCACCCCTCTGGAGTTGTTTCTCCCATCTTTCTTTGCTTCTCATCTTGTTTATATTTGTTCTTGTCGGTGCAACTCTTCTTCTCTTTCTCTGACGTCGTGCAACTGAATGTACTATTCAAACAGAACGTACGCCTGGCGTCGTACCACTGCATGTACTATTCAAACAGAACGTACGCCTGAATATACTATTCAAACACAATGTACCATGTCGTACAGCTGCATGTAAAACAGGAACGTACATCTAAAGATGCATGCAAATATTTACCTAGGCCCACGAATTAATGAAAACAGTAGTATCTAATGTAAGCCTACATAAATTTGAAAGAAACGTTTTTGGTTTTTTTTTGGGGGGTGGGGGGGATGTTAGGGGGAGGATACAGACACACAGATTTAATCTGATTCTGATTTATCTCAAACTCACTGTAGCATTAATTACATTTTTTTTTTAAAGTATGATCGAGACCTCAGTTTCTATACACGTTTCTAGAGTTACTCGCGCCGTTCTACACACACACACAAAGATATAAAATATATATTTTTTTAAAGTCCAGTCATGTGTCCTTCCTTAACACTTACTTTCTCAAGTACCACCGACATTTGGAATGCTTATTTTATACTTTGGTTAGAAGCTAATATATATAAAGATTAACAAAACAAAACAGGATTGTACTGTCTGTATGTGTCCTAGTTTTATGGACGGAGTGTATACGGCAGAGTGTGTACAGTTGCTCTAAAATGGACGTATAGGGAGGAATCACAGGAGAAGGACTTCTATTCTCTGGATGGTGGAGGTTTAGATATATTGGAAGTATATTGAATGAATGAATGAACATTAAGGTTTAACGTCTACACCCACCATTGGTGATATGGCAGCGGTGATAACCTTCCCAGGGAAAGAGGGGTTGGGACCTGAATCAACACTGCATCATACTGCTAAAATGGCCACATTTTATATCGCCCACCACGGGATTCGAATCTGGGTCATCGGTGTGACAGGCGAACGCTGTATCACTTGAGCTACGGCGGTGGGACAAGTATTCACAACTTTCCGGCACCTCTCATAAAAACTCGTGGGTATCGCCATTATAAATTAAAACGAGGTTATATGAAACCAAGTTCCGGTTTTGCTTGTTTTGCTTTTATCAAAGCTTGATGCGTGACTTTTAAATATGGCAAATTGCCGAAAACGACGATTGTTAGAGCCAGAAAACGAGTGGGATAAGTATAAAAACGGTGGAGGAAGTACACGCTCAGTGAAAGAATGCAAAAAACAATCGTAGAGGCCTGTATTTGTGGCGACTTCGGAGGTGCGTCGATCATCGACAGAAAGTGAAACGGGACCTGAAAACTCTTGTAGTTTTCCATAGCTTCGCCGTCGCAACCTTCACAAAACACGAAGTAACTGAATATGTTAGGCTAGCGTTGTGGCCAAGTGGGCTAAGGCGGGACTAACTTGCCTTGTCCACAAGCCAGAAACCAATGGCGCCTGACAGGTGTGGGTTCGAGCCAGCATCTGGGCGTTATGTTTTTTCCGAATATTTTTCAAAAATTCACAAATAATGTTAGGTAGGTAGGGTTTAGGCGCGCCACTGGCGATAGAAAGGGATAATAAACTGCAGCAAAAATAAAAATAAAAATATGTGAGGGTACGATACAGGTGGCCAGTGACACATGTTATTATTCTTGAATATTTGGAAATAACTCACTAAAACACGCGGAGAAAAAAAACCGGAAGTATTTTTCATAGAGGGGATTCCCGTTGGTGCATAGGATAGCAGAAAAGTGTGATAGCAAACGGTATTCATTCTGAGCTCCCTATAATAAGTATTAAACCATAACGTATGTGGAAGTGGCGAGCGTTAGGCTGGGTGGGAGATGAACTGTGTAAAACAAAATCGATTTCAATCTTCCTCTCTATATTATCTGTCAACACTGCAATCCATCTAGTGCCATTCTCCTATCAGCTATGTGCTAGATCTAGTTTTTTTTAAAAAAAAAGTGCAGATATCTTTCTGTCCAACAATGGGCCTTGCTTAGCTAAAATCTTAAGACTGTAACGTAAACTGACAATATGGTTTAATATACATTTTATGATTTATATTTGTCACCGACGCGGTCGAATTTGACAAGTCTCTTTGCTCTATGAGAAGTCAACAGAACATAACTATTTGACAGAGGTGATTTAAACGTCTACAGTGGTTGAGTTGAGGCCACAGCGAAATGATCACTTTTTCTAGAGGCAAGATTCCACAACAGGATAAGGTGTATCTTCATGTAGGTTTATGTCCCCGATGCTATCATTAACTTTTGTCCCCTTCCATAAGGCTAAGCTACCTATTAGCCTACATTTGTTTTACACCGAATGGTTTTTGCGTATTCCATCTACGCTTTATATATTCATGATGAAATAGCAAATGGAGTCATATCTCGCTAAGTCTCCGCTGATGAGTTTCCAGGTATTTCGTTTTGTACCTTCAGGTCTACATATATTATCCCTTGCATGTAAAACACAATACGCGCAAAACCGCATGAAAGTTGGTGTGTGTGTGTGTGTGTGTGTGTGTGTGTAGGTGTGTGTGTGTGTGTGTGATGTTTCCGTGTGTTCTGTGTTGTGTTATGAGAGCGAGTGTGTACATACAAGAGAAAGGAGACTATTGATTCTCTCTCCCTCTCTCTCTCTCTCTCTCTCTCTCTCTCGTCGTTTGTGTGTGTGTGTGTGCACTGCTCTCTTCAAAACCATCACAACCCTTCGCCAAACACTAGTCTAATGGACCAACGAAGAGAGATTCTAACCTTTTAATTTGGGGTTGGTTTTATAGTTTATATAATATTTTGTTCTACTGTTCATTTTGAATTGTAAACATTATTTCTCATCCTTTCGGATCTCAGTCAGTAATATTGGGACCGCCTCTTCAAACACGATGGGTGCACACAATTATCAGATTCGATCTGTCTGTACTTCTCAACAACAAAGCCATGCTGTTTTGGCCAGCCTGGACCATAACCTGCTATAGCTCTGGAACACAAACAAGTTCATATAGAGTGGATAGATTGTCTGAGCCTAGCTGGAGCCTATTACTATACATATTCTAAGTAGGGCGCATGCCGCAATAGGCTCAGCTACGCGGGGTGGATCGTTGCTATACTAAGACAGTCAATCAAGGCCATTGTGCAGCACCGTGCACCCGGCAGAGAACAATAATTGGTAAAACCAGCACCCGGGTAAAGCACTGTCATCACGAAACCAATAATACTGAACGAGTCACAACTGCTATGGTCGTTACACGCTAAAAATAAACATATCGTGACTGAAAGGATGTGCGCTTTATGTCATTGGTTTTTGGTTAAACCGAAAATAACAATCAGTACGTTTTCTTATCGTGATTAGGCTAATATTGCATTGACAACGTCTTTTTTTAGGGAGGGGGGAAGGGGTAAGGGGTGGAACTAACCCTATACATATCTACTGATCTATGCAACACAGTTCAATATGTCTTTTTCCTGCAAACTTGCTTGTGATTTGCTCTATGGATCAGAGCTGACTAAAGTACTAAATACACGATTCACAAACACACTGTTCTCTTCAATTGAGCAAGTATTTGTACTCAAATAAAACGTGGTTACACTTCTAATTGCCTCTTAACTTCCCGTCGAGTTATCATCGAGGAATTTGTTTAGGTTTTTGTATCGTTTTTTATTTGATGGTGCGAATTGGACAGACATATATTTTACTTCACAAGACCTTGCTCACCGCATACACACGTAAGTGAAAAAAAAAGAAGAAATAAATAAAAGAGTTTGATAACCGAGTGTGGATCACGGGGGAAGGGAAGACTGAAATTTGATACAAGTATATTATAAGTTGTATATTATAAATGACATACCACATTTTTATTGTATTTTTGTGAATAAACATGCTTATGACTACTATCTTTTCTTGTTTGTTATTTTCATTATAAGCCGCAAGTACTCGTATCAACTATTCTGTATTCTGGTCAAAAGATAAACGTCACAGTGTTTGTCCTAAAAAGAATTTCTGTTCTATTATATTGCAGGCTGTGAGTTATATTGGACTTACAATGAATCTTTCTATGCACAAATTAGTACACAGTATACAATAAATTAAAAAGGAGGCGAAAGAAATAAGAATTTCTTTAATTAATAAATTAAATAATTTTAAAAAAAGGCCAATGATATCATGTTGTTTGTTAATGATGATGATGGTCCTGCTGATGATAATGATGAAGACGAAGACGATGATGCTGACGATGATGATTTGTTTGGAAGGATCTCACTAGTCGTCTTGAACAGAATACAGTCAACTAGTTTCTCTGCCTCCTTTGAGATCAATAAAAACGCAAATCTGGAATTCTTTTTGTTGTTGTAGTTTTTTTTTGTATATAGTATAATCGTTAAATACTTTGATTAATATACTAATATCGCTGTTTAACAAGGTCGAGTGCGGTAACATACGTAGCCTCAGATACTCTGTGTGGTTTGAGTTATTCGTCCAGCAAACCATCCAGGTATTCAATGCCTAATTAATCATCGACAGTCGTTAGAGGACGCACACAGTTATGCACAAACAACACTGGTCAATTGGACCATTCATTCTAAACAAAGTCCAACATACATGCACGAAATGCAAACATACTAAAGAACAGAAAGAAAGAGAGAGAGTGAGAGAGAGAGAGAGAGAGAGAGAGAGAGAGAGAGAGAGAGAGAGAGAGAGAGACAGAGAGAGAGAGAGAGAGAGAGAGAGAGAGAGAGAGAGAGAGAGAGAGAGAGAGAGAGAGAGAGAGAGAGAGATTTAAGAAAAGAGAACAAAAGATTGCAGCATGCATCGACAAGAAAACATTAGTTGGAACATAACGTTAGAATAATAATAATGATAATAACAGTAATAATAATGACAGTCAATGTAAACCAACAACGAATGAACGCACACAGTACACAAGGATTATCGATGACAGAAAAATACCCGTTTGGGGGGTGCCGGCTCGCTATCACCTCACAGTCCAACCACGCTGACGCACACCAACAAACACACAGGTCGATACGACACACAGTTAGGCAAACCCTCTCACTAAACAAAACTAACATGCACAAAATTCGTCGCTCACATACATCTCCCACTGATCTGTTGGAACACGGCCTCATCGCTCTACACGTAAGATTTTAAGGTAGAGAATCAGTAGACCAATCAGACGACTGCACGCAGGCAGCCCACCAGAACACTACGCGCAGGCAGCCAACCAGGCAATCAGACAACGCCACATAAACTCCGACACAAGTATGGACAATTGTAACCAGCCTTTCAGAGACGGCAGGAACAAAAATGAAACAAGCAAATACAACAATATACGAGAAAATACAGACATGGAATGGGCTCTTTTAGTTCAAGACTTCCCATTTTCATTGCACACATTTTAGCGAGTTTTAGACGGCAGGTGGTATTCGGAGTCTCACTGGCATCAAGATTTAGATCTAATTGTCGTTGTGACGCCATAGGTTAATGTTCATTTCGAAGATCACCATAAATACATAGGTTAGGAAGCATCTTGCCCTATGCCACGTGTTTGATTTAACAATCCCTTGGAGCATGTTAAATGTAAAGCAGACTTTTAGCCATCGATTTACTGTAGGAATACCACAAGTATATCTAAAACTCGCTATAATCAATTTGTGGTTGGCCATTGCACAGGTGAATAACACAGACTTAGTTCCATTGTCTTATGTAATCCTATGGTTATTTATGAAAATCTACATTCTTTGCTTCCAATTCAAATGGAGCAGCACACACTGAAATCTTTTGTGCAGGTACTGCATCAATGCCACATCAAGATCAGAGTGGTTTACAAAAATTGCTATGCTTCAAGTCTAAAATCCGCGGACTTCATAAATGGACATAAAAACGAACTGACACATGCTCCTAATGGAACTCGCAATATGTAACATGAAAATAAGTGCCCAGAAAATAATAAAATGAAACCGTGGCATTATAATGCAAAGTAATACCGACTTTGGTCTTTCTATGCTCTTGACCCTGAGAGGACATTGACCTCCGGTTCCAAATACACTCATGTACAATCAAATAAAGTACAGAAAAAGTTGTATTATGCCAAAAAAAACGGTGACCTTGGGATGACCTTGACCTTCAGTGGATTTGACTTTGGAGTGATCTTGACACGCACTTGATCTCTCAAGCATGTCTGATCAAATAACCCAATGTTGCATACTATAGGTTAAATAAAAAAAACAATTCCATTGTACGATGACATATTTTTTTGTATGCTTTTGCAAGGCTTAAAATGACCTTGACCTTCAAGATCAACGCAAAAGCGGAACATATATGAAAGATCTATTTATCATCTCTAAATACAACAAGGTGGGATCGGAATTTATATCTCTCCTAGTTTAGGGTCAAGGTTATTTCAAAGTACCCATATAACCGACTTTGGACACTCCTGTGACCTTGACCTTGGAGTAGGGTTGACCAAATTTGCACAGTATATGTGTTTCATTGATATCTATCATGCTTCAAAGAATCGTAAGTTCAATAATAATAACCTAGAAAAAAAAGAAAAATTTGTGAAAATTATCTTTTTTAAAAAACAACTAACATTTGATGACCCTGTGACCTTGACTTTAAGTGAAGTCACTCATTCACAGATCATTTATGAGGTCTCATGGGTGCACACCATCTTAACAAGCTTAATTGTGATAGTTGAAATAGGTTCTGAGTATTTAGCCACTTTAAAGTACAGACGGCGAAACGGCGGTCGGACGGACAATTTTTGTTCACTGATAATTTTTGGACTATTTAGGACTCATCTCGCATAGTTTTGAAAAATCTGGGTTTGTTTGTTTTTTGTTTGTTTTGTGGGGTATACATAAACTTACATTGTTATGCATGCGAGTCAATTAAAAAATTTTTTTTAAACGAGGTCATGGTTAACGGTTTCAACCTCTGAAGTAAACGTACTTAAAAATGTGTCTCAACCTATAGAGCTGGCCTGAGAATATAATGTTATGTGTATACTAGACTCACAATTCATAGTTGTTGAGAGGCTAATCTAACATGACATTGTTCTAAAAAAAACCGGCAAAACAGACTATACCAAAGCAGCGTGTGCAAAAGCCAACCACTCCACTGGCAAGCATGTAGTCCATGATTAATCCAAATACCTCACAGGCTGCTCACACAAACTATACTAACCACTGGCTGCCTTGCCTATGACCACGCTTGAGTGGAATTTCATGCCTGCAGCTCCATTATTTATCCCCACAATTATTAACTGCACTACTTCAAGAAGTAGCGGATACAATCAGATCTGCTCCACATCCTAAAATATTGCGCCATCTGCAAACGTCATGTCAGCCCGCAACAGATTTGCAAACATACAATAATACCCAGAGTACGTACACCGTGAGGCATTCAGACAAAACATGGGCGTACATGTTCACTCGGTGCGAACCCATCCAGGCTCTAATTCCAAGAAAACATACACATCGGTACCGTTTAATACAAACCGGAATCAGTTTTCAGAATAATGAATACCACCGTTTTGCGTGTGCCAGGAGATCCTTACCCACATCGTGTACAACTATTCTCCATATACAGGGCCCTCATGCTTAATGCTTCATTTCAATTAAACGTACACGTCCAATTTAGATGTAAAAAAGAGTTCAAATTAACTGTTTAGACCTCTCAGTTCTACTAACTTAAAATTCATAACTTAGTTAGATTAATCATTTCTAGCGTCATCTAGTTAGATAGATTCGTCGCATTTAGGATAAGTGATTCATTTATGTAAAATATGTAAGTGTTTCATTGAGGTAAATCTACCTAGAGCTAACTGTTTAGATCTATCACATATACTGCGTTAGCTGTATCATGTATTACATTCACCACATGTAGACCAAGTCAATTATCACACATCTATTGATTCTAACACGTGTTAATATACGTAACACGATTCCAAAAGTATACGTCGTAGGTAATTTCCAACATTGTTCGTTTACGGGTCATTATACTATACGCATACTCATAATTATTGTATACTATACTGCACGTATGTGCTCATAACAACAGGTGTGAATCAAATACCTGAGCTTTAAATATGGACACCGCGTGCGCTTGTGCGAGCATCGTATTTGAAACAAAAAATGTAACAGCTTTACAGATTTAGGGCAAGCAGCAATATTAAGATCTCCTTAAACATCATGTGTTAGTCCATGCATAAACAGAAACAGATACTAGATATAGCATAATGGGCCCTGTGAATGGAGAACATATTAATCGCTATCATTCAGATAAAAAGGGACACATCGTACAACACATTCACAAAAGGAATGAGACTGCGAGTGTTTTTTTGTTTTGTTTAAATTATACACATCCAGTGATCCGTTCACTAAAAGCAACATCATGTTCCGATTAAAAACCATTCAATAGAACTATAGCCACAATTACAGTCAAATTAAAAGGTTGAAAAAAATATTAAAAAAAAATTCTGAATACACACAGCTTCTTTGTATTCTGACACGTGTAATCGCTGATTGTAGTTCGACGTAATAAACCCATGTTCAAGAAGTAAAGTAGCAAAAAAACAACAACAAAACAAATTAAAAAAACGAAAAAAACACACACACACAACAAAAACAACCAAAAGGACAGAAAGAGAAGAGAACAGAAGAATAATCGACCAACCGAAAAAATCACATTCAAAAAGTGGAGGAAGCTGTTTCTATTCGTGTTTAACAGTACAGCATACGAATAATTATAATAATAACAATAATAATAACGGGAGTTATTCATCATGAATTTGTGTGTTATTTCGTTCGACGTGTCCTCAGTAAGAGAAGGACAAAACCCCAAAATGTCCATGCGGTTCCTCAACTCAAGTCATTCAGAGTCCGTGGCGCACCACTCCTTCCCACCCCACACCCTACAGCCCCCCTTTTCTCCTCCCCATCACACGCTGAGTATACACAACCCAGCAGTCCAACCGGCTAGCTTTTATCCTAGGCGAGACAGCCATTTCAAACACAGAGGTCCTCTTCAGTGTGTACCCACAACATGCCACCATCGTGCCACTTTTGGGATAAGGTAACAAAATGAAATGGAGAGGAAAATAAAGCCGCCTAAAATGCACTTCGTAAAAAATGGATTTCTTTCCATGCCCTGGATTTTTAGTGGAGTTGTTTATTCTTTTTTTTTGAAAATGGCGGCCTTAAACGGCATGTCTCTTCCGCCAGCGGGGGAATCACAAGGAAAGAGATCACCACCGACACAATCCCGCTTTCCATGACATAAATAATAATAATTATAATGATCACATGAGGAGTTTGAAGATCACAGCTTGGGAGTCGATGGGCGGGGGCTGCCACCAAGTGGTTTGAGCGCAGTGCAGCGGGGGCGTCGGATCCTCGTCTTCGTCCAGCCCGTCCTAGACCAGCGGAGGGCCAGGCCGGCCTGAACAGGACGCTGCGTACGGAAACGGGTGACACGGGGAGGACCAGCGACGCTTGTGTTGCCGAGCGAGAAAGAATGATGTCCAAGAATCCACACACACAAAAACCCAAAGGTATCATTCATTTTTGTGTGTTGTTGTTCAGAAGATTATAAAACGAGGAGGGGGCGCCACTATGCTCACGTGGATTGATACTGCTGCAACAGTCTCTTGTAGATCTGGGAGTTGAGGAACCTGGGGTACGAGTCTCGATGCATTAGCGTGAAGATTTGCAGTTGTGCTTCGTCGAACGTGTGCGGGGTGGGTTCCACCATGTTGCGGTTGATCACCTCTCGCACGCGCGAATCTAAACTAACCTGCAACACAGGAACGAAAAGCAGAACAGGATTAGATCTAAATGCAATACAAACGATACTTGATCATACCTTCTGAATAATCAAATTACGTGTACTATATAGCACGTTTTGTGAAACATTATATATAGAGTCTTTACACAAAGGTCACTCCTGTGAGAAAATTGTCCTACAATTCAGGCCCATCGGCGCACGAGATTCAAGACCTACCATGATACACTATCATATCCGTCTCTCTCCCTAAACCCTCTTCCACCTATTCTGTTATTTGTAAGATAAGTGAATGACATCAGGCTCTTTGCTAATCACGCAAGTTGGTGGTACTTATAGTCAACAATAAAAATATAACCTAAGCTGTCTTCATGGATCAATACTTCGTTGCACTCTTAGACTTGACAATACAATGGAAAAAAAACGACAGACAGAAGAACAGACAGTGGGTTGGAACAAAGGAGAAGGAGGAGGAGGAGAAGAAGAAGAAAAATAGAAAGTGTTTAGACTGAGAGGCACAATGGTATGTGGCGGTATGTTAAAATGTGAGATAGAAACCGGTTTCGAGTCCGAACATCGGTTTCTGCGCAATTGTATGCATTGAGATACGTTCCAGGAGGATATTTATTATGTGGTCAATCATACTTCGAGCGTTTTAAGCCTGGGAAGTTAGTTATGCGTGAAAAAAAAAAGCAATTGGGGGACAACAAAACGTGCAATTGCAAGTAAAGCTAGTGTTGCATGGCAGTAGCCTAGGTCAGTAGCCCTGTAAGAACGCCATTCTGACCTATTATAACGCAGCTGAGCTTATGACCTTGACCAGGTAGAAGGAAATGCAAGTTGGAGCCAACAAAACATGCCATTACACGTGGATCAAATTGCGCATATAATGTGGGTTTATGTATATCTTGAGCAGCTCTTTAACTAAAAAAAAAGGGTCTATGTATATATTGAGCAGATCTATAACTAAAAAAAAACCACCAAACCACACTCTACGCATTGCAAAAGCAACAAAATGCGCTCATATTGTAAATCAGTTGAGCTCTAAGTCTTTGCTAGCGAAGGGGAAAAGCGAACTGGAGCCAACAAAACCATGCAACTACAACTGGATCTAATGGCACACAGTAGGTGGGTCTGTGCGTATAATCAATACTCATTGTCAGAACACTCTCCGTCCTCTCCCTAGAGAAACCTGTCATCATTTTCCTGTACACTGGCGTAAACAATGCTTATGCAACACCCCTGGCATGCTTTCAGCGTGGCTGGGTTATTGCGGCGATTATTAATCTCAACAGCAAACTACACACTATCCAAGTGCGTCGATCTGTCAAGCATAGTTCTAGACTAGTGGCGCGGCTGTATAGATTATATACTCCCTTACCACCTCCTTACCCCGCCCCTTCTCTCAGCACACAAACAAAACATGCAGTAGTTTAACAATGCGTAATATAAGGGGTGTGGGTGGTGGAGATGAAACCCACACATGATATCTTTTGGTGATTATACAGTTGTGTAGTAAGTAGTTAGGTGGCACGGTGGTCTAATGGTAGAGCTTTGGCTTGCGGATCTGAAGGTCCCTGGTTCGAGCCCTGGCCGGGCCATTGTGTTGTGTCCTTGGGAAAGACACTTTATTCCCGTTTTTACCCCTTAAAAGATCCCGACGCTCATGTCCTAGACGGGTGAGTGCCGGTAACAAGAACACACCCAGCATGCACTTGGTCCTTCTCCCCCATCCCTGGCTGCCCAGGATTGTGCTCAGTTGTCCGGGCGTCAGACCATGCGCCCAAAGGCTGCGGGCGGTTTGAGTTTGATCCTGTATCGGCCAGCGCTTCAGTTGGTAAAGCGCTATATAAAAAGTGATTAAAAAAAATAATTAAAAAAAAAACCACTTTTGGTTTCTTACCTGTTTTGGTGATAATTCAGATATTTAATAAGTAGTCTTACCTCTTTTGGTGATAATACAGATATTTAATAAGTAGTCTTACCTCTTTCGGTGATAATATAGATATATAGTCTTCGTATATCAATCGCGCTTTCTCTTCCACCAACTCTGGGTTATTCTCCATCTTGAGCTCTTCACATGCTAGCCAAAACAGCATGTTTTCTTCGCTGTATTCCGACCGTAGAAACTCTCGAAACAACTTCCGGCCAGCTGAAACACCAGACAGCCATCAATTAATCACTTACTTCATCAGTCCGTCAATCTACTCATCCATCCCTGCAATGGTCAATTGGACTATCAATTAATCAGTTAGTCACATAGTATATCTAGCACTGTCCCGTCTGATGAGGCAGTTCGCAGCCGGTCAGTCCGTCAGTAGGCCATTGAAATCCCTGTAAGTTGTGGCTATTTGTTAACTTTGGAAAATAAGTACTGTCAGGTAATTTAAAACCTCGAGGTGAAAACATCGATCGATTAATGCCTTACTCAAGTGATTGGTTGGTTGTTGGTTGAAGGTACGAGTAATCACTTAAATGATGAGTTAATCATTAAAAAAAAAAACTGTATGGTTTCAGGACAAAAACATTTTAAAAAAGCACAAAACTGCAGTCTACTTATTTCCTGTATATAAGTCAACTCTCGAAACGACTCCTGATCAACAGAAATACATGTTGCCATGAGACATGTGCGCTATAAAAATCCTTGTATTCATATTATTATTCCTATTATTATTATTATTATTATTATTATTATTATTATTATTATTATTATTATTATTAACATTATTATTATTAAAATTATTATTATTATTATTATTATTATTACTATTATTATTATTATTATTATTATTATTATTATTATTATTATTATTATTATTATTATTATTATTATCATTATTATTATTATTATTATTATTAAATCGTAGATTGCAGAATTTATACTCATTGAAGCGAGTTTGCCGATCAAACAGCCTTCCACGGTCACCTCAAATGAATACGTGAAGAAAACAGACATAATTATAATTCTTGATTTCGTAGTCCATCGTAACGGACTTTGTAGAAACTATCCACTAATTCAGACAAACCATTTTGTCACGTTGTAATACAACCCTAACCAAAAAAAAAGATATAACAATGAACTTATTTCAGGCATGGGATTAACTGGGCGAAAGAAAAACAAGATCACCACTTGTTCGCCTTTTGGTATCTTTTAAATCTGTAATAGTTATAACTCTCTCATCCACAATCAATTTCCAGCTGAAAACGTTTTCTTTATGTAGCGATGAAGTTGAGGAATAAAAAAAAATTGTTTGTTCATTACATTACATGGTTATTGCTTTAGGTCCAGCGGACTCTTACGAGCCAAATCAGGACCAGAGAAGTGAAAGAGAACACCCCTGATCCGCATAAAAAATCTGCCGAAACAACCCTACTGGTAACGCTGAAGGCAATCTACCAGCCGGTCACTTTACAATAAAGACATCCCACGCGGGGGACGCTGAGGCTATACTCTAATTTATCGAACCCTGGTGTACAAAAACAAAATAGAATACAAACATCATTATATAATATCAACAAAACACATACATATAAAATGCCTACATTGCTAAATAATAACATCATAGGAAGCCACAGTAACCATTTGGCAGAAAGCGTCCAATATTCCCAAGCTGATCCAACACAAATACACAAATGAGGAGTATTGTCCTGGAAAAGGTAGGTGACTGGTCTAGCGAAGAAGAAGATAGTATACTAGATTGATAGAACAGAGTAGGAATGAGAAAGACAGCGACAGTGGGAATTTAAAGCACTAAATTTTCAGAAAGTGGGGATACTATTTATACTGAAACCCCCGACACCCTAACGGGGGGCTTTGTTTGTTCAAAACGAAACACACAAACAGATAAACGCAAGAACGAACAAAATAAAACCTCCGAGAGGTGGAGCAAATGACAAACTAAATATACATCTACTTACCCGGTGTTTTCATTAACTTTTCGAAGGACTCCCCCCAACATTTGAGTTCTTCGAATGTGGGGCTGAAACAGGCAAAACAATCACCGTTAGCTACTAAGTAAACCAATCATAAAAGTTGCTCCAGCAGAGGGACGCTATAGCACATTCGTCAACTCAATGAGCTGCTCAAAACGCTGACCACTGAAAATCTGGCAAGGAATTATTTATTACTAAAAGTGTCCCACTGACATTTTTGTTTGTTTGTTTTGTTTGTTAGGTGTACATGTGTTTATCTTGAAATTCGCTTTGTTGTAACATGGAACTATGATACAGTGCGTACTCTTTTATACTTTTATTAGTTTTATTGTTATTTATTGTTTTACAAACAAAATTCGTTCCTGAGATTCCAATGTAAAGATTTGTTGCCTTGACTTCGCTTGACTCTTTGTTGAAACCCACCGTTAATGTGGTCAGTGTGGACTTTTGTTCAGTGATAACGTAAACATATCACTGTTTATAAACAGGGCTGGCCAGATGTTTATCTCGGCTTCATAGCAGCGTTTCATTGCTACAGTAGAACGAAACGTTTAGACAACAACAAGCACAACAAAAGTTGTATCTCTTACGTACGTTTTGTAACGTTACAAAGCGCCCCAACCGAACGAGTAACGAGATCAGAAAAAACAAACAAAACTCCACGCAATCAGAACTGAATGGAAAACAACTATTTATAAAACGAACTAAATGGAAAACGACTATTTAAAAAACAAAGTAAACACACTCACACACACAAGCGTTTATTCATGGCAAACTGGGGTTTTGGACGAAATGTAGTAATCGGATACGGTTTTTGTAATGGAAAGAAAGCAATATTAATTTTAAAATGTAAGAATTTGGTTTGTAAAAAAAAAAGGCAATTTCCGTTAAAACGGTGACCTAATTCGGCTTATAACCTTGACCCTTTTACTTCCAATTTGGCCAGAAAAGGTCCCATTCCGGATAGAGCACTCCCATGTACTTGAAACACTTCCATGCACAACAAGAGTACTCCCATGCACTAAACAAGATTCACATTTACTAAGAAAACAGTGAGTTCTGGTAAAACGTGGGGCGCTTGTCAAAAGCCCCATTGTTTGCATGAAAAGGCCCAATTTTTCCATGAATACACGCCCACGCACCAACCTCCCTCCCCCAACACACACGCACATACACACACAAGTAATCAAGAACGGTCCAAAAATGAAACTTAATCAAACAAACAAAACGCAACAAAACGGAATGAAACAAAAGACAACCAAAGTGGAAATTCACCAGTCGCCATCAGCAGACTGCCACAGCTTAAGGGATATACCGCTGAAATAAATAAATACATAAATAATTGGCGGCCATCTATAATACTGTTTCCTTCAAACCATATTCCAATTGCAAGACTCAACTTTTGCAAGTGTTTATGCCATTATGCTGGTTATTGCATGTAAATTTATCGAAATTTGAGATAACAAAGTATTCTTTATCTTCACTTATCTTATCTGACACTATTAGCCAGAACGAGTGCTATTCTATATACATGTAATTATATAGTCTCAGCGGAGAGCATCACAACCAGATTGACTGCATCATAGTCAAGAAACTCTTCAGATCAATCATCAACATTGGCAGGACACGCATTTGTCCAGGCCAGGAGCAGACTCCGGAAGTGACCATGATCTCGTCATGATGTCTTTCCGGCTCCACTTGAAGAGAGTAAACACGGCAAAGTGTACCAGACTGAAGTTCGACCTGTCAACATCATGACCACCAACTTCAACTCATCTGTGACAGATGCCGCCACTGAGATCCTTGGCAAGCACCGCCCAAAGAAGAAACCGCGGATCACACCGGAACTTTTGGAACTTTTAGACCTGTGTGACAAACGAAGAGAGATGAAAAAGAAAAAGAACAACTCCCAGGTGCTGATGCCTACCAAAAAATTAACAATGACATCCG